>JAFIDM010009631.1:104681213-104722484 GCA_023159025.1 Thereuonema tuberculata
ATTTGGTTAAGTAAGAATATTTAAAATATTGCAACGTTTCGGCAATTGTCGTTCTAATTGTCAGTTTCGAATTACAACTAAACTGACTGATGTGAAATAAATAAACAATCTTGAGATTCAAAAAAAAGATTGAATACATTCCTTATTGATGGGGGAAAGCAAAGGAGATATAAGTAAAAAAAACCAATATAAAGAGAGTTGTAGTCCCTATGGCCTAATGGATAAGGCATCTGACTTCGGATCAGAAGGTTGCAGGTTCGATTCCTGTCGCGGATGTTTCATTGTGAAAATTATTTCTATTTTCCATTCTCTCAGAAAATTGCACCGGACAGACACACAGACAGACAGACAGACAGAGAAATAAAAGATTTTAGTAATAAAGATTGTTACTTTTCAGTCAAAGTCAGTTCAGTTTTGACAGATAAGTCAAAAAAGCAATATGAAGAGAGTTGTAGTTCCCATGGCCTAAAGGGTAAGATGTCTGACTTCGGATCAGAAGGTTGCAGGTTCGATTCCTGTCGCGGATGTTTCATTGAAAAAATTCTTTCTATTTTTCATTCTCACAGAAAACTGCGCCGGACAGACACACAGACAGACAGAGAAATAAACGATTTTAGTAATATAGATTGCTCTCTCGTTGTTTTTCTTGAGTTTTCTCGTTCTCACGGAAATCAATGCTTGAACGTTGTTTTTCAGTTCATAAAATTGATTTTCCAATTTATTCACAACCCAAGCTTTATTTGATAATAGGGTAAGTACATAATTTTTGTGTTTCTTCTTTTCATATTGACCACAATTTCAAACTTCTTAATAATTGCTTTCAATGCGTTAACTCACAGCAGTTCTTTACGCAGGTTCTGACTGGTTATAAACTCACGAAGAGCGGCTGCTGCGTTGGACTGGTGAAGATAAAATAACTTCACAAGTAACGCAGGCTGAGATAAAGTAAGACGCAGGTTGAGCAAAAATCGGAATATCTTTCTGAAGTTTTCCCATCCCTTTATAGCCCAAATTACTGGCGCTGTTGTAGCCTACGTAGTCGAGAATTTCCCCCTATCAGCGACTTTTGGAACTACTATTTTTTTCCGAGGAATCCTTCTTCCCATGTCTTCATTAGCCTCCCCACCAAATTTGCTGCCATTCCGGTTGTTCGATCGAGCTACAGATGGCTTTGAGTAGTGTCAGTTTAATTACGCCACCATGTATTTATATTTCACTTCAAAATATTTATTTCTTAGAATTATTATTATATTATTTATAAACATTATTCTGTCTGTCATTCTGTCATAAGACTTTTAAGTTTTTCCAATTGTGTGACCAAACTATAAGAGATAATAAGAGATGGATTGGATGATGCAAATGGATAAAATGTAGATCTTTTTAAGACAAACAAAATGCTACAAAAATCTTTGAAAAAAGTTTTTGGGTTTCCAAGATGTCGCCTTTTAAAGGGTCAAATTTTGACTTTTTCTCAATTTAAACGAAAAGTATAAAAGTTGGAAGAGAACATTATATTGAGAAAATGTTGGTATTTCAAAGTTCTATCGAACGATATATCAGTCATTCACAAACGTTTCTGCGTTTGGAAGATACATGTAAAAATGTGTGTGGCGCCAACCCGCAATACACCTGAGTTAAGCGGAGAAGGCCACAACGGGCTGGGAAGTCGTATATTCTCCGATCTCAATATTAATTTGCTGAATAAATGTTTTTTTTTGTTTTTGTTTTTGTTTTTTGTACTGCTATATATGCAAGGGTTCCGGAGCGAAGCGACGGTACCTGGCTAAGTATTGTGATAATATACCAGTGCCGGAAAACGTTACGTATAACAAAATAACGAAATGATTTTTGATTACTGTAACGAAAAACATTAACGAAATTTTTCAAATAACGTAACAGAAAACATAACGAAAACGAAAACATAAATTTCGTTTATCATTAAAATATTATAAATTATTCCTATTTTTATTACAACACTAGTTGCGACCCGTGAAATATTCACGGAAGTAAAACAAATTCCACATTTTTGAAAAACACAAGATTGAAAAAGATGTTTTAAGCTAATTTTTTTTAGAAGCCATGACTTCCACAACAGCCCACATGTAATTTGAATATCGGCTTATTTGTTAAAATAATATTACAAAATAAAAATTGATTTACCACTTTCGTAGTAGCCAGCGCTGCGGTTTCTCGTAATGAAACATAATGGCAACCTGCTATAGCTAGTCGAAATTGAGGCTAATATTGCCTCAATTTTACGGAAGTAAAACAAATGCCACATTCTTGAAATACCCTGAAATTTTTGAAAAACGTAAGATTGAAAAAGATGTTCTAAGCTCATTTTTTAAAAGTCATGACTTCCGCAACAGCCCACATGTAATTTGAATGACTAACTTGAAAGCCAAATTTTAAAATAAAAGAAAATAAAAAATTGATTTACCAGTTTCAACAATAACAATAACGAATGTCCAACAGCCAATACCAATAATCCTGTCTGGGCAACAATGAGGGCACGCGTTCCCCTACTTCGTTGAGTAGTGAGAGAGCGGCTACACAGCCGAAATTATGTAAAAACCGAGGTTTTACAAACTCTCTGATAAATTTTGACGCCTGAACTTCATGCATTTCAGTGTAAACTTCATTTATGTGGGAAAGAAAATCTCAATATGCTGATAATAATTGTGCAATCGCGCTTCGTCGCGGTAAAGTGGGACGAATATTAGAGACGCCATGTTTAAACATGGGCGTGACATCACGCCTGACGTGTTCCAACGCTGCACTGTGATTGGTTATTTCTCCGACTCTGCTTACAAATTTACAAATATCCGGACAATTTTTGCCTTTTTATAGGATGATTTTAAAGAAAAGTGCCTTAACCCTTCCTTCTCCTTTGCTTTTTAGTAGGCCTACCTTTCTCGAAAATTACATTGTCAGTTTTTCTGTCATTTTTGAAAATTGGAAGTGGGGGTGTATGCAATAAAAAAAGATGCAAAAAACAAGATAAAATGACAATTTCAATAAATTATTTATGAATCGATAAATTAATTGAACTAATGTTATTACAATAATAATTTTAATATTAATTAATATAATTATTTATATAATGTTTTAATATAATTATTTGCTTCTCCCCCAATCTCGACAATGTTTCGATATATTTGTAAATAATTTAAATATGCTTGCATATTTAAAGTAGATATGTTATCTCTAAACATTATTGAGAAAATTTATTTATTTAATGATAATAATAACAACAGTAATAAATTATTTTGAATTGATAAATGTAGTAAGTATAAATACATGCATAATATAAATATATTTAATAAATATTGTATATTAAAAAAATTATTTAGAATAAATATAGAAATAATACTCTATCTTATTTCAGGCCTAATTATTTCGTTATAACGTTAAACGTAACGGAAAACGAAAATAGATTTTAGTGCAACGAAAAACGTAACAGAAAACGAATAAATCATAATTTTTAACTGATAGATTTTTTATATCAAACATGTATTAGATAATCATAATTAGAGCCATAACTCTATTCAGAGCCGTAAGTAGAGATTCGATAGACAAATACATGGTACATTTTCCGAACCTGGGGAAAGGATAAAGAAATTATTTCCAAAATCTCTAATTGGGAAAAGTGGCACTGCGAACGAAATAAAAAAAAATTAATAAATAAAATAAAAAGAAATAAAATAAAACTTTCGTATTAGTTGCGGGTGGTGTGACCGACAAAATAACCAAAAATCACCTTCGTTTTACACTAGTTAGCCTAAATAGCACCTTATGTAAATATTATCCCTCTATTTGAGAATATTTTTATAACTTCTCACTGACCCAGTTTCTCTGCTCCTACATCTCTCTCCACATGGTTCTTTATACGATCACCTCATACATATCATCTTTAATTATTATAAGCTAATAAATCAATTTTATTCCATTTTTAATTAACATTTGTAGAAGAAATTCTTTTTTACGCAGTAAATAGTGACTAGTAGGCTAATGAAAGATTAAAATGGCCTTCCTTTCCTCCTTTTTAGTATACCGTAGTCAATAATCTGGTCATTATATATTAATGTTCTTTTTCATTATATTTTTATTGCCCGTAAAGCATTGTTTTTCACATTCTTCCGAAAGGCTTATTCAATAACTTACAGTCTTTGCCACCTACGGCAGCACCTGCAACATGCAAGATCCTTTTTGAATCATTACTGGCATTTCTGGTTTCGTGGAGTTACCTTCACAAGTTTAACTTTGAAATTGATGTAATCTGTGAAGAATACAACCTTATTGAAATTAAAATAGAAGAAATTATTATAATGGTTAATGTTAGGTATCAAACCACGGCACTTTGCTAAAGTTAGGATTCGCACCTTGAGAATGGTTAATGTTCTAATCTGAAATGATTCGTAGTAATTAGCTCAAATATTGTATAATTTGCTTATTGTAAATTTTTAATGTCAGTTGTTCAAAAAAAAAAAAAGAAAAGAATATTCAAGATCTTTCGTATTTCAAGGGAAGAGGTAAAAAAGTAATCGACGGTGCTTTGATTTGTTTTTTTTTGTTGTTTTTTTTTTTCATTCTTTTAAGTCTACAACTGAAATTTTATTCCTTTTCGCTCTTTAAAGCCAAAAATTTAAAAATTCAATTGTCGTTTTAATGAGAACAAATTAAATACAGTTTATAATTTCTTAATTTTTATAGTCATTTATATCAGTTATGTATTAGAAAATAAAATATACAAAGACAGATTATAACGGTCACCGATGAGAGCTTGATGGGCTGGTTACAATGGCTACCTGTTTGCTGACCGGATTTGTACATAGAAATCCCTTTGACGTCAGAAATGTGAGTCCTGTTGTTCCGTAACGAAGTGTTAAAAAAAAAAAAAAAAAAAAAAAAAACAAAAAAAAAAACAATACTTACAAACAAACCAGAACAGCTAGATACTGTGGTAAACAAACGTTGGAATTCTCCAAAATTGAAGCCACTCAATAGAAAAAAAATCCAAGTCAATCTCAGTGTGATTCTTTGTAATTTGGATTTTATTTTAAAAATCATATAAAATTTCTAACTTAGTATTTTAATTTACTTAACATTTTAATTTATTTAAAACACCTAAAATTTAAAAAAGAGAAAATTTTTCTTAAAGACCACATGAATTTTAAAGAGATTTAATAAAGTAAAGGCCAGTTTTTTGTTTTTTTAAAGAAATCTATCTGTAGAATAAGATTAAGAATAAGATAAGCTTAATATATATAGTAAAGCATGATAAGATTGAATTTTAATAAGAAAAGCACTCTTAAATAATTAAATTTACTAAATTTTAATTTATTTTCTTGTTTTGCATAGCGAGAATATACGAACATATTACGGTCGATTTTGTTAAATTTTAGTCAATAAAGCTTTAAATATTTAGTTATAAGTAACTTAAGCAGTTAACTAAGAATCTATTGATATAAATTAATTTTTTATGTTTTTTTTTTTCCTGCGATCAATGAACTGCGATATCGACTAAAGGTTATTTTGATTGAATCAATGGTTTGATTATCTTACTATTCTTTTTTGGGATGGATTTTTTTTTTTCCAAATAAAATAATTCAGTGATAACTTATCTTTGTTTTTTTTTCCTATGCGTGTGGAGTTTTATGGATCTCCGTAAAGAGCTATTCTATTCTGGATGTGTATTCCAAAAATACTCACTTCCCGCACCACGAACGTCGGCTTTCTTACTCCTTGAGGTTTGCTTATGACAGTAGTAACTTTAAAAATGCTGTTAAATTTGAATCAGGGAGACGTAAAAATTTGGCGAGCAAAGTCAGAAAATGTATCGAAGGAATATCTAATATTTAATTACATAAGGAATATCTAATTAAATATTAAACATCTTCCGCTTATTTTCATCATCGTTTATTTATCGAATTTTGCATTCTTTGAATAAAAGCCTTAAAAGGATCCTTTAAGAATTAGGAAAAATCAGCAACAAATGCTTTAACTAAAAAATCTCTCGTGGTTATACATATAATATTTAATTATATATGAAATTAACGAAAGAAGAATTACCTAAAAAAGTATTTAATGATGTTGCATGTTAATTTTTCTTCCATCTCTATGCAATGCATTCCAGGAAAATTTTTTATATATAACTTCATCAATATTAATCTCTTAAAATTCTTACAGAACTAAAATTGCTTAATTTCAATAATGGTGGTACTTTTTTTTTTTACTGGTTTGTTCGAGATATCAGTACACTTTTATTATAAGGTCAAGCGGATTTACAAGTACTATAAGCCATTCAGTTTTTCATTTAGTTTGCTTAGCAATTGGTAACTGATCCGAAAATTGCCATTTCTGTCCTAAATATAATTAATTATGTCTTGGCATTTCTTTCTTTCAATGTACTGAAAAGAAACTTCAGTTTTTTAGACAATATCGCTCACCAGGTGGCGATAAAAGCAGTAGAACTGAAGAGGAACGTGATTATTCGAAGTTACTAAAGAAGAACGAAGAAATTAAAAAAAATATACACTTTTTTTTGGTTTCATTGAATTAAAATTATTCTGGCAGATTCTGATGCATTGATTTTTAAATAAAACAATGTTTATTTGAGTCACAAAACGTTGTTATGGAAGGAGTTTTCATAATAATATGAATTCATTTTTAAGCAAAAAATTAAATTGATGAAAAAGTGGCGTGTCTTAGGGCGTTTCACATTGAGTCAAATTATATATATTTTGCAATAGTTGTAATAATAATAATAATAATATATAGTTGATTTTTGAAGTTGTCAACTTGGATTATTGTGACTTAAAAATAGAGACGATTCATTTCCTAGTGTTTAACAAAAGGACTATGTAGATTTTGCAATAATAATTCTTGTGGATCCGACGGGGCTGAATTATAAACTTTTAATATATTTTTAATCAATATTAACTTTTTATTAGGATTGGTCTGGACTAACAACAACTCTTCATCTTGTACGGCTTCCAATTGCCGGAGCCTCTGCCTTCTGCTGTCCATCTTCATCCGAGAATATGGGCGTATTAACCATATGTTTTTTCCTTATTCAGGAAGACTTTTGTCTTAATAGCGACCACTCTTGAAATCTTATGTACCATTATATTCTTGAACTGTTCAAAATAGAGTAATAATAATTACCATTTTTGTTTAAATGAATATCATCAGTTACATGTATTTCTTTCAAATGCATTTCAGAATTTATTTTTTTTTCTGAATTTCTGTTTTGGAGAAAACTATTAGCAATTGTTCCTACTATTATTATTTTTGTTTTGGTATCCCTATTTTCATTGTTTGTAATATTCGATTTAAAGGTAGTGAAATGTCAGTCTTTAACTCCTGTAGAATGACTATGAACTCGAGAAGAACTTTGAAGTGAACAGATTTCAAAGGAAAATAAAAGAATTTACTTAATGGCAGAACTGAAGATTTATTATTTTGGAAGAACAAAGAAACTATACTCTTTAAAATTCTGGACAACGAACTTGAAAATATAAATAAATTTTCAAATTTAATTTCAAACTTAAATTTGAATTTTTTTGTGAATTTCTTGGTTCAAACTCTTTCTCGAGGATATTTTGAAAATGAAAATTCTGTAAACTACGTTTGTTTGTTGTTGGTTTTTTCTTCTCTTTGATCTGTCATTGAAATTTCTTTTATCTTCTCCATATTTGCAGTCAATTAAATATTGCAGATCGAAACGTAAAACTTTGATTTTTCAAGTGTAAATTCAGAAGAGCATCTACTGTTTTCTCATTATATAAGCTTGAATTCTAAGTAAAGGAAATAGCAATTCTTCAAAATGTAAAAACAACCAATATACGATTGAAACAATTCGAATTGTTTGCTATTCCTATTATGCTTTGATTGTTCTGAAATCTTAGCGAGTCATTTGCTTTATGAACAGACAGACCCTAAGGTTATATCTCAAGCGTCTGAGAGACCTATGTTTACGCTTCCAACTTAACTGGATCATTAACAACAGAAAACCCTTTATCGCTGCCAAAACAGTTATATAGGATCACCTACTAGAAATAACTATCACATAATTTATCGAAGTGATGTTGGTTTATTGCCATCCTAATAAGAAAAAGGATTAGGAAGTTACCAGCTCAAAAAAGGGTAATCTTAGATAACGCTTACCAACCACATAGCAACGTCATCTGGACAGTAATCAAGGTACCCCCATCATTCCCTTGGTGTCGCTTTCATTTTGTCAATGTAAAGCTTATTTTAAGCTCAATCCGATGGACATTCGTAGGCGGTTGAAGTCGGAGTCCCAAATTCTTCGTATGTGGAACACAGGCCTTTTGCCAAATGCTGCATTTGCCGTCCTTTTTGAGTTGCATAATATACTACGAGCGTTGGCACAAAGGGAAAGATTACAAAACCCTACAAATTCATCCTCGTATTAGCGTGGAATTACTTAAATTAAAAGTAAATCTCAAATTTACAGACGCTATCTATTTGTTAACCCACTGTTGGACTACGGAATCCTCATATCGAATTGCAGTTAATCCTTCCTCTATTTTTTCCAGCTTTTTCAAGCTTTGTTGGCCTTCGAGTTCAATATGGAAACACGCTGTAGGTTGATTCAACCCAGTTTTATTTTAGTCTGGCTTTCCAAGTAATAAAATCGGTAGAAATATTTAATTTTGTGCTTTCTATCTTGTGCTTCGAGAGCCCTCTAGGGGTTGGCAGTAGAATTCTGTAATGGAGTGTACATCAAAATGCATTCATATCTACTAATTTTTAAGAAAAAAAATTATCTTTGGATGTCGCGAGATCGATAGTGGCGCAAATAGCAATTGTCGTAGAACAAAGAAAAGGAACTCAGATGAACATAGGAGAAAGCCCCTTTCGGCATTGTCAATAAGAGAGAACAAGGGAGCAATCCTAGTATAAAATAAAATCATTGCAGATTTTAATATTTTTTTTTTTTTTTTTTTTTTTTTAAAACGCTATTTCCTGATTACAAAACAGCGTATTGTCATTTGAGCTTCCGTATCTCTTTTTTGTCTAAAACTAATGATAAAAAAATTTTAAAATTACTTCGAGAAACCCAGGACGTACTTACTCACAAGAGCTCTTTTGGCGCCAATATAGGGTCCCCAAAAGATAAATTTGACAAAAGGTTTTTACGAACTTACGAATTTTTCTTTTTAAAAAAATTACAATAATGAATAGATCAAATTAAGATACTTTAACCTGGACATAGTATTTGTATCTATTCAATATAGCATTTTTAAGTTCTTACTCTAGTTAAGGTAAGAACGGTCCTGGAAAAATCTGAAAGACAGAATAATAAGAAATACTTACAATTAAAGTTGAACTTTGTTATTCGTTTGTATTCTTTTTCATCACATAATATTCAAAGGACAATTTTTCTCTCTAATAAAATAGAAGATGCAGTTGTATACGTAACAGATCCTGTAAAACAACATTCTAACTCTAATTTGAAGCAAAATTTCAAGCATAATAGTGGAGTGAGAATTTAATCACAGTAGCTACATAAAGGAGCTTTACTTTTGCTAATACTTTAATACTTATTCATTTCAATGCTGATGAAACTTTGATTTTACTATGCTATCTTTAAGCAGAAAACAAGCTTTTAAGTTGCTTTAATTTAGAAGAAAAAGTACATCCTGCTTTAAGCATTTTATTGCCAGGTATAGGCAAGCATTAGTTAGGCAAGGAAGTGTTCAGGGATCATAACCATTTCCCCTTATTAAATGTAATTGATTATTGTAAAAAAAAAAAAAAAAAATAAGAAGTATCAACCTGCAATAATATGTAATTTACACGATATAAATAAATTAAGTTAGAACATGATGAATACAAAATGTTCTAGGAGGAAACGTCAATATTCTGAGAGATCATAGCATCGGTCTTTGCAAGAAAAGAAGTTTATATATATGAACATTTGTCCTATTTCCGAACGGTTTCCAAGAGCTATTTGAATGTACAGTTGCAAAATTATTGATTAGAAAAGAGATATTACTTACTGATCTTTATTGTTCAAGATACAAATTTGTTACACTTTATACTAAATTTTCAAAAATTCCACCGCCATTATCAGCGCACCTTGCAGCAGACAGTGACATATTACGGAGGGAAGGAAGGACAATATTCGGCAACTAATTCAAAATGCTCTACATTCAAACATCTCTATCTCGGAAGTTGTTCGGAATACAGTACAATATGTTTCATATAAACATTTTTTCTTAGAATGTGTCACCATGCAATAGGAATAAAAGACTTTCCTGATCCCGCTGGGCCCATAAAAAAAGGTCAGAAAAAGATAAGGAACGCATGAAATCTCATCTAGAATTAAAAATAACAATATGCTTTAATTAAACACCAAAAAAATATATATACAATAAAAGGTAAGAAAGCAAGACACACAAAAAATCAATCGATTAATCTCATAAGTATAGGCAGAAAATTCTCTAGTAATCATAGCTTAAAACTCTAAGTCCATCTTATTTATAATTAAATATAATTTTTTTTCCCTTAAAAAAAAAACCAAAATTGCACGCAGGCTAAATTAAACAACTTAGTGATTAACAAAACCAACGATCCGAAATGGGATCAGACCATAAAATACATGACCGGGCGGTACAACTAACAACAACACTAACAACTTATTCGTGAATTAACAAATCTCAAAGTTCTCTTGGCTGATCAGATTCTTCTTGGGACTCACCACGTACTATCCAACGATAAGCGTCTTTATTCAAACGCCCACCTAAGTTGGTTGAAGAAAGTCCTTGGGTTGGAGAATAACTTTAATCTTTCTGATAAGCCTTGTATCTAGATGAGTTCTGAATTGAATTGTGAAATTCTCCCAGCATTAATAAAAGGGGAATATAAGCACTTACTTCACTTTCCGATGCACAAAAATTCTATTCTTGTAGATTACGTATCGATTTAAGTACCGTATATGCTCCAATAGAGGCCCCCGGCGTTTATTTGCAAAACTAGCCTCGGCTCCCGGCGCTTAATAGAGACCGGCTGCTATTAGAGGCCGGCCATTATTAACAAAAACCTTCAGAACGCAATATTTTTACACACAAATACCGGCTAATATTACAAACAGCTACTTTATTTGAATTTCACATTCTACATAAGACTGTTAAAGATAAATGGCAATGTCTTTCTGTACCTTTCGCTGCTATTCGTCGTCCAAATCCGCAATGACGGGCGGCCGCCTCACCGGAAGTTTCATTCGCGTATTCCACCGCGCGAATCTTAAAGGCAATGTCAAATGACCGTTTCGGCGGCATTTTGCAAGGCAATGCACCGTAAGGTATTATGCACGACTATAAAGATACGGACGCTTACACTAGTACCGGTAGGCAAATATCAAAGACCCGGCTACTGTTAGAGACCGGCTACTATTTGGCCGTATCCCCTCTGCAGCCCGGCGCTTATTAGAGACCGGTGACAATAAGAGCTTCGGCGTTTATTGGAGCATATACGGTACTCCAATCTGCCAGGGAAAAACAAATGCTTCATATCGTATTCCTTAAATGTTCAATATGGCGTCAGCTCCATTCTGCATCCATATGAAATATCCATTTCGAATTGGCTTATGGGATTTTTTAGCTTCAATCTCTTCATAATCTGGTTAACTTAATTCCTCCTGAAGATAATTCGGATACCATTACTTTTCATCCAATGTCGGGCAACGTCTATTTTTTTTTTGACCAACACAGGTTTTTTCTTGTCCTGTCTTTTTTTTCCTTTTTTTTTTCTTTTTTTTGAATCTGCAACAATCAAAAATACTTATACTTCTCGCCACGGACTTAACAAAGAATGACTTAACAAACATAAACAAAGATTGCCTAAAAAATATTCCTGCGTGCCCATAGATAGTTAATAAAAAAAATAACAATCCCAAAAATTAAGGGAAAAAAAAAAAAACACAGTCACAAAACAAAATCGTGATATCGTAATATCTTTATATTACGACCTCCCAGAATATTGACCTGCGACACCCTGTATTCTACCAAATAGTATTTGCGGGCCTTATTTAGTGTCAATCACAGAAGCAAAATATGAATACTTTTTTTTAAGATTATTCTTTTGTTTCGCCTCATATACAGCATAGAGCTCTGTTGTCACATTCCGCAACACAAAGATAGCTAACGATTGAAAATTGAAATGAATACTTTATTTGGTTTTATGCAGTTCAATAAAAGCAAAAGAAATTAGACCTTACAGGATCTTACTTGTGTAATAGTTGTTGAAAAAATTACATATATTGGAGTTAAAAGTGAAATTTTTCTAAATAATTAATTAAATTAAAATTAAGTTGCTTCTTTTACAAGCAGCCAAATTACATTTCTTTCACATTAGATAAAAAGACATAAAGTCTAATATCACATATGTAAAAAAGGCTGCTGAAATCTAAGGTATCGTACAATATTTTCCAATCAAACAGCTTCGTTATTGATTTTTGCTGAAGAAATGAGCTGTTTGATTAAAGAAGTTGAATTATAGAATAACATTTATTCTGCAAACATTGATCACGTGTCATTTAAAAGTTTCCCAATTATTAATTTCGAAATCACTAATTTTCAATAATTCCTACGTCAGGCTACAGATAGGAATTATTAAGAATTTATAACAAAATGAAATACTACAGGGTGTATTTTTTTTTTTTTGAAGTTTTACGTGAAATTTGAATTGAAAATGAACTTTTAATTTTAATCATTGTTGTAAAACTATAGCATGTGCAGTTCGTGATCTTTGACATGTGCAGTGCGATTGATTTAAGCTAATGTAGAGAAGCAAAAAAAAAAAAAAAATACAAATATTGATAATAGGATACTTTTTATTGTTGTTAAGATTGTTGTAAAGAGTCGTCTAATTAGTAGTGAAGGAATGTGATATGTACCAAATGATGGATGGAAAGCTGCAAATACAACATATTGGAAACCGGAAGTTTCGGTTCTTTGCCACCGCAAATACTACTACAGTCAAACTTGGATAATTCGAACTTGTTTAATTCGAAATTCTGGATAATTCGAATTTTTTGCTCGGTCCCTAGAATTCTGTATTAAAATAATGTTAAAAAATCGTGGATAATTCGAATTTTATTTTGGATAATTCGAATTTTTCGTACGATTGTCCTTAAAATATTACGGTAAAAATTGTTCCTGAGACTGTTCTCAGCATTTATTTTAACGGACTTTCTAAGGAAAACAAAAGCCGACGACGCTTTTTTGAAGGTCAGTCTAATGTAGAAGATTCTATTTTTGTATCAATTGATAGGTTGGAATCATATGCTATGACTCAAAGATTGCATTCAATGAAGCAATTAAAAATATCTGCCTTTTTTTTTTTGAAAGTGATGAATAATTAAGCTACTAAAAAATGTTTGATTTAATGAAAGAAAATGTAGCAATATTCTTAGATAAAGTTTGGGTGTTAAATCTTTGATCGTGGAGTTAATCTTTGTTATTTATCTCTTCTGTTTGAGAGAATATATGTAATTTGAATTTTTTGATATTTCGAACTTTTTCTCTGATTCCTTCAACTTCGAATTATCCAAATTTGACTGTATAACGAGTGAATGTTCCAAACATTACACTACATTTCAGCGTCTATGAGTCTTCCTTTTAATGATGTATAGTGTGTGTGATTTGGGCTTCATTTATTTAAAGCATCTTGGACGAAAAGATGAATTATCCTCTTAAGCAGTGGTTCTACATTTTCTGGACACTGTTCGAAATCAGTCTAAAACTCTCACTGCAATACATGGACAAACAATAATATATGCACGTGTATTTTTTTTTTTTATATATTTACTAGCAAAAAAGAGTTGTCCTAATGTGGATGACGAAGAAATTGTAATTGTTTGATCACTTTGAAACTTTTCCAGTTGGTAAAAAAGTCTCGTGGTAGTTACAAATTAATGTTATAGTCCTATTTTGCAACTCGAGATCCCTAGATATCAAATTAATATCAAGATCGGAAATATAAGACTTCCCACCTCTTTCTGCCCTTCTCCACACCCCTATCACTTCAATCCTTTCCCTGTTTGGTAAAAAATCACGTGATGATTACAAAGTAATGTTGCATTCTGATTTCGTAAGCTGAAAACCCCGTAAAGTACCCTTCAATAAAGTTTGTTCCCCCTACCCCCATTTACACCCCTTGAGGATGTGAATTTCGAAAATTCGTCAATACGTATGTTTTAAATTTTGACAAAGAACACTCATGTGAAATTTCGTGTTTGGGGCAGTTCAAATATTACATAAGCCATAAGTCATTTTAGACCTCCGCCCCCCTCTTGAAAGTAAAAATAAGCAGATACCCGACCCCTCCTCCCCTTGTGCTTACATAAGATTTGGTAAATCATTAACAGTAAATACCACTGAACAATAAATTAAAACAGTCAAACTTACATCAAAATTTTAACGCATGCAAATTTGTCTTACGTAAGCATTGCTCTGATTCCCCCCTCCCCCTTGTCAGCAAAAATAGGAACCCCCTCCCCTTGAATGCTTACTTAATACTTGAACGGCCTCTTTCCAACTGAAGCGGTTTCGGAGAAACCATACCTTCAAGAAACTTCCCTCTCCCCGTTTTCACTCTTTAGGAACTGAAAATCGAAAATTCGTCAAATACGTATCTTTTCGATATTAACAAAGAACATTCATATGAAATTTCACGTTTTCAACTAAAGCGGTTTCAGAGATATGAGTTCCCTTCAAGAAAGTTTGGTCCCCTGTTTACAGTTTTTACTCCGGATCCTTGTTTTCGTTCTTCTTAAATTAAGAACATTTAATTAAACAAAAAAGTTAAGAAGAATATTATATATTTCAAAATAATAAAAAAAGAAAAGAAAATTCATTATCATAAATAAAGAAGTTAAGTAAAAAACAGGAAAAAAAGAAATTAAATACAAAAAAGAACAAAACAACAACAACTTATTGCCACCAATCAGATTTGAACCCGATAACCATACCTCCAAAGGCCAGCGTTGTATATTCTTACACAAAGAATTTCAGGGCTACAGACTACACTTAA
This sequence comes from Thereuonema tuberculata, assembly GCA_023159025.1. Taxonomy (NCBI): domain Eukaryota; kingdom Metazoa; phylum Arthropoda; class Chilopoda; order Scutigeromorpha; family Scutigeridae; genus Thereuonema; species Thereuonema tuberculata. The sequence continues at coordinate 104,696,280 of JAFIDM010009631.1, forward strand.
AAATAATTCCGGGGAGTGGCAGGAATACTTCGGGTCACCAGTTCCATAATGTATATTCTTGGCTACTGCTTGGTACTGAGTCGACTTTTTCTGAGGCATTGTATTCGTACTTGTTCTATAGCCATCTTATAATGGCATTCCATTGGCTATTATGCTAATCACATGCAGTTACTACTAGGAGTGCATTTTATCTCATAAGGCGGCTGATTGGTTCTTGTTAAGAGTTTGTGACACTTGCAAAACATCTTGACTTGCAAAACATCTTGACTTGCAAAACATCTTGACTTGCAAAACATGTCGAATGATTAACCGTCGATCATCCAATTTCTAATGATCAGCAGTTATAGATTTTTCACTTATTAATTTCATGAATACCACATTCGTTTTTTTCTTATAAAACGATGCTCTACATGTGCTTAATTTGCATTTTTTGTTACCGAGTTATGTTTGCTAATTTCATCAGTGTGCTACAGTCACGGTCATTCGATTGGACGTGATCTCTTTCCTACAAATAAACTTTATTATCGCTTCTCTAGGACCATTTGTTTAAAATGGTTGACGTAGGTTTTCAGTTCTGCCCTATATGGAAACATAAGGTAATCCATGATTTGAAGATGTATTATCACTATACTATTGTACACTCCAAATTATTACAACTGCATTATGTAGGTTCTATTAATCGATTAGACAACTGCATTAATTACTTAGGTTTTTGAAGTTGCTTAAACAATAAAAACGAAAAGGAGGTTGTTATATTCGTAAACTGCAATTTGAAGACTTTGTGGCTTAAAGGTAATGCAGCCATTCCTCAATAATACCCTTTAAAACTTTTGTTTTCTTTCTGCAGTTTAATAAATACAAATATAAATAACATAGGTAAGCCAATGTAGTCCACATTTAACTACAGTTTAACTTGATTTTATCAAATATAAAGGAGAGATAATTTCAAGACTGGATAAAACTATCTTTGTTATTTGATGTCTGATTTTTGATTTTAGTTAATTTGGGAAAGTTATTCGAGGGGATACATACATGTACATAAAGACAAATAATTTATCTTTCTTTCAGAAAGTAGGCTAAAAGTAGAAACTAAAGCTTCATGAAACAACAAACAATATTCAGTAATATTCCATTTACTGGTGTGCACCGATTTACAATTAGATTACATTCCCACCAGGCGGTCGAAAGTCGACCCATATTGGGGGAAGGAGTCGTTTGAGGTTTTCTAGAATATCCAAAGGAGATCAAAGAGATTAATCATTGACCTAAGAGAAATCGGTCTTTGCATACGTATTTATCACGTTGTTAAACATATCAAAAGAAAGAAAAATGCACATCAATGTGTAGAAATTAAAAGAAGTCCTTGAAATTTATTAATATTCCATAGTGCATATAGAAATCCAATGATTTTAATTATTAGTTGACTAAATTCCAATTTAGTTGACTAATACCAATACCTTGGTAGGTCAATCCGTAGATTGGTTCAAGTCTACGGAACCCTAGTGACCCCCGAAGGGCGACCCCTAGGAGAAACCGTAGCTATACAAGGGAACAGAAACTGGAGTGGTTTCCCGTTGCCTTCTCCAGGTCGCCATTACGGAATGACTTCAGACCGAAGAGAAAGTGAAGAAGAGGCTGACAACACAGGAAAGGAAATTGAGACATCCATGCTCTCGACCGAGATTTGAACCGGGGTACCGGCACACTGGCCTCACGGCAGACCGCACGACCACGCCGGCACGGCTAGTTGGCTGAAAAGTTTAGAATACATATAGTCATTTATTCTAAAACAAAATTATTTTTTATTTTAGATATATCAAAAACTTTTAACCAATTTGATTTAATGGAACTATTTGAGATATAATTTTCTTTATATTAATCCAAATGACATACATTAAATTTCCAGCACCTATAACACAGGTGTAATTATGTAATTACACCTAATAAGACTGGTGAACATTAAATAATAATAAAAAGAATTACAGTAAATGATATTGAATTGAACTGCTCATTTTTTTTTTTTTTTCACTACTCATGTTTTAATTACAAAAATACCCGCTGTGAACGAAATTTATATATAAATTCAACCTTATTTTTCCAAAATATTATAACGTTGAATGTTGGGCGTAAACTCCCTGGAAATTAGTCAGAGAAATATGGAGTAAAAAAAAATAATCTAATAAATAATATATAGCCTGTTTCATTATCGGTTGTCAAGATAAAAATATTTTCTGATTTTTTTTCTTAATAATTTCTTTTCAAAAAAGAAAAAAGTTCTGTTTATTTAATTACTTTTTCTAAAAATCTGAATTTCAAATTGTGATAAAATTTGAGAATTCCTAATTTATAGATGAGATGTATAAACTTTCATTAAAATCTAAAAAAAATGATAAACTGTGTATATTATTTTCTTGGTATGGAATGGCCCCCTGGAAAGATTATATTCTTTTTTTTAAAAATTCAAATATCCAAAGATTACTATTGATAAAATACTCAGAAAAATGTAAAAAAAAAAAAAAAAAAAAATGATGTGGATGATTTCCTTGAGAAGATTGAGAAAACTAATTGAATGCAGTTATAAATATGGAATTATTTCTAATCTACAATTTAGCTTTTAATAATAAGAGTAATTCTCATTATATAACGAACATACACGAATTCATCTACGAGAAAAAGATTTACTCCTTGATTCTTTCATCAGATTTAAGAATTCCTTTCGTGAGTCTGCATCAACATAAAACGCTCGTTTGCACTTCCGTTCACATTTCTCCACCAGGTGACGTTCCAACAAATCAACACCAACTAATTCAGTCAGCCTTTAAGTGAGCAAAAGCTCTTCAAAACATCCCAAGTATTTCTACATTTTTTTTTATCCATTCGTACTTATTACATTTATTAAACACTTGTAACTTACAACCATATTCCAAAACTCTTTCGAAAAGTGATTAATTTCAAATGTCAAAGTAATACAATCAATAAATATAATGAAATAAGTTTTTGAACCATAAATAAAACACTTTTTTGAAATAATATCTCTATCTTATACAATTGTATTTCTCTTTAATTTTATCTTTTAAATGTTCTTTTAAATTGACGATTCTAATATTTCCTTGGAAGGAATTTTTATTACATTTTCTCACTTTTTTATTATTAGTTTTGTTTCAATCAAAGGAATTCCTGTAATTGTACCTAGTTGCTGGATCTCCAGAAAACTGTCTGATTTCCCTCATTTTCTGCTGTAAATCTCCGCTTTCAAAAATAAAATTGTATCAATGGCTTCCCCTACTTACTGACTTGATTTTCCACTTTGCTTGAATGTTCGGCTTCGCCGCAATTCCTCGTATCATAGTTACTTTTCAAAATTCTATTTGAGGCTCGTCGTTGTTATTCAAATACGTACCACCTGCATGTACTCATCAGTCACGACGTTACTTTTAATCCTATTGATAGATCCCAAACACATCATATTTATTTGTTCCTTCGACTGGAATATTTTGTTTGCTGTAGTGTGAGTTACTTAAAAGTATATTTTTACTCTTATTTCCTACTATTGACCTACTATTCTTAATGTATTATATCAATTTCATTTATATGTGTATAAGAACAAAGATCATCTTCAATGTCTAATAAACCTTGAAACATATGACACGTCTTCATATATGGCCACACTTAATAACTGCATATTAGTGTTCTACGTGATACATCCATTACTTTCAATCTGTTACGAAAATACTTCATTTATATGTAGAAAGAATTATAGGAAAATGCATGCTCTAATCCATTTACTAATTTCTCATTAATTCTTCCGTAAGTTATCTGTATTTTTTTTTAATTTCCCTGTAATAATATTTTGTATATTATACGGTACTATATATTGTCTTGTTATAGTCTATCGGAATACAATTTACAACAATCGAGTTTATAACACAGGCTAGTTCATAATTATTATATGGTTTCTTAATATTAATGATAAGATTGCAATTTTATATAGCTTATGATTATTTTATGATTGGATTGATATATATATAATTTCTATGTTAATATGAAACATACTCATATTATGATTCGTTAAGGTTTTCATTGATTTTTTTTTTCATTTATCTGTAGTAAAAACTGACTCTACGGATATATTTTTTGATTGACAGATGATCTTTTGGCAGGAAAATTTTCTTTTGATCAGTCAAACATACAATAAAAATAAATACATATCTATTTAAGCATGTGACATTTTAATGTATGGAAAAATATCTATTTCTGATGCTTTCAACAGTATTTAAAAGTCAACCTATAAAACTGGAAACATGACAATCGTTTAAAAAATAAGTGAACAAAAAACATCTTCCATGATACTTTTGAAAACGTAAATTCGGACAAAAAAATTATCTATTTTCATTGACATTAAACTTCCCTTTGTTGCAAATATTTCGTATATAGAAAAATAAAATAAAATAAAATAAAATTTGAAAAATCATCGAAGTAGTCTACTTGTGGTACCTCCAAGAACGAAATATAAAGAAACAAATTCACTAAAATTCTACTCAATAAATTAGACTAATTTTATGCCTAATTTAAATTAGGAAATATCATTTTATTACTTAATATAATTATTAATGATATTTTCACATTAACATTCTTCAAAAGATTTTTGTTTCATGTAAAAAAAAAAAAAGTTACAAATAAAAAAAAAATCCTGTGCAATTTTTTTACATGAATATTAATTACTCTATTAATATTGTTACAATTTAAATTTCTAATTTTAAAGTATATCACATAAAAAATAAATTATTAAAATGTTTATATTTAAGGAAAAAAATTGGAATGACATAAAAGCAAAATCACTTTAAATTATACTATTAATCAAGTTCCTACTCTTATACTAATTTATCATACATGATTTATATTTACCATTTTACTCATTTTATTATATTAAATAAGAAAATAAAAAATAAATTTATAATTTATAAATTAAAAAAAAAAGTAACTTATTCAGAAATTTCAATGAATAAAGTACCGTTTGACGAATAAGAATTAAAATATTTCATACTAATCAAAAATACAATATAGAAATGTTAGTACATGGTAAAAAATATTTGTAATAAAATTAGGTGATGAAGAACTTTTCCACGGGCTGGAGGTTTCGGGCTCGTTCCCAGTCTTGTTTCCCCTGCACATTCCCCAGAGTTGGCCAAACCCATTTAAAATAGGTAGTCTGTTTCTTCATGGATTCATTCCGTAAGGTTGATGATCGTCGGAACGTCTATCTCCTGTGGTATCCATTCACATCCGTGGATAGGAACTTGAAGTTAACCTAAACTTTAATAAATTTCGGATGTAAAATATTAAAATGCAGAACAATCAGATATTAAAAAAATAATCTAAAAAATTATATTAAAAACTTTAAAAAGTAAATAATTTATTTTGTAATTAAATACAAATAATTGGAATCGAAGAATTGTATCATATATTATGAAATGGTTATATATTATCGTTTGTAGCATAGTAAATATAGTAAATAATTTATTAAATATAGATTGAATGTACTTAATAATTGTAAAAATATATTATAAGATTCCAAAGAAAGTAAATTAAAACAAAGAAAAGTTTTGCTTCATTTCCAGAATTTCACAGAATTTTAATTTCTATAAATTGTTATTTAATATTATTTTTACTACTACTCTTGCAATTACAACTACTACATGTACTAACAAATTCAATGCGTATAGTGCGGGATTTTTTATTTGCTTATTTCTTTTTAAATTCAATTGTGTTTTCAGTTTGCATTTCTTCTGTTTTAAATGTCTTCATAGTAGCCTTTATAGTTCTTACATTAAAACATCAGAGAAGTTGAAAGGGAAGTTTTTCTTCTCTTCGATTGTGATCTCATGATTAATGGAACTTCGCAACTGCATGGTTCAAGTTCCCCGATAGCCCGAGTGGGATTCGATAGGAGTTGTCAAGTAGTTATACTAAGATTCTACACCAAAGAGTAGAGAAGATCAATATGCAATTACTTTTTTTTCCTAATTCAAATGACGTCACATTATGCAAAGACTAAATTTTGAGAAAAAAAAAGAGATTCTCCAGTAAGAGTTTTCTAACAACAGCAAATTAAAGAGTTATCCTGTACTGTAAAAAGGATGAGAAATTACAAAGATTTATGGCGATTCTATTATTATTCTTATACATACAACATATATGTAATTATGTATTGTATTCATTTTCTTTACATATTATGGTTTTAAACGAATCGTTTTTTGTTTACTTGTTTTTTTGGTTAAAGATAATAACAATTTGATAGTGTTTTGTGATTTTCCTTAAACTCCGCACAGGTTACGTTTCTCTCGACCTAACACAATATTTAGAAATGAAAAAAATATTAATTTCTGTATAGACATGAAATCTCAAATCAGTTTGAAAAACATACCACTGAATCGAAACCATAACTCAATATATCATTTATTGATAAACAGCATTTAATGTCTTATGCTATTTAATAAAATAAATAGTTTTTACATCAACATTTGTTTTTATATTTTTGAGTAACGTAATTGCATGGCCATTCCTTTCGGAAAGATAATAAAACTGTATAATTTGAGGGTTTTCCGATTACAATTAAGGTCTTTAAGCCACAAATACATCCACGCTAATCAGTAATGAGTCTTACATTAAATATTTTACTCGTTCTCTTTATTAGATAAGCCGCCCTTGCTAATTTTTGTTTTGTTTTAATGAATGTAACTTATTAGACACTTACAGAATATGTGGAATTACCCTGAAGTTGACATTTCAGTCTATTTTACGTTGATGGCTTTGTGAACGTAGACTGTGTCTTCAATGCTCCATCCAAACCTCCATTCTAACTTCAAAAATAGGAAATGAAACGCGGTATTTCGGAGCCAAGTATTATTCTAGAACATATGATATATAGCCCAATAATTATGATCTTGGAAATAGTGATTCATCGGCCCCAAAGCAAAGCTGGATCTATTTTTACCTTCTTTTTCTTTTTTCTAATTGAACATGTCATGCGGACGTGTTCTCAGCCAGAATAACGCTATGAAAACCCAAGAAGTGTTTGAGGAATTCCACTTTTATGGTTCGTTCACTATATAAACAAACAATGCGACAAACGCCAACTCATTTATCTGGAAATTAAAACAGTGTGTTGCAAACTGCGTCATACGACATTCCTATAACTCGCTTGCGCTTTTTGTTCTCCATTGACTGAACTGCGGCACGAATAGTTTTAACAAGACATTTTCTGCCAAATGATACGGCGAAAGAGAGAAGATAGCGAAGGCCTATGTTTAGACGTAAGACTCAAGACCCGGATAAAAAAATCAGCGGCAAAAAAGATATAAATTTCGGCCGAAGAAAACTTCCGCCCACATCCTTAACACATTGACTAAAAATAAAATTGTGAAGGATCGCAGCGACATGTGGTGTTTGAAGAAGAAAACTTACTTAAATAAACATTTAATCATTTGAATTGAATAACGCAAAATAAAATAACATAAAATTAACATAAAGCAAATTTTAATACAGAAAAGTAATGTATGTAGTAATGTATCTAAGGATATGTTCATTATTTCAAAAATTAAGAAACACACTTGTGTGAAACTAAACAAAAAGATTAAAAATTACCGGAATGTTAAATAAGTTATTATTTCAAATAAAATAAATTTGAATTATAAGTAATCATAAAATTATCCGTTAAATAAAAAGATCCATTTTTCAAAAATGAAAATGACTGGATTTTGTTATTTAAAGATCCAAAACAACAAGTAATTTTAATTTTATTTTTATAACTTTTTGAAGCGGGACATGTGTATGTTTCTTGATTCCTATTACTTTCATGTAACTCCCGTAAATCAATAATAATAGTTAAATATAAAATCCATACAACTCTTATTTTTTTTTCTTCTTAATTTAATATTTCGAACTGCAATCAGCAATCAAAAATAATCAAAATTTTGCAATAAAAAATAAACATATACTTGAAAACAATTATGTTACGTTACACTTTTCAATACATTATCATTGTTAATGGCATAAACTTTGTACATGGATTCAAGTACTGCTATTACGTATTATACTACTGAATTTTAAACATTGTTGATATATCTTATGAGTTGATTGTTTTATATCCACTGTTGTTGATTTCTTAAAATTTGTTTTTAATTAATTTTTTGCTGTTAATGATGTTATGATTGAAAAGTTTTCTCCTTTATTTTTATTAATATTAACCGAGTCCTGGAATATATACACTGTCCGGCCACTTTATTAGCTACACCTACCTAGTAGCGTGTTGGGCCTCCTTTATCCCTCAAAACAGTCTGAATTCGTCGAGGCATGGATTCCACAAGATGATGAAAACATTGTTCAGGTATTGTGTACTATGCAGACATGAGTGTGTCACGCAGTTCCTGAAGATTTGATGGAGGTGTAGGAACAGCCCGTTCCAGCTCATCCTATAAATTTTCAATCGGGCTGAGATCCGGGGACTGAGCGGGCCACTGCAGCAAGGAAAAGTCATCGTCATGTTCCTCAAACCATCCCATAGTGATGAGGGCTTTTTCACCTGCTGGAAGTAGCCATCTGCATGAGGATAAACTGTTAACAGTAAGGTTGCAGTTGGTCAGCTACGATATTTAGGTACGCTCCAGCATCCTGATGTGCCTCCAGAGGTACCAAGGACCCAACGTGTGCCAGGAAAACATTCTCACCATGACACTGCCCCCACCGGTTTGAAGAGTTGTAGTGAGACATAGCATTTGTGCGTACAGCATGGTTGTACCTTTATAAAGTGGCCGGACAGTATATATAAATATATATATATATATATATATATATATATATATATATATATATATATAAATGTGTGTGTGTAAATAGTTATATCCCACGGGGGTCCACGATGGCTCATGGGGATGCTGGTGGTAAAGCTCTCAACGTTTCAATGACTGAGATGAGATCTGTGGTCAGTCCAACGCTCGCCCGCCTGTACCCCTGGGAAGGAAACCCGGTACTATATAGAGGGTTGGGTAGGTCCTAGGACCCGTCTGAAGGAGAACTCAGCGTGGAAAAAATGAACGTAGCTCCTCCAACCTTCAGTCAAGTGCCTTACGACTTGGCTACCCGGTCCACTTGGATATATATATAGCATCCATTATTTTACTTTTCGTAATGCCATTTTCAATTTCTACTTTTTGTGTTAATTCAGAGGATTTATGATTATTTAATAAATTATGAAGAAAAAATGAATAGATTTGTACTGATGATATTACTTTACCAAATACTTTTCAATTAGTATATTTCTCTTATTTTAGTGGATTAAACTTATTAAAACCTTTTTAACATCGATCTCGAAAATACTTAGATCGATAGACCTAGATATTCTACTTTTTCTAGGAAGTTCATAATATAAAAATCGAAGATTCAATTGCATTTTAAACATTCCCTGCTTATAATAAAACAGTCTATGTTTCAAGTGAATACTCAAAGTAAACAAATTTTAATTAATCTTTCAAATGGCGATAAGATTATATTATTAATATCAACTTATATTTTTATTTGTCTAGCAAACCTTTTTATCAATATGATACAAAAACTAAAATAGCGGAATCTTTTCAGTTGAAAACTATGTGAATCACAAGTGACTTTAAAAAAAAGGCCTACTTGGTTTTATTAAGTTAGTTATTTTTTTCAAATACTTAAAATTCAAGTCTGTGAGGACTTCCTTTGATGAAACTTAACATTTAACTTGATATTGCGAATTCAGTATTATATACAGTCGGACCTCGATATAAGGTCACCCGCAAATAAGGTCACCCTGCATATAAGGTCACTTTTCTAAAGTCCCGCTCATTGAATAGGAATTCTTTGATATGAATTATCGGATATACGGTTAGGTCTTAAATACCGTAATCGCATATAAGGTCATTTGTGTCTGATTTCATTGCAATTCAATTCCAAGAATTTTTCCGTGGGTACGATCTTTTATCGGCGTCATTTCTCCTGACGGAGAGACAGCTTTTTCACAAAGCACTTCATCCCCTCAAATTCTAGGAAAAAAGATAATGAAGACGATATTCCTTTACCTGTGTTAATACAAGATCTCAGAAATCGCAGCTCTACTATAGAAGGGGAAAATGAATACGTGAGAATTGATGATGAAATTGCTACCACTTCTCAAGCTTCGATTTCCGAAATTGTTTCGCAAGTTTTAGATTCCAATGCATTAGAAAGTGAGGATAACGACAGTGATACTGGAAGTGAAGTGGTTACACAAGCAGAAGCACTCAGAGCATTAAATTTTCAGAAACTACAAAACTTAGAAAACATTGTACAAAAGATGAAACCAAAATCGCGACAATCCTGTATTATGGATTATTTTAAGTAAGGTCAGTTGTACATCAGTACTTTGCTTGAGCATACTAGATCTATTTGTATACAACTTTATTCCGAAAGTTATCAGAAAGATAATTTCTTTCTGATTCCATTAATTTTAATTGGTTCAACTAAATTAAAAAATTATAACCTAATAAACTGATATTTTTGTACGTATTAAATTTTACAAAGAATTATACTGTATATAATGCTTATTTATTGACAAATGCGTATGAATCTGTTATAAGGTCATCCCGCTTATAAGGTCACTTTCGCGAGGTCCCAAGGGGTGACCTTATATCGAGGTCCGACTGTATTAACATTTAATATTTGATAATAAGGCTTTTATCTGCAGAAAATCTTTTTGAAAGTTAAATTAAAAATCGATTTTAAATATCCTTGGATGCCCAAGTTCTGTTATACAGAAATATTCTTCAAGAAGAAAAGCATCAACATTAATAACATTAATTAAAAGTATATTTCATTAGAATTGCAAATGTTTTACGGTTTCAATTCTTTGTCTTCTCCATCCTCCATCGTTCACAGGAGCTTCTGCCTCCTGAGGACAAGGGCGTTGTGCTTTAACCTTTAATATTAACCCAATCATTTGTAGTGTACTGATCAATCCACCTGTATATATTTTTGCAATACTTGATGAAAATATGCGATGATACTCCTTCCACTATTTCTGCATAAGCACTCGTTCATAGTCTTCAGATAGTCTTTTCTCAGCCTTTAACTTCAATTAGGATCTATCGATCTAAAAAGTGGCTAATTCCTCGGTATTTCATTTTTAATTGCCAATGAAATATCCAACAATACCCATTCAAAGTCAGATGTTGATGTGTCCCATTCAAGTCGAGATCACCTTTGACATTTCCCTTTCTGATGTAAGTTCCCCAACTCATAGCACCACTGCCTGTGGGAAACGTGACTACGTGTCCTGTTTCTTTGATCTCTCAAGTGCCCAGTATTTCCTCTTGTCAAAGAACATTTTACACCAATTGGTCTTCATGATACCACTGCCGCACATATAAAGGGAAATATTTTTAATTCAAACATGCTAATGTAAATAAAGATTTGCAAGGTGATTACTAAGAGATAGAGATAAACATCAATCCTTTTTGTTTTTAAGTTCCATATTCTTCTTTCAATTCCTTTCTTTTCATAATTCCTAATGTAATTCATAACACAAAAACTCCGCATAATTTAGTATTTAACATTACTTTATTAAATACTTTAGCGAATTTTCGGGAATTTTACGTCTTCCCTTTGTCAAGCGAAAATTAAAATATATGGAATAACTACAAACAACAAAAATAGTCTTGAACACAAAAACAAATTAAAAACACGTTAAAGCAACAGATTAAATTGTTGTTGCAATGACTCATAATTCTAAAGGCTTTGGGGTCCAATTTTCTGAAATACATGTTTTTAATTTGTTTTTGTGTTCAAGACTATTTTTGTTGTTTGTAGTTATTCCATATATTTTAATTTTTCGCTTGACAAAGGGAAGACGTAAAATTCCCGAAAATTCGCCAAAGTATTTAATAAAGTAATGTTAAATACTAAATTATGCTGTGTGCGGAGTTTTTGTGTTATGAATTACCTTTTTATTTTTGCCCAGTCGCTCTAAGTAGAAAATTCAATTAATTAAAAAAAAGGAATTAAAAAATAGGAATAAAATAAAAATGTTAAAATTCCTAAGTTTCTGCTTTCGCTAATACAAGTTTGATGTTATGGTGATGTATGGTGTAAGTGCTTGTGTATTATCCATGCTGAGTCGAAAGAATGAACGATTCCCATTATGAAGATATTTTTTTTTTTCCTAGAGATATTCTGCTATATTTGATTTCTTAGTTCTTTAACTTTTTACATTAGATCCGAAACAATAATTACAATTTGCAGTTATTTTTGGCAAAATAAAAAAGTTAGTCTTAAAAAAAAAAAAAAAAAAAAAAATCTAAAAAAATAAAAAAAAACCTGATATTTTATTTAGAAAAATCTTTTAATAATTTCAAAGTGTAAATGAGGACCTCTTTCAATACATGGGTAAAGCAATTAGATTTTTCTAAGTGAATACAATTTTAAAAACAGAATTTGTTTGTCATTAAATCATGATAACAAATTTTGACGAATTCTTCATAATACTGAGTATTTTTAAAGTATTTTTGTGCTATTTTGCCTATTCATGATTTGTCATGAGCTCTCTCGCTATGCTCTGAAGTTAGGGTCAATAGGTCACCTTAATTCCAAATAAAATCGAGAAAAAAAGGCATAACGTACATTTTATTGTTTGAAATGTGGAATTAAAAGGAATTTTATGATATTTTGTAAAAAGGACTCATCTAAATTGCTACAAAAAGAAATTGATGATGACTGTATTGACTTGTTCCTCTGTTATTTGATTTCTTTTCACCTTTAATATTCTAGCCCAAAACATCATGTTACGTAAACAGCATGTTACGTACTAAGGCTTAATGTTAAGAAAATGTTTTAAATTTACAGTGAATAAAACGTCGGAACAAATGTGGAAACCGCAAAAGTTAAAACAAACAATAAAAACTCGCCGAAAGGACAAATGACGAGAAAATTCATGTGCCACTACACGCGGCCTCTATGAATTTTTTTAGCGCATAAAAATAAGAAAGCGCAGGTAAATAATAAGAATGGGTGAGACCAAGTTATATACAAAATGACATCCTGGTACAGCTGTTTCACGCTAATATGGCGATCATCAGCCAGGAGCAGTCATCAGTACACAACCAAGTCTCGATACACGGGGCCTATTTACCTGCGCTTTCTTATTTTTATGCGCTAAAAAAATTCTTCCAATGGCTTTTTCGTGTTGTTCAATACTTCTTACTTGTCCTCTTTTTCTTTGGAAGAATTAATAAGAAGGTTTAATTTGAAGATTTCATTAAAAAGAAGAAAAAGGTCATTAAATTAAAATAAGGACGTTAATTTTTAAAAAAAGACATTAAATTTATAAAAATTAAAGAATAAGATAAAAAAGCATTAAATTCAGTAATTTGAATAATGTATTAGGATCGTGAATTGAACGTGATTGATATAACGTTCACTATTATTGTAATTAATTCTTGTTTTTGTATTATTTTGGATTCTGTAGTTTGGGAAAAGGAGAGAGAGAGATTCTCTTTTCCTAAGAATTTTATTTATGGTATGATTAAGTCTTTGAGAAAATAAGACGAAATATCGCCAAGGAGTTGAGAGGTTACAGTAAATTTAATAAGAAGTTTTAATGATTGTATTATGGCATTTTAAGTATATATTTGAAAATAACCATTTACTGTGGTTTTAAATAGAAAGCAAGTTTAACGTCCTTAATCATTCATAAATGGAGAGAAAATCGCCAACCGGACAATGAATATGCTTTGGCCCATTGAGCCAACATCAACGAGAATTCTGTACAATTGTTTCATCCTTATTATGGAATCATCAGCAGTTTGTGATTAATTTCCTTAGTGCCTTTCAATGAGAGGACAAGGGGTTAATATATTGGATCTTCCAGGATCATTTTTTATTTTATTGTTGTTTATCCCGGCGGCCCATTCCCGGGACCGAGAATGCTTTTGGGTAAAGCTTCCGCGCAGCGAGCCAAACATCAACGAGTATATTCTGCTGATGATTCCATAATAAGGATGAAACAATTGTACAGAATTCTCGTTGATGTTGGCTCAATGGGCGAAAGCATATTCATTGTCCGGTTGGCGATTTTCTCTCCACTGTGGTTTTAAGTTTGTAAGGTTGTAAAAATATCATTTAATTTTTTCTTGAAGATTAAATAGACTTAAAATTGTATTAAAATTAGCATTATTTTTTTTTTTAGTAAATACTACAATTTTTACAATTTAATTAAAAATTATTCGTGACATTGTCTGGCTAACTTTTTAAATATTTTTAAAAGGAAAATGTTCCATATCCTTCACTCAGACTTTATTTAATTTATCCGCCAATGTTGCTTTGGCTATTTTTTTCATTTGTTTATTCTGAAATCTGTTCAAAGTTAACTCCATCTAATGTTAACAAGATAAAATTAAATGTAATACTATTTACATCTACTTGGTTAGTTATTCATTATTACAATCATCTGCGATAATTTCCTTTAACGATATGGAAATAGGTCCTTTTTTTTAACCTCCTTTTCTAAGAAATCGAGGATCATCAGATCAATTAGCCTGTGGGTAGATCTTCTTGAAACTTCGCTTGACAAGACATGATTAAACTTTTAGATTTGACATTTTTTTCTGAGTCAGAAATTCACTTAAAAAACATTAGAACCGAATTGAATTATTATTTTTTTTTCAGAAAATGAGAAATTTCTAGTGTTTATGTTCCGCAGATTTCATAATTTAAAATAGACTTTTCATTTCTTAAAACAAAAAAAGAAACAAACAAACAAATTTAAGAAGAACATTTTGAGGAAAGTATGCTTTAAATTCTTTCAAAACCTTCTTGTTCTTTTTAAATTCTTCACTTTTGTTGTCAAACAAGTAACTTAAATAGAAAAATATGTTATCGATGTCTTGACATATTCGAATCTGACGAAGATTTAGGGTTTGTCCTTTGTCTGAAATTGAAAATAAAATGTTAAAAAATTTTAAAAATTTACATTTGAAATCAGTGTTTACAATTAATCGTTGTCTAGATAAAATTATTAATAATGGTAATTACAGTTTAAGAATATTTTGTTTCCTATCTTGGCTAAAATGTCAAAGTAACTTCCGCCAATAGTTTCCTGCTTTTAATTCTAATAAGCATCCGTTAACAGTTCTAAGTAAACAGTAAATCTAAAAATGAATTATTAAGCAAAAATAGTAATAATTAGGTAATCCTTTGCAGGTTTAAATATTTCTTTTTTTGAGTACTCGTACCGTGATCTGTAATTGCCATGGAGCAGTGTCTTATTTGACAATAACAATTGGACCCATTCAGCTAATGGCGGATGTCTTCGCACTCAATGCAGCTGTTTTTCTCACTCCATTGGATTTTGCAATCGGTTCATAATTTATGAAGCTCAATATTTGGGTTTTCTCCAAACCTATCTTCAAAGAATAGCCCGCATTCCTATAAAATTTTCAATATATTTTCCTTTCAACATTCTACCTCGTAGACGCCTAATTAAAAGCCATAATAATAATAATAATAAACCTTGCTATTAAGCTTTATTTTGCCATAACCTTCATATAAATTCGTGAACTGATCAAATTGTTGTTAAACCTATAATAGAATGAGTCGATATTTTATTGTTTGTTTAGCACATTAAATTATTTGATTGCAATATTAATTTTAAGAAAGTTCTTAAAAATAATAATAACAAAAGAGCTTAATAGAATATCTTAAGTTTGATGTTTTTTGACTGCATTTGAGATAAATGGATTTTTTTTTGTTTTAAATGAGCTCCTGTTTTAGTTCTAATTGAGATAATTAAATGTAAAAAAAATAAATAGAGAAAGCAATCAGGGCAAATAAAATTGATAAATTATTATTTTATAATTTACCAACTTTTGTTTGCTTGATTGTTTTTATTTTTCTTATAATTTTATATGTCGTCCGAAGTAGATGATGAAGATGTCCTTTTTATTACAACAGCAAGATAAGCAAACTACAAAGAAATATGATAGGTTTGTATTTAATATTAAGTGATTTATGACACTACTTAATATGCATCGGAAAGATTACAACAAAACTTTAAAAATTCTATTTTCAGTTGAAAAACGTATCGATAGTTTTCATTATTTATTTATTAAATCAACTATTTAACTTATAAAAACCAAACTTATAAATAAACATCAACAGGGAGTGATCGAAAGGCAACCACGACAAATCAGTACTAAAGCTAATGTCCCCATAATGTAATGTAATGATTAATGTGCTAATCTGTCCCCAGCTAATGACTCTAGGGAACTATGGAGATTTTGGACACATCGGATATGTTGGAAAGGAGTAAGACTTACTACATTAAAAACTACTTACTTTTGAAAGATGAAACTTTAAAGTAAATGAATGTTACTAATTGTCAACTTCTTAATGATTTTAATACCATAATTGAAGAGTTATGGTATATAAAGGATTTTATTATAAGGGGAGGGGGGAGGCAAGGAAGGCGATCTTTCGCAATCAAAAAAAGAAACCGTCAATCCGACTACACACACACACAAAATAAATAAATAAATAAATAAATAAACTAATTTAGACATTTTAGGAGCCCAAGTATGTTACACCGTAAACTTAACAATGAGTAGTATAGTAGTATAGACAAGAACCCAGGATCTCGGATACTTTATTGTTATTATTATTATGTAAATGTTTCAATTCTTGGCGTTCCTTAGCAAAAACAATATGGCGGGTCAAGGACCAAAGCACGTATTACCAAGTGTAAAAAAGTGTGCAAGGATGGTTGGGGATGTGTGGTTGTGTCCATAAATTTCGTAACTATGCGTGTTGTGTTGAGTACCACAGCCTTCTTGAGTTGTGCATAAGTGTTTTGGTAAAGTCCTAGTGTGCTGAGACTGTGGTGCAATGTGTGAGGCACCAGACCAGTGGCGGACAGGATGATGGGTACAACACGTACTCGATCCTGCCTCCACTACGTCTGGAGCTCGTGTGCTGTTTACTGATCTTGTTTGCGTGAGTGTTCTGCATGTTCTTCCTGATCGGCACTACAATATCAATGATGACAGATAGGTCTGTTTGTTGGGCTTATCAACAAGTGTGATGTCAGGTCTGTTATGGTGTATGGTTTTGTCTATGTGAATGGGACGTTCCCAATACAGCTTATGTGAGGGTGACTCTAATGCGCTTTGTGGTATGTACTTGTAGTACGGGATCGTGTTCTTAATAAGTGAATGTTGGTGTGCTAGCTTTTGATGAACGATCGACGCCACCTGATTGTGTTGGTGGACGTAATCTGTTTGGGAGAGAAGGGGACAGCCTGAAATTATGTGGTCTGTCGTCTCATGTATAGTGTGGCATTTCATGAATGTGTCCTCGTGCGTTTTTGCGTCATGTAGAACGTGTTTCTCGTAGTTACGTTTGGGGATGACTTAGTCCTGTATCGCAATCATGAACTCTTTCGTCTCACCGAACAGCTCATTACTCATTACTCATCAATCGTTCGACACTTCCACGTCGACATGAGGTTGACTGAGTTCGTGGCGATGTCTGCCGTGGAGTTCTTTACGAGCTCATGATTCATGCAGCTGCTGAGTGTGGGTGTCGATGGTGGTGAGTGTTGGACAAAGGTTTTCGAGGTCTTGTCATGTCAGCTTTTATAATGACTAAATGAAGTGAGGAGTGTTGTGCTCTCTGGTGGAAGTGCTGTGTACTTGTTTTTCGTGTAGGGTGATGAGATAGATGAGTCCTCGGCCTCCCTGCTTGCGGAGAAGGGTCATTCTTTCCGTCGCGGACTGAAGCTAGTGCATGTTGTGTTTTGTGAATGTTATGCGTTGTAATGCTTCGAGTTCGGTGTTTGTCCATGACATTATGCCGAAGGAATATGTTAGTGTTGGGACGGCAAAAGTGTTGATGGCTTTCATTTTATTTTTGGCGTTGAGTTGTGTCTTGAGGATGTTGTGAACGAGAGCAGTGTATATGTTTTGAGTGCAGTTTTGATGTTTACAATTTAAAATCCAGGAGACCACAGAAGCACAATAAATTAAACAATAACATTTCAAAAAATTAACATTAATGATGAAAGAATTCGGGCCGGAATTCAGAAACGTTATGCAGCATTTTTTAATATTTTAATGTGTTAAATTTTTTAAATGTTATTTTTTAATTGTGCTTCTGTGGTCTCCTGGATTTTAAATATATTGAGCATGTAAAAAAGAACATTGAATTTTGATGTTTGCATTGTCAATGACGCGCCCTTGCTGGAAGCCCAGGTACTTGCAGGTCTCTCCCTCTTCCATGGATTGGATGGCCAACCCACGATCCAGTTCAAAACCATCCAAATTCGAGATCTTCCTGCGTATTAAATGTAGCTTGCGGCATTTGTGAATTCCAAATTCCATTCCAATGTCTTTGGTGAACTGTTTAGTGACTTGTAGTAGATTAGTAAGTTGTATGTTGGTTGTGGCGTTTCATGTCATCCATGTAGATTAAGTCAGGGGCGTACTCAATAGATGTTTTGGGTGTTCAAAAGACACGGGCGGTCTCAAATAGGGGGCGCAAAATTCCTTTTAACTTTCATAAAAAAATGTTACTGGAGTTTTAGTTTTATTTTCAATTTTGAATGGTCTGTAAAGCTAACATTCTGTAAGATTAATGATTGACGATTCTTTCTTTTTTGCAACCTCAACTATAAGTAAAGATAGAATTTATAACATTCACTAACTCATTAAATCGCATGAAACAGATATACCGGGTGATTCATAAAGTACTGGAAAGTACTGGTGGTTTTCACCGCCCCATATCTTTTAAACTTCTGCTCATAAAAATCTGAAACTTTTTACATAAAATCGTCAAACATATAAGAATTATATTTTCATGTTATTATTTATGTAAATGAATTTCAATAAAATTAATTATAAAAAAATTATTTGCGTTCAAACACTCCAAATATATCGTTTATTTAAATAACTTTTGTAATGTTGCTTAAACTCTAAAAGTCTGGATCCAATATTCAAATGATACAGCAAACCTAATTAGGAAAATTTAATATAAACACTTTTGTCATTAATCCCTTTGTTTAATTTAAAAAAAAAAAACCAACTGTATTTTTTTGAAAATGCATTCTGACAAATGACTTTAATTTGGGAGACAGTCGAATAATTTTTTTGGATAATAATTTCGATATATTGGAAGTGTTTGAACGCAAATAAAATAAATTTCAATAATAATGAATAAATAATAACATGAAAATATTTCTCTTATATTTAAAATGAAGAGAAATTTAACGTGCCTGAGCGTTGTGCCTTCGTTTGTTTACTCATTTCATAGCATGTTTGACGATTTTATATAAAACGTTAAAATTAAAAGTTAATTTTATACAATAAAGTTTTCAGATTTTTATGAGCAGTAGTTTAAAAGATATGTGGCGGTGAAAACCCCCAGTACTTTCCAGTACTTTATGAATCACCCGGTATGTTAGATACATGTTACCGGAAGCATTTTGGGTTTTTTTTTTTTTTTTTTTTTTTTTTTTTTATAATACATAGACCAAACGCTGAAAGGATAAATAAGTTCACTATAAAAAAAATATATGTATTATTAATTTTCTAAGTCAATTGTATATTGATATTATAAGAGATTACGTAGTAGTAATGGCACTTCTTTGGTTGTAATTAGCACAATCAGATAGGGAACATTGTTTTGTCAACCATACTGAGATCAAAAGGACCTTGTTTAATCCATGCGATCAAACAACAGGAATCAACCAGGCATCCAAAGGTATTAGAAAAATTAATAGGGAGCAACTAAACCTTCCGGCAAAATCTCAGCAGTTCCCTTCATTGATTTGATTGATTGTGGGTGACAAGGAAGCCAAGCATAGCGACCTGTAGGTCTATTGGTGCTATCCCACGGAAATGAGAACAGACGGAGAAAGACTGGTGGGAGAAGTGCAGGGGAAATAGGAGAACCCCGAGACAACCTGCCCAGCGCGGATCGTCCACCATCACGAAACCCAGGGCCCCCACAAGTGGGGGGTCAGTTGGTCCCTCGGCACAGGGCTGAGATCCAAAGGGACCCGGGCTTGTCGATTTGGAGATTCCCTTTTTCTTTTTTTTTTTTTTGGGCTGTGAAATTGGACATTCCCTTTTTTTTTTTTTTTTTTTATTTTGTTCATAACATAGGAGGGAGGGGGGAAGGGCCCGGTATTGCATTTGGTACCTGGGCCCGGAATTTGATGTGGAGGGCCTGACGAAACCCACATGAGAGCCGAACCCCAGTACTCAGAGGTGGATAAACAGAACTATTAGGTTTGTCATTTGACCTCCAGACCCGTGAATAAAAATGTTAGGACTCTAATGGCGCCGTTAATCAAGAAATTTTGGAAACCTTTGAATTTTAACTAAACTTAGACTATAAGATGAGATTTCTATCGGTCTGTGAATTATTCCCTTATTTACCTAAGAATTCTCTATTGTATACAGTAGTCCTACCAAGATTAACATGTAATCCAATCTGGATAAAATAAATTGTTAAATATGAAATAAGATATTCGATCAGTGTTTATTCTTGAATTACTTAATTTAATACTGCTGGGCATGTAATTAAAATAGCGTTTTAATAATCATCTTAACATCCACAAGATGGATTTACAAACACCAAATGCTAATTAGATGTATACAATTATAGCAAACTCTGAAATATAAAAATTGATATGAATTATTGTCTGTTAATTTGTTTAAATGCCAACTCTGTAGTTTGGATCACAATGTTAATTGCCCTTTATTAAACAGCAGGGCCGCCCAGAGACTAGTGGTGGCCCCGGGGCAACATTTGAATTTGTGCCCCCCCCCCCATCCCAAAAATCTACAACCAAAAAAAAAAGGTCAATCCTATTTTATCAACCTCTTTTTGTGGGGCCCCGGGGCAATCTGCCCCTTTTGCCCCCCCCTCTGGGCGGCCCTGTTAAACAGCTATAAAAAAAAAACCCCATTAAACTCGTCTATGAGGATTAGACAATGAACTCAAGAAACTTAATACTGATCAAATTATTATTCTTCAATTCTTTTTTATATTTCAGTGTTTTAGCCTTTATATAAATTGACCCCTAGCAGAGGCATATATAAGGGGGGGGGGGCCGAGGGGGCCCGGGCCCCTCCCGAAATAATGAAGATATGTCCTCCGAACGTTTTTTTTGGTTGAACAGATAGATTTTCATTGTTTTTTTTGTTTAGTTGAATAGATTTTTTGGCCCGGGCCCCCCCCCCCCCGAAATGTCCTCCCAACGTTTTTTTTTTTTTTTTTTGGTTGAACAGATAGGTTTCCATGGGGTGTCGGCCCCCCCCGAAAATATATTCTATATACGCCACTGACCCCTAGAATAACTCTATAAAATCTAATAAGACTAAACACCTAAAATAGAAAATAATACAATACTCACACAAAATACATAACTGAAGAACTGTATTACTAGATTCGAATATATAAACTACTTTATTTTTTAATAAAACTATTTTGCCTATAGTCAAAATTGGTGAAGTGTAATGGTGTTTCATCAACTTAAAAAAGGCAGTATCGAAGGTAAGACTCCTGCGATCACCGGAAGATCGAGGGAGATAAGTTAGGAGAGCCATTCCGAGGATCTCCCGTTTAACACACAGGAAAATTCCCCTATCTGCCCCCAGAGATCTAGCCCAGCTCTTTCAGCCAACAGACAAGTGCTTTACCAGCATTTTTGTCTTCTTTGAAGTGTACTTAAGTAAGAAATTATTCTAGATCAATTTCTTCTTTTCTTTAGCAGATTACTTCTTTTATTGAGATGTCACAAATTTAGAGTTGACAATCAAGTGACACTGAAGTTAGACCTAAAAATACAGTTCCCTGAAACTCAATGTGAAAAAAAAAAATAAATGTAGCAATATGTGACTGGTTTTCTGTTAAAATGCTTTCCTTAACTACAATTCAAATTTCATAAAGTTTAAAGTATTGGTAGTAATAAAATTAGTTTTTTTACGTTTACGTGCACTGAACGTATTCTAATAACACTGTACAACAAAATTTTAACTTTTTTCATGCCATGAAATGAAAATACGTTACTTTAACGAATTCGGATCTCCTAAATTCGAATTTGAAGTAAAAAATTCTCTATCATATACCGTTTTTTATGGCAACCATATTCAATATTTTGGTTAAAAATTTGATGTTTTTTCAAAGTTGTAGTTCCAGAGTCAAAATTTTACTACACTCGGCTTTCAAAAGTACCCTTTTTATTGAAAAGGATTGCGGATTACTGATAAAATGTCAAAGAGTTTAAAAAACTACAAAAAAAAAATATTACAAGCAAATAACTTAAAAAAATGTTAAAAACTTACAATTTTAGAATGTTTTTCTGGAAGACTTTCTTTTGTGGCTGGGCCCGGAACACTCAGATACAAGAAACCAACAGTAGTGAGAAAGCATATTAGGAGACTATTTCCCTGCATATCGCCTTTCCATTTGGGATATTTGCTGGTGAAACCTTTCTCCTTGCTCGCTGCTGACCATTCCCAGGTTCGCTGGAAAGAAGATAAGATGGGAGTGCAGGAAATGAATTTTAAGGGATATATTGCAGCCCATTACCTCCCATATGCCCTTAACAAATTTTCCATAACTTCGATGTAGTTATCTGCTCTGTAATTTCCCAGGAATTTCGAAATACTTCTTTAAATGCACACCACGCCACATTTTCTGTTTCGGTGAGTTTTTTCTCGAACATAGGATCCTGTTTAGATTATACACTGTTTGTTTTTTGATAAGAAACAAGAACGTTTGGTTAAACAGAAATAACAGTGCAAGAGGTGGTCTTCCTGCTCTGTCCATATCACAGGAACAGCAAACGGCATAGAAGGGCGAGTGCCATTTAACCAGCCTCTCAAATTACGAGACCATCCGCTACAACAATATTTAGGTGCAAAACTTTTGTCCTTATCTAGTTAAAGTACAATTCATATGCTTTCTTAATCGTAGGACTAACATTTTCTCTTTGCGATTTTGTAGTGAATTCACCACCACAAAATACATTCGGAGAATTTACGCACTGACGCGACATCGTTGCTGTAAATTACCACTTTGTATGAGTTTTACAAACTAAAAGTCTGTTTAACGTACTTCTCACTGTTAAAAGCACAGTTATTCACAACCCACAAAATTAACATCTGAACTCACAATAAATGCGAACACACAACTTTACGTAAAAACATTCTGCACAATAGCAAGTCACTATACTGTCTGAATTTTATTGATACTAATATATACTAAGCAGTGGAGTAACGATAAACATTTCGGAAAGAATGTAAACAGGAAATCTGTATATAACCGTTAATGTCCATTAGCGTCTGCCTGCAATTTTATCTTATGTATCCAATCAGACCGCACTAGAGTGCCCACCCGCCGAGTATTAGCAGCAGAAAGCGGGATTGCATCACTGAACAAAAACCTCACGTGATACGAAAAAATGGAGTGCATTTTCGAATTCAGCGCACACAACAACATAAATATTTCATAGTTTTAAGGTTCGGTATTTTTTTTTGTTGTACTGTGTAATCAGTAATAAGAAGCCGGTACACCTGAGTACTCTTCAGCAATTTAATTCACAATATAAAATACAAACAAACCACGACCTCTGTTCCTGCTCCAATGAGAGGTTATTTTCAAGTCTTGCGAAAGACTTCTTCTTGAAGTAGAAACCGAGGTCGTGGTTTATTTGTATGACTATATTGTGCATTAAATTCATTAAGAGTAATCAGATGTACCGGCTTCTTATAACTGATTATTAGAATATTGGTAGTAATATTCTTAGTAAAAAACTGATGTATCCTTTCCATTACATCAGATCAACAAAATTCGCGAGACTGAACTGAAGACTGAACAATAGATCTTCTTTTTAAATACAATAAAACAATCCCACCCAAAACATTTCATGTAAAATAAGTTGCCAAGACTCACACGCTCATAATGCTTTCACTGTTAAAAAGATATGAGATCTCATGTAGAGCCAAGCCCCTAACTCTACAAGCCCTAACTCTAAAAACCCTATATCTTGGTCAAAAAGTATGGCTTGGCCGTTTCGTTGCTGTCGCACAGACAATCCCATGGAGTTATGTAAAGGATATGGAGTATGCCAAGGCATTCTTTTTGAACAAGATATTAGGGTTTTTAGAGTTAGGCATGTAGAGTGAGGGGCTTGGCTCTACATGAGATCTGCTAACTTTTTAACAGTGAAAGCGTTATGAGCATCTTGGCAACGTATTTTACATGAAATGTTTTGGGTGGGATGAAATAGTTCCATGAACGGCCAAGCCATACTTTTTGACCAAGATATAGGGTTTTTAGAGTTAGGGCTTGTAGAGTTAGGCCTTGTAGAGTTAGGGGCTTGGCTCTACATGAGATCTCATATCTTTTTAACAGTGAAAGCATTATGAGCGTGTGAGTCTTGGCAACTTATTTTAGATGAAATGTTTTGGGTGGGATTTCATTTCTTTTTGTAGGATTAGATCTGATGACTTTTTAACAGTGAAAGCGTTATGAGCATGTGAGTCTTGGCAACTTATTTTACATGAAATGTTTTGGGTGGGATTATCTATTACAACTAAATTTAGTTTTAAGATTATTTAGAAAATGGATTTTTTTTTTCAATACCCTACTTTTCTGTTTTTCTATTGGTCAACTTGTATATACAAGCTGTTTGCACTTTTGTAAGAAATCACATTATTACACAGTATTATTTAGGCCGAAGCATTGAGGGTACGACGTATTTCAGATCTTAATAAAATCCAAAGTATAAAAGCTAGATAAATGAAACTTAGCGTATTTCATTAGTATGGTAACTGCATCTTATCCTGAAAATTTGAGCTCTCTAGTATTATCCAGGCCGAAGCTATTAGGGTTCGATAATACATAACCAGACCCCCCTTTATGAGGGTTTGGAGGGTGAAAGTTTCGGATTTCTTAATTTTTTTGTTGTTTGTGTGCTAATCCTAGCCTGCATACCAAATTTCAGCTTTCTAGGACTTCAGGAAGTACCCTAGAGGTTTTGATGATCATGAGTCAGTGAGTCAGTGACGGAATCGACCTATTTTAGGTATTAATAAAATCCAAAGTATAAAAGCTAAATAAATGAAACTTAGCGTATTTCATTAGTCTGCTAACTGCATCTTATCCTGAAAATTTAAGCTCTCTAGTATTATCCAGGCCGAAGCTATGAGGGTTCGAAAATACGACGAAAAACTTCCAGAAAAGGTACGTAGTGCCCTTCCTGCCTTCAGCTCGTCTTGGCGGGGGCACTGCCGTGCCCCCAGATAATAGAACTATTGTATCTCTTTTCAGCATTAAACTTATCAAATTTGGAATCACATTTGAAGTGGAGATCTTTAAAATATTTTCTAATGTTCGTCAGTCTGAGAACATTGCTATCTCTCATTCATCTTCATTATGCAGAAGATTTATTAAAATGTATTCACACACTTTTTTTTATCAAAACATTAGTAAACTTTCCTCCTCTAAATCAAACAATTACGGACATAAATTGCCAAAAAAGTTAATAGAGAGTTACTTTCTTGTTTAGGAGATATCTTAAGTTAAAATATCCAACTATAGACCTATGCAGGCCCTTGGGATCGCGGGAGGTAAGGCTCCCGGCGCTTCGTGACCAACAGAACTAAGTTGAGGTCAGGTGTTCAGACCGACGTCCGGTCTCAAATTCCCGACTCCCGGGAAAGAAACCTGGTACCCATTCTGCAGATGGCTGGGTAGGCCCTTGGACCCGTTTTGGAGAAAAATGGAGCATGGAAAAATTCCCGCCCTCCGCCGAGGCCGGGGATCGAACCCATCACCTCCAACCCGCAGCCAAGCGCCCTTACCACTTGGTTATCGGGACCGCTTAAGAGATATATTCTGATAGAATTGTTCACAAGACTGCTTATCTTCGTTGCTTTGTTCAGAGATGCATATGTTGAACAAAATGTTAGAAAATTTTATTCTTTATTTTTAATTATTGTTAATTATTGTCATAAATAAATAATATTTCCAAAATAAAAGAAGTTTAACGTGCCGGAATAATTCAAAATTAGGTATCAATCCACGGCACAAAGCTAAAGTTAGGATTCGCACCTTGAGTTGTCATCGGGAAGAGACTGGGACGGACCG
>JAFIDM010009631.1:104722884-104737128 GCA_023159025.1 Thereuonema tuberculata
GTTTCCTATTGTACACGATTGTATTGTGTTGTATAGCAATCCCGTACATGTTTCATTTCAGCCACTCCATGTGATATAGAAAGTAACCGTAGACCGGAACACCGCTACAAGCCAATAAGGTATCAGGGTTCCAATAAGATATCACTCATGTTATCACTCATATTAGTTTAGACTGTATTAGAAGTGGCAACGGACGGACAAAACCTTTAAGAAGAGTTTTCCCACCCGCCCACTCCTCCTTTACACTTTATGTACGGTGTCGCTAAAATTCAATTAATATTCATTCTGATTTTTTTTTTTTTGTGGCCAAAACTCATATTTTTGTACTTATTCCACTGGTCTATCTCAAGGAAATTAGGATTTCGATTCAACTGTTATATGATAAAGCTCGATTCTATAAGATATTGTTAACCTATGTTTGACAGTTCGTCTCATTTCTATAAGAATTTTTTCTACACTTTCGTGTTGTGCTCGAGAGATGACATCAAAAGACTATGATATTACAAGCAACAATAGGTGCAGTGACATAATATATATAGTATGTATGTTATATACAAGTGGGTCGATTATAATATTTCTTTTTCTTCATAAAACAGTAAAATATGATGATTCCTGAAACCATTGTTAGAAACATTGATGCACTCTTTCTTTCTGTCTTGTGATATAAGACACTATTCATTTAATTAACACTATTCATTGTTGCTTCACTTAATAGAAAGAAAGTTTACGTGAAAGCCATTGTAAACCACGTAACAATGGTCTACAGAAATCTGAAATGGACAGTAGAGTTAATAAAACATAAAACATCCAACCCACAACGACATAATGGTAAAAAAATAAACAAAAAAAAAATAAAACTGTACGATGCTGGGAATTTCCCAGTGAAGGTCTTTTCAGAGAGAAATGTTTACATAAATTGTCACTCTGCCAATTAGGCAGAAGAACAATATGCTAATTCACTACTCGTGGAAGCGTGTTTGAACACATTGGTTCCTCAAACTAAGGTCGATATAAACAGTTAATTTTTCAGTAAATCTCCCGAGAGCAGTGTTTCTTTTTGTGTTTTCATCTATTTTGCGTTTGCAAATCTCTGAGTTATATGTATGAACATCCAGATTTCCTTCTTAGCTCTGACATCACTGTTTCCCCACTACCAGGACTTCCGTAACAACAGATTTGAAAGGAAGCCTCTGACGTTCGTGATTACGCTCGAATTATCATTAGATTTCAAAGGTGTAATTTCCGATATCCTTCCCTTGAAAATTTTATGAGTCAAAAACTTTTGTTTTATACTGAGGAGTTCTTGTTATCATCACAAATCTACATTTTTTTTCTATTGAGTATTTAAATTGTTCTTAAAATATTTTGCAATGGCAACTGATAAGCCACAGTGACGTTCAAAAATATGAAATATTTAAAAAAAATAATTCCTTCTACTGTTTGATTATAATTTAATATTAGTAATGTTAAAGTTAATTTTGTTTGACATTTTTTATACTTTCTTTGCCTTTATCATTTTGTTCCTTATATTCCACTGAATACTGGAACTTGAACAATCATGAGACAGGTTCTAAACATTCCTTAGTGAAAGACTTCTGATTTACTAAAATTAATGTAGTGCTTTGTTAATTTATTATTAATCTATTCTATTTAATAGAAAACTTCACTCTATAAGAAAACAGTGAAGATTGACTCTATAATTAATAAATACAGAAAATGTCGTACGCTTATAAAATGTGAGCTGTGAAATTATAATAAATTCTTTTTTATAAATAAATCTTATCGAGTGAAGCCAATCTTGAAGATAGGTTAAAATTAAGCTCTTCCAATGCTTTTACCTTTTAATAGATTTAGTTTATTTGTTTTCGTTTGTTTATATTCGCCCCTGAGCTGTGAACTGTCAGCCTTGAAAAGCATTTGTGTGGTCTTCGAGGTGATCCTCAACCAAAGTAAAACATCTTCCACAAACATTGATCTGTTTTAAGTTTCAAAAACCTGAATGAGATATGTTTCTAACTAATACCAAGTGAGTAAAACAAGGATACCAAATACTGTGAGTCAAAATTGAAATGGCAGCTAAAGGCTTACTGCAAATTAGAACATTCAATTAATGATAAAAAAGGCATGTTGAGCTGTCTTATTTCACTTTAAATTAATACAGCAAAAAACTACAATATTTAATAGAATATCTGCGTAGCCACAGGAAGAGTGAGGGAACAGGACAATACAGGACTAACTTGAAATTAAGGATTTTTTTTTTTGGTTGGATGCAAGACTTACAAGGAGGTTTCTCCAGAACCAAATCAAAACTGAACCAATATAACACTGATCGAGAACTATTCTTTCTTCGCCTACATTCACAATACCTAGCAAAATCCCTATTTTTAATGTTATTGTAATTAGAAAATTAATTTTATTACCTGATTAAGCATTAATTTTGCGATTTCTGTCACATTGATCCTTACAAAGCTTATTTCATGCTGTCTGGATTGTTTTAGTTAAAAAAATTTGCATCTCTTAGTTTCTTTCTAAAGCAAAAGCTCTAGTTTTGTTTTTGCTTTTTTCAAATAAATTTTGCTCGTCTCTGTAATCAAACATTTCTTAAATTATCCCTGCAGGTAATTTAAGGACTATTCAGTATTTAAATTAGCTGAATTTCAAATATACTGTATATGAGGAGCTTAGTTTCAAAACCCGCCATCTCCAAAATTAAAAATTTTCAGAAAATAGGAAAAATTGTACCTACGTTATTACTTCGAATTTACAAATAAACTTTTTTTTTGTATTGTAGGTTATAGAAAGAGTAATAAAGTGAACCAAGTCAAAAAAATCTGATTTTGACGGTTTTAGCTTTATATCCTATTTTTATGCGGAGAAGGCGGTGTTCGATATAAAGTATTGGAGTTAGGGGTTTTTTGAAGTAAGCTTGTGCGCCGTATATCTCGGAAATATAATTTCTTACTAGAAACATGGCAGTTCCTATTCACTGCTGTTCCTGTTAAGTCCAAATGCGGCCAGGTTTGGTCCCGTCTGGTAACAATTATCGATCTAAGACTAATACCAACACCTAGCTAACCATTAGGTCCATAATTTTTTTAAATAATTTCCGCAATGACTCGTAATATCACCATTCATAATAGAATATTCTTTTATTGCAATAAACGTGTTTTACATAATCACACTCTCACTCTAGAGAATTTATTTTAAGTAGTTTCCTCATCCATAGCGTTGCAATTGCATTTACTATCGGTTCTGAAATCTGAATATTCCATATCCTTGTAGAATTCCAGATCTGGGTTTTCTTCCCATTCTTTGCAGTACCTTGTAGCGAGGAGTTTCCGAACATCCTGGATTTTTTTCTGATTTATTTGAACTTCAAGCGATACAAGATTCGGTGTTATCGACTGTAGTTTCCTTCCTCTCTTCGTAATCGAACTGAACTGCGAGAAATCGGTATTGTAATTAACTTCACCTTAGACCAACACGTTGTTATTCGTTTTCTGAAGGTATATGCGTTTCACTTTGGACAACTTGAACGGTAGAGTTGCTGGGGTTTTGAGAACTCCACTAGTCGCAGTTTTTCAGTTAAATACTTGCCAGTCTGTGAGAAATTTCTTTACCAATTCGAAATGTTCGCATATTTCGTGGTAGTCTTCCGGTTTCAGCATTGCTTCACGTTTTCTGATCTCCTGTTCGATAAATCCAAAAATGCGATCAGGTGGTATGAAAGAGCGACCTAAGGTTGAGAAAACCATTGTGACAGTTTTAACGCTCTGAGGAGCACTGCACTTTAGCCACTGTGTTATCATTCCAACATTGTGGAATTTTTATGCCCTTCAGAGCCATCTGCAAAAAGCCTGATGTTCAACATCACATCAGTTAAATTCGCATGTTTGAGAGTATCATTCATTGCTGATGCAATGATGTTTGACCCCTTGCCAATGTCACTCTCAAGCCAGGTAAAAATGTTAACATTTTCTTCGGGCATTTCTTTAGTCGGCGTGGTTTCTACACAACAGTAAAGTTGTTATATGGTTGTTATATGATAGTTTTGGATATGGCGGGGTTTAGTAATGCATTCGCATTGGACATGGCGGGCTTTGAAGCAGCACTCGTATCGAAATCGTATCGCAATACATTATTATGGTGGTTTTTGAAGTTAATCTGTATGCAAACAGCTCGGTATTTGCAATTTTTGGAGATGGCGGGTTTTGAAACTAAGCTCCTCATATGTTAATAAAAATAACGCAATGGACCCAGTTACTCATTGTTTGTAGGCAAGAGAATTGAGGTTCGATCTGCTGTGCTTTCGGTTATTATTCCTGTCTTACTCCAAATCCTCTTTTAAATGAGGAAATTCCTGTGGTTACAGATAGTTATGAAGGATTTTCTCAGGGTTCTTACTAAGGTTAAAGGCGGGCGAGTATTGAGCTTCTCTGTCTAATTAGATAGTTTATCTGAATACAAGAAAATGTGAGGTTTTTTTTTTTTTTTTTTTTAAAAATTATTACGATATATAATATATCAATACTACAAAGGTTGTACTGGCACTGCTAATTAAATTTCAAATGTTAAACTTCTAATATCAGCCAAAAATTGAAGTTTTTAATGTAAAAGCACCGATTACAAAATTTGAATTCGTCGTTAATGTCGAATTAAAAAAATTGCTTTCTTTATCAAAATAAACAAAGATCATTCCTTTGATGATTAAGTAATGCAGTTTAAACATAATTTATCTTATAAAGATCTTAAGAAGATTACAATACAAAAACTATATCGGCACTAACCTTGAAACATCTAAAACTTTAAAAGACCACGACGTTTCAGAGCTTCACATGTGAAGCCCCCTTATCAAGTGGAAATGGGTCATCTTAATTAAAACCTTTCCTTATCTGAAGATGTTAAACAGAAATGTATAAATAGTTGTTTATACATAGGCAATTCCCAAAGGGAATTGAGTGCGCGCCTAAAGGAACACGATACTGCTGTAAGAAAGGCCAATCTATCTTACAGTACTGCCCTTCACTGCCAGCGAACGGGTCATTCGCTGAACTTGGGACAGGTAGAGATTCTTGGGGTACGTAAAAATAAATATTTGCGTATCTTTTATGAATCCTGCATGATAAGATTGTTAGGTAGCTATAATCAGGACCTTTCTACTTCAAATGTATTGGAATACGGGCTTTGATAATTGTTTTGTTTTTTTTTTTCCCCTTTAATAAAATTTTTTTTCCATTTGAATGTATTTGAAACCCTCGCAGACGACCACTTCCTGTTCGTGTTTAAAGCATCTGTCACCAGGAGGTGTTTTTGTTAAATATGGAAATGGCCATTTCTGTTTAACATCTTCAGATAAGGAAAGGTTTTAATTAAGATGACCCATTTCCACTTGATAAAGGGGCTTGACATGTGAAGCGCTGAAACGTCGTGGTCTTTTAAAGTTTTAGATGTTTCAAGGTTAGTGCAAGTTAGTTAGGTTAGTGATATAGTTTTTGTATTTTAATCTTATGATGGTTAGGCATGTTAATTTTGCTGTATGTATCTTAAGAAGATGTTTCTCTTATATTGAAGTCGCTTAAATTTATCTCATATTGTATTGTTCTAAATAAACTCGTTTCTGTTGCTGCTCAACGAATATCTTGCTGCTGCAGGAGTTCTGGTGCCTTCAATAAATTTTGTTTTTCTTTGAACTAAATACCGCTTGAAAACCGCTTGAAACAGCACCCAATAACATTCTGTAAAATAGTCATTTCTAACTGAAACAAAGCCGTTTGGAACAGCCAATTCCTACCTTATATTTCAAAGATCTCGGCAGACATTAACAGAAGATAGTGGTTCCGGTATTTTTATCTCAAAGTTATGGTTTTTAAACAATTGCAACCTATCACCAGGCGAACAAAATCATTGATGAATTTAATGGATTTTTCGACTTTCTGTGTCGTTGGATTTTCATTGAATGGAATGGAGTTTTGCAGTTTCTGTAAATGATCGAAGGTATTTGGAGTCTTTTCAAAATGGTGCAGTTGACGATTTCTTATTAATGTATGTTACTGCTCGTCCACACATAGCAAGACTCACCCTCTACCAATACATTAGAAAACAACAGCATGAAATTCAATGATTTCAGTTCAATAAAAAGATCTGTGTAGAGCTATAACTGCCATTCAGCTTTTCTCCAAACGGCCAAGACTAAAGGAAATTATTCCTGGCAATTATTATCTTCCTATTTTCTTGGTTTACCTCATTGAGAAAATGATTTGACATTGTCAGGCTTCGTTAATGCTATCGGAAGCCATACACCTTGTTAATTATAAAGTTTTCAAACCACTTTTTCCGTACTACATACATTTGAGATCTTTCGTTAATCCATCTGTCAGATGTATTGCATACATCTATTTTGTGAAAATTTCTTTCTGTCCGTTTCAAACAAACAGTTTCTCTCAACAGGTGCTGTATTACAGAAGAACTTTAAAAATGAATTATTTTTCATAATTGAAATATTATATAAAGATTATATTGATTATACCACTATTTCTATGCAGATATTTCACACAGGAAATAATAAATAGATATTATGGAAATTCGAAAATTGTAACTGACATTAATCCAACCTGAGTCATGCCGAGCGGAGTCAAGTCGAATATATAAGTATACAAGTAGGGTGACCAGACGTCCCGGATTCTGCGGGACAGTCTCAGATTTTCGTCCAGTGTCCCGCTGTAGTATATGTCCCGGATTCTATAATCGATGTTCTGTAATCGATGCCTTTACAATCATCGGATAAACAGCCTAATAAATATTCCACTACTGCAAAAGTGGGCCTTCCTTAACTCTTTCACTGCGGATTCCTCTTTCACTATTAACTCTTTCACTATTCTCTTTTGTGTGGATGTCTTTTTTTTTGTTTTTTTTTTTTAGTCGTCGAAGTTGTCTTGTCCCGGATTGACATCACCCTATGTAGATTGTAATACAGTTTGCTAATAACCATAACTCAATGATAAAGCAGTAGTCAGTCAGTCAACAATCGTATTCGTAAGCCTTCAATGTCTAGAACAAAGATGCATGGGTAACATTTTTTTAAAAATTGATTACATTACGTTTTGGGGTGCTGGGGGAAGAGTTCAAATTTATATATTTGAGAAAAATTAAAATTTATTTTAAATGTTTAAGTTAATAAAAGGCGGCAGATCTGTAAATGGGATTTTACAATTCGATACCATTACGATCATGCACAGTTACGATAATATGTAATTTGAAAAAAATAGGAGTAAGGGAGGATTGCACAATAGGCAATTTTTTTTTTTTTTTTTTTTTACATTAGTATTCGGAAATCGGCAATATTCTACGCTTTCATTCTCCGCACTTTGCTAATGGCTGGCAGACCACAATCTGTTCATCAAATTTGATTTTAAATTCACCAACGTCTTCAGCATTTATATATATGTGGCTTATATATCAGTGTATTCACTGAATTTGTTTGAATTTCTACTTCCAATAGCGTGAATACTACAAGTGAACTTCTGTGGTACTGGATTCGAATCAAAATTTTTCAATCAAAATATATATTAGGCCTAATATCGTGATCTTATTTTTTCTTTATTAAATACAATAAAGGAATACAATTTCCTTGTGTTTCGTTACATGTTTGATGTAAGGATGGTAAAGGTTGGTAAAGGGATCTCCTCCTCCTGTGTGATCAAAGAATCTTGTGTTAAAATTACGATCAACAAGAAGTATAGTGATGGCTCCTGCTACGACTGGAAGTGATAGAAGAAGAAGAATGACAGTGATGAATACTGCTCAAACAAATAAAGGTATACGTTCAAATAGCATACCTCTAATAGTGGCGTAGCAACGCCTTGGGAGGCCCGGGGCGAGAGTTCCATTATTAAGCAACAACCAAAAATAAAGGGAATTTCCTATTTAACATCCAAAAAAAAAGGAAATAAGCTGGCTTCTGCGGCCCCTCGGCTGGCAGGTGGGGCCCCCTCCCAGCCGGGGGCCCGGGGCAGACCGCCCCCCCCCCCTTGCTACGCCACTGCCTCTAGTTCGTATATTAATGATAGTAGTAATAAAATTAATTGCTCCAAGAATTGATGAAACTCCTGCCAAATGAAGGGAGAAAATTGCTAGATCTACAGATGCAGCAGCGTGAGCTATTTCTCTAGCTAAAGGAGGGTATATTGTTCATCCTGTTCCTGCCCCTCTTTCTACTATAGAAGAACCTAAAAGAAGTATTAAAGAAGGGGGGGAGAAGTCAAAAACTTAAATTATTTATTCGCGGGAAAGCTATATCAGGTGCACCAATTATTAAAGGCACAAGTCAATTCCCAAAGCCTCCAAATATAATAGGTATAACTGTAAAGAAAATTATTACAAAAGCATGGGCAGTTACAATTACGTTATAAATTTGATCATCCCCATTAAACTTTCTGGTTGTCCTAGTTCTAGACGAATAAGTATACTGAGAGCTGTTCCTACTATTGCAGCTCAGGCTTCAAAAACTAAATATATTGTACCAATGTCCTTGTGATTCGTTGAAAAAAATCATCGTGTCAAAGAGTTTAAAATTTTTATAATGATAACTTTGAAGGTTATTAGTTTTTTTAACTTAAAACTCTACATAATAAAATTTACTAGTAAAGGTAAACTAAAAAGGGAAGGAAAGGATATAATTATTAATAAAGAAGAGTTTATTTTATTAGAATATCATGAGTTAGTTGATGTGAAAATTCTTAGGGAGGGGTATATTAAGCGAATATATACATAAAGTGTAATTAAAGTTGAGAAGACTAGAATTAATGCTAAAAATAATTGATTATTACTTATAAGGTAATTTAAAGTAATTCATTTGTTTTAAAAATGATGAAAAAAAAAACCCCAAAACTTTCATAATTAATAACAAATTTGTACTATTTCATTTAAAATGGTTACGCATTATGAAAGGAATGTTATAATAATACAATTTAGAACTATTTTAGTCGTTTCGGTTATGTTTTATTTTATTAACTATAGAGATTATAAAGAGAAACTAAAAATGAGTTTCATATTTCTCTTGTTTACCGCTCTGGCAACGGTGGCGCCCTCTGATAGCGTTACGGATAAAAATATTAACGTTATATTTTAATTATTACGTAATGGAAATATGTTTTTACCGTATGAGCCCTGTGGCTCAAGTGATGTAGACGATTATCTACAGAATCTGGTTGGAGGAGTAGGTTCGATCACAGGCCGTGATCAGAGATTTTCTCTTCCTACGGACTTCGAGTTCATCCAACTTCTTTTCAAGAAGAGACCGATTCTTTCCGAAGTTAAAGATGAGTGCTTCGGTCTAAGCTCTCGATTAAACTTTGTCTTTGTGTCATAGACCGAAAATAGGGAGAAGGCCGCAATGAAAGAAGAAACATTTGTATAACTTGAAATCGAAAGAAAATTTGAAAAATACAGTAAAACATCGATTATCGAAACACCGCCTAATTCGAATTATTGCTTAGAAGTAGTCTTAATTTGACATTGGAGTTAATAATATTTTTGTAAATCAATAAGTCTTTTATAATACTTTATATTTTAAAATACAATAGTAATACTCTTTGCATACAGCCATTAATTGTAAGCCTAATGACACTTTTGTTCTTATAACCTGGATATTCTCATAAATGTTTAATTATCCGATCTATTTGATTCACCGAACCAACCTTGATCCTAATTTGTACCGATAATCGACTGTACTCCAATTTAAAATGTAATAAAAAAGAAATCACCCCACCCTCTTACAGAGTGCTTTAATCTCTTTAAGTACTTATTTGCCAAAAGGAGTCGAAGATAAAAGACGGAGCTCCCGAAATATTTACATCCTCTATCCTTCTTTACCAATTATTTAAATCTAATAGTCCGATTTCTTATTTGAATATCTTCAGTACAATTCATTACTGTGAAATTTACGACCATTAAAATAACGCTGTTATAACTCGGTCCGTTGTTGGAGACCCGAGTTAAGGTCTTAAGGAAAAATTTTGCTTTCTCTAAAGAACATAGGATGTCCAAGAATACTATATATAGCACCCAGAAAATTCATTCGGGATTGTTATAACAAGAATAAGAATTGAATCTGAGAATTTAAGAAACTTTTTTGTTTTTGTTTTGTTTTTTAATTTAACGCCTAGTACATAAATTACAATGGAAAATTAAATTTAGGGCCAAACAATTAATCAGTAGAAGGGAATTTAAATAAGCTAATATACAAAGAAAGAGTTCTATTCCTGATGTGTTTTTATGGCTTTTTTAGATTAGCTATTTTTTGCTTCAATTTTTACCGTTGTGTTGAGCACTGACTGGCGCAAATATTTTAATACTGTATATTTTATTTTTGTTTTTTAATTAAGGGGAAGAGGAGATAAATAATATCTGCACCATTTGAAGTAATTACTTTTTAATTACAGCTTGCACCTTTCAGATTTTTTCATATTTTTTTTTCAGAACTAGAATGTTTACAAGTACTAGGATCTATTTTCGTTCGCTTAATCCCTTTTCAGAACTGATTTACTTTCGACTGCCTTCCCTAATTCTGAGCTTAGTAAAATAAAATTTTGCATTTTTAATTTAACTCGTATTTCTGAAACATGAACGCAAATAATCTTAAAGTCGTTTAAATTTAATCGCATCCTTCGAAAACTGAAGCTTTTTTATAATACAGAAAGCAAAACGAAATCTCAATTACATTTTTAGAATTGTGTAGTTGACTTTAGGTAATTATAAAACACGAAGTCAAGTAACTTAGAATGATTACGTTGGAGTGATTTTAATTACAACATCGTATAATAATTTTAAAATCTAAATGACTAACCCATTTTTGAAACGGGTTTGTCTGACATTAAAAAATAAATTAATGCATGCCATTTGATTTTAAGAAGATTGTAATTTATTCAGATTGTATATCCGTTAGCTATTCTTCCATTCATTTCATGATTTTCTTGCCAATAACAAATCTAAATTAAGTAAAGGATTAACTAGGCAACATTCGCCAAAAAGGGCAACAAGTTAATTGAAGATCTCAAAGTTTTTTTCTTTATAACGTCTTCAAGAAGAGATGAGATAACTTCGATGCTTTGTAATGTAATATAAATCATCAATGGCATTTACTGAGAAAGAGATGCTCAGTCATTTATCACTAATGGAAAAACGAGTTTATTAAAAACTCAAAAGATTAATTTCAAAGGAGCTTTAATAACAATTTATGACAGCGCCTACGATATTACCGCTTACAGTGGAATTCCGATATTTGCATGGTGTCTGTAAATCCTTTTTTTTTTTTTCTTTTTCCCTTTCGAGGAACAAATTCCTTCGAAATGAACAATCGGTAAGTCAATATGGTGAATACAGTGCAGCTATGACACACTACCTGCAGCCTTTGCCGAGTAGGGGGCGGGGCGTCGTGTGTGGGCGAATGATGCTGGAGAATCGTGCGCAACTAGTGCCAGGCCGTGTGCAAAATCGGAGCTGATATACTCGAAAGGTACCTTGGTTCGGCACGCCAGTGGTGTTGGTCGTATCGAGGACTAACGCATTTCCCCCTTGCTCTCAGCTCTCTTCCCAGGTAATATGCACTTCCGTATTTATCTTTCGTTAGTGTCTTAGCGGTTATTGTCACGTAGAGGGCCCATTGACCTATGGTTAAAAAGCTGACTTTTCGTAAGGAAATATTAAGAATATTTTTAATTGTAGGGGGTA
Source organism: Thereuonema tuberculata (assembly GCA_023159025.1). Classification (NCBI taxonomy): domain Eukaryota; kingdom Metazoa; phylum Arthropoda; class Chilopoda; order Scutigeromorpha; family Scutigeridae; genus Thereuonema; species Thereuonema tuberculata. Next base: position 104,734,612 of record JAFIDM010009631.1, read on the forward strand.
CTTACTTATAATAACAGATACATCAAATTTGAAAAAAAAAAAATAGGTGGAAGAATTATTTGAAAGATGTTGACATGGAACTCACCTGGAATGACAACTGAAGATTGTACTCCGATGTCTTTATTTTTATTATGAAAATATTTTAATTATTTAATTCTAAGGGAAAAAAAAAATCTTTGAGTATGAAACTGGAAACAACTAAATATCAAAACACTTCAATGTGGAAAACTTGTAAAAACAATAAGGAAACTGCATTATATTTTATAGATTGAATACATAATGAAATAATATATAATGCTTACGTAATGATAAGAATACTGGAACTGGTAAACAGAATTTTGGTAGTGTTATTGTTTTTTATTCTTGGAAACTGAAGATGCCGGATATTCTAGGAAATGAAAAGGAAATTAAAAAAGCAAAAAACAAAACAAGTTTAGCCCAAATCGCAAGAACTCGAATTAACATTCATTAAAAGTTGATCTCTTGAAAATTTCTTTAGGACTGATAATTTTATATGATAAAAACTTATCACTTTGATAATCACGATTTTAAGATTTTTTTTGTTTGCTTAATGTAAGATATGCTGAAAAAGTTTTCATTTTTTTTTATTGAACTTAAAAAATATTTATTAATTATTATTTTGTAGTAAAAGCAAAAAGGTTCAGAATTTCCTTAATTATTTTTCAGACAAAAAACTGAAATAAAAATTAATTATTGATATGCAATTATATTTATATTCATTTATAAGAATTAAGTTAGTTCTAAAAATGTAAGTAAAAATATTCTTAGTGTACTTAAATCAAACTCTTTCTTTTGTTGAGTAACTTTCTTCAAAAGCAAAAGTTTTCCGTTGTATCTGGTAGGAAAGTAAACGTAATCTATTGCATAAGAGCAACAGGCCGATTCCTAGCGAAATATGGTCTCTTCTGTTGCAGTTGCCTACTTTCCTTATAAGGACATTGAACTAGATATCGGAATGTGACTCACCCTCAACTCCTAGTCCACCACTCCAGTTCTAGTGAAGTTACATTCCCTAACCTATTATAACACACTTACATTAATACTCCTAAACTTCTTTTAAGAATTGATAAAAAGTGGCCGATTTTCGAAAATCAGCTTTCAAATCAGAATTACGTAACAGCTGATAATGATCTGAATTCTGAATTAATGAGTAATTATGATTTTTATTTACCCCTTTGAAAGAAAGGAAAAGCTTTACGATTTCACTTCAGTTTATCAATAAATTCTTTTTTCATAACTCAATAGAATAATACAATGAAATGCCATTGTTGGCTTGAATTTATCAACATTTTGGGGACAATAAGATAAAAATATAACAAATTCTGTTTTTTCCAATCTCAATTTTCATTCACTAATGATACATCAATGGTTTATCATTTTAAGTAACTTAAACATGGATTAAAATTTAATAACTGTTATTTAAATTATAATAATGATTGTTTTAAAAAAATATATAAAATGAAGTTAAAACTTGAAACAAAAACACCAAAAATTATTCTTTCCTAGTGTAGTATTTTTTTTCCAAGGAAATTAAAAAAAAAAACATGATTGAAAAAATTAATAGATTTTTAAGGAATTGCTTTTAAAACTAGAGTTGAACTGACTAAGATAGCATGAGAGAGATACAAATAAAGCTGAATGTTTTAAATAACGTGGTAAGAAGTTCACTAAAGAATTCTGTTGTGAAATGTTTGTTGATAAGTTAAAATAAAAACTAGCAAACACAAAAAGCAAAAAACTGAATTTAAAAGAACTATATTTTAGTATATTTTCATGATAAAACTTAACTAAAATTAATTATATCAAAATTTAAATTATTGAATGTATTTGTTGTTAAAATAGTTGGCAACTAAAATACTCATAACTAAAATTCAAGGCAAAAAACAAAAAAAAAACAACATTAGTATAGATTTTGCATATTAAATCCTAGAGAATGTTTAAATAACAGCTTATTCTCTTTAAGAAGGTTTGTTTGTTTTTGTTTTTTGTTTTTTTGTTTTTTTTTTCACTTTTGTGACAGAAGCAAAATGGGAATATCGTTTCAAATCTAAATCATAAAATCGTTTTGTAAACCTTTGAAGTAGAAATGATGCGGAATAAGAAGACCTAAAAGAAACTGCTTTTCCGTTGTCATTTTCTCCTGCCTGCGTTTCAGACTGGGTTGCTATGTAACTGAATGCTATCTCCAATTGGTTGCAAGATCAATGACGTAATCTTTGGCATCGTATCCAAATTTGGATATTGCATTTAGTGCTTATGTTGATAAAAATAATGGCAGTGCGTCATCGGGGGAGACAACAAATCAGACGCTGTTGACATATTTACATACTTCATATATAAACACTTCATATCGCTGAATATAGAACTTTTATTTTGTGGCTCTTACTTCTTTTGGAATCTTCAATCAATAAAAACTTAGTGGTGTTTAGTGGAACGAATTAATTATGATTTAACAATTATTATTTTTTAAAACTTTATAATAAACAATTATAAATA
>JAFIDM010009631.1:104749021-104759739 GCA_023159025.1 Thereuonema tuberculata
ACATCGATAAGATTCAACTAAACTTCATCTACAAGAGTCAATCACAAACTGTTGAAACTACAGTTGATGACTCTGTTCGACCTTATGTAATGAAAAAATAAAATCTATTATTTTAAATGGCAGCAGCATTCATTAATCATCTTGGACTGAAAAACATTTTGAATTAAATGATATATTTAATTCTGAATTTATTATTTGTAATTAACTCCTATTTTATTTTCATTTAATTCAGTTATGAAATAAAACCTGTTAACCTGAAACAAAAAGCTTTAGAACTATTCTAAAATGATAGAATAGGGCTAAAAAACAGTCAATATAATTTTCAGCATAAATTTGTATTTTATTTTGCTGAAAACGTGACATTGAAGTATTTCATTGATTTATAAAAAAATATGTAGTGATTAACCTCCTGTTGAAGAAAAAAAAATCAGAACAAAGGTAGCCAATAGAATTAGTAATACAATGCAACTGTATTTATTTTAAATATATAATTAAAACATATACATTTTCTCATCATTTACTCTGTGCAAAAAAAATAAAAAAACAAATGTAACTCTACATTTGTTTATGTGGAAATCTGTCGTTACTTTAATACATATCTAAGCATATGATTGATGCTGATTTGTATTAAATAAATAAAAACGAACTTCTATAATCAGTGTAAAAGATAATGGGAATTAAAGTTGTTGTTTTTTATTTCCTAGTATCTTATTAATGTTAAAGAGAAGACTTAACCTAATCTATGAATAATTGTGGGACATAATCGTATGAAAAGAGATGGAATTGATTTCATCATTAAATGAACAGGTTTAAAAAATGAAAAATACAAGGAGGAGGTAGAGGCTGTAAGTCACTGATACAAGTGATCTTAACTCCAGGTAAGACTTCTGGTCTCCATAGGACTGAGTATGGAATGATCTTATCTGGAGGAAATCCTATCCTGCCGGAAATCGATCCCAGAACCTTCCAGCCCGTGATTAAGTGCGACTCCCGCTTAATCACCATCAGAAAAGACATCTACATTTATTAATTGTAGGTTCCCTTAATGATAAGTGAATCTAACAAAAAATAAACTAAATATCATGCCATATTTATGAATTATGCTTAAATGCAGATTAATATTGTAAAATATTTAAAATATTAGTACTCTTGGATTGTAGAACAATTTTCTTTTTGCATTTCATTCTAATTTGCTCAAATACAATTAATTTGTTAAGAAATTCATTCCAGCTGTAACTATGTAATTTTTCTTTCGCACCAATAGAATGGAATTTTATATCAATCCTCGATTGAATAAAATGACTCTCTAAAAATTCTGTTATGAAATATGTTTGCTGAAAATACATGGGATCTCATGAAATAGTAGTTTAAGAGAAGCTCGTAAACTACTATTTTTTGTATAAGTTGTACTCTGAATTATTTTGTAGGTCTGTGCAACAAGCTTTTGGAGAGCACCAACGTTGCTGAGCACGAGGGTGAGGTGTACTGCAAGCAGTGCCACGGGCGCAAGTACGGACCCAAAGGCTACGGCTTCGGTGGTGGAGCTGGTTGCCTTAGCATGGACACTGGGGCTCACTTAGGACTCGGAGATGGAGCGTAAGTAGATATGTTTATTTAAATCAGTCTTAAATTATGGCAAAATAATAGAGTTAATAAATAGATTATATATCAGGATTTTAGGCAGGATTAAAAGCGTATCTAGGATATTCATTATTTAGATTATTTTTTTTCTTATTATTTACACTAAATTGTAGGCATCAATGCGTAATCAGAATTTTTAAAATAAGTTTCCTTTCCTTCTGGAAAAACAGTCTATTTGGATTTTTTTTTTTTATAAAAACTGAAACATGGTAATTAAAAATGTTCTAAGACAATGGGTAGATTAGTAGGAATTAAGCTATGACATATTTATGAAAAAGTAAATCTTGAACATTTAATATAAACCAAAAAGATATTGTTTTAGTAGTTCTCATTTTAGGGAATTAGATAATTTTAATAATTAATAATTAATGATTACTCTTTAACCAATTGAATCATCATCAAATGTCAAACAAACCGATGTATCATGATGTTCAATTTTAATTAAAGCTCATGAAAAGCTTATTAACGAAGTTACTTTTCTCTGGCAACGTTTCAGTAACGACTGAATCTTGGGGAAAAAATTAATATTTTTGTTTTCATTCATTTGATATACTTTTCAGTTTTAATATTAGAATCATTTAGAATTTGAATAACTTGTCTTATAATATTTGTGCTAACTGAATGCCAGAGATAAGTTTTGAATTAATTATTCTTCTACCAGAGTAAACTTCATTGTTAGCTTTAAAAATAATGCAGTGAAGTTAACCCAGGCGGAGATTTAGGACAAAGAATAGTTTTTTAGGCCTATTATTGAGGAAACAAGCTATAACCAAAAGTATTAAAGAATTTTAAATTTTTAAAAGGTTTTTGAAAATGAATATGATAGGAGCTTATTATTGATTAGTATTGCCTAATCACATCATTTATTGTCGGTTAATTAACTATGTTTTATATTCGTTATTCGCTGTCAAGCGAAAACTGTTTAAAAGTTTACAAATGCGCTGCTTGCGTTAACTTCAACCAATCCTGTTTCTCATTTCTACTACAGTTCGGGACAGCAGTAATCATAAATTACAAACCCAAAAGAGGACATCTCCACTTCCATTGGTAGACATAGTAAGTAGGCTCTGAAGTGTGTCATTAAGCAAAGCTTTCACAATGATTAATAAAAGCAATGTTTTTTTGTTTTTTTTTTTATCTGCCAATTGGTAATAAATCTAATGATGGATGCATGGGGGCATAAGTTGCTTTTATCTTTATATTTTGAGTTTTATATTTGAAACTGTTTGTGATTAATATACTATCATTCACCAAATTGACAGTGAATGATTTTTTTTTTTATTGCTTATTATTGAGGGAACATTATCTTAAGAGCTTTTAAATAATTGTAAATCCATCAAAATCTAAATTGATAGGTTTTTATTAAAAATACTGATTATTACGAAATGTTTCCTGAGTTAATGAAAATTTAAGTGATGAAAAATGAACTAATGACGAATGAGTTCCAAGTTTTAAGACTAATTGTTCTTTAACAAAAAAGTTACTGGAATTTAATAATCGTTTATAAGAGGCTTCTTTTGCGAATGCATCTGAAAACAAAGGATAACTTTTACTCAGTCGAATTTTTGAACAAGGTACAACCTTATGTCTTTTTATTTTTTTATGTTTCGAATTATGTAAAAAAAAAATAGTCTATACAAATTATAAATTTTATCTGTCAAATGTTATTGATGCTTGATCGCAAAAACAAAATCTTCATATCACTTTGAATATGGACAGACTCTTGTATGGGTTGCTCTTTGTTTTCATCCACCCCCTAACGCTTCATTACATTCTGAACTATGCTTATATCCTCAAAGCAAGATGGATAGAACAGAAGGTAAGAGTTCTACAATCGCCAGCTTAAAGGGTCAGACAGGGATTAGAAATAACAGTTCAATTAATGATATTTAAGATTTCGACAAATCCATATTTTTTTATCCATATTTTTTTATAAATAAGCTTTTTTTTTTATTTTTATTTTTTTTTGCAGTCTGAAGTGATAATATTGTTAGAATTTTTAAATATGCCCTGGTTAGTTTTTAACGTGATCTATTATGGTTGAATTATCAGATGAACTCGAATATTAAGTAATTTATAACTCTCAGTCAGCAATTGGAGTTTTCAATTGAAGGAATTTTGACTGTAAAATTGCAACTTGAACGAATTTTTTCGCTTTTACGGCAATGCTTATTATATTTTACTGAATTGCTTAGATTATTTTTGTAAACATCAAGAAGATTACATTTTTTTATTCACGATATTAAGATAAAAAAAAAATTGAAAAAAATTAACATTTAGCACAATTAAAAATTAAAGCAATTTACAACATTTGATCAGTATAGAAAAGGAGATTTTCGAAGTATTTAAGGCAGAAAATAAAGAACATTAAAGTTCTTTAATTTATTATTAAATGTTTACATAAACTAGGGTCAATTAAGAACATACATAAATCAATAACTCATTTTTAATTGCATTTGTTTGCAACTAACATTTCTATTTCTTTATTACTAATATGCAAATATTTAAAAAACTTGATCTAATTTCTCAAATGTCTTCTCTTGTTAAAAATATATTATTCAAAAATTTTTTGTTTTAGGCAAAAGTTCAAAAGAAAGTAATTTTTTTTTATACAATCTTAATGCTTTTTTACGCACAATAAAATCTGTATAAAGAGTCTATCTCTTTTTTTTTAAATACAGAATATCAGGCAAATACAAAATTTAATGAATATCTTAACATAAAGTTAGTGAAATTTTCGTAAATACAAATCTTCACAAATAAAAAAAAAAAAAAAAAATTAAAGTAATAAAAATAAGAAATAAGAAATAATCTTCAATAAGAAATCCTCAAGTAATCATACTTGAGACGGACTATGACTACATAGAAAGATTTTGAACTTTTGCGTATTAACTTATTTTCTAATGTAACATTAAATTTGAACTATTTAAAGACAATTAAGCTCACATTAAATATAAGTATGACTATTCTTAGTTTTGTTTTAATTATCAAATAGCTTGTAATAATTTACATCCAGATTACTTCTCAATCAATGAAATAAGGGAAATTGCTACAGCAATTTGTTTTCTGAGAATCAATCTCTGGATTGAAGACACATGATAAAACCAAGGCTATTTTCGTTTAAAGTATGGGAAACCAAAATAGGTATTAATTTCAATACAGGAGGCTAATTGGCAGCCTTAAGAGATTTAGAATTAGAATTAAATTGTGAATTTACTTCACTTTAGTTTTAGATCAATCACGTCATTCATTGGTGAGAGACTACATCACGTTTTATTACCTTTAGCTGTCTTTTTGTTTATAACAGATAAGATGGGAGTTTCACTGGAAATTACAAAATTATATAATCATAGTCAGAGCTAATTAACTGCGTTATTAAAACAGATGATTGAAATTTTGACATGAAGTGAATAAACAGATAATTCACAGAACTAGCAATATTTGGTTTTCCATCGTTTTCTTATCATTTTGTTTTTTGCAAATTACAGTTTGATGTGCAGTATTATTGTAGACTGTAATTGATATTAATGTAATGATAATACATGGAACAGATATTCTCCAATTAGATGGTATGACTTTTTAATCACGTTTATGTAACTAATAACTCTTTACTCATGATAGACACTTCATCAAAAAAAAAGATGAATTTGTAATCAGCAATAATAATGATAATTTTTCCTATTTGTTTTCCTATCGATTCCAATTTATATCTTTAGTTAGATCTTAAGATATCAGAGGAATTTGATTTTATGACGTAAGGTATCATAAACAATTCCTACAACAGAAGATAATAATATAAAGATAGGTCATATCTTTATAGATAATTAAAAAAAAATATTGTTTCTAACAATTAATTAAATGCTATCAGATGTTGCAAAAAGCTCTAAATTTTGCAGAATTATCAGCTCGAATCAAAGTAAACATTTCAAGCTTCTTCAGAAAAAAAAATCTTTGAATTACACAAAAAAAGTTTCATAAAGAATATTCAGAAAGTATCGCAAACTTCTTTATTAAACTAACCATAAATACTTCTTCACAGATCCAATATTTCGTCTTATATATTTCTCAAAGACTTCTTCAGGGTAAAAACAAAATAAGAAATAAAATAAAAAATAAAAAATAAGAAATAAATAAAGATCAACGGGAAGAGAATTAGCCTTATTAGCCTTATTAGCCTTCTTTATGGTTAGTTTAATAAAGAAGTTTGCGATATTGTATGAAGATCTCAGATTTTGATTGAATATTCAGAAAGATTTTATGACATATAGTTACGTAACAAACATATTAAAAAGATTCAATATTAGACAATTAAATCATTTTCAGTTAATATGAGCTTGCGAGAATTACTTATAATATGAAACGAAATCAACTGGGACTCAGTAAAATTTCAGCTTCTCAAGGTAGCTATTACGGTAAGCAGTTATTACGATAAACAGGCGAACGAAGATGCTGTATTACAATTGAAAATTATATTCTAAAACCAATCCAATACTTATTCTTAACATATATTAAAAAAATGCTAGAAATATTAAATCAAAATCTATATACTGAAGCATTGTTTCAATTCTGGTTTATTTGCCAAATTTCAGAACCGAAAGTTTTATCTAGCAAGTTAATAACTAAAATTTTGTTAGGTTTCCCTGCCACCCCATTCACCACGAGTAACATAATATGAATAAAATTAATGTGCAGACTGATTCATTTGTTGCCGAAGGGTTTGACTGATGATATACCACATTCACTTCACCTTTTTCTTGCGCCCCATTTGGCTTTTCTCAATCAATGATCATAAACATTAAACTATTCAACATCAGAAACAAGATCAGCAAATAGAGTTCCTTTTCAAATTTTCGTGGGCGTTGAGTATTTGATCGATAAACTGATAAAAAGTGCTAAATATAATTTGCCGTTGATTTTCAAATGAATTGGAAATATATTCGAGTAACGATAGTTGCTAACCAAAAAAATTCAAATGTAAGAAATTAGCGGAGATCATCGGAGAATATATTATGATATTTTTCATTTGCAAACATTTTTGAGTACATTCATTTTTTGAATTCTCTTCGAAGATTTAAAATGAGCTTGCAATTTTAAATTATTTCAATTTTCGCGTTCTTTGGAAGATAATATCTCCTCAGTATTGTCTATTTGCTTAAGAGGATTTAATATAAATATCTTGTCGCCGATTTAAATTAAACCAACAAAAATGATCCAGTGATGGCATGGAAATTGTTTTCAATAAGAAAATTTGAACAAAACATCTAAATGTAACGAAACCGTGAAACTAAGATATTTCACAGGTTTATCTTAATTTTAATAATTTCCAAAATACATGATTTTTTTTGACAATGCCATTTGGGTTTTTCTCAGCGTTGGGTTTAGGAATAGAATCCTTTTCTCGTCTGATTGGTTAATAGCAGTGATAGGACTCGGATATCCCAAGGCATCGAATAGTCTTTGCGCCTTTTGTCAGTAGCAAATTCGAAGTAATAAGTAATGTAATTACTTATTAAAGTTGGAATACCATTCATGTCCTTGAAGCAATCTTACATAGAGAATTAAGTATCAGTGAAAAAAAAAATGAACATAAATAAACAAAGGTTCTCGCACCCTGAGCTATCATGTCGGGAATCTGGGACAGCTGTGTTAGCCTTATTAGGCTTTTTCAGCCAGATTTACCCTTTGATGATAGCTCAGAGTGCGAAAAAAAGTTGAGGTTACTTCAGCTCCCCGAAATGGCCCCTTAATAGTATCAACACAACAATGATAAATAATCGTGAATTAAGTATCATTCAGTGCAGATATAGGCTACATCCCTGATGAGCTCAAAAGTTAAAGACAAATGTTCGTATGGGCCGACATGGATATGCCATACCCTAGGAAATGATAGAAAAAACGTGTTGTTAGGAAGCGACTCTGTGGCAGAATAGTTCGCTAACAGTTTCGTAATCGATACACAATGCTATTATTATTATTATTTTGCTAAATAAAAATAGAAATAATATCGTTCGACACATCCACCTATACATTACACCATCTGATAAGAGACAGAACCATACAAAGTAAGCATGTAAAGATACACAATAAATAAAAATAAAAAAATAAAAACTTATTTTAATTAGACATTAGTAAATTTTCTAATTTCTCTTCATTTTCTCGCCTCTGACTGATGCTTGGCAACTAAAATACCATGAAACTAAATTAAGAAAGAGAAAAGAAACATAAATGGACGATTTTGAAAATAAAAATATAATAAATATAAATATAAAGTTAAGAATTTTATACATTAGCATTACGAAATAAACATCCTGCAGTCTCTGATATTAAGAAACAGATGCAGGTATACAAGTCTACATATTTTACTTTTTGTAAAAGAACTATAGATTTGTTAAGTACGACTAAAAAATCCACTTAAACTAATTCGCTCCATCACAAAAACAAATTGCAAAACTAATCATTTTGTCCTAACAGTGATTAATTTAAACACTCATTTAAATTCGTTTTTTTTTTATTAATGTTTCTAATTTTTTATTTTATTTTTTTTTCTAGATCTAATAAACCAAATGATCCGACGGGCTTCTAAAAAGACTAAATTAAAAAGGAGATCTATTTTTTTTATCCTCACCTGAAGATTTTTGCTGTTTGCCAAATGTCAAAGATGTATTCGACGAACCTTGTTTTGTTGTTATATCAAATGTTTCCTCTTTAATTACAATTGTATAATGTTAATATTCAAATTTGTAGATACCAAGAGATTATGTAAAGAAAAAGCCTTTCCAAAAAAAAAATAATAATAATTGACAATTTTTGCATTTAAAATTGAAAATGAACTTCTTAGACAATCCCTCCGTTTTAGGAGATATTTATATGAAATGTTTTTGCCATAAAAACTCATTTTGGTTAAACTGGAGTAAAAATTATTGTGAGTTACTTAACCTTTGAGGGATTAAAATTCGAAATAAAAGACTTTTTGTTTCTAAAAGTGTTTCGTTTGAAATCTTTATGTAATGTACTATCATTCTTAATTTATTTGCTCAATTTCATTTACATTAAGAGATAAAGTTACGTTGTAATTGAAATTTACTACTCTACTTAATTAGTTTATATATTTGTATTAAGACACTTGGTGCTATTAAAATCAAATATTGATATAAACAGATTTAGATTTGAGAACGGAAACAAAACAAAAAAAAAAAAGCATTCTATGTTCAGTATTTACGAAATTTAGTTTTATTTATTAGTAAATTAGTGGCATAACAATAGGAGGCCATTTTGGTAAATGCTGCGGGAGTCTAAAGATCCACTTCAACCTCAGAAAGAAATGAGATAGAGGAAGATTAGAACTAATATTTTACTAAAGACCTTTCCGCCTCAATTTACGCCACTGGATAAGATATAAATAAATAATAACCCTTTTTGAAGGAAGTCTTCTAAGTATGTTTTTTTTTTTTTCCTTCAAATTTCAAGAGCGAAAAATTACTGTATGGAGCAATTCCATTCTACATATAATATAGGCCTACAATTTACTATATATTCATTTCTCAATCTAAATTACTAGTGTTAATTAAATTTAAAAAAAATCCCCAGAAATAAAATATTTTATTATTTTTTATTGTTTAAAAAAAATTAAATGTTTTATTTTAACTACACACGGGGGTCCAATTTAAGTGGGAACAGAGGATCACAAAGCTGAATAGAAAAATCTGTTACGATAGGAATGCGAGAATCTCGTAATAGAGAAAGTAAGCTTTTAGTTTCTAAATTTACAAAAAAAAAAAAGGAACAAAAGCTATATTCTTGCTGTCCTATGCGGCTCTTATATTTTGAATAATGAGGATTTGTATGTTGCATGTTGCATGTGATAAAAGCAATTGAACTGAAATGAATTAAATTACATTTGAATTTGGATTAACAATTGATAGTTTGCGACAACATAAATTCAGAGCATTGGTAGTTTCTAACTGTGGTTTCCATTTATTACCTAAACTTAATAATTGATATTGGCATTCATTATTCTGATTATGTAATAAACGAATTGCCATCGCATTTTGAACTGTTGAACTGCCCAAAATGCTCGCAGATTATAGAAATTAATTGAACATGTGGCAACATTTAAAAACGGTGGATTTTATTTTTTTTAAAACTTAGGATATTAGTTATATGTACTAATTTTGTAATTCACAACATGAAACCAATTCGTTTGTATAGTTATTTGTATTTGTGTATTTTTAATGTATCATAGAGAGCAATATTTTTTATATGTTTATAATGCTTTTTGTATGTAGAATTTTTATAATGCTTACAAATTAGAAGCACTAAACTATATCATAACAGCTTATATGCTTACTTTTTTTTTCCGTTTCTTTCTTTTTTTTTTTTTTTTTTGCTATTGTAAAAAAAGAAAAAAAAATTGTATTTTTGTAACAATTGGTTTTTTTTGCATCTGAGCAAATAAAAATCAAACTCAATCTAATCTAGGGTGGATTTTTGTTCATTTTACTAGACAACTAACAGAGAAATTCTTTATCTAATTTTAACAAACTGGATCATTTGTTCAAAAAAGGAAATTCATTGATTAAAAACAAAATTTAATGAAGCGAATTTCAACAATCTTACATTTATAGTCCAACAGACGGATATTGACCATCTCGTTTTTTCGTGATTTCACGTAATTTACGCGAGAATAGCCTCTATCCAAGTATTCTCACAAAATGTCGAGAAATAGTACTATACGAAGCAGCGCACGGAAAATAATATTGCAAGTTGAAGAATATTTTCGGAGGGAATTAATTAATGGAGGACCTCTCATTCCTTTAGAAAGAGTTCAAGACAGAGAAGCTGAAGCTACTCGTACATATTTCGTACATCTCCCAATTCACGCAGTTATTTACTGGAAACAACAACTGAAAGAAAAAACAAACAAAACAGAATTTACCTTTAAAGGCTCTTTTCAGGGTCTCAAAATTAGACGGAAGAGCTGTCAAACATACTGATCGCCCTCAAAAAAAAAATGCTAAAATATTAGAAAAACGTTAATTTTAAAAATTTCCTACGTAAACAAAACAAAACAAAATACA
>JAFIDM010009631.1:104781188-104811574 GCA_023159025.1 Thereuonema tuberculata
AAAAAAAAAAAAAAAAAAGCTTAATATACCATGCTGAAAGTCATTAAAGTTACTTATAATTATTGTAGTTAAAAATATGTTATTAAAATTTCCTTACTGAAAAAATTAAAAATATTCCAAGTTATATACATTTTGATTGTAGTTAACTTCATGGAAGTTATTTTTTTTTTAATGATCTGCAGTTATTAAGCAGCTAATTAACTTGTAGATGGGCAGCATGCAATTCAAATGTTTTATTCTGATTAGCTTTGAAGAATGTATCATTTTAGAACTAATAATTAGCAACGTAAAAATATTGACTTTTAATGTAATTACACTCCATCTTAAACAATCTTTAGGATAGTACAATATTTTTGATAATATTAAAGCAAAGCAAAGGGTGGAAAAAAGCAATCTATAATTTGGAAAGACTAAATAAGAAATATATTAATTCATGAACATTAAAATAAATATTAACTTCAACAGATACAATTTTACTGATCATATTTAATCCGGAAAAAAAATAATAATTTAAAACTGGCATTAACTTTAAAAGTTATGAATACTTTTAAATATGAATAACTTAAATATTTTTGAACTACAATGATATTTGTTTGCTTATTTTAATGAACTGTATACAAAGTGAAGAGTTAAGGAATTCAAAAATAGAAATTTCTAATTTTCTTCTTTAATATTTTTACAATTTAAGACAAAGCAGATAATTAATGATATTAAAAATATTTATATTTATTGAATTGAGTAAATCTTAATTGCTTTACTATAAAATTATCTGTCTTTCTCATTTCTTTAGTAAATGAAAGCATATCTGCAAGTTATACAAAAATTAAAATGTTTTGTTTATAAAGTGAGCAAATTGAAAGGCTTGGAGGAAGGAGGTGCAATGCAGAGGAAGCTGGCTGCTACACATCAGGATAATCCCTGCAATAGAAGTTATTTTGTTGTTGTTGTTTTGTTCTCAACAAGGATAAAATAAATACTGTAAACAAAATCAAACAGTGATTTCAGTGTTACTTGACATTATAGAGCCTTTATATAAGATAAATCCACTATCAGTGGAACACAATTTTAAGTGTTAATGATTAATTTTTCCTTTCTAGTTCCATAATCTTGAGTCTGCATAGATCATTTTAATGAAAGCAGTAACGACTTCCAATGAAAAATTGAAAGTTAACTTGCATTCTTACTTCTGAGCACGCACTTAGTTTTTCAGTAAATTAAGGTGCTCATGCCATAAAATTAAAATTTTACAGGAAAGCAAGTTTTGGAAGAAAAATAAAAAAATCCTGTGGAGTGTTGGCATCTACTTATAATTACTGAAACTGGGTAGTGAAGTAGATGGCAAATTGTAGATGGTTAATGGAAAAGATAGCAGGATCTACTTTACAGAATTTAGATTTTTTGCTATCATCAAGATAGGCACAGTGAAAAAAGGGGCACAAGCCACATCATTTGTAAGACAAATTCATATGAAACAACTTTCTTCTAGGAAAGAAGCCACACTGAATTTAAAAGTAATACATCCATCACTAATATACATTTTAGACAATGCTTCAGTTACAATTTGAAAATAAACTGAAAAATTCTCACCTTATCACATTAAAATTGATGTGGTAACTTAACCATTTTATTTACAATTTTCCAATTTGAATTTTTAAATTTATTTTCAAAAAGAGAATGAATACATCTTTATAGAATTTAATATAAAGACTCCAGCACCTATACCGAGGAACCACTGGGTCCATTTTTAAAATTAGCTAAAAAATGACTTCATCAAATGCTTTTTTAAAAATTCATATTTAAAGCTGTTTTAGACCAAGTCTAAATGTGGTAACTTGTTAAGTGAAATCACATCAGTTTGATTTATTTACAGCATTGAAAAGACAAGGTTTGAAAATTTTCTGTTAAACTTCTTTGTTAAATTTTTTTTTTTTTTAGAACACTGTTAAATACATATATATTTAAATTTGAAAGAAAATCAAAATTATATTAAAAATATATCAATTCATATAGTATTTAAATTATATATTAACAAGTAAGGCAAAACTGAACTAATACAGTGGAACCCTGCTATTCGTACACAATCCGTTCCAGGAGGCAGTTCGAATGGTGATTTGTACGAATGGCGAATCATTTTCTCACATAAGATATAATGTAAATTAGATTAATCCGTTCCATAATCCAGAGATGATTGCTTATTTAAACCTTTGTAATAATACTTTAAGCGTAAAATACATAAAACCTTTGAACTATATAGGCCTCTCTTATGTCTTTCTTTTTCAGTATAGACGATATGGTTGATTTCGCCATGCCATACTGAGTTGCCAGGTCAGAGACACGAGTTCCACTTTCAAACTTCGCAACAAGTTCTTTTTTCAATTCAATTGTCGTTCTCACTGCTTTTCTTTTAGGCTTAGTTGAATCAGTAATCTTTGTTTTTGGACCCATGGCTGCACTATTTTCAATAAAAATAACAAAAAATAACAAAATATCACAAAGTTTCATGAAGCTTGCGTGGATGATGCTTAGAGTACAGAAGCTAGCACAAAACTGAACTGAAATGACCGCGTGGGGCAGCCAGTGACAAGGTCACGCTGTCCGAATCGCAAGCAAGCCTACGAATGGAGAGTTCAATTTTACTTGAAAAAGTTGTACCAATAACAAGTTGTACGAATAGCGAGGCGGACGAATAGCGGGGTTCCACTGTACTATCAAAATTTAGTTTTCAATATTAAAAACAAATTCATTTATAAAAAATAAAATAGTCTATAGTAATTGTCATTTCATTTGAAAACTTAAAATGATATTCAACCCATCATCCTTATTCACTTTACCAACAGAAAATAAGCAAATTGGTATTCAAGGACAAGGGGAGATGGATGCATATGCAACAAAATTTGTTTTAAGCAACAGATATTTTGCTTACTATTAAAAACAAGTTATTAAAAAAAAAAAAAAAAAATCCAGACGATAAATGCCAATTCCCTCATGAATATCAGACAACAGTTAGCCTGTGTCCAATTAGAAAAATTAACTTCACTGTAGCCTCAACACTCAATGATTATAGGGATTAGGTTCTATAGTGTTCCAACATTAAGAATCTGATTAAGTAACATAGTTAAAATAAAATTGCCTTATTAGGACTACACTTATTTCTTTCTGAATATGTAACTGGATACAAGCCGAAATTTTTTTTGCTATGGAAACCAAATCTGTAAGTAAACTGAAATTATCCTTATCTTAGAGTTTGCAAAATGATAACAATGATTGTACTAAGCTACTATCAATTCCTTGAACAAGGCACAGGCGGATCCAAGTGGGGGCTATAGCCCCTCCCTTTAGCTGTGAATGTAGATTGGATAAAGTGTGATATCCAAAGGCTGTGGTCTGATAGACATTAATATTGCCATGATGACGATTTCATTTGCTAATAAAAAGCTGGCGACTAGCGTGTGCTTCAGTCTCACAGATATAGTCAGCCCTTCAGAGAAGTTAGCCCCCCCCCCTTGAAAAATCCTGGATTCGCCCGTGCGCACAGGTGCTTGACATTAAAATAAAGAAAATAAAAACCAATATAAATTAGATATCCACGTAATTCCATAATTAAAGAGTTGCTATAGTCTTGATTTTCTACATTTGTGCAAAGGACAGGGGAAAAAAATAAAAACACAAGATGCCTGTTATTTATTGTTGTTAAAACCTTTCCTATTATACGATAATGTACAAAATACTAATAATGCTAAAATTACGATGCATCTAATCAAGTGAAAAATCAAGACTGATGATACTGGGTTACAAGACAGTCTGCTAGTTGAAAGCCAAGAGGAAGAGAGAGACAAAAAATAATAATCAGCAGCTAATAAACTGATGAAATGGCAGATTTGAGCACAGCACAATTGATAGAACAGATTTTGTCCTCTGCACAAGTTGAATAGTGTTATTAAGCATCATAAAATAGGCTGAGAATTTTAATAGATTTTTTTAGTAAGCACTACAAACAAACCAAAGCTAAGAAAAATCCAGAATCTTTAGAAAAAAATTAAACCTCTATTCAATATACATACTACACAGAGTAACAAAAAATACAATATTAAAAATATTAAATTTCATTTGATTGAAAACCAAAATTGAGATGTACTTGAGATTAGAGTATTAAATAGAAGAGGGAAAAAAGCTTAAATGAATCTCCCCCCCCCCCTCCCCAATCACTGACAATATTAATTCCCTTACTGAAAAATCTGTCTTACATGAAGATTTAAATTAAATCAAATATTTTATGTATAGCTTTCAAATAAAGGCAGACATAGGCTTCAGATAATTTAGTGAAGATGAGGCATCAAAATGGGTTCAAGACCAATGGCAGAATAAAATGTAGGAATATTCCACACCAGGGTTACAATTTTGAACAATGAAAAGAAAAAGAAAAATCAGATACATTTTAAAGTAAATATTTCTGTGTCACAGAACTTTTATGTAAGATTTCAGAATGTTGTAAATTGTAAGATATAAATATAGCATCTGACAAATCTTGCAGCAACACAATTAGAAGTAAATATAATATAATTTTCACTTCATTCATCCAAGTTAAAAAAAAATAATCACGATTTACCATTTTACTACAAAATTCTGATAATATATTCTTTTACTCAAATTTACTAAAGAATTATCTAATTTCAAGTATATTTTAATAGGCAATAAGTATGAATTCAAGTTTATATCTGAAGCCAACTCAAGTTAGGAAAAAAAAAATAAAAAATAAAATATATGTCTATATATGTCTATATACTTGCGACTTCTTACTTGCTAAGGAAGTGATCATATAATGACATTGCTTCATCAATATCCACATAACATCCTTGTAAATGCCTGAAATTGTAATATTAAAAAAAAATTATTAAGGTGAAATAATAGTAGAGTCCCGATTATCCGAGTTAATGTGGACCAAGACTAACTCGGATAACCGAAAAACTCGGTTAAACCGAAAATTATAAATAAAATAAATCGTGTAGGTTTAAATGTATATTTTAACAAATATAAAAGTTATACAGATACCCCACATACACTTCATATTGAAAGAGTTCTTTTACTTAAAAAAGTC
Source organism: Thereuonema tuberculata (assembly GCA_023159025.1). Lineage (NCBI taxonomy): Eukaryota > Metazoa > Arthropoda > Chilopoda > Scutigeromorpha > Scutigeridae > Thereuonema > Thereuonema tuberculata. The sequence goes on from JAFIDM010009631.1 coordinate 104,786,284, forward strand.
CTTAATTGTTTTTTGTTTTACGTTACTTTGGTGTTTTTCTGCAGCAATGTTTCAACATTTTTTTAAGGATGACCCAGGATTGTTGGCGTCGAAACCATTCCTTGATTCCAGATAGGAGATCATATGACTAGACGAACAAAGATTAATTTGCGAAAAAAAAAATCCTAGTAATATTTGATAGCTCGGTTAAAGCGGGAACTCGGATAATCGGGGTTCGGATAATCGGGGTTTTACTGTACTTATTTAAACAGTACTGCAATGCATTAGATTTTGGTTTCTTTTGGGGAGTGAGAGGGGGAAAGGGAAATAAAAAGTTCCTTTTCGATACGATTAGGAAAAAAATTATTTAACTTCCATTTAAAAAACAAACCCTATAAAATTTAGTTTATTATTAGATAATCAAATTTTTGATTGCTTCATAAAAAAAAAGTATAAAATGCAAACTGCAGTTCATGTTATAGTTTTTATGTTATACTAAGACAAGCATTATACTAACATTTCACAGTGTTAAAAAAGGGAATTGCAAAATCATTTAGGTGGGGGAAAATAAATATAAAACTCTTGTTTTAGAAAATGTGGGAGGAGGGGAGAGAATCTTAATTTTTTCTTTCTTCATTCAATCTTTGAGTGCTGATCAAAAGTATACTAATTATAACAATTTTATATCTTAAAATTTCTTGTAATCAATTTGGAACTGAAATTTGAAATGACATCCAAAGCTTTACTTGCATTGCAATGTTATAATGGTACATTACAATACAGTGTCATCAAATGTATGAAGATGAAATCTTGGAAAAATAATTATAAATCTTAAGGTTTTAAAAATATTCTATATAAATTTAGCAATTGTATCATAGTCATTTTGAGACAAGAAAGAAATTAAAAATAACAGTAGTTAGCAGTAAATAACAGTAGTAATTCAAATTATGAAATTTTCATATTTTTGAGAATTATTGTTCTATTATTAACTTTCTGTTAATAAATTTGTTCAAAAGCAGATGTAAAGGACAATTTATAATAATAATAATAATAATAATAATAATAATAATAATAATAATAATATTGAAGGGAAGAAAGTAGTATGTAAAACTCTGGATTTAAATGAATTTCGAAATTATTTTCTATTAATTTTCTTCCTTGATTAAGATTTTTTTTTTTTTACCTCATTACTTTGGTTGGGTCAAAGTGCGTTCTCCCATGTAGCACTCTCCTGTTATTAAATGCTACTAAATCTCCTGGAGCCATCTGGAAAACAAGTTCAGCTTGTGGTTCTCTTAATTTCTCAGTGTATAATCTATGTAATTATTAAAAAAAAATATTAAACCAAAACTTGCAGTATAGAATTCTGAATTTGATTAAATGTTCCCTTATTCATTACTATATGTTAATTATTTCCAATTTTCAGAATTCCTTAAAAACATTTAAAAATTTTTAGACTTTTATTTATCACTTCTGTTTAATATCCTCTTCGTTGCTTCTATCTGTGTTTTAAACAAAATATGTGAAGAAAGTAAACTATGTAAACTCAATTTCAAGCTTTTCATTTAGCTGTAGTATTGGAGCATTTTTAGCATCTCAAACTACAACCACATTTCCTTAATGTCAAGAATTATTTCTGAAAATTTATCCTCAAAATTACTTATTTAACAATCAGATACTGTGAATCTATCATTTAAATGCTGATTTTCATTACATTTTTACTTCTACTTTTACTGTCATTTCTTATAATCAACTTCAATTTTTGATTTAAAAATCAATGAAAGTGGACAGTGTTTATGAATAAGTGTTAAACTAAAAATGTTTTTATTAAAAAAATTAAAGTATCCTCTTTTGCTATAACAGAAACAGTCATTATGACTGACTAAATCCTGTTGTTCAGCAATATCAGGCTAAGAAGAAGAAAATAGTTTGTTCCAAAGTTAAGAAATTCTCTTCCCAGTCTTCTGTCCATCTTTCCACAAAATTTCATAAACTATTGGGTCGTCCGGAAAGTTAGTGCCGATTTTCTGTAGGTGGCTGAAGGACATCCCTGAATATATCAGAATGATTGAAAACAAAGGACATATTCTAAACGATTGTACTTCAGGCATATTTGGAAAAAAATTTGGTTATGATACGTTATTTTTGTCAGTTGTACACGCCTTTGAATATGGAAGCAAACAAAATACATTATAGGCATTTAATGCTTTTCTTTTACCGGAAAGGCAAAAATGCCACACAAGCAGCAAACAAGATATGCACTATTTATGGCGAAGGTGCTGTAGCTGAAAGAACTGTGCGGAAGTGGTTTGCTAGGTTTAAAGCTGGTGATTTCAACCTTGACAATCAAGAACAGCCAGGTAGTCCCTCCAACACAGATGAAGATCAGATTAAAACACTGATCGAGAATAACCCACACTTATACGACACGCGAATTAGCAGAAATGTTAAAAATATCAAAATTCACCATCCACGAGCATTTTCTGAAGCTTGGCTACACAAACCGTTTTGATATGGGTTCCCCACAATTTAACAGAGAAACATCTGATGGATTGCATTTCCATTTGAGACTTGCTCAATGAACGCAACGAGGAGATACCATTTTTGAAGCAAGGGGTGACGGGGATGAAAAATGGATCATTTGTAATAATGTTAAGCGAAAAAGGTCTTGGGGAAAATGGAAGGAACCACCTTTAGCCACCCCGAAAGCCGGTCTTTATCCTAAGAAGGTCATGCTCTGTGTCTGGTCGGATTGGAAAGGAATCCTGCATTTTGAGCTTTTACCAAACTTGACAATAAATTCAGAAAAGTATTGCTCCAAACTAGACAAATTAAAGACAGCAATTGAACATAAACGTACAGAATTAGTGAATTGGAAGGGCGCAGTGTTTCATCAGGACAATGCGCGGCCTCATGTGTCTTTGACAACTCTACAAAATTCCCTTAATGGACAAAACTTCAACTCTTTGGTCGAGATAAAAAAATCATATAGAAAAGTTTTTCGCCGAAAAACCCAAGAGGTTCTGGAAGGACGGAATTTTCACGTTGCCTGAACGATGGAGAAAGGTTGTGGAACAGAATGGCACCTATATAATTTAATAAATGTATACCAAAATTTAAATGTGCTGCGTTTCAATTTTCCTTCAAATTCGGCACGAACTTTCCAGATGACCCAATACTTTTTTGATAGACAAGAACATAATTAAAAACTCCCTTATTTATTTTTTTTAAATATTAGCTTCTGAAATCAAAACATTTAATTTTTTGTATAAGATTATAAAATTACAGAATTACAACCCCCCCCTCCCAATGTATATGGAAATTAAAAATCTGATCAACTACATTTTTGTTACCCCTTTAATTAGTAGATTATCAAAACTCCTAACTTATTTTTGCCATTTGTAAGTTCTCACTGAAAGCTCACCTGTATGCATGATAAAAAGGTAATACTAAATGTGATGGTGCTTGTAATGCACCCATTGTGCGATTGTTATAATGGATTTCAGTCACTTCTGCATCTTTATCTACACAAATAATAGGCCAATGCTGGGAGTATTTTAGCTAAAAATAAAAAAACAACTATTTAAAACAACTTAAATTGACAGAAATTCAAAATGGGATGTAAATGAAACTTATCTTAATTTCTGTTAATATAAAAATCCAGTAAAGTTTGTGGTCTATTTAATTGAAATTATTAAATAGTCCAGCATTTTACTGGATTTTATATTAATAAATTAGAAGACATTAACATTAGTAATAGAGAAGTGATGGGGAAATCAGTAAAATGTCTCAATTAGGGCTTCATGAATTTACTGGATCAGAATAAACTTTAATTATATTTAAAATTTAGAAAAATTTAGAAAGTATAGAATAAAAGAATAAAATTAACTTATGTTATTAAACATAAGGATAAATTGGCTGTATCTTCACAGAAATAATAATGTTTTTTTGTATTGGCATTTTTCAAATTACACATTACTGTCCAGTGAAATATGTGCAACAAGTTCATTTGCAGCAGAAAAGTTGAAGAAATTTATCTATTCTTAAGGTATTTAATAATTCAATAATATAATATACTGCAAGTTATTTAAATTCAGAGATTTATTATTAATAGCTTTTCAGTTCTTGATAACAAATATGAAAATTGAATAGAAGCTCATACGTTTTTGTTTTTAATGCTGAATTTAACTGGTGTAGAAGAAAGAACATGATAGGCCGCAGGGTGATTTTCTTGAAGCCATTTTGCTGCGAGGAAACCATCTACAAAGAAAGACTTTCCACCTGAATCTCCATTAGAGAGAGACTTTAAACAATGCAACAATTGCAGGCCTGAAATACAAATATAAATTATTATAAATTTAAAGCAGCACTTTCAAATAATCATCCAATAGATAATAATTAGAAATTAAGATCAAAATAACAGGTCTTTTTTTTACCAGGAGATTTTTCTCTGTAGTTCATATCTGTGTGCAATTCAAGTCGAAGACCTGTATATGCAAGATGAGCACGAGGATCAGGTTCACATAAGACATCAAAGGTAATTCCATAACTTGTTTCTTTCACATAAGCAAAGCGTTTTACAACATTAACGATTTCATTTTGTTTAGTGGGAACACCTGTAAAAATAATTATAAAATTTCTTTTATTAAATGTACAATGATATTAAAAATCCATGGGGGTTATATTTTTCAATGCAAATGTAAATAATAAATTTAAAGGCAGTAATCATAAAAGAAATTAACCTCGAATGATGGCTACACCAAATTTATGAATCATTTCCAACCATGCCATTAATCCTTCATCACTTTCCATTACCTCCCTATGAGAAATCTCGGGGAATTTCTTCCAAATTGTAGTCCTATCCCACAATTCTAGAGGAGGTCTTAATGAGGCAACTTCCTCTGCCGAGTCAAATGTGTCTTGAGCAAAACACTGACCATGTTTGTGAAGCCTGACAAATAAGGTAATGTATGTTTCATCAATATACAAACCAAGAACAAAAATTTTATTTAGAGGAAACTACTTAAGATTTTCTTTTCAAGGGACCAAATCTATTAAAACTAAATCCTATTGACTTCAATTTATTCTTCAATTCAATTAAAGATTAAATTAACTTATTGTAATACATACAGAATGAATCCTATACTTAAGAAAAAAAAAATATTTTTATCAAATTTTATAATTTTTCATTAAGGATTTAAAAAAATGAAAAATTTTTATAAGTTAAAAAAAAAAAAAAAAAAAAAGGGGGGGGGGGGAAGCCTGCCCTTTTGTTTACATCAAGTAAATTAGCAACATAAACAACAAATTTATTAGTTCGGTAATGCCATTCTACTTTGAAAGGGATTAATACTCTTTTGCTATAAAGTAGGAATTGTTAAAGAAAAAAAGATTATTATTATATTTTTTTTGTTTTTTTTTTATTTTTTTTAAAGTAATATAGAGGCTGGCTTTTTATATCTGTTAAAAGTTTAAAAAAATTAGAATGTTGTATTTTTAAAAATATAAAAGCTTTTTTAGTATCCTGTATTTACATTTAGTGGTAATTACAGACTACTTAAGCATGCAATGAATCTGTTGTATGTTTTATAAGTTTGGATTAAAATTTTATGTTATGACATAGATTATTAAATTTTTGAAATGATAAAAATCAAAATCAAACTTAAATACTATTATAGGGAAAAAGGGAATTACAAGTGGACAAAATTGCAAGTGAAAACCCTTCAGAATTAAAGTTACTTTTATAATTGGATATTCAGACAAATCAATCTATTTGTTACTAGAAAAATTACTTGGCCCAGTAATTTGAATTCAAAAGCAATAAAAGGCTTTTTAAAAGTAACTTGCTAAAACAACATTTGCTTTAAGAAAATTTTAAGTCTCAATATTTTATTCTCTATTAGTAACCCTTACAATAACTGCCAGAATATAATAATTTATTTATAGAAAAAAAAAAGAAAAAATTTCATATACAGTAATAATGCAAATGACAGTAGAAAACATGGGAAACTGTTTTTGCCTTTTATGAGCAATGATATGTTGAACTCTAGGACAACCAATTAATTTAAGGAGATGTGGAAAAAGATTGCCTTGAATTCCACTTTCAGTAACTAAGAAATGGGAAAAACAGTAGAACATGTTTTGTTTAGAAAACAAACTGTTGTAGTTCCTTGAACCCAACAAGCCAATTTCTTTGCTTAAATATAATGCAAGTTTCTTTAAATTCTGAAGATGTCAAGCTGTTTAAGATTCAAAACTATTGAACAGTCTACATTTAATCAATGATAATAACTACCAATGAGCTCCATAAATACTGCGATGCTCTTTTGGTCCAGGCCATTCAATGTACAAATCTCCAGTATTAGTCACTTCAAGTGTTTTTGGACGAATATTGGCATTCAGCATAGGACTGTCGAGTAATTTCTGTTTTGTTTCAGGATGAACACAATTCTCACAATAGCAGTTATCCCGTAACTAATTAACGAAAAGAAAAAAGAAAAAAAAAAACCAAATAGTTTAAAATATTTTCATTACAATAAAAAGAAAAATTGCATTTTAACATAGTATTTTTAGAAGATTATAATCAAAAATTTCTTTTTAAAATCTTTCATTAAGCAATATCCAGAAAATTATTTATAACAATTTTATAAATTATATTTGTAAACAATTGTGAGACATTGATATGCTGTGGGATGTCCTTAGAAAAAGGTATTATTTTTTTCTTTAAAATTAATTTATACTAATAAAACCAAAGCTCCAATTATATTAATTAATTTACTTCTCTAGGTCAACTTCAGCTAGAACACATAGTAAATATTTATCTTAACATGGCTTAAAAGAAATAAAGAAATGCAGTTGTTAGTTATTTTCAAAAGCACTACAATTAGAATTCTCAAAATAATAAGTCTATTAGACCTCTCTTACAACAAAATGGTGTAAAGTGAGACTACCTATCCCCTATTTTATATATTCAGGTAAATATCTATTTAACTGCTAAAGAAAGAGTTCATTGGTCTATTACTCTTAGAAACCTATTTGGCTGTCACATCATTGCCACAATAGGTAGAACATAAGCTAAAGAAAAGGTGGAACAACATAAAAAGAAAATTTTATTGACAAACCAGTAAAGCTTTAAAACGTTCTTTTCACAAATGGTCTTATCCTTGATATCAGCCTCATTAAAAAAAAAAAAAAAAATTCAGAAAAATAATTGTTAGGCCTATTTCTAATGTTTGTCTCTCTTCTAAAATCTTTCAATAACTAATGAAATTATGAAAAAATCTTATATACAGTAGAGCCCCGATTATCCGCGGAATTGGGTGGCAAGGGCTTTGGGATAACCCGAAAAAAATACTAAAAATGAGGTGTAAACATGGAAAAAAAATATTGCACAATTAAAAACTTACGTTTTATTGAACAAAAAACATAATATGTAAAACTTTTAAAATATGTACAGTAAAGCAGAAACCTTTACTCTATGTTTGCATCCACAAATTCCGAGAAGGCCTACAGGATCACGATGCACAATAAACCTAGCAGTAATTTTCGACCTTTGCACTGTAGGGTCTATTGTATTTTCCCTGTTGTTGGCTTGGAGTAAAATTGGTTTTTTTTTAAGGTTCGTAATTAAAAAAAAATTTTCGCGGCACTCACAGATCTGCTCGTGGATAATTTGGGATCTACTGTATTTTAACTAAGTATTTTCTTCAAAATAAAAATCGAAACATTAAATAATAATAAAAAAAGCTAAAAAAAAAATTAACATGAAAAAATAAAATTTTGTACACCTGGAGGATCCTTTTCTCCTCCCTACTTTGTCTCTTATGCTAGTCTATCAAGTGCACAAAAGCATTTGTCATTCTACTGAAATGCATTCTAAAGCTTATTTTCAGTCTCATCTAATCTAACCTGAATGAAAGGCACATACAAGACCAAATCAAAGAACATTTTGGTTGTAGATCACAACCTCTAAGGGATAATCTACAGCTCCCAATATCCATTTTTTTTTTTAGCAACCAAAATCGGTAGCCATTGCATTTGTCCTGTCCGTCCATCACTCTCCCCAACAACTCTCGAATGAAGGTCAGATCAGCAAACGGACTTCATCATCTTCAGAGATCCAAGCACCTTCGGAATGGGATATTTTCAAGGACCAACGGCCCCCCCCCCCTCCTCCAAGTTCACATATTTGGCATTGTTTTCATTGGATTTCCGCTATTAGCTTAAATGTTAGAAATGCAATCATTTCAATTTAGTTGTCAGCCATCACTTGATGGGCAAGTTCTTGGACTCATGTGCTGGAGGTTATCAGTTCAAATCTGTATCCCCCCCCCCCCTCAATGTCAGTCGTTTTTTGTTTGTTTTGTTTTTCTTATTTTCCTAATTTTTTTATTTTTCGTTAGGTTAATGTACTTTTTTTTTTATTATGGCGAATTTTGGGTCACCCTTAAATTTATTCTTTAGCATAATATTCACTTGTTTGTTTTCTTTTGTGTGAAGGTTTACTTAAGCAGTATTTTTTTAACCCCACATACCAAATGCAGTAATGGTTCCCTTTCACAGAATAGCTTTAGGGTCAAAATCATAGATAAATAAATATAAAATTGCAGAAAACAAGACATGATTTCATATTTTCCGTTTTAAACATTCCACAAACGGTTATTAGAGTTGTTTTTAGAGTAAATTAATTTAACACCGGCATCTACTTTTTCCATCTCTACCCAAAAGAGAAGAAATTCGCTCTATGAAAATATTGTAATGCAGAATAGCTAAATCAGACGGTTAAAGCAGAAAAGTAGTTTATATTAAATGTATAGGCCTATTTTTTTTTTCTTCTTTTTTTTTTAAATTAAAAGCAAAGTCTAGAAGTAATAGGCCAATTCATAATACAGGGTGATTCACGAGGATATGCAGAAACTTCGGGAGCTCATTCTACATGTAAAAGTAAAGAAACAAAGTTATATAAACATAGGTCCGGAAATGCTTCGGTAGCGAGTTACGGCTAGCGAAAGATTTCGCCCGTAATGTAGTACCCTGGGTGAAATTAAGACTTGCTGGAAGTCTGGGAAGATAAAATAAGAGGCGAAATCAGTGGTTTCCTATGGTTGTTGACCTGAAAAATCGAATGAAACATGTCGCAGAACTGTATCTCCCAGTGGTTTGAAGCTTATCCCACGTGGAACCTACAAAAAAGTTGGCAACATAATAACAGCTGTTCAACAATAATGTGAATTGCATTGTTTTGATATATTGTGAGATCTAACAACTGAGGTGTAGTCCATGTGCATATTGTTGTACTATATTATGGGCGAAATCTTTTGCTAGCCGTAACTCGATACCGAAGCATTTCCGGACCTATGTTTATAGAACTTTTAGGCCTACATGTAGAACGAGCTCCCGAAGTTTCTGCATATCTTCGTGAATCATTCTGAATATATTTTTATTGTTAGCCAGGCCCCAGTGCTGAGGGACCAATTGATCCCTCCCTTATGGGGGGCCCTGCTCTTAAGGGTCTTCAGCTCTTAGTATGATGATTTTGTTGAAATTAAAAAACTTCTGTAAGATTAGGATTTGAAAAATATACTGCAATTTATTAAGAAAGGAAAGTAAATCGACTCACCCACACATATTTGAAGTCACAAGTTCTATGATCATTGAAAATAATTTTAGTTGAATGAGCACCTAATGGAACAGCCGATTCAATGATCGCCCTTGGCTCAGCCTTTGTTAAAGGTGCTGCAGCTAAACTACAACCTAATGGGTGGAGAAAAAAAAATAAAGAATAAGCCAATGCTTTCTTTGCTAAGTACAATGCTTTCTTTGCTTGATATACTTAAAAATAAAAACAAATTTATATTACTTTCAAAGTTTATAAGAAATGTCAACTCTGGGGATTGTGGTCTAAAATACAAGCTGTAACAGAACTGTCTAGAATTCGCAAGGTCTTTTTTTCTGTATTAAGATGAGCCTAAACAATTAAACTCAATATTTTTTTTTTTCTTTTTACTGAATTTAGAATTTTCTAAAAACTTGTTGTTTGACATAATTTTTGTAATTCTTACCATATGGCTCTGCTCACTCATGCCCAAGAATGGCCCTTGTTGAACAAGCACTAATTATCTTAAGATAATTATGTCTACTACTTCAGTCTGCTGTACCAAGAATCTTTAATAATTACGTTGATGACATACAGTAAAATCCTTTATTATTTTTATTCATTTACATTTTTTTCACAAAAGATAATATAACAATACAGCAAAATATCTATTTTCAGAGTTCAATGCAGGGCCGGATTTCCGCCTAGGCCTAGAAGGCCCGGGCCTAGGGGCCCTGCTGTATTTTTTTTCCCTTTTTTTTTTTTGGTTGTTAAATTACAGATTCCGTTTTTTTTTGTTTTTTGCTTTTTTTTAAATTTTTGGGATAGGGGGCCGCAAATATCAAGTGCCTACAGGCCCTGAGTGTTTAAGTCCGGCCCTGGTTCAATGGAAACTCTGTTTTGACGATTCAAATGGAAAATCACATTCAACAATTTTTGCAATCTGTATAACCCTCTGACTAATGTTGTGCTATGGATCTAATAATATTTAATCTGATGAAACATAACTAGCATTTGATCAGAGGAGGAAGGGGATTACTTTACAAAGAAATACTTATAATTTTAATATATAGGCCTATCCTGGTATTACTACAAGTGTCCCAGATCGTTGCCTTAATGAGAAAACGTTGATTGCGAAGCACTGCTTCCCCCCCCCCTACACACACACACACACACACACTTATCGATGCTTATTAGAGATGGTGGTTGTCCGTTGCCTTCCTCAGGAAGTCATTAAGGAATGATTCCAGACCTGAAGCTTCCTTATACGAGCATATAGCGTACCTTATATTTCTACTTTAAGGCACCTGATTCTAGATATAAGGAGCGTCTCCATTTTCCATAATTTCACTCTTTAGTGCCACTAAGACGAGACTGAGTAGAACAAAAGTTTCCTTGCTTTTCTGAGTTTGCTTTCTTTTTTCCCCTCCTTCCGGCTGTCTATTGCCTTTTGTTGATTTTCAAAGTACAATAGGCCGTTTAGGCCCCCATGGTCCTAACTTAATAGAATAGATAAAAAAGATGCAGCGCCAACTGTCAGGGCCGGATTTCTGCCTAGGCTTAGAAGGCCCGGGCCTAGGCGCCCCGCCGTATTTTTTCTTTCTTTTTTTTTTTTTTTTTTTGGGGTTGTTAAATTAGAAATTCCGGTTTTTTTTTTTTTTTTTGGTTGTAGATATTCGGGATGGGGGGGGGGTGCCGCAAATATCAAGCGCCTAGGGGTCCTGGGTGTTTAAGTCTGGCCCTGCCAACTGTAAGCTAATAGATGCAATCTGGACGCAGATGCAGTAGAATTGTTGCATCGACGAATCAGCAGTCACAAAATCGGAATGGTGGCAATTAAAATAGTGTTAGCGAAGCGTTGGAAAGTGAATTGTTGAAAAGCGGAGTGTTGCTATATAATATTCCATGGACATACGTAGGATTTTATTAGTTTGGGGGGGGGGGGGGAAATAGTCTTAAGAGTTTTTATGAATCCGAAGTTTCAACAAAAACAGCGGTTCGCATTTTCTCAACAAAAAAACTGAATATCCCATTGATCAAAAACTACCCCATGTACGTTTCCGCTCACTTGCTGCAGCAGCAGGTAGGGGAGGTGCTTCTAGGGAAGGGAAGGAGGGATGCGCTAGACTGCGCAGCAGCTACGTTTCCGTTGACTGACTGCCGCCCTCTGCCCGGGGGTATTTTCTCCCTTCTTCGACCCAGTAAGGTTGCAAAACTGCTCAATTCAGTCCATCTGGACAAAACTCAATCAGGACAAGACAATACGTAGCAACCACCAAGATGGTTGCTGCATGCAGCAAGTGGTCAGAAGAAAGAGTTTATGGATGAAAACAAATGCATTTTTAATATTTCAAAATTAAAAAAAATACGTTCAGTTAATGAATATGATATTTCTGTAATAATCTATATATTTATTTTTTTTATTTCAATCGATTATCTATATATATAAAAATGAATGTATCTTTCTTTCTTTGTTTCTTTCTTTGTCCTTTATAGACTCCTAGGCCCTTTGACCTATCTGGACCAAACTTTGACCTATCTGGACACTGCGGAGAAGATAGGCTACCTTAGAACCCCCCCCCCCAAGGGGTTGAAAAGGGGTAAAACCCCTGAAAAACCCAATATCCACCTGGTGGTCAAAATAAGAACTACACAAATATTGTGTAAAGTGACAAATTCACTCTCCTAATTAGAAGATTAGAAGATTAAGAAGATTAGAAGATTTCACCCAAGTCAATTGCAAATAAAAAAAAATCCGCTCTCCCAACCCACTAGGGTGGGGGAATGGCAACACAAGGGCCTAAGTGTCCCACCCCCGACCGACACCGGGACCTTATATTTAGGGCCCCTTCTCGGACCCCCCAAGTCAATTGCAAATAAGGAAAAATTCGCTCTCCTGTGGGGGGCAGGGACACCCCATATGGGTGGGGGGATGGCGACACAACGGCCTAAGTGTCCCACCCCCGATCGACACCGGGACCTTATATTTAGGGCTCCTTCTCGGGCTCCCCAAGTCAATTGCAAAAAAGGGAAAAATTCGCTCTCCTATTTGGGGCAGGGACACCACACTTGGCTGGGAGGAAGCCAACACAAAGGCTGAAGTGTCCCACCCCCGACCGACACCGGGACCTTATATTTAGGGCCCCTACTCGGGCCCCCCCAGTCAATTGCAAATAAGGAAAAATTCGCTTTCCTATGGGGGGCAGGGACACCACACTTGGGTGGGGGAGGGATGCGACACAAGGGCCTAAGTGTCCCACCCCCGATCGACACCGGGACCTTATATTTAGGGCCCCTTCTCGGGCTCCACAAGTCAATTGCAAAAAAGGGAAAAATTCGCTCTCCTATTTGGGGCAGGGACACCACACTTGGCTGGGAGGAAGCCAACACAAAGGCTGAAGTGTCCCACCCCCGATCGACACCGGGACCTTATATTTAGAGCCCCTTCTCGGGCTCCCCAAGTCAATTGCAAAAAAGGGAAAAATTCGCTCTCCTATTTGGGGCAGGGACACCACACTTGGCTGGGAGGAAGCCAACACAAAGGCTGAAGTGTCCCACCCTCGATCGACACCGGGATCTTATATTTAAGATCAATTGTAAAAAGGGAAAAACTCTCTCTCCTGTGGGGGGCAGGGACACCACACACTGGTGGGGCGATGGCGACACAACGGCATAAGTGTCCCACACCCGATCGACACCGGGACCTAATATTTACGGCCCCTTCTCAACGAGCCCTTTCTTTCTTTGAGTGGCATTGCAACGCATGCCGGGTACAGCTAGTATTAAATAAAAATAACATTTAATTATTTATGTATTCACATAAAATTAGAAGATATGTTTCCTGATGAAAAAAATCGTTTATAATCAAGTTAAAAAAGGAAATCATTAACATCTAATGCCCAACTAACTAGCTCTATAAAAATTAAAAACTCACTAAAAGATTTCTTCAAAAATAAAAAGCGCCTAAAAATCAAAACAATATGAAGTATATGAGAAAATTTAATAAGGTTTTCACATATTGTCACCTTTTTATTTTAATGGATTATTTTAATTTTATTTATTTATTTATTTTATTTATTTATTTATTTATTTATTTTCAAAAAATCCTTTCGTAATTTACGAATTTTTTGTCCATCTCTTATTATGTTTGCGACGTTTAGATTGCTACAACTGTGGTTTGGAAAATTTTAATTGTCTTTCCTCTCCCCTCTCAGCGGATTATAACATTCCTCTGGATTTAGCTTTTTTTCAACCCTGAAAGGAATAATATCAGCGAAATACTTGTTCCTATTATAGGAAAAAAAATATTTATTTATAAATAGCAAATGTAACATAAATCAAAATTTAGTTTTTTTAATTTTTTTTTTTTTTAATCTTTATACATGGAACTATAAGCTTCAATCATCAGATTTCAAGTTAAAATAACTTTATAGATTTTATTTTAAAGAAATAATGGTTTTTAATCACATTCCTGAAATTGCTACGTATTGTCTTGTCCTGATTGAGTTTTGTCCAGATGGACTGAATTGAGCAGTTTTGCAACCTTACTGGGTCGAAGAAGGGAGAAAATACCCCCGGGCAGAGGGCGGCAGTCAGTCAACGGAAACGTAGCTGCTGCGCAGTCTAGCGCATCCCTCCTTCCCTTCCCTAGAAGCACCTCCCCTACCTGCTGCTGCAGCAAGTGAGCGGAAACGTACCTTTACTCAGAATTCCAAGGGGTAGCGGTAAAACTGCCCTTTCCCTTTGTAGCCCAGATAATAATTTACTCAGTATTTTCTTTAGAGTAATTAATATTACATGATTAATCTTTATTTAGCAAAAGTTTTGACTAATCATTTATTTTTTAAAAGGAGAGGTTGGCCTAAAGACCGCCCTCGGCCTATACAGTGTACTTTTGATATTCGCTGATTTTGGTCGGATTACGGATAAAATGTCTTCATCGTTATTGACAACCTTCTCAAGTAATAAATTAAACGCATGAAGTATTGTTTTAGCCAAATCGAAAGGGATCACCTGCATAAATATTCAAATCTGATTTAGCTATAATCCTAAATCACTTTCAATAATATTCATCCATTCATGTTCCTACAGACTTTGCCACTTCGTTACGATTTCGTAACCAAATTTTGCTTGCTGGTTCAAGATCAAGGAGCAGGTTTACTTCCGTTGGATATTTTCCAAAAGGATAAGTTTCTAAATTGGGTTTCAATTCATTCAAATATGTTGAAATTCTTTGCAAAAGATAATGAAAAGTCTTATAATTTTGAACGAAACTACATTCAAATTTCTCTGATATTTTTTATTTTTTTATTACGTTAATGTTTTGGAAAACAAAAAAAAACAAAAACCTTTGTTTCCGTTTAGAAATAGACCTCAATTATCATACCTGTCAGGATAATTTAAGTAATTTGTAATCTCAGAAGATTAATGAATGTCAAAAGTAGTATTAACTAAAGCTAATTTTAGTGCAGCTACCACTTGCATAAATATGCAAATAAATTCTTTTTCGCTTCTTGCAACTAAGAGTAATCCACGAAAGTAAACAAATAAAAATCACAAACTCAATAATGGGCGTTAGTTTTACAAGTGTTTCTTTGAGGCAGGCCGAAATGTTGTAAACTCGCCGGACAAAAAAATTAAGTCATCCTTCCAATTTTTCATCTCTTTACAAACTTGAGTCATCGTTAAATATTTTTTTTTTTAAAAAAAGGTATCTAACCGAGTCAAAAATTACCAGGTTTTCTTACGACTGCCGAGCAACACTGAATAGCCTATATTTTTTATTTATTTATTTTAAAAAAGAATTTTAAATCTATTCGAAACAGGGACGAGTTTGTATAAATTATTTTCTACTGAAAAATAAAGTGTATAATTATTTTATAATGAAAATAATCTTTTCCTTACAGTTTTCCAGGGAAATTTATGAAACTGAATTACTTTTTGCAGGTAGACGACAATTACAATCTCAGATTTTACTTAAGGTTTAAAACAACTACCGGTATCATCGTAAATATGTAACTGTAGAATACTTCAGGAATTTTCTTTATTCTTTCAAAGTAAAATTATTTTATTAGAGTTCGAAATTTATTAGGAATCAATAAGTTTTGGCGGAGTCATTTCCACCCACCCTCCTTAATTCTACAACCTTTCAATGCCCATTTCAGACGTAGAGTATATTTTATAAGGTATCCTACAATTCTTTAGGCTTGCTAATTTGGAAGTCGGGGGTAAAAAAAACAACGACTACATAGCCCTGCTTAATACATGTACTTTACTGTATATATTTATAGTATATGTCCACAAAAAATTAGACAATGCAACAGTTTTATACCGGATGTCGACGCCACCGAAATTTACAGCAAAGGATTTCAGCGAGAATACACAGAAATAAAGTTATTCAACAGTGACAAGTTATGATTTTAGTAATAGAAATCTAAAAGCGTTGCTGGAATGAAAGTTCCGTACGGGTTTCCAAAACCTTAATTTCTGAAATTTAAAAAAATAAAAAATAATAGTAATTGAATAAAACAAAACCTGAAATTAAAATCATGTTAGTAATGGTTCTCGACCTTACCAGTAGAGGGACACTATCTGCGAGCATTTCCGATTGACAGTGTTGAGCTTGTTAAAAAAAATAAAATAAGAATAATTCGGTTGTGTTGGATTTTACTTTCTTTTAATATCTGGTTTTATTCAAACAAAATATTTCTATATTTAAGTACTACAGGAGTTTATCCAAGAAACATCTGATAGTTTTATCTGTTTATTTTTAAGAAATGCAATCTCAGTAAGATACAACGATCAGCTGGAATTTAAGGTCAAAAGTGTCTTCAGAGATTTCTTTTCTATTCCCCTCCCCCCTTTAGCATTTTTTTTTTTTATTCCAATCTTTCAATTAAATTTTTTGTCAGACCATCAGTAAACAAGGTCATTCAATTAGAGCATTTGTTTACAAGACTTACATTGTAAACTCACATTTAAGTCTTATCAAAAGAAATTTAATTCCCAAACTAACATCGTGGAATTATAAACATTTATGTTTTCCTTAGTTCTTCATACAAATCTAAACTTCTTTATTACATTTGGTTGCCAAGTTGACGTCTCATCTTTTTTTTTTTTTTTTTAAAGTAAAGGGTTGGGGTGGGGGCTTGAAATCTACATTGAACTAGTTTTGCTATGGATTTCTATATTGCTGGCACAAAATAAATCTGTTTCATTTAATATATTTTTAAAGTCGTCAGTTCAATTTTCGGTATTTGAAAACGTGAAATTGTAGGAAAGTTTATTTTTAACAACTAATTACTCAAAGATGAAAAGTTTTCGTTTATAGAACACCAGGATATTTATTTATTTCCTCAAATTCTATATCATATGGCAGAACCGAAGGAAAAATAGTCTAAAATTACATTAATTCTATGGTTTGATATCTTATTCCAAATATGACTTTAGTAGTCAAGTTATTTTATTTTTGTTTATAATCGTAATAAAAATATATTGAATGCACTGAACTTTATTTTTTTTTTCTATCGGGCTCTGGAAAGCCGACCTTATCTCTCGTCACAGAGGCTTCCCTACATAATGCCGGACGGCGACCACAAAGCTTTGTCCGGATAATATTACGATCAGTCTGCTTTATTTAATCAATTATATGTTGGCCATTATAACATTTATATTTTTAATGTTTTAATATTATCAAAACTATTCAGAGTGTTACTACTATGATAATCCTACAAAGCACGAAATTTGTCCAAAAGGCACTAATTCACTTGAATATGACGGATGAATAAGACTTTCCATGCAGAGCTGCTTTTAATATACGTGTGTATATGCAGCACCCATACTTTTGAGATATGATATCTGGTTGAATTTATGTAGATAATGTGTAATCAAGTTCTGTTGTGAGACTATTTACCTCAACCTACAGCTAGTATTTTCAATTCAGGAACTGGATTCCGTCGAATCATTGGAACCATGGTTGCTAGGCTATGGTAGATGATCTAATACAACTGAATTATCAACGTTTAGGCTAAGCATTTTCTATCTCAAGATATCTGGGATCTGAACTGAAAATCCACAGAAAACAGTCATCAACGATTATTATTGGTAGTGTTCCGGGCCAAGGTTTATCACTTATATCGAAATCCCCCAAAATGGCATTTAAATCAATTTTGACATCCTAAATTCTATCTTTTCCAAACGTGTCAAACATTTGAGCAAGTTGATAATATTAATACTTTATAATAAGGTAGAGGTTTATCTCTCTTCTCAAAAGGGATCATTAGCAGTTTCAATATCAAAATCCTTTTAAATTTTACAGAATAAACTAAATATAAAAAAAAAAAAAAAATCTCAACTGTTTCTTTGTAATGAAGCGATTCCTTCAACTAAATTTGAAGACAACGAACCGGATTAGTTTCTTAAAAGGCCGAATTTTTAAAGGCCCTTTCTAAATATTTCCCCCCCCCCCCCCACCTTCAATTCCAAAGAAATATCCTTTACAATTTGTATATATTAGAAGTCATTTTAATAACAAAAAGGATTACATATTAAAAAAAAAAAACAAAAAAAAAAACAACTTTTTGAAATCCTAGTGAAGGCAACTTCAGCCTCTCGCATATCTTCCTATACACTTTAGATATGCTTAGTCAAAACAGTAATGTCTTAAAGTTTCTTTGAATTAAAGATAACTAGTATAGATAGAAATCAATTTAAAGCGACCCTACCGATTCTGCGGTCAAAAAGATGTAGTTAAAGGAAGTAAGATTTTCTTCTCCAATTCAAGGTCGCCTCTTGAAATTGGAGGTCACAAAGCTTTACTTCATTTCTCAAGCATATCAAATGAAAACCATCTCGAACATTCTTATCTTCAGTCCATGAATCACATTTCGTCAGTGTTATTCAATTCTAGATTTCCAAACCTGGTTTATATAGCTTAGTTAACGGTTGTTCGGTTCATAACTTTATGAAGTATTTATAAAATCGTACTTTATACAAGTCTTTAAATGACCATATTTAGACATACTTAATGTGAATTTCCATATTATTCATAACTTAAATTATTTATTTATATAATAATTTATTTATTTTAAAAGTAGAATGTTGAAGCAAGTTATTAAAATAGGCTTTAAGGAAAATAGAACCGGTTTAGTTTGTTGCTGTGCTCGCTACAAATTTGATGATACAATACACCTGCAGATATGGAACTTGGAGATGGAAGGAAAAGAAAAACAAAAAAAAAAAAAAACGAAGAAATAAGCACTGAACGGATATGTAATACTCTTAATGTTGGGTCCCTACATATGTACTCTTATTCCAAGTTAGGTGATGGGCCTTGTGAAGTCCTACCGCCCTTGTCATGTATAACTTACTAGTCAACGCATATATAATAGTCGCAATAAAATTTATAATCCACGTATATCAAGATAATGGCCGCTTTATAACAAAAATGTGCTGAAAAGCGATCGCTTTACACGTGTGAGCGACAAATCTTGTTTTGCTCTCGTTTAGAACGCGATTTACAATACTTATCGGCGAAGCGACAAAAAAGTTTATTTCGCAACTTTGAGGAGCGTGTAAAGCAGCCATAACATATATGGACCAGTAGTTTTCAGTTTCAATTGCAGGAAGTTTTCCCCACAATAAGCTCCTAGAAAATTTACTAATACAATTTCCTATCATTTAATTTTAAATACTTTATTATGTTACGGACGTCATCGAAATTTTTATAATCTTAAGCGTTAAACAAGATACAAACTACAGTCGGACTTTGATATGTCACTCCTTGGGACCTCGCGAAATGACCTTATAAGCGGGATGACCTTATAACCGATTCATACGCATTTGTCAATAAATAAGCATTATATAAATACAGTATAATTCTTTGTAAAAATTTAATAAGTACAAAAATACCAGTTTATTAGGTTATAATTTTTTTAATTTAGTTGAACCAATTAAAATTAATGGAATCTGAAAGAAATTATTTTTCAAAAATTTTAATTCGGAATAAAGTTGTATAGAAATAGTACTAGTATGCTCAAGCAAAGTACTGATGTACAACTGACCTTACTTAAATTAATCCATAATATAGGACTGTCGCGATTTTGGTTTCATCTTTTGTACAATGTTTTCTAAGTTTTGTAGTTTCTGAAAATTTAATGCTAGTATCACTGTCGTTATCCCCACTGTCTAATGCATTGGAATCTAAAACTGACGAAACAATTTCGGAAATCGAAGCTTGAGAAGTGGTAGCAATTTCATCATCAATTCTCACATATTCACTTTCCCCTTCTATAGCACAGCCGCGATTTCTGAGATCTTGTATTAACACAGCTAAAGGAATATCGTCTTCATCTTTTTTTCCTAGAATTTGAGGGGATGAAGTGCTTTGTGAAAAAGCTGTCCTCTCCGTCAGTAGGAGAAATGACGCCGATAAAAGATCGTATCCACGGAAAAATTCTTGGAATTGAATCAGAGTGGCACTGAAATCACAGACAAAAGTGACCTTATATGCGATTACGGTATTTAAGACCTGATCATATATCCGATAATCCATATCAAAGAATTCCTATTCAATGAGCCGGGACTTCAGAAAAGTGACCTTATATGCGGGGTGACCTTATATCGAGGTCCGACTGTATTTAACTGTTGTTAAAATCTTAGTGTAATTTCAATCTTCCGCTTCTTTAACAGTAATGCCACCTGCTTTGACCATGGATCCAATCATTATAGATACCAAAATGGGCAGCATTAAGTGAGGGAAGATAATTAAATTAATATCAGAAGTTATTTTGTTGCAAAATCTAATTTATTACTTTTCATTCTAAATTATTAAAATTTAAAAATAAATTTTAAGTGCTAAATCTTATACACGACTTTCCTAGCTTCTTCCAACTTATGAAAGAAATTAAGAAGAAAAAAAAAAATAATAATAGGATGTTTTTCGGTAATCTGGGGGAAAAAAAAAATAAAATACATATACATACACTTAACATGCCTGTATATAAAATGAAATACTGTAGTTCTGTAAATAAATGCAAGACAATTTTTTTTTTTTTTAATTGATACGAAACAAAAATATCTGACGTTAACGAGGTAAGAGATGGATCAAACTTAAACTATAATCAGAATCAGCAGAGAAAATCCTCTTTATATGGCAAAATCTGATCACTTGGTGTTCGCCTGGAAATCATGACGTCAAACAGAAATGGCGTCTCTGCAATGCCGGTCAATACGCGAAAGACATGACACATGTAAACCTACAAATTGGAAAGTTTTTCAATATTTCAAGAATCAAGAGTGATCAAGTATTTCTGAAGCGCTGGATAGAACGGTTATTGCAATAAATTTCTCCGCTTAGACGGGGAAGAATTGTCCGCCAAGGGTCTTTTCGCGGGAAATCGTTCACAGCTCCCGGCATTCGTGTAAAGTCAGTGGTGAATATGGACGACTTTGACTTATATATTATTACAGCCACTATCAGTGAAATTATTCGTGTGAATGAATACCCAACGTTTGATATCACTCAATCGAAGTCAAAGATTGAATTCAACTGAAAACATCTTTGCAACGAATTTTTCACGTGGAGCTGGGAATGAAGTAGGGAAGAATTAATGAAGAAATTCTACATTGACATTACATAGCCAAGACAAGTTATTAAAAAATGATTTAAATACATTAAAAATATATTCGTAACTGCATAAAATACAAAACCAGAATGTTTTCGTTATGTTACGAATTTGTGATTCAGTTACGAATTTAGCAATTAGATGCAGCTGTTACGTCCTGGAAACATCAATCCATAAGCAACTTACGTCAAAGTTTATCTTTCATGAACTGGACTGTAGAATCTGCAAATCAGCAAATATGATGATAATTTGAATTGCTTTCAGAAACAGATTCGTTCCTTTCAAATTCCACGTTTGATTCTCTATCAATTTCGTAAGGCGTATTAAACAGTGATAATAATAAAAAAAAATAGTTAATCCTTATCGGAATCTTTGCTTACGAATGCTCAATGAAGTTTCACTATCTTACTTGACCTGAAATGAAAGTTCATCTGTTAAGACTATCTTTTCGTCCCGTGCAGACGAGGGCAAAGAATAAACAGATTGAATCGTCAATTTCTTCAGCTGTAAGCATATTTCTATTGACGAGTATGGAGTTATATTTTCACATATCATTGCATCACGAAGCAGTTCAATCTTCTTCAATCCAACAGAAAGCGGTTACGAAGGCCCAAATAAAAAACAAAAGCAAGTCACTGGACGAATTCGCAATTAATGTCAAACCAAAATAAGTCAAATCTAGTCTTGTTGGGACACTTTCGCATTTACATCTGAAAAAAATTAGTAATTATTATTATTATTAAACAACAGAAATGTCCATTAATTTGAATATTTTATTAATATCCAAATTACATTATAATTATTTATCGTTCGCATTCAAATAAGAATGCCTTTATGAGTCGAGCTGATATTATGCGACGTATATTATATATATATCTAAAGCAAGCAAAATAAATTTTAATTATCCCCAGTAATGCAAACGATCGAATATCACCATGTGTAGTTGATTTATCAAAAAAATTAAAACTTAAAGAAAATATTCCTCGTAGACCCGTGAGGTATTAACATTTGTCACCACATGTATAGCAGTGTTAGGAAAAGTTTTACTTATATTTCATTCTATAATTCAAGCTTTCTGTCACGTTTAAAACAGCGAGACTCATTTCGTAAATGTTTCGGACTGTTGCGATGTTACATTTCCCTAATTGCTACGTCGTTTAAAAATGAAAGTATGGAAGAATAAAGCAGTTTGTTACGCGAATAACGTCTGAAGCTTCAAAACAAAGCTTGAAATGAAAATATTCCCAATTCTATATTCATTACAATTTATTGAAAAACGAATTTCAGAAGCCACTGTGTTTAACATAAGGTAATGTAAGAAGGTTTAACGTGCATTAACTTTAATATGAAAACGGAAAAACTATGAAAAGGATTCCCATCGATGATGGCTCAAGGCGTGAAAACAAACGATTGTGCATTTTCATAATTTTTCCGTTTTTCAATATATAAAATGAAAATCGAAGCGGTCAGAATTTATTTTTACGTATTCCTACCAATATACCCCAGTCCTACTAACGTTATAATACATTCCAATAAAAACTCGCACCCGTAATGATTTTCCTTGATTGGATGATTAGATGTTCGCGGTGAAGAAGGGGTTCGCCAGCTAAAAGTTTTCCAATTACTGCGGTAATTAGTGAACAAACTCTTACCGAGACGCAAATTCTCGTAAAAGACTATCTGAAAATCTTGAATTAAAAAAAAAAAAAAAACTAAACCTTTTAACAGTAGCCTACAGCACAGATTCTCAACCGTGCATCTGAAATAACATTTACTTTCACATTAGTCTAATGCTCGTTTCTAGAATAAATCAGACATCAAATAACCTGAATAAATAGAAATACGAACTACAATCTAACAATTAAGGATAATAAAATAATTAATCGCTTTCAAATGAGCTTAAAAATATATTTCAGGCATCAGTATCTTAACTGTTTTAAAAATAAAACTTATATTCATCTATTAGTCAATTATAGATATTTCCTATTGTAGCAATGAAGTTTGGTATGATGCGGGATTTTTGCTAAAACAAAAATGCGCCGTGAAAAGAAAAAGGTTGAGAAGCACTGGTATACATCAATAACTAATGTGGCGAAGCTCACCCTGACTTAGAAATACGATATCTAGAACAGAATTATCTTTTGTAGATACGTACATTCATTCAGTGATAAAGCAGCAAGTAGAATAAATATCAATTTCCTTTAAAATATTCTTCATCAATGCAACTTTTCGGACTCCTCTTACCACTTTGGATTTGCCGCTCGAGGCAACCACTTTACTAGCCCCTCCTCACTCTTGTCACGCCACTGACTTAGTAAGTTTGGATTTGAACATGAAATTAATGTAATAAACACTTGAAAATATAAAATTTACACTTTTTTGTAAACTTCTGAAATGAACTTCCTGAAATTTGTCACAATTATTGTGAGATGTAGTTCCTGTTATTGCCCATAACAGGAACTAAAGTCTACAATAAAGCTCTTTAATATGAAGTTTGGTTTCGATCGACAAATTATTTTTGAATTATTTTTGTTTAAGTATTTTGGCCCTTTTGTAAAATGGCCTTTAATATGGGCAGATACATTTCGAATTATCTATATCTGATAAGATTCAATTTGAGAAGTCTTATTATTTTTCAGTTATAACACTCCTCAAAATTCTTAAATCCACATCCATTTATATATTTGTTCTGTGGAGGAAATTATATTTTAAAATTGGAATATGAATATTTAATACGATTAATGTCTTATGTTTATAAATAAGATTTAAGAAATTAAAATGATTAGATGTATGCTTATTCAGGAAAAAAAAACAAAACTATTTGAATGTCGCTTGCAGTTCTATACTTTTTCCATCACTACTGTACGAAGAAAATAAAAATGAGCGAAAGTTAAATAGAACTATTTGATGATAGAACAAGATAGCTTGAACAGTGGCTGGAAGCCAGTCCTTGAAAGATATCTTCCAATCTCTAGGAAGCCATAACACCGATCCGATAGAATATAGAACAATACAGCTCCAACAGGGCCGCCCAGAGACTAGCGGTGGCCCCGGGGCAACATTTGGATTTGTGCCCCCCCCCCCCATCCCAAAAATCAAAAAGGTCAATCCTATTTTAACAACAACAAAAAAAGGACAATCCAATACGGCGGGGCCCCTCGGGCCTCATGTGGCCCCGGAGCAATCTGCCCCTTTTGCCCCCCCCCCCCCTCTGGGCGGCCCTGAGCTCCAACGAACATTACTGAGCAAATGTAATTAGGAAGTTCACAAGCTAGAAAACTATTTGAGGAAAAAGAAAACTATATCCGCAAGGCATTATCCAATATTTAACCGTGATTCGTTTCCCTGTAGTACAATTCAGTTTGTGACCTGTAAATTACTTTAATAACTATGTTTCATTATATGATTAAATAAACTAAAAGAGAAAAAAAAAAAACTAAAAAGCATCCGGGGAAACCAGATTTCAGATTACGATTGTCTGTAAAGTATTTGCAGCTATAAAGACGCCATTTCTTTACTTCCTACAATACAAGTGATGGAAAAAAAAAAAAGGTTTTTCTTTCCCCACGAGGATGTGCTTATTTCATAAAGACTAAAGAACTCTTAAAATAGTCGAAATAAGTTTAAATACTGAATCATCAATAATTATTCTTTTTAATAAGAAAATTCGTTAACGAAGCAATAATATAACAATACAAACTTATACAAATTGGCTATTCTCATCTAATACGTTGACTAATGAATAGGACACTTTCTTACGGTATACCTTTAAAAATCTGATTGAGAAATGCAATGCATTTAGGAGATATTTCGTTTATTCTTAATTATTCTGATTAATGCCATTAATTCATCAGTTCTTAGTTCGTTGCTATCTTCCTAAATCCCAGACGATTTTCGTGTGGTGTGTGTGTGTATATATATGTGTGTGTGTGTGTGTATATGTGTGTGTGTGTATGTGTGTGTGTGTATATATGTGTGTGTGTGTGTGTATATGTGTGTGTGTATATATATGTGTGTGTGTGTGTATATGTGTGTGTGTATATATATGTGTGTGTGTGTGTATATATGTGTGTGTGTGTGTGTGTGTGTGTGT
>JAFIDM010009631.1:104818209-104838838 GCA_023159025.1 Thereuonema tuberculata
ATAAAAAAATAATAAAAAAAAAAAAAAAAAAATTATTTTTTTTTTTTGTGTGTCTTTATCCTGCTGTAGCTAGGTGCAAAAGCGGGGGGGGGGGGGGGGGGCGAAGGGATAGTGTGAAGCATTCCCTTCAATTCTCTTTGCCAGGATACTATTCTCTAAATAAAATGTAAGATCGGCAACAATTGAGAATCTTGCACCACTCTGGATCTGTTTAGTGCAAAAGCTGATAATCTTTAAACTGTTTTTGTTTTTAATAAATGATGTCTTTTAACGGTTTTTAGAGGAAGTAAAACATTAATCCACTTCTTTAAAAAGTGTCAGAGATTTACATAGATTAGTTACTGAAACAGAGCATTAAAAAGAAAAGGTGCTCGTTCAAGAACGATAGATGTCATGCACGAATGACCAGATACTAAAATTTAGATTTATTCTGTGTATCCAAGACATGTAATTGATTATATATAGTCGCTTTAAAAATCTTTCAGCCGTTCTATTGTTCCATAATTTCACATTACCAATATTTACCAGTTTATCTTTAACACAACGTGAAATCTGAAATAGCTTTCAAAATTTCAAGCTAATACTAAAGTAAATGTTTTTTATTTTACTATCTGAACCGATCAAAAGGATCCAGTTTAGCTGCTGATCGCAGAAATCAATCTATCTTTACCCTCTTTCGAAGGCAAGTGCGCAAAAATTTCGCTATCCGAATAAGTAACCTATTGTCTATTGATTTCTCATATTCCAAGTCGAGAGTGATAAATGACGAGTACAATATTATTAACAGTAAGGGGCCGAATGTGAATAAAAACAGTAATTTATGAGTTGTTGCTTAAATCTGTGTGTGAAATTTCTTTTAAAAAATAAAAAAGTAAAACAAACTTTCCTTTTAATCTATCCTAATCATTACACTATCTCTGTTATTTCTATATTTCATTGCATACAGGTTTCAAGGAGTTAAAAATGAGAATAAAATTATTAGAAATTATTTTGCCCTAAGTATGTCATTACTTTTATTTATTTTTTTAAAATATGGATTTAAAACTTATTATACACATAATGAAAGTTAGAAAGCCAATTACAACTATCCAGCGAAAACTAAAGTTTTTCAAATAAATAAAATATATCGTCATTGCCGGTGAAAAACCTCCTATGTGTAAAAAATAAAATTGTACAGGAGGAATAAAAAAGTATATTAATTAGAGGTAAATGTATTTTTAAGATTTTTTTTTTTTTATTATATCATTACAATAAAGTAAAATATTGAAAAAAAAAAAAAAAAAATCTTAAAAATACATTTACCTCTAATTAACACACTTTTTTATTCCTCCTGCACAATTTTATTTTTTACACATAGGAGGTTTTTCACCGGCAATGACGATATAAAGATTGATATGTAGCCTATGGTTCACCAAAGTTAGAAAAATAAATCAAATATCTTAGTAATAACTGATGTTAGAGATAAAATAGATTCATCGTGTTAGTTTAAAAAAAAAAAATAAATAAATAAATAAAATGATTATCAAATTAACCTACACCAGTTTTTAAGAAATATGATCTTCAAATATTTCTATTCATTATTTGATACCCAAAATAATATATGCTTTCTTTTTGTTCTTCGTGCGTTGGTCTCTGCTGATTAAGTATAAGGAGGATGGCCGCTAATACCAAAGGATATGGTTTCAACTATTGTCCAATTCAAGAATTTCCTGTCTTTATGATTAAACCCGAGTGAGAATCTGATTCAATTCCTTTCATCATTAGCAGTGGCGTAGCAAGGGCAAGGGGGTCTTTCATGCCCCGGGCGCCACTCGCAGAGGGGCGCCAAATGGTCCCCAAGACATATATTACTGTTTTTCGGGTTTTCGGGGGGGGGGGGGCAAAAAAGGTATTGTGCCCCGGGCGCCAGTTATGCTCGCTACGCCACTGATCATTAGGTGTATTATACATTCTCATTTTCATTCCAAGATGAGCCACAGTATAAAGCTATTATATTAATATAATATCGTTGGAATGGCACTTCATGAAACTTAACTATAAAGATGGACTTACACATTATTTCTTTATATCCAGTTTTTATTTAAAGAAATCATTCGCAAGCGTAAAAATTCTATCAGAGACAGACACTGAACAATTTAAAATTTTAAACTTTAATTTTCTGCATGTATTAAGTTCAGATTTTAATTTTTAGTTTAAATACAATAACAAGAAAAAGTTAGTATCTTCACAGTTAATCATTTTCTTCTCAATTTTACGTTATTCGAAGAGGGGAATTTATGACTTAAAAAAAACTGTTTCCAGAGCTTCAGTCATTTCACTGCAAAACTAATAAATTATTCATTTTCATTCATTACAAATACACAATGTTTGTTTCCGGAAATAAAACGAAGGAGCCTGAAAAAGAATTGATAAGACACTATTTTTATAATCAAAAATTTATTATAATTTACTATACTTATTATATAAAATATCTCACGACGATTCAGACAAAAACTTCCGATTGTCCAATATTTTAATGTTGTTCTCCCGGTGCCCGGGAGAAAAATTAAACAAAAACCCATTTATTTATTACTGGTCGGATTTAAATATCTTTGGATGATATCGATTTGCTATGTTGAAAAACAAACTTTCTTGCTATTCCTGCAAATAAATTCAGGTCATAAGTCTCATCTCAAATAATGGATCGATTAAGCTCCAACATTTAACACTTTGGAAATAAGATTCAGTAGCCAGGATCTGATCAACACGACATTATCCCAGTTTTGCTTTTTTAATATTTTACAGAAGCTTAAGAACAATTATCCTGAGTAAGTTGCAAATTTTCACACGATTATGTTAGTAAATTTTATTCATTTTAATGTCAATTATTTATAAAGGGGGATTAATTTCCAAAAGCCCTCCCACACCTTCTTTGCCTACTCCGCTGATCGCATTTCTGCTATTTTATGTTCGTGTAATTTAATTATGTCCTAGTAACAACAACTTTCATTTCCTTTCCTTCTTGGTTCTTTAAGATTAAAGACCTTTCGATTGAAGTCGTAATTGAATTTCTAATACTTATTCAACCAGTTAAATCTAAAATAGTTGATGGTCGCAGTAAGAACAAAAAGGTTTTAAAAATTAATATAGTCGTCAAATGAAGCTATGAATAAAGATAAAATAAGGATAAACATATGAATTATTAATTTTCATGATATTAAATATCTTATAAGATTTAAATCATCAGTTTTGAGTTTACGAAATAATGGAAATAAAATAAAATTGGTTATAATATTTGCTTCCATAATAGTGTTTGAATGTGTTCTGCAATTTCTTTCAGCAGAAGGCTGATGAAATAAAATTAATAGATAATAGATATTGAATTACTAGATAGTGATCTTGTATCCTACAACTTCGTGCCAAATGCATGAAGAAATTATCTACCAATTCCCACACACACACCATCTTTCTTTTTTATTTATAAAACTAACGCCAATTCACTAAAAATAATAAATCAATTACTTCTCTTTGCAAGGTCGATTTCTCTAATAAGATGTCTGCACCTTTAACGATACAATCAATCTCAACTTCATTTATTCCAAGTTATGTTTACAGCAAGTTAAGACAGTAGACTGAATTAACAGGAAAAAAAAAAAAAGTTTCAAAGATGATTTAATTACCCCTTTCTTATTTTTCATTCTTGCGACGAATTTAGCCACTCTCAAACTTATCTTTTACGATTCATAAATGGAAAAATACTGAAAGGAAGTCAAACTTAAAGACTCCACGAGCCGTAAATTAATTTAGAATTGACTAAATAGACCTTGAGCCAACTTTACATTTGGCCTCTAACAAATTTAAAAAGGCGCAATAAAAAAAATAATAAATAAATCCTGCACATTTATCAATCAACATCAGTAATAAGGTGTTGCCTCCGCAAATAACATTCTACTACAGCTGTTTCACAGGATACCAACACAAGGTCTCACTAAAATCTTGCTATTTGGAAAAATAAAAAAACATCCAAACAGGAAACAAATGAAAAATTATTTCTATACCAGACACTTGAGTCTTATAATAATAATAATAATAATAATAATAATAATAATAATAAAAAAAAAATGCGGAGTAATATTTACCAATTTAATAGAAGATAGTCATTGATATGACTATCAATACAAAGCGACTGTTTGCAAGGCCGAATTTAACCAAGGCCATCGTCTATTATAGCATTACAAAGGCAACTTCGATGTAAAATACCACTTAAAGACAACTTTTTATAGTAGTCTGTAGTACAACCTATTGTCTTACAGCTTGAACATTCGTTTACGACATCCATAAATTTTAAACTCAAGATTAAAGTTGAATTTGATTTTTTCAATAGAATGTTTTTAATTAAGAAAAACAAATATTGATTCTTGTCTGATTGTGCGACCGGAACTACAAATATGTATCTTTCAACCTCTTCTTCTTCCCTTGTCCCCCACAAACAGAAAAACCCAACACCCCATATTCACTGTTGTTTTAAAATAGTTATTTAACAAATCAAAAGTCCTGAACAGTTAAGCATTGAAGACATGCAATATGAAATACGGGTCTTAAAGTTTAATTATTGGTAAATTTCATTATAAATACAAAACCAATTACGTCAGCAGTTTGGTTGGTTTTTTTTTTTTTTTTTTTACCTCCATAATCCTGTGAAATTAAAAACAATCAGTCAGAATAATTGAAAATTAATACATTACATTAACTATTCGTCAGTCTCATTTTACAGAACCTTTAATAACTTTCTCAATAGGTTAGAAAGAATTATCAAATATAGATTTGTTAACAGTACAAATTTCAAGGATGACATTTAATAAATTGACTTATCACTAAACGTTTTTTTACTTGCTTCCAGTCTCTTCAACTCAATAGATTATCTGGCAGTGATATCAAACTAAGGACAAAAATATGAATCGGAACAAACAGTGGCAATGTAAGGAAATAAAATAATTAATATGAAGCAGGAAGTGTCTCGATTTTTATAAATTCATTTTTATTTCTATTTGCTTATAACACTAATTTTATTAATTAATACTACTCAATCATAATTAATATTTTTATTAATATATCTTTTACTTTTATGAAGCTTGCTCTGCTGAGGCTTAATGATAAAACCATAATATTCTTCGCAATTCATGTAAAATTGAATTGATAAATTTCGAGGAATAGAAGGGGAGGGCCTCCGAATTGGACGAAGGGAAAAAAACACCCCCAATCGACCAACAACACGAATCCCCCCCTCCCCCCAATCACCACACATATACCCCATTACGGCGTACTGAATAAGTTTTGAGATTTAGGGAGAGGAGAGCTATCGATCCCTACTCCATATATTCCAAAAATGCATAATTCCATTCACAATCACTATTGGAATTGTGAACGTGATTTAGCCCGTCGTCTCGCAGAATTTGTGCATAAATTAATGCTCTAACTTGTAAGTTTAAAGTAGGGTGTAAGAGATGTGAGAGTTGAGGCACGACCATCTTGGTTTTTTTGTGGAATTTCTGTGGAAAACTACTAAATGGTAAGAAATTATAAATAAATGTTTACTAATGAAAGAGTAATATGTGCACATCCTATTTGTAAGATGTTTGTTCCACATCGCAATACCAGAACAATAGTCGTGAACGATCCCGACTGTTCGATTAAATTCAGATCATTGGGTAGCCAGGATCTGATCAAAAGAGAAAGAGATTGTGGGGGAGAATAATCTTGGAAGGGGAAAAAAAGTTACTAATATTGCAGAATTATGCGTATGTAACTAATTAATTATTGCAAGTTGATTTAACTTTGAGTAAAAAACGAAACAAAAAGTAAGTTAATAGTGAATTCAACGGAGAATTACGATCAAACTCTGTCTCCCCTTCCTGTCACTGACTGAGATCATACAGGAAATATCCTCCAAAATAAACTTCGCTGTAGCCTTTTCGAAAGTTGAAGTGGTCAACTTGGCCCCACACCACGCATTCTGACAGTTAAAAGTTTTTAACAAATTAAAATTAAGAACTTTAGGATTAATAACAGTTTAAGGGACGGCAAGATTAGGACCAGTAAAAAGCTTCAGGTAACTTAACTAGGCGTTCCAAATAAACCTAGATGCATTGTAATACATAGATAAGTGCAAATTCTCTAAAGTGAATGTCAGAGTCTCAAATTCAAACCTAAACACTTCCTTCATTCGACAATGATGTATGTAAATAATAAAAAAAAAAAAATATCCAGCTTCTGATGTAAAAAAACAACTTAATTTGAATGCAGCTCATCAATTCATTTTCAAGGTTAATTCTAAAAAGGTAAGTTTTTAATTCGTCGGATCAAAATTGTTTTGACTGAAGTCAATAATTTTCACACTTAAATTAAATAATTTTTTTAAAAAAATATATTTAAAATATACAAAAATAAACAAACTTAACATTTATAAATTCAACCCGAGATTTCAAATAATATCACTATCAAAGAATGTTAAATTGCAGCATTCTTTGTAAATAAAATTTAAAAACCCAAAACAAGAAAAAAATATTATTTCCTTAGTAACTTAAGTAGTTTTCCCTATTTTCAGTCTGCTTTATTTTTCCCCTTGAATGAATCAATTATGAAATGAAAATATACCTATAAATATTAAAACCTTTGGTCTCATTAAGTAAAACTGAAAAAAAAAAAAAAAATCCTTCATGCTGCCTGTAACGGTGGATTACATTTTGTAACATATTTCGACTACAATAATTTCGGTCTACTACTATTAGCCCAAACTAAATAATTAAAAAAAAATAAAAAAAAAAATGCAATAATTTTGAATAAGATAATGATCATATCAAAATGAATGAAGGCTACTTTACGTGGCAGAAATACTACTTTTACATAGTAAAATATTGCATTATACATGTGTAAACAAAATAAATATAGAAATGTTAATGAAAATGTTAAAAAATATATGTATATAAATATTCTCAAACCTATTGCAAAGCTTCAATTTTACCTCAAAGTGCCCTTATGATCTGATCTGACGTCAGATTCTCTCGTATTTAAAAGCTCGTGATAATTGTAAAGAATATAAAGATGCTCTTGGTTGGAGGGGGGGTGTCGGAAGAAGCTCACAAATCATCTATTGGACAACAACTTTCTGCACATGCGTTTTCTGCTTTCGTCAGCTTTCTTCGCTTCCCGGGTGGTGTCGCTATTTCACCTTGGAATTTTCCGAGATTCTCCAATTCATACCCTAAGGCACTTTGGGAAGTATTTGTGAATGCTGCGAAAATAAAAGTTAAAATAACTTTTTGATGATTCAAAACCATTTGTTTATTTAAATGTAAATTGAATAATCGTATGTAAACAAAGTAGCATTCAATGTTGTGCGATCTATGGAATGTATGAAATTACGGTATGATTTTGTTTCACAGATAGAGAACTATATGGAATTTGCAGATTCATATTGTCATTCATTTATAAGATGCCAAATTTATTAATTTAAAACTAAACTGTAAAATCTAAAATGCATGAGATTTTCCCTTCTAGCAAATTTTACATTCTAAAAGTAAAGCAGTTCATGATAAATAATTTGTTTGGTTTTTTTTTTTAATGAAAAAATCTCAAAGAGAAAAAAAAAGAATAAAATGAATATGAATTATCACTGCTCTTTTTGCTCGGTAATCTCATTTTTATCGTTTAAAAACAGAATTTTGAAAATTATCTTCTTTTTTTTTTAAATTTTAAAAAACAAATATTGGAAGATGCAAATTTAACGTAGACTATATATAAATGTAAGTTCGTTTACTAATAAGGAAAGCACAAAAGTTAAATTATTTTATGAAAATATACTATGTACAGAATATTTCCAAACCTTTACGAAATATATATAAAATATTCAAGATATATCTTGACCTTTTGATTCGAAAGATCATGTATTTTAGAACGAGTTTGTAGAGAAAAGATAATTTATATATTAGTTTATTCTCATTTATTCTATTAAAATATTTGAATTGAAAACTATAGTTGGTATCGCGTTTCTTTTCCTTTTTTAGTCGCTACTTAACTCATGCTTCCTCCCCGTCAGAGGTTTCTAAACATAGAGGTTGCTGGGAGAGTACATATCATTTAATCTATGGTACATATAGGCTTTTGAGCGCCCACAGGATTTTTCGCCCGGGGGGGGGGGGCAAAATATATTGGCAGTGTAAAATAAAAAGTCTGTAAAAACTATACTTTATATTGTGAAATAACAGAAAAAAGATGTAAGTACACTAAAGTACTTAGTTATAATAAAATTTACCGGTTTTCTATCCTTCAATCCTCTTGAGAAAAAAAAAATTCAATGACTTTCATATAAATTGAGAATTTCAAACTCTCCTCTTGCCCGTATGTGTAGGCGTCCACAGTTGCGTCCAAAAGGGGGGGGGGGGGGGTTGGTCCCTCAACACCGGGGCCCCGGCGTAAGGTCTTAACCGAAAAAAATATATATGAATTAGTCTATCACTTCTAGACTTTTTTTTTTTTTTTTTAATTAAGTCTATATTTTATATTATTTCATATAATCTATGATTTTGATCGTAATGTAGGAGGGGGCCCGTTATTGTATTTGGTATCGGGGCCCTGAATTTGATTGGGGGGGGGGGGGGGCTGGTTGTTTGATGATAGGTTTTTTGTTTGGTTGGATAGTTGATAAGAGATAGTTGGATACCTTTATTACAAAAACACAGTAATGAAGTTTTTATCTACCTATGCATTACTGTGTTGATATACTAAATAGAATACCATTATGTAGAATACTGTTACATAGATAACAGTGTTACGAAGTTTTATTTATTTATTTGTTTATTTTAACTTAAATTTTACATTTCAGAGAGCAGTTACAAAATTACATTTAAACAACACTTTTTTTTGTTTTTAGTTCGGACGATGCATTGCTTACTCTAGTATTGGTAGAGTGCATTAATAATATGAATTTAATTTTATTTCAGATAACGTAAAGATTAAATGTTTGTTTAACAATCAGTGTAAACGATAATTATTATTTTGAAACTGCTTCCTTTTTTCCCCGGAAATAGTGGGAAATAAATCCTTTTTATAAGTATTTTTTGAGTATTTATTTAAAATTTCATGTTAATAACTCTAGGTAAAATTTGCTGATGAAAACTGCTTCAAACAACCATCAATAATTTTTGTGAGAATTAACATATAAAACCTCTAATAAAAACAAGATGTGTTGCTCTGAAAACTGTTCAGTTATAATTAACTTTTTAATTTTACGTATTTTGATTCAGTAATGATACGTTAATTTTAAGAGAATTCAAGCCGGTTATATCCTGTAAAATTATAGCTGTACGGTGTGATAGTTATACGTAAAATTCAATTGTGTTATTAAATAACAGTGCCATTTTTAGATAGCTTGAAAACAATGATCCGAATCTGGAGACTTACGAATTTTTTTTTTTTTTAAAAATGTAAATATCAATTAATAGTCACTGAAATAATTTTCGGTGTTAAATTCTACACTTTCAAACTCACAATACTTTCCTCTGCCCTTTCTATGAATTCTCGCGAATACTCGTGATTAGGTTATCAGAGCTGGTCACTCCTGAAACAATTTTAAAGTCAATGTAGTTTTACTGAATTTTCTCGTGAATTTTCTTTCAATTTTAATTACTTCAAGGAATATTTTAATAAATAATAATGTTTTATTAAAAAAAAAATCAAATTTTCAAATTAAAAGCCAATTACTAAAAGCCTTTTATTTCAAACCCAGTGGAAACATCGCTGGATACATATGACTTTTTTTTTTTCCTTAGGCCCCTAATAATAATTTTTGTTTGGGGAGACGATCACATTAAAGTCCTAATAATGGATTGATCGCCATTCAAGAGAGAAAGAAAGGAATAAAATGCTTATTAAAAAAAAAATAAAAATAAATAAATATTGAGAAGGATAGAACTGGTATTTGGCCTTATCACTCACAATGGAGTGGCTGACCTATAGTATTTTTAAAACATTGCAACTATTCATAACAAGAAGGTAATTTGATCTAGTCTTCGGCTCGGTAATAGCTGATGCTCCACAAGGGTCTAGGATCGAATCGCCGGCAATAAATGTTCCTTCCACTCACCTGTCCGCCTGAAGGGTGGTCGCATATAGGGGAAGACTGTTCCCCCTCCCCCTATTTCGAATATAGGAAAAGATCCTATTTTCTTCCCTTTCTTGGACTGGACTAAATGATCAGTTATGCCCAAATCAAAGAAATATCTTTGGTTGGATAGGACACAGGGCCGCGCCAAGGTATGTTGGCGCCGGGGTGCCAGGCCAAATTTGCCGCCCTTAATAAACTAAATTATTTGCCGCCCGCCGTCCCCCAAGACGCCCGGGCAATAAAAAACCTATATAGCCCCAAATCTGAAGGATGGAAGTTGGGATTTATCTGGATTATATTTTTTTTCTATTTTTTTCCCCTTGAATTCTACTCCCCTTTCCAATTGTCCTTAGCCCTTTGTAAAACTACTTGGTCTCACCACGGTATTCGTATTTTGTACATTACGAACACTGCAATAGACGACAGCACGAACCTAACAAAAAAAATAGAACAATAAAAATAAATCAAACAAAAAAAAATATCAGATACCTAGCTATGACAATGTAACGACTCAGTCATGATTAAAACCGTCTTCTTTATAACTGCTTGGTGAGCATTTCTGTTTCTGGGTTTTACAGGCAGTGCCGTCGCGTGGGCGGGGCGACCGGGGCGATCGCCTTGGGCGCCGCGGCAAAGGCAAAAATAAAAAAAAAATTTGGAAATTCCGTTTTTTTTTGTTTTTTTTTTGGTTGTTGAATTGGAAATTCCTAGGCGCCGCGCCGCGGCAACGGCAAAAATAAAAAAAAATTGAAAATTCCGGTTTTTTTTTTGGTTGTTGAATTTGAAATTCGTTTTTTTTTTGTTTGGGGGGGGGGGCCGCAAATATCAAGTGTTTGAATCCTTACAGATAGGTGTAATGTCGGGTGGGTGAAGGGGGGATTGAGTTTGAGGGGGGGGGGGGGGGCACCTGACGAAATCTTGCCCCGGGCGCCAACAAACCACGCGACGGCCCTGATTACAGGTTTGGTCTATCGTTTGTAATGTTTCTTATATGCATCGGAATGAAAAAGGTTAGAACAAAAAAACCAGGGCTTTGGAGCGGAGCCCGGAGCTGGAGCACGGAGCAGTGGAGCAATGGGTTTTTTCCCGGAGCTGGAACGGAGCCGGAGCACACAAGTTTTTGACTGCTCCACTGCTCCAGATTTTTTTTTTTTTTAATGTTTACCAGTCCTATTAGGTGTAATTACAGAATTATTTCTGTTTTATAGGTGCTGGAAAGTTTAATGTGTCTCTTTTCAATAACAAAATTTAATTAATGTTAAAGCATAGATTAGAAGTTTTTACTACATTTTTATTGACTATATCACATACTAATTGGTTTTTGATTTCTCTACAATTATTACAATTATAATTATTACAATTTATTTGTCTAAATATTTTTGAATAAGTATATTCATTTACTCTAAAATGAAACTTATTGTTGTAGTAGGAATGTTGAAAATCTTCAACCAACTAAGTCTTGTTTTGTTTTCAGAAGAGTATTTATATGTATTTTTCAAGACTACATTATAAATAAATTTTTCTTCTTTATTCAAAATTTTATATTTTACTCTTATTGAAGAGTAATCTTGTTGAAGATTTATTGAAGTAAAAGTTTGATTTTGGTTGCTACTTATTAGTATTACATCATCGGCATAAATGTAAATCTTGCACTTTTTAATAATATCACCAATAGAATTTACATATAAAATAAAAAAACAGAGAACCTAAATTTTAAACGTGTTCATCTCTCTTAACATTGTGAGTTTTACTTATTAAATTATTTGTTTGAATTTTGGATTTTCTATTTTTTTAAGTAATTTTTGATAAGATCACGAAAATCTCCTCTTATACCGTAATTTTGTAATTTTTTTAATAGGATTTTATGGTCAATATTATCAAAAGCCTTGCTAAAGTCATAAAAGCTATTATTGATACTTGTCTTTTATTTAAATTTTGTGTAACTTTATTTTTTAAATGATTTTATCAAATTACGAACCCCAAATATTCGCAGTATTCTTCTAAAAAATCATGGGCTAACCCAACCTTTGGATACTGTGACTCATTGGGGTTCAACGTTTGCAATGATTGATCGTCTACTTGTTTTTCAACATTATTATGAACAAGTAGCTGCGGCTGGAGCCAGAGAGTTGATATTAACTAAAGCCTAATGGCACGAAACTAAGAATATAAGAGATATCCTCCATCCATCCATCCATCCATAGTATTCTGTCCGGAGACGGGTCCAATTCTATGGAATTCACGTGGAACTCCCAGAAACACCTAGGGAAAGATACTGGGGTGGTTTCCAGTTGCCTGCCCCAGGACGCCATTAAGGAATGACGTCAGACCGAAAAGAAAGTGAAGAAGAGGCTGACAAACACAGGAAAAGGAATTGAAACAGCCAAGCCAAGACTGGGAATCGAACCCGGGTGCCGACACAATGCCTGCACGGCAGACCGCCGTTAAGACCGCTCGGCCACGCCGGCACGGCAAGAGATCTCCTAGCAAAGCCAAATTTTACTTTTCAAGCAGCTTACATAACTCCAGCAGTTTACATGAAGGAGTGGCAAAAACTTGCAAAATTTCTCCAAGATAATGGCGGACAAATTGCTATGGGGATTTTGACCTCCATGCGAAAATGTGACGAAAATCTTTTCCAAAACACCCATTTTCTTGCCGGAGTCTATGTAGATCCCCGGTATAGAATTTTACTGAGTTCGTCGCAAACGACAAAAGCAAAAGGACTTTTGGATATCGCCCGTCGACTCGAAAAACTAAAGATTTTTAAACGTTTTGATATGAGGCAAGAGAGTGAAAGGCTGGACCCTCAACAATTGAATCCAAGCAACCACATCGAATAGCAAGAAAGGAAAAACAAATAGTTCGATTTCAGCAGACAATTTTTCAGAAGATGATGATTTTGAAAAAGAACCGGACAAGCTGGAAAAACGTCTGAGAGTTTCAGAAATGCAACATTCGAATGAAGAAGAATTTGAGAGGAATTTTCAGCAAGATTGTCATATAATCGAGGTTATGGGTAGGCTCAAAGTAAAATCAGCATTTGAAGCTATGGACGGTTACCCACACCGAATTCAAGCTGCCTGTCGAGTTGCATCGAGTATGCCCACTACATAAGCCAGTGTCGAGTGATTATTTTCTGCCTTAAAATTGGTATTAAATGATACAAGACAGGCAATGAAAGATAACTTACTGTCAGCTGTTCTGGTTTTATAGAATTAATTATGATGATTAATAAAATTTAGTTAAAAAAACTGCTTGTTTTTAATATTTGATCTTTGGTAATACGACTTAAAAATGTATTTTGGGCATGGAGCGGAACACGGAGCGGAGCATGGAGCAAGTATTTTCATGTCGGAGCGGAGCTGGAGCGGAGCAATTACAAATTTTGTCTGCTCCAAAGCCCTGAAAAAAACAACAACTTCAGAATTAATAATTTTAAGTCGAATTATGCATCAAGATACCTTCTGAGATCAAGATACCTCAAAAACTACTGACCTAGGAAGCTTAAATTTTAGAAATAGGTTCAGATTACTAATGATGATCCTATTGATTTTGTTACACATCCGACCAACATGTAATATAAAAACTGCCAAGATACGTTGTCATTACAGAAAATGTTAATTCAGAAAGCTAATATTTTAATGATAGACAAATGATCTATATCTCAGTAAGGACTACTTTTGATTTTGGCTGAGTGATTTTAAGTTGTGTGTTTTGCTTTTCAATATATATATATATATATATATATATATATATATATATATAAATAAATGCGAAAGCCCTCACTGACTCATATCTAATTCTCCTATTTCCCATACAGCCAGGAAACTGAAATTCAGCAGAATTCTTCCTTAGATTGTACTTGGAAAAAGTAAACTATCGGGATTTTGATTACCCACCCTTAAGGTTTGAAAATGAATGAAATCCCCAAATTTAGTGCCACATAAGCATCCGGTGGCGAAAATTGGAACTAAAATAATTTTGTTCATATTCCTCTCCTTAGTGAACAAGAAAATTTGACATGAGTGTTCTTTGTCAAAATCGAAACGATACGTATTCGACGAATTTTCGATATTCACATCTTAATAGATATAAATGGAGGAAGGCCATTTCCAACCTTTCTTGAACAGTTTGCGTATCTCCAAAACTCTTGAGATGGAAACACGAAATTTGACATGAGTCTTCTTTGTCAAAATCGAAAAGATACGAGTTCAACGAATTTTCAATATTCGGGCTGTAAGGGCTGTAAACTTTACTGAAGGGTATGCATATCTCTGAAACTGCTTGAGGTAGAAACACCAAATTTGACTTGAGTGTTCTTTGTCGAAATCGAAAAGATGCTACTTGATCGAATTTTCGATATGAGCTCTAAGGGGTTTAACGGGGTGGGGAGGATGGGTAAACTTTGTTGAAGGATACTTCTACGGGATTTTCTGGTTGCAAAATAAGAATATAAAATTAATTTGTAATGATCACGTGATTTTTTGCCAAATGGGAAAGGTTTGAAGTGATAGGGGTGTGGAGAAGGGCAGTAAGGGATAGGAAGTCTTATATTCTCCGATCTCGATATTAATTTCATTTGTAGGGATCCCGAGTTACAAAATACGATACGAATATTGTGGGCTGTTTTTAACTGGTAAAAATCGTAGTGTCTAAATAAGTAGAGACTGGAGCTGCGTCTGGACTGAATTAGCAAGAACTAACAACAACTGTTTATTTACAGGTTACATGTGTTTAAATAGTTTAAAATGTACAAGTGTTTTGATTGGTTGTGGCGTTTACAAATCGATTGGGGGATTTAAATGTCATGTGATCACAACGGGTTTTTAAACTGTTGTGATTTAAATAAAGTGAATTAAAAGGACGCCACAACCGTTGAAATTCAAAAATAAACTGATCAACAAAGGAATTAAATAATGGAGATTAAAATACAGAAAAACGGAATAACTAAAATACAAAAGGATAAAATTATGATAAAGCTATACAATGAATATAAAAATCACTACAATTATCTCCCTTCCCAGATTTTTCGTCCCCGAAAAATAAAAACAAGGTATGGCCATAAAAAAAAAATATATATATATATATATACACTAATATACTGAGCTCAGTTCAAAATAAGGAAAAGCTAAAATTTATTTACATATACATATTTACATAAGAACAAAGTAACATTGTATCCAATCAGCTGTAGCGTCGTAAATAATGGGCTGTAGCGTCGTATCCATTGAATAGAACACTGAGAGAGAAAAAAAAAATTCTCAAAATAAAGTTTTGTCTCTATTGTTTGTCAAAGTTCACTTATATCCAAATTTCACAGTAATCCTTATGGGCACAAATAATCCTAGAATGTTCAGTTAATAGTCACAAATAGTCCTATAGTTCACTGATCATCAGGTGTTCACGGAAATTCACATAAGTTAACTGATTGTCAGGTGGTCACTGGAATTCACACAAGTTCACTAGTCGGGACTAAGGTAGGATTCTACCTGATCGTAGAGTGATACCATCAGGATTAGGTGGTGGGTTATCTCCCGTCGGTAAAGGAACTGGTTCTGCCGGCGGTATCTCTGGGTCGTCGGGGCTGTGGTATGCCTTGAGGCGGGCAATATGCACGACTTCTGGATGCGGGCGGCTGATGGAGCAACCTGGAGCGGCGATAACCTCGTAAGTCACCGCTGACGTCTGCCGGATGACTCTGAAGGGGCCGTACC
The DNA here is from genome assembly GCA_023159025.1 of Thereuonema tuberculata. Lineage (NCBI taxonomy): Eukaryota > Metazoa > Arthropoda > Chilopoda > Scutigeromorpha > Scutigeridae > Thereuonema > Thereuonema tuberculata. Next base: position 104,834,068 of record JAFIDM010009631.1, read on the forward strand.
AGGAATGCAGCAACTTCTCGGCCAGGCCGACTCGCCGGGTAGGGATATGCACCCAAACAAGATCGGCCGGCTGGAAGTGTAATGGGCGATGACTGGCGTCGTACTGGCGTTTGTTCGTCTCCTGCGCTTCTCTTATGTTGATCCTGGCCAACTGGTGTGCTTCGTCCAGGGATGTTTTAAGCACTGCGAGGTAGTCCTGTTGAGGCTCGATGTGGGCTGGCAGCAAGGTGTCTAACATCGTGCGGGGGTTCCTTCCGTGCAACAGGTAAAATGGCGAGTATCCTGTGCTTCGTTGTACCGAGGTGTTGTATGCGAACGTCACAAAAGGGAGAATGGAGTCCCAATTTGTGTGTTCCACGTCCACATACATGGATATCATATCGGCTAGGGTACGATTCAACTTCTCACACAATCCGTTGGTCTGTGGATGATAGCCTGAGGTCTTATGATGAATCGTTCGGCACAACTGAAGCGTCTCGGCGACTGTTGAGGACAGGAACTGCGATCCTCGATCGGACAGGAGAACTTGTGGCGCTCCGTGTTTGAGCATCAGATCCTCTACGAAGAACTTAGCTACCTCGGCCGCTGTGGCATTTGGGAGGGCCTTGGTAACTGCGTACTTCGTAAAGTGATCTATGGCAACAATGACCCATCGATTACCGGCGGTGGAGTTCGGAAAACGGCCTAGCAGATCAATGCCTACCCGGTAGAATGGTGTCTCCGCTACCGGCAAAGGCTGGAGGTTTCCAGGCGTCAGTTGTGATGGTGTCTTCCGAGCTTGGCAGCTGATACAGCGGGCAACGAATCGGCGAATGGCTTTACTCTGTCCCGGCCAAAAGTATTTCTGTCGGACTCTGGCGATGGTTTTCGCCGTGCCCAAATGTGCGGCGGTCGGTTCACAGTGGCAAATCTCGATTACTGTGCGACGGAGGTGGCTGGGAATGACTAGTAAGAGCGGGTCAGAAGTTGGCTCATAGCTTCTTTTGTAGAGAACATCATTTTTCAGTTCGTATCCATGCTTATCTGCGTGATGTGTAGTTTGTAACGTCTCTATGCGGCGGAGTAGGGTAGGATCACGGCGTTGTTCTGCCGCGATATCGACTGTCTCTTCCAGGAGTTGAACTGCGGTGACGCAATTCGCTGTTTGTTCGGCACCTTGCACAGGATAGCGTGAGAGGCAATCTGCGTCCAAATGCTTGAGTCCTGACTTGTAAATAATGTGCATGTGGTATTCCTGCAATCTAAGGGACCATCTCGCAAGTCTTCCCGTCGGGTCTTTCAGGTTGACTAACCAGCAGAGAGCGTGGTGATCAGTGACAATTGTAAACTCGTTGCCATACAGGTAGGGACGGAACTTCGCGACGGCCCACACAACTGCGAGACATTCCTTGTGAGTTGTTGCGTAATTAGCTTCGGCCTTATTGAGAACTCGGCTTGCATACGCGATCACATGTTGTTTGTCATCGATGATCTGGACTAATACTGCTCCGATCCCATGGTTAGAGGCGTCCGTGTGTAATTGGATTGGCGCTGTCTCGTCGAAGTGAGCTAGGACTGGTTTTGTAATGAGGGCTTCCTTCAATACTTCAAATGCTGCTTGTTGTTCTTCGCCCCACGTGAACGGTTGCATTTTTCTCATCAGCATTGATAGTGGCCTTGCAATCGTGGCAAAGTTCGGTATGAATCTGCGGTAGTAAGAGCACAAACCGTAGAAACTCCTCACTTGCTTCTGATTGGTGGGTGGCGGGAAGTTCCTGACTGTGGCGTTTTCTGGATTAGGGCGAATTCCTTCCTGGCTGATGATATGCCCTAGCACAGTGACTTCTCTGGCGGCGAAAGTACACTTTTTGGGGTTTAACTTCAGGTGAGCGGCGTTAAGCATCCCAATATGGTGTCCAGTCGTCGCAGGTGCTCTTCGAAATCACGTGAGTAGCTGATAATATCGTCTAAGTAGCAAAGACAAATCGACCACTTCAATCCACGGAGTGTGTTATCCACTAGCCTCTCAAATGTGGCGGGAGCGTTACAAAGTCCAAATGGCATCACGTTGAATTCATATAATCCGTCTGGAGTAACAAATGCAGTTTTCTCTCTGTCTCTCTCGTCAACTCGGATCTGCCAGTATCCTGTTCGAAGATCAACCGTCGAGAAATACTGCGAGTGCGCACATGAGTCCAAAATAGAGTCAATCTTCGGCAAAGGGTAAACATCTTTCTTAGTAACGGCATTCAGCTTCCTATAATCAACGCAAAATCGCCAAGATCCATCTTTTTTCTTGACTAAAACAACGGGGGAACTCCATGGGCTATTCGACTGCTGAATTATTTTCTTGTCAATCATCTTTGTCCCTTCGTTCTGGATTATTTCCTCTCCTTGTTTGATATTCGGTAGGCCTTTTGTTTAATCGGTTTGTTGTCCGCAGTATCAATTCGATGCTTCGGTGAATTCTGTGGAATTTGGTCTGGGTCAGGCTGATCAAATATGGTTCTATGTTTGCGTAAAAGCTGTAATAATTGCTGGCGTTGCTCTGTCTGCAGTTTCTGATCTAATAATGTCTTTAATTGAACGTCATCGCTGGTTGGACGCAGTGTATCGTTGGATAACGGCTCTGGGCAGGAACTGGCCGTGGCTATCGCTGCAACAAACGCTGGGTTGATTAACTGGATTATAGCTAACTTTGTTTGCGTAGCTATGGTGATATTTGCCTTTGTTAAGTTCGTAACCCAGATTTGCGCCAAGTTATCGTTCAAATTACACACTGAAGCGGGAATACGAAAATCAGTATTGAGATACTGTCTCTGTAACGGCTCGACAACAATTAATCCATCTCTAAGCGCATCGCAATGTGTTGTAACTTGAACAGCCGACAGGGGAGGAAGGATGGTAGTTTCAACAGCGCATAAATGGTGGATGTCCGTTACTGCTGAATTTGCTGGCTCTTGCAACTGGAGCAAACTTTTTCCACAATCCAGGTTTGCTTTCGTGTATTTCAAGAAATCCTTTCCCAGGATGACATTAAAACTACAGTTTTCGACTACAAAGAATTCGAATGGAATGACGGCTTCACTGATTCGAAGTCTTGCTGTAGTTTTTCCCAGGACGGAGAGTTGCTTTCCTGTAACCCCACGAAGTAATGGCTGATCGTTCCTTGTAAGTACCTTGTTTCTTTGTTTCCTATAGGCTTCGGAAATTAAACTAATAGTTGCGCCTGAATCTATCAATGCTTGAACAGGTTTCTCGTCGAATTGCAGGTTGATAATGTTGTGCGTTAGTTCGGTAATAGCGTTAGCGACAAATCTGCCGTCATCAGTTGTCGCTTCATTTAGTTTCCCTGTGTGATGGGGGACTGACTACGGGTGGTCGTTGCGGCTGGGCTATCGTATGTGTTCTGTTGGCTCTGATGTTGCCTGTATGGGGTTGGAAATCGTCGGCCATTTGCCGGGGAAATGGATCTGCTGCGGCGGACTTGTGTGTAGCTCGGGCGTACATTTTGTTGGTACGCCGGTGCGTCATATATCGGTGTGTAGCTTTGCCTCTGTCGGGGTTGATAGCAGGGGACTGGGCATTGAGCATTTTGGCGGGTTCTGCAGTGTTTTATAACATGCCCTACTCTGTGGCAGTAAAAGCATATTGGTCTGTCTTGCGCCGTCCTCCATTCGTCTGGCCTCCGTGAGTTTTGTCGGCGTTGTTGGCTGTCTCTGCCGGGTGTTGCCTGAACAGCTGCGGGGAGGGATTGCCTCGTGTGCGGCGCGAAATTGCGGGTTACTGCGTTGACTGGAACCAGGAGTTGTTGAATTTGGGCCTGGAGAGCAGTGATTTGGCGTTGAAGCTGCTGAATGGCATCATTCTGTGGCGTTGGCGTGGAATATGATTGCGGGTATGATTGCAGTCCGATTGAAACAACGTTCGGCAGGCGTCTGAACGCTGTGGCGTCGCCAAGTCTGCTTTGACGCATTTTCTCTATGCGGCGGCACTCTTCAAGGAATGTTTCCGTACTATCTACTCTGTTCGCCAGCAGAAGTGTGTAAACGTCCTGAGCGACTCCTTTCATAAGATGTTGGAGTTTTTCGGCGTCGGACATCGCAGGATCTGTGACTCTGCAGAGGTTGAGTACATCCTGCGCGTACTCCTCGCATGATTCCGTCGCAGTTTGTGCCCGCTGTTCCAGCTCTTTTTTAGCACATTTTGAGCCATCGTAGGGGGTGATGAAGGTAGCCGTGAAGTGCTGCTTAAATAATGGCCACGTCACTATGGTTCCTTCGTTGTTCTCATACCATTTTTTGGCTGTGCCCGATAATGCAAAATAAATATTTGCTAACTGGGCTGTTTCATCCCATGCGTTGAATTTTGCGATCCTGTCGTAATCTTTTAACCAACTGGCAGGGTCCTCTTCCGGCCTGCCGTAGAAGGTGGTTGGCTCCCGGAATCGGTGGGATTGAACGGGAGTGGCTGCAACGCTGGCGTATGTGGCCGTACAAGCGTCTGACATCTCGATCGATAAGGGTGGGAGTCCATGTAATCTGCGGCTCTGACGAGTTGATGCGGGCGGGAGAAGGCTGGTTTCTCGGCGTGGAATGGTGGTAATGTTCGATGGAGCTCGAAGCGGGTTTCTTGGCACCAAATTGTGGGGTGTTTTTAACTGGTAAAAATCGTATAGTGTCTAAATAAGTAGAGACTGGAGCTGCGTCTGGACTGAATTAGCAAGAACTAACAACAACTGTTTATTTACAGGTTACATGTGTTTAAATAGCCTATGTACAAGTGTTTTGAT
>JAFIDM010009631.1:104853838-104865378 GCA_023159025.1 Thereuonema tuberculata
CATTCTGTCAACTCGTTCAACAAGGTTGGCTGTAACGACAGACTTGCAACCTTGGCCTCCTTCATCATGCACGTCATTTCGGCCATCTTCAAACTTTCTGCACCATTCACGCACAACACTATCAGTCATGAACTTATCACCGTACACTCGGCTCATTCTTCGATGAATTTCTGCTGCACTATGTCCGCTTTCTGCCGCTCACGTAGCGTTTATACTAAGCGATCGGAGGTTGAAAAAAAAACGGCCCTCGTACTAGGATGTTTCTTAAAATCATTTACTTCTAATCAATTAATTGATTCATTCTTTTCCTTAGATTTTTCTCTCCACTTCATGCAAAATCTTATCAATCAATGTATCTAAGATAAACTGCGGAGTATCTTCCGTTAATGCTACGCCTTGAGCAGTTGAATCAAAACTGGAGGGGAGACCTGATAATAGAACCCAACATAATTCTTTTTCATCTATCGTACCACCAATTTGTGTCAGTTCCATTAACAATAATTTCATATTGAAAATAGCTTGCCCTAAATCTTCACCTTCCTTGAAATCGGTCGCAGCATAAATTTTCCGTTTCAAACGTGAGATTTTAAGGTAATCTAATTTGTTGAACTTATTATCCAGTTCATGTAATAAGATGCTTGGGTCAGCTTCTTTTTTTATCAATAGTTTATATTTATCATCGAGCAGTGACACAATAGTTCCAAAAACCTTTTCTGACTTTTCTTTCATCTTTCGTCTTTCAGACTTATCCTCTATTTTCTCAATATCTGGTAAGGATATATTTGCTGCTTTCCACAGTCCATCCTTCATCAGGTGGTTCTTCATCCCCACTCTCCATACTGAATAATTCTTGCCATTAAACATGGTTACAATGTGACCAGTACTTCTTGCTTCCGCCATGTTGTAAATAAACACTACAAAAGTTCTTTACTCTTTATCTCTTCAAAAAGAGCTTATCTTATAATTGTCTTTCATAAATGGCGCAGTGAAAGCGTGCTGGGCCCATAACCATATGGAAAGGGTTGTATTTAATTAATTGAATGCAGAGCTGTATTGTTTTTTATTTACATCTATATACATATATCAGTTGCACGCTTCTAGCGTATTGAATTCTGAATTGTCCATTAACTGAATAAAGTTCATTAACTGAAATAACAGTTTGGTGGAAGTATTCTGCACATTGTTTAAACACAATTGTTCCCATAATTAAACAATGCTATTGCTGGTCTAATACTCATCTGTATTTTATCTTTCTAGTTGCACTTATGCTTTATCACTTCAAATCACATAAAATATTACACTGTACTAATACTTGGATATACACTTCACAATAATTAGCACTTGTGAACTAAACTTGTAACACTGAAGTCGCACTTACTTGATGCACTCTAGTTTTCTAAGTACTATAATCTTAGCTACACACATGTGACACATTAATTCATTGATCACTATAATTCTATCTATGCACATGCGAAACTTTGATGCAATAAATCACTGTAATTAATACTTGTATTAATTAAATCCGTCGCACTAATTCAATTCGGTAATGTAACAAATTCACTATATAATGTTCACAGCAAAATTCACAATCTCGGAGCACCTTTGAATATGAATACTAGAGCTTCAACTATTAAAATAATTCCTTGAATAATTTCTTTAATTGCACTTTAATTTCTTAAACTTGGAAATAATAATATTCACAGTTAATTATTTTCTCGACTTGAGAATTCTTTCACAAATTCACTTGTCAACCTTCCAAATAATTGTCATGTGCACACGACATTTTCATTTTCTCCAAAACGTTGAATATCGGCAAATCTCCTTTAACACTTATCGTTCCTTTCACGGAAAAATATAATTGAAAAGTTTAACTCACAGTTTGCGATGATATCAACTGTTCAAACGCTGCGTTGAATCCCCTAGTGAATCCTTCACTCGGCGCACGTAGCGTTGTCGCTTCCCCTGAATGTTGCTTCGTTTGCAAGGCCCCAGCAGTCATCTCGCCTCAGCACGAAAGCTTTACCTTGCGTCTTCTCACGGTGCACACACATCTCGAACTGTCAAAAGCTCACAATACTCTCGTATCAGTTCACGTTAATCCTAATCAGAGCCGTTGCGTGGGCAGGGCGACCGGGGCGATCGCCCTGGGTGCTGCGGCCAGGGGGACGCCGCGGCACTGCAAAAATTAAAAAATTTTGGAAATTCGGGTTTTTTTTTGGTTGTTGAATTTTCTGGGCGCCGCGGCACGGCAAAAATAAAAAAAAATTGGAAATTCCGTTGTTTTTTTTGGGGGGGGGTTGTAGATTTTTGGGGGGGGGGGGGGGGCGCAAATATCAAGTTTAGGGTGCCTCACGAAATCTTGCCCCGGGCGCCAACAAACCACGCGACGGCCCTGGGAGCATATATGTATACTTGTTATCCGACATGTTCTCTCATCACTAATGCACAGTTGACTGACTACGTGGTGGCCAAACCGAGTGGTGGCGGGACTGGCTGCGCCGCCTGGCAGCCCAGTGTAATAGGCTGGGTATGATACAATGCCCCGCCACGATTCTCCGCCACCCATGGCTGCCAACATAGTCGCGGGGCATGGCAGCCAGTCTCCTAAGGCCTCTATTACACTAGGCCGCCAGGCGGCGCAGCCAGCCGCGACACTGGTGACGCTGCTCGTCATTGGACATTGATTCTTATGGAGCCTATTAGATTAGGGCAGCCGGTGGCGTCGCTACAAACTGGCTGCTGACTGGCTGCCGTTCCCCGCGACCACGTTGGCAGCCACGGGTGGCGGAGAGTCGTGGCGGGGCATTATAACATACCGAGCCTATTACACTAGGCTGCCAGGCGGCGCTCGAAATGAACAAATAATTTCATTCCAAGCATTCAGTTTCACTTGCTTGTTACTGTTACTTGCTTCAGAACTGGCGTCCCAAATTGCGGGTTGTTGTTCAACTGCACAAATGAAATCTTTGGTATTCACTTTTGTGTCTAATAACTTCAGGCACTCTTTCAGGGCTTCTTCCTGCTTCTTGCTTTTCCCCTTTGCTTGTCTACACTTTCACTTCCACTCCTTTCCACAGTGACAATCTGCAGTTCACTAGACATACTGAAGTAAAACAGTACGCAGAAAAGAGTGCGAGGAACACAGAAAACAGACTGCTCGGCTGGCGAGAACTACCGAATTACCGTAGGACCGAACAAAGAGTGATTGGCTGCGCCACCGGTTGCCCTGCACGTGTCGCCGACTGAGTCACCGGGGGCAGAGCTGGCTGCTGCGCCTGGCGGCCTAGTGTAATAGGGGCCTTAGCGGGTCGGAATATGGTTCACTTACCTTATTTAAATGTTCTGAAGCTTAATTATTCATTATTTATCATTATTATTGTCAGTAATTCTTATATCCTCCATTGTTTTGTTTTTTTTGCAGAGGCCCGTTTTATATCTACCAGAATCTTCCAGTAACGAGAATAGTTTCCAAGCAGAGAGAAGTGAGACTCCTTTGACAGAAGACGTAGAACTGGAAGCGGAAGTTGAGCCTCCAATTACAAAACGGCGAAGATACGAAACAGAAGAAATTGAAACAGAGGCCGACGTCGACATCCCAATAATGGTCAAACGCAGAAGAAGCGATCCACCTCCAAAGAAGTCCTTTGACGAGATGCTAATAGAGAAGATGGAAGAGATCTCAGAAAAGGCGAAGGAGGATCACTACGATACGTTTGGAAGGCATGTGGCCGCCGTTCTCGCGTGGTTGCCCGAAGAGATCGCCATAGATATGGAAATGAAGATTGAAACTTTGCTATCGGAACAGAGGCTTAAGTTGATCAGAGGAACCTCCGAGTTAAACAATGGTACAGCCTGGCAAAGTCCCATTGCATCGACTTCGGACCAAGAACATTCTGGAACTGCAGTGAGCCTACAGGACACAGATCCGCTCGCTATCCGAGTAGACCACTGAGTGTACATTTATTAGACGTCTGGATACGTGTTTAAAACCCATTTGATTTTTTTGAATGCGACGTTGGCTTCAAAGTAGTTTTGTTATGTACCGTAAATATAAGACTGAAAGAAAAAAACAATGACTACCGTGTGTTTGTACAGTTCATCTCATTTATTCTATATTAATAATAAAACATCATTTTTTTTTAACAAATGCTGAACAGTCATTTACTATTATACATCCGTCTTAGATTTTTCTTTGTATTAGATAACTGAAACAATGAAGCAACTTGATTACCACTGAGCTGACCTAATAGAAAGAAAGCAAACGTCAATGTCGAATATTTGCCAACTCGTAATGGTCTACAGAATTCTTAAATTATATTTCTATATAGCTACAGCTTTAACGTCACGAAACTTTAAAAAAAAAAAAAAAAAAAAGCTTAATAATTTAATTAATGAAAATTTAAATCTTTGAACTCTGAAAATGAAGCAGACCAGGAATGTTTTGTCATCTTTCATTTATTATGAACTCTACCAACCTTGTCCACCCGTCTTAATGGAATCACCTTTTTTTTGTGACCAGACTCTTAAGACAGTTTTAATTTTAGTGTTAATTAATTTTTTTAATACCTGAGGACAGGGTTCATGTCTTGAATCCTGAAACGTCGTTGTTATTTTAAATGAGAAATTGTTTATATGTATTGTGACGAACGTACTTCTTAGTCCAAGATATTTTTTTCTGCACGTTAAATGATCTCACAATGAAAATTAATTTAATATCAATTTCTTGGCTTATTTATATCATAAATTATCATTTTTTAGCGGTCCCATGTTAAGTTAACATAGGGAACCGCTATTTTGTGTTGTCTGTCTGTCACACTCTGTGACGGCCAAATGGTTAGGATATTAGAATGAAACCTTCACCATTAAGTTCAGCATCAAAAAGTAGGTGACTACGTAAAAAAAAATCAGACCTGTAGGACCACTCCCTGATCCCCAAATTAACGTTTTCCGTAGCAGCGTTAGTAATAATAGAGTTTTTGCCCAGTTCGCTATTCTATATGGTAGCGCTAAATGTATGTATGTATGTTTATAGGGATATGCTTTAAAACGCACTTCCTGTTCAGACAGGATACCCTAAGGATTTATTAGAGTTTCTCTCTTAATCCAAGCAAGTTTTAAGAAGTTTTTAATTCTATTCAGATCTAATTTTCCCTTGAATCCTAATATGTGATCCAGTAATTCATCTTCTTCCCAGTTATTTGGGTTTATGTTAATATTTTTTAAGAGTTCGGTTCTCTCTTTTCCGAAGCATGGACATCTTAAGATGAAATGTTTTAGAGATTCCTCTTCATTTTTATCGCAATTTAAACATATTGGCTCCTTTTCAGACCATTTTTCTGTTCTTTTATTTAGCGCCAATGATCCCGTTCTGCACTGGAAAAGTAAAGAGCTTCCATAAGAATTATCATAAATATCCTGATATAGGGGAGCCCTTTTATTTTTAAACCCTAATGGTAAAGTTTTGTATTTATTAATAGAATCAACGAATAGTCACATGACTGGTATTCTGCGCATGCATCACTGTCCCGTAGCGGAAATACCGTTAACGTGACACGTTAACTTTCCTCGAATAGCGTATCGCTTTACTGTAGGAAACACGAGTTCCGATAAACATGAGTTCCGACACTAGCGCTCCTGGTGACGAATTGTAGAACTTGAAGTCCAATCGATTTGTATCTATTTATTCGAAATTACCGATTACAAAAATGATTTTCACGATCGGAGGGCATGTTTTTCTTATGTTTTCATGGATGCTTTCAGAAAACGTTACATTAGTAATTAAAATCATTACAGAATTTCGGCTTAAAAATTTGAATCGGCGAGCCAGCGGAATCTCGAAAACATATCGTCGTTGATCGAGATTTAACGAGACTGAATTATTTATCGAAACTGATAACAAAGAAAGACAAAAAGATGAACAAAAAAAAAAAAAGAATATTTCCTATTTTAATTAATTAAAAACATTCTTTCATCTATTCGATGTCAGTGCTTCGAATGACTAAATGATATTTATAAAAATCAATGCTATTTTTTTCGTAAATAAACCGTAGGCATGATGACAATCGAGAAGTGTAAATTTTCACGTTATGGCAAAAACTCTCTTCATGACAAGAGCCCGCTATTGTGGTTTCCGTATTCGTTCACGTGACATTTGCGTTTGCCGTATATAAATCACGTTATGGCAAAAACTCTCTAATGATAACAATTAACACAGTAATAATAATAATGCTTCATACATAACAATACTAACAATTGCCAACAGGACGTCATTGTTAATATTTACAAAGGTATTGTTTCATAAATTCTTTATCATGATGCACTAAGCATTGTATTAACGGCCCCTAGGTTACAGCTTGTCTGTAAAACAAAAAGGAACGGTCTTGTATTTACTGTATATGCTGTTGCTTTTAATTATTTTGTTTATACAATTGTGCATATTATGGGGCCGTTTTGCTTGTGACACTGTCTAAAAGCATTAATTACCTTGTTTTTGTTTCTTAAAAATTCGTCATTCATTCAAAAAAAAAATGAATATAAGCTTGGCTGCCCAAGGATTTGAATTTCACATTTTGTTTATTTTTCTTTTTTTTTTTTTTTTTATTTTCTTAATTTTAGTTTCTGAGGGGGTCACTCATTAAGACTGTATTACTTTTCCTTTCCCGTGACCCTTTCATGCCCCTTTTGCTTGTTGGATAGCCGTGGCTGAAGAGAGAGGGTCTTAGCTTGACTCAAATGGCTTCCCTTTTATCGTAATTTGTGATTTTTTTTTTTTTTTCCATTAAAAGGTTTTTATTTTTTATTTTTATTTTGTGTTTTTGTGGGCAAATACCTTTTGAGGTAGGCGTAAGGCTGCCCAAATATTTCAATTTTGATTTTGTTTTTTATTTCCTTAGTTTTAGTTTCTGAGGAGTCACTCTTCCAATAAGCCTTTCATTATTTATTTCTACTGTAAATGAAGAAAGAAAAAAAAAAGCTTATTTTCAATATAATTTACAATATCGGGTTTTCAAAAACTTTTAAGTGAGGGAGGGGTTCTTTACTTCAAGAAACTTTTTTGAGGTTCTATTGTAAAAAAAGTAAAAATTAAAAAAAAAAAAAAAAATTCTTATATAAATTTGGGGATATCCAGATAGAGAAAGGAAATATATTATAAACAAGAAATTACTTTTTGAGGGAGATTGAACAGATTTAAAGGAGAATTAGTGTACAGCAACACTGAACGATCTTTTTTATATTTAATTAATAAATAATAAATAAATAAAGAGTCAAAACTTCTTTAGAGAAATGAAGCTTTACATTCAGGCCTACAACTTATTTTAAAAATTAATTTTTAAAAAAGATGATATTTTTTGTAACACTGTCTTTTAGATTCTTCTCGACTTTTCCCACACTCTGAAACTGTCAACTTATTAAAAAGTGTCGTACAAAAGTTGCTCTAATGAAGGGTGGGGTCCGTTTCGTTACAAGACACGCGGATGACGAGTCCATTACACTTCAAAAGACTTCCTTCCTATAGCCTCTCTGACCTTATTTTGAATCCACACACACACACACAAAAATCATTATGATCCAAGATAATTGCAAAGTTATTTCTTTTTCCGTAAACAGAATTACGCGTAACGATTATCAAAGAACCTAAAAAATAAAAAAATATAAAAATAAAATCATTCATTGGAAACGTCAATGGGTCAACACAGAATGAGAGGAAAAAATAAATATATCAGACAAAATAAGGAAGAAACTGTCGCAGCTGATTTTTTTAAAGGTACGGCGCTTGACTGCAGATTGGAGGAACCGGATTCAATCCCCAACTCAACGGAGATGGGGATTTTTTTCATGTTTAATTCTCTTCCAGAGGAGTCATTAGGGTCTACCCGGCCATTTGAAGAACTATGTTTCTTTGATACCAGTTTCTTTCCAGGGGATTAAAGGCGCATCTGATCTCAACTTAATCCCGTTATGCTGCTTGACTAAGTGTTTAACATATACCTGTACTGGGAAACTTAACTTTTTAAAGCTTACTAGATCTGAAATGATTTTTATTAGAGTATTTTGTAATACTCTTTTCAAAATCAAATCATAGAAAATACAAAACAGTTTATAAATTATGGTTACCCAAAAGACATAACTAATGAATCAGAATCAGTCGTGAGAAAATTTACAATCCTTAACCCTATATTACAGAGAACCTATAAAAAATATAAACCAAAAAGGTTGTCTTTATTTGGTACCTTTTAGAAAAAAACTTGCTTTTAAGTTGGAAATACAGGCCATACCCCACATGAGCGGCTATACGCTATCAAAAACGATAATAGTAACCATCGCTTGTATGCAAACATATCAAAGATGAACACCATACTCCAAATTTCGGAAATACAAAAAACAAAATAATAAAAAAAAAATATCGAGTCATACTTCGTATCTACATTACTCTCATACAATAGCAAAGTACTTAATACTAATATTGGTTTTTACTTAAGTATTTCTAGGAATTGTTAAAAAATCAAGAAACTTAAAGAAAGGATTCATAAAATCATCAATAAGCATAGAAAATTTCATCATCCCAGCAGTCACAAGATCAGCCAATTACCATTGGCTCCATTCTGATTGCGTCATACGCAGAAAACCAATCAAGACTAAACAACAAATCAACACCGACATGTTCTTGTCACCATGTTTGGTTGAGATTAATTAAATATTTTTATTATATAAACATAAAAATACAAAATAAAATTCAATGAATATAAATTATGCAGTAATTGCATGGAATTTCAACATATGCATAACTAACTTCTTTTTTTATTGCTTAAGATCTATTTTTATAAACAGTGCGTATTAAAAATAAAGTCAACAAGCAAAGCAAAAAAAGAAACCAACGAACAATGAAAAAAACAAAACAAAACAACAAAGTTTCACAGTTCCTGAAATTCACATATTTACAAAAATCACATTAAATAGTTACACTAAAGAAATAGGTGCAATAAAGGAAAATACGTTTATAAATTAAACAAGACATGATTCCCAAGATTTTCAAGCACATCCCACACAAAACCATTTATTATTATTATTATTATTATTATTATTACGTTTGTATGTTTCAAACCTTGGGTTTCCCCAGCAAAACAATATGCCGGGTCAAGGACCAAAGCACATATTGCAAGTGTAAAGACTTGCAAGAATGATTAGGGATGTGTGGTTGTGTCCATAAATTTCCGAACTATGCATGTTGAGTTGAGTACCACAGCCTTCTGCAGTTGTGCATAAGTGTTTTTGTGAAGTCCTAATGTACTGAGACTGTGGTGCAATTTGTGAGGCACCAGACCAGTGGCGGACAGGACGATGGGTACAACACGTACTCGATCCTGCCTCCACTGCTTCTGGAGTTCGTGTGCTAGATCGGTGTATTTACTGATCTTGTCTGCGTGAGTTTTCTGCATGTTCTTGCTGATAGACACTGCAATATCAATGAGATAGGTCTGTTTGTTGACCTTATCAACAAGTGTAATGTCAGGTCTGTTGTGATGTATGGTTTTGTCTGTGTGAATGGGGCGGTCCCAGTACAGCTTATATGAGGGTGATTCTAATACGCTTTGTGGTATGTACTTGTAGTACGGCACCGTGTTCTTAATAAGTGAGTGATTGTGTGCTAGTTGTTGATGAACGATCGACGCTACCTGATTGTGTCGGTGGAGGTAGTCTGTTTGAGAGAGAAGGGGACAACCTGATATTACGTGGTCGATCGTCTCATGCGTAGTGTGGCATTTCCTGCATCTGTCGTCATGTGTGTTTGCATCGTGTAGGATGTGTTTCTTGTAGTTGCGTGTGGAGATGACGTGGTCCTGTATCGCGATGATGAACCCTTCGGTCTCCCCAAACAGCTCACCACTCGTCAGCTATCTGTTCGACGCTTCCATGTCGACATGAGGCTGGCTGAGTTTGTGGCGATGTCTGCCATGGAGTTCCTTACGAGCCCATGATTCACGTAGCTGCTGAGTGTGGATGTTGGGGATAGTGAGTGTTGGAGAAGAATTTTCGAGGTTCAGGGTGTGTCTGCCTTGACAGTGGCTGAGTGGAATGAGGAGTGTTGTGCTCTCTAGTGAAAGTGTTCCCTAAAGGTGTGTACTTGTTTTTCGTGTAGGGTGATGAGGTGGATGAGTCCTCGGCCTCCCTCCTTGCGGGGAAGAGTCATCCTTTCCGTAGCGGACTTGAGGTGGTGCACTTTGTGTTTCGGGAATGTAGTGCATGTTGTGCGTTGTAGTGCTTCGAGTTCAGTATTTGTCCATGAAATTAGGCCGAAGGAATATTTTAGTGTAGGGATGGCAAAAGTGTTGATGGCTTTAATTTTATTTCTGGCGTTGAGTTGAGTTTTGAGGATGTTGTGAGACCTGTGCAGGAATGATTAGGGATGTGTGATTGTGTCCATAAATTTCCTATCTATTATTATTATTATTAATTCTAGCATCTTGATAATTTTTCCAATTATAAACTGAAGGTTCGATAACTTTTTCTAAACTTTGTAAAAAAAAAAAATAATCAAACAAGTTCCTATATGCTGTTACCGTGCCAGAAATTCAGAAGTTAACACAACAACTATATCTTGTTCACTTATAGTATTAGTAAAATGAAATGAATATCTAAATTATATATTCAAAACAGAATTGAAAATAAGTCTTTTTTTATGAGATTCAATTTCGTATGTTGAACAGAACCACGTACACTTCCCGACGTCCATTTCGTTCTGTCCATCCAGTCGCCATATTGAAGACCTCTAGTGATCACTGCAACTTCTTCCTTCCAACTTATAACAGGCCTCATATCTTCTCCTTCTTGCAGTAGGAATCCACTGCCGTATACACTTCGGCCATCTTGATTCTTCCATCCTTTATATATGCCTGCACCAACCTTCAAGTCTCAATCGTATCAATAATAACTTTTTCCAATTTCATTTCTTCGCGTACGACATCATTTTTAATATGTTCGAGTCTTGATTTCTCTCTACTTCTTCTCCAGTAATCCATCTCCAATGCACAGAGCCTACCTTTATTCTGTTTATTTAATACCTATATCTCAGAACCATAGGTTGTAATTCTCTCGACGATTGATTCGTAAATCATATGCTTATAATAGCTTTTTTTAATCGTTAAATGTAATAAACAAGCACAGAGTAAAAAAAAAAAAAATCCTTAAAAATATTAAGTATATTTTTAAGAATTTTGTTACTCTCTTTATTTATTTATTTATTTATTTATTTATTTATTTATTTATTTATTTATTTATTACATTTAATGATTGAACTTTTTTATTATACACTTACTTGTAAGTATTTAAATACTTGTATGTATTTCCCTAGCTTTTTTTTTTTTTTTTGTATTTTTGAAATGTTAAGGTACTGGGCGGACCCAACTGACGAAGGTCAGGAAATCTGAAATAGGTTATCTTGGATTCCCGGTATCGCAATTTCCAAAAGCAGATCAGTGAACTCTTAGTCTTGTGCGTTTTAATCTTATTTTTCTTTCTTATTTTATAAATACTTTCCTTAT
>JAFIDM010009631.1:104892003-104903129 GCA_023159025.1 Thereuonema tuberculata
TTCACTTTTGCCCACCCCCCAATCAAAATGCTGAAATTCCGCTTATGGGTGGAAGTGACAGCAGTTTTTTTTTTTTTTTTTTGCCATAAGATCGATCAGCATAGTGTGTATTGGTCATTCCACGTCAGATCTACACAGAGTAGGATAAAAATGGATCTTATCTCATGATTTTAGTGAAACTTAGTATGCAAATACAGTCGGACCTCTATTTAACGAAGTCGCTAAATCCCGAAAAAAAGTTCGTTATATGGAAAATTCGTTAAATAGAGATTCACCTTTTATTATTCAATATTATTAAAAAAAGGAATAATTTTAATGACATAAAGCATACATTACCACATGCGTACTTAAATTTTACTAATAAAGTCTGTTAATTTTGTCTGAGTTATTAATATTCCCTTAGAGGGAAAAAGTGTTTTCGCTCACAGTACGTCTCGCATCTTTGCAATGCACCAAAAACCCCTTCAGTATTTTCTTCAAATTCTAATCCGCGTCGGATTTTTTCAAATGATTTTAGCATTTCATCATGCGAAGGTTTTTTGATTTCTGCATCATGATCATTTCCATTTTCATCATCTTATCTTCATCGCAATTCATGGCTGTATTGTTTTTATTTTTCACACTGTCGTAAATATTCGATTCAGTTAGTGTTCTGAGGTCTCAACTTCAAAATCAAGTGAAAGATAATCATCAATCAGCACATCATCGTTAATTTCTTCTTTTTCCGTGAGCTGTATAAACATTTCTTTCATTTCCTCTAAGGGAATATTAATAATAAAAAAAATTAAAGAGAAAAAACAGTAGATACCACGAAAAAGTTCGTTAAATAGAAAATGCACTTCGCTATTTGGAGGTTATTTTTACGAAGAAATTAGCAAAATGTTCTTAGTTCCAAAGAAAAATTCGCAAAATAAAGGTTCGTTAAATAAAGGTCCGACTGTATATTTTTCATTAGTATTGCTATTTTAATAAATTACATTAGAAATTCAAAAAATTGTATTTTATTTCTGAGAAGGTATTATCATTTAGATTAAATTATTAAAGGATTCTAATGTGAAATTCATACCACATTGATATTTGAGAATTACTGTTAAATAAATTATTTACTTTTTTTTTGTTAGGTGAAAATGCACAAAATTTATAGGTGACAGTATTGGAAGCTTTTTTTTGTTTTTTCTTTTTTTTTTATGTGTGTGTGTGTGTAGAAATTTTTGTGTAGCTTATATATTTAAGGTGACCAACCGTCCTCCTTTTTGAAGCTCTGTCCTCCCTTGAGAAGTGTCCTCCTTTTGTAAATTCTGCTCTCCTTTTTGATGTTTGATAGTTTGAAGAGTAATATGTCCTCCTTTTTAATATGTGAAGTTTAAAACCTTTTTTGGTTGTTTACAGGGTTTTTTTTTTTGGTTAAACAGATGCCCCTGAAACCCCTGATAACATTTTTTTTTCTTCATATTATTTGCGTCCTCCTTTTCATTTTAGAAAAAATGGTCGCCTTAATATATGAAAAGATATAATTTTTATGATTTACGCAGCAGTTGTTAAGAATAATATGAAATTAGGTTCATTTCATGAAGTTCATTTTAATCTATGGATTGAAATGAAGATTCAAAAGTGGAAATAGATTCATCGGATTTAGAATGAATCATAAGAATTAGTTACCGAGATAATTACTGGTTCAACTACAGTTGCAATCAGACCGTCTTTAGTCCAATACTGGGTTGCATTCGGCATCAGTTCGAATGCATGCTTTGCTTCTCGGCGAATAGCTTTCACTGATGTTAATCCAATTCCTGTTGCAGCTTGAGTAAGCTCATTAACTTTCTCAAAAGAAATTAATCCTGTTTCGCTGATTTCTCCTTTTCGAAATAAGAAGTAACGTTAGCAATAACTTGCTTTGTTTGGCTTATAACAGCGATCCATTGACTGAGAGACGCCATTTTCCATTGTCTCTCTCGACACACTTAGGCTCCTTTCGCACTGGACGAAAAAAATGTGTCCCCTTTTATTGGACCTATTGTTCGGCTGTTCTACGGCTGTTCCTCTCAAAGCCTACGGGAGTATACTAATCACCTATTAGTGTCGCGTGCAGGCAACCTTCCGCACTGGACGAAAAAAAGTGTCCCCTTCTGCGATATAGAAACAGTGTACAAATCTCCCTCTCTTGTAAACATCTCATGGTCGCATAACTATATTTATAATTTCTATAAAATTTCTGTAAAATTTTTAATTTCTAAATTTATATCTTTATTAAATAAGATATTTAATAGATAATTTTTTCTGCTTCTATCGTATTTTATTTTTCTGATTGTACCTGCACCGCCCCAATTTTTTTATGTTTCAATACAACATTTATTATTAATTTGTACGTATTACTGTTTATTCTCTAATAAATATTCCTCCAATAACTTCAATAAAATCACACAAAAAACAAAAAAAAAAACGTAATTTAAAAATAAATATATTTAACTATCAAAGTAAATTATATAAACTATCTCAATTTACTGTTTATCGATTTATCTATGTTCTTTATTTGATTGTTTTGAGTTCTAAATTAAATTTAACGAAAATTCGCATATTACTTACATCTGCAATAAATTCAATATATAAAATATTAAATATAAAACAACATAACGTATCATAAATGGGAACAACCTAAATGGTAACCACGTTTTGGTAAAATTTGTTAATTATTGCGAACTTTATATGTGTTTAGAAAAATAAAAAAGTAAACTTGTGTTTCGTTGCGCTACTTGCCTGCACTACATATCGTTTCGCAACTAATATATGGGTCATTCCATACCAAGTAGTCCAACCAGTGCAGTGGTTGCTTGACCATTTTTAAGAAAAATCTTAATTTTTTTTTTTTTTTTTTTTTTTTGTTTAAATACCCCAACATGTTGGGAGTTCAAAATGACTATTATTTATTTTTGTTTTTGAATGGCGGTCAGATTTGTTGTACAGAACGGAGCAGTTTTTGCAATTTTAAGGTTTACGAAAAAGTAAATATCTTAGTCTCTATCAACGAGTGGAAAAAAGCAATTTGTTCAGAAAATAAGGGCTACAGTTTTACTTATAAGGCATTTTCATCTAAACTTAATCCTAAAAAGGTGAAATTTCATCCAAGTCTTACTTTTGTTTCAACATTATTCCCATTTTCAGGAAGGGAGAGTCAACAAATCACAATTTTTTTTACAAACAGATAAGAACAACTTTTACACCAACTTTCAACCGTGAGACTTGGCTCTCCTTTTTTTCTAAAAATTCTCAATATTTGACAATTTGAAAAAAAAGGCCCTTTTCATAGCTTAATATCTTAGGTGGGGGGGGGGGGCAAGATACAAATCTGAACTTGCCCACAATAGTACTATATAAAAGTATATTTGTCCATCTTATATTATGACGGATAGAAATTAAAATGAATGCATTGATAGGAGCATAAACGAATTTGTTTATTGGTAGGCTTGATGCGGGCATTACTGGGAACTGTCGACGCTTCAACTTGAATGACAAATTGACATCACTTGGTTGAAAATCGATCTCAGAAATTGTGGTGATATCTGTTGCTTTCCGAAAGAAATTCTGCCGTGATTAAATTGCAATGACACTCCTTAACGACAAATCATGTGCTATTACAGTCTTTTCTTTGGATTAAGATTGCAAAGGAGCATCACAATTGATCCTTTCTTGAGACTCAGCTGATGAGGTGGCATACCGGAAAATGAGTGTGAAGAAACTCTTCATTCATCACTTGGATCATCCGCCACTACTACATCTGCGCTGCAGTACATGTGAGACTTGCCGGTCAGCTTTCTGATCTCTTGCGTTACACACAGAAGGATACACACACAGAATTGGAAAACTATATATACACTCACTTCCAAAAGTTAAGCACGGAGCGGTAAAATGCGAAAAAAATGGACATGAAATGCTGCAAGTAAGTAGCTCTGTTTGTTCATGAAACAAAACAAAGAATTACATACAGAGATAACAAAATATTGGATTTTCATAAATTATAAGATGACGTCAGATTTGCGTCATTAACAAAATGATGTTTAAATTCAAAACAAACAATAAAAACCGACATTAATAGGGTTTATGAGCACCCCTCACCTGCATACAAAGTTTACAGCGTGTGATCATGCTTGTTTCGAGATGATCAACCACCGCAGAGTCCAGTAATCGCCATTCCTCCTTTAGGGCAGTTTCTAAAGCTCTGAGAGTGGCTGGAGGTGGGAAACGTCGACATACATGTCGAGGATGAGGCCGAGGGCATCCCAAAGATTTTCAATTGGATTAAGGTCCGGCGAGTAAGCTGGCCACTCCATATGCGCAATCCCCTCGCTCTCCAGAAAGTCATCAACGATGGCAGCTCTATGGGGACCCGCATTATCGTCCTTTAAAATGAAAGAAGGACCAACTGCTGCAGCATACAGTTTCACAATGGGGTTAGGACTTCAACTCGATACCGTATAGCCGTCACAGAACCTCGCCTGTAGATGTGCAGGTCGGTGTGATATCCCAGTGAAATCCCTGCCCAGACCATGATGCTTCCACCGCGGAATGAGTGATGTTCGGTGATGTTCTGTGGCCGATTGCGTGTGCCTTGTTCCCTCCAGACCCTTACATGCTTATCATTGGGTTGTAGGGCAAATCTGGACTCATCTGTGAACATAACGTTACCCCAATCAGACATAGTCCAATTCACATGCTGGCGGAACCACTGTAATCGTGCCCCTCTCGATTGGACGGATAAAGGAACACGAACTCGTGGTACCCGGGCGTACAGACAATTCATGAGTATCCTTCAACGAGCAGTAGTGGCAGATATCGTCTTACCAATGGCCGCCAATGGTCTTGTGAATCCCAAATCCTTCAATAAATTTCGAACAGTTCCCACACAAATGTTGGGCAATTCTTCATGTTCGTTAATAGCTTCCATCACTTTTAATGCTGTCGGAATTTCATTTCTAAAATAAAAACTATGAACCTTCCTCCGTAGGCATGCAAGTGTGAAGGTATCGTAAATCTGTAACCTTGTTTGCATATTAACTTTCAACGGTCGTTTCTTCCCGGGAGTTGAAACAAGCCCGCTTTCTTTGACTTCGCTCTTCATACGGTTAATACTTGCTGTTGACACAACTGTTAATTCAGCAACCATAGCTGTTATTGCATTCTCCGACTGATCCTGGTGCTTCTCTCTTAACTTGCACAAAACATTAAGAATGATAACCTTAGCAGCACTTTTTAAGGGTTTTCCTGGTTTATGTGGTTGAAACACAATAGAGTTGGAAGACGCAATCTTAACTCAACTGTGAAGGCTCACTTGATTGGTTAATTAAATAATGACTAATTAACTCGTAAATATCTGAAATGTGGTCTTTATATCTTTAAAATATTTATCTTGAGAAATTACGACATGGTTAAAATGATAATTTCTGTTAATTGGCATTTATTTTTGACAGTATCATCATTTAATGTACGGACTACTTTTCATAGCGAAGTTATACATCCAATAACTGTTCCTGTATTATCAGGTTAGGGTAATTGTTACTATAGTAATGCTAAGAGGAACATTGACAGCCCAGCGGTACGTTCAGGAGATCCTGCGGCCCCAGCGGGTGCCCAGGAACAATTTTCCAACAAGATAACGCTCACAGGAGGGAAAAGTCTATCTCACGTGCATGTTTATCCGCCTTACGCAAGCATTGCTCTGATCCTCCTCCCCTTACCCTTCTCTGCTAAAATAAGCAAAGCTTGAACCCACTCCCCTCCCTTAAATGCTTACGTAATACTTGAACGGCCCCTAAAGGCTGCTACACACGATCAAGTATACATGACAAGTATGCAGTTTTATCACGCTTGTCATGTATACTTGATCGTGTGTAGCGGAAATTTCGTACTTGACGGAGCTCAAGTATACAGTACGAAGATTCGAACTTTATACTTGAAGCCACGGCTTGCGCATGCGCTTTGCAGAAAAAATCATTTGTGACTCAGATCTCGGCCGATAAACATCTCTCCGAACTGTCCGTTCCAACATGGCTAATGAACTGCGGAAAGGACACAGAAGTATTGGAAGAATTCATTCGAGTTTACCAAAGTAATCCTTGTCTGCGGCGGATTAAATCTAAAGATTATCATGATAAGGCTAAGAAAGAAACAGCATATAATATATTATTAAGAACATATAAAAACATTGATCCAAACGTCGACCGGGATATCACTGTGCAGAAAATAAATAAATAGAGATACAGCATTGAAAGAATTGAACATTTCAAACATTTCTTAACGAATTCTGGTACTACATGGATCTGTAATTATATTTCTTTGTTATATTTGTTTTTAATTTTTTAATACGTTATTATACATATGTCTTAATGAGCGATTTTTTTTGGGGGAGTGATAAAAGATTCAAACAGGTTTCTTCGTTCACTCGCAGATAATTATGCCAATCATTAGGATATATTTCCAATTCACTTAGTAAGTTAGTGTGCGAATAGGTTTTTATTTTCAATAAACATTCCTTACACCAAATCCCACGTTTATTCTTTCGTTTTGTCCTTTTGGAAATAAGGACACACGCAGCCAAAGCGAGCAAAGCGTCGTCGTCCGAACTCGACATAACTCAACCATAAAATGAGACTTGTCAAGTATGCAGTACCGTGTGGTGGCGAGGGGGTTTTTGGGTATACTTGAGCACCAATTATACTTGTCATGTATACTTGTTCGTGTGTAGCAGCCTTTATTGTATACCACAGCTCCGCGGGACATCATCCTGCTGCTGTAATCACTCCTGTCCTTTCTCTACCATCACACTAATAAAATTTCATTTGAATTCAGCACTTCCTTCGTGGTGCGCATTTTTTTTTTTATTTTTTTGTCAGTGTGTGTATTTCACAACCAGAAAGGATTATTTAACGAAAATTCAAATAGGGATTCTTTTTTAATTATAAAGCTATTGACGTTAGAGGTGTTGAGAAACAAAGCTATTTCAGCTGCCTTGAACCATATTCTTTGGATTGAAGATAACAATCGAATAATCTTGGTAAACGAATCTAATAAGAAATTTGATTTCTTGATTATTTTAACGAAAATAAATTAACACACAGTGGATGTTATGCATTTTGGCTATAGTACAAATTATAGTTTAAATTTAAAATAAGTAAAAACTTGATAGCGATTCAGAATAGATATATCATCCCAGGAATAGCGTTTTCCTTGATAAATCTAAATAAATTTTGCCTGAATTCCACTTATAAGCAAGGCCTTTCCTGGTTCAATATTAGAATAAAAATAGACGCACTTTTTGAAAGGAAACGTAGAGCGTCCATAAATGACGTCAATACCCCAAAGTTGCCAAATGAAAAGCTCGAAAACTATAAATCGATCTCAAGCTGAGTGATTAAAATTAAAATATCTTACTAATGATTATTCAAAGAACATAAATATATGACAATTTTTTATATAAAAAAAAATAAGAATATATTGCATCAAAACAAGTAACAATATATGATTCTCTTTTGAATAAGAATTTAGAGAGCAGATTGATGAACGCATCGCTGAACATCGATGTAAAAACAAACTTATAGAATGAAGTGGAGGCTTTTAAAAGTCTTTAAAACAGCCAACATAGTGAGTTTAAAAATTAAAAAACTATTTATAATGAAGAGATCACCATCACGACATAGGCCTATGTTGTAAGAGGCGAATGAATAATATAACGAGTATCAATAATTTCAATCCATGGAGGATGAACGTCTTTCCAGTTCTTTCGTTCGAATCTAATAAAATGTTATCTATCCATCTACTAAATGTATGACATACAGAGAGGAGAGCGGATTTTGCAGTTACTCCAATAGAATAGAACTCTTAAGGCGGTAAAGCCCATTCCTTGTCGTTCTGAGCCATCTGATTTTCTAAGAACGAACACAGTACGTAGTCCTCGACAGCCGTATCTTGTGGGAGAGATTTAGAGCTTTGCTTTCGAACCTTTCGGGCCATCATAATCGCTCTGGGCGCCTTTTATTCTATTCAAACATTTCCTTCGTCTCCTCTCATCCCAAGAATCAATGTAGGATTTTTCTTGTCTGTCTAATAGCGTTCCTTCTTTTAAAAGCTTCAACAGTATCTGAATGGCAAATCAGGTTGACCATCTAACCCATTTCGTTTTGTGTTTTCGTCTTATATTTCCTCCTATGCATCCTTCCATTCTTCTCTGTGTAGTTTCCATTTATCAGTTCCATAAGTAAGAACCAGTAATATGTACATTAATTAAATAATTTCCTTTTTAAGCATAGTAATTGATCCTTTCAGTATTACATTGCTTCTTCTCATTTGATTCTACAATTAGTTCCAGTTATAATGCTGCCATCCACAGACAACTTGCTCCCCGAGATAAACTTAAGTGCTGATTTCTTCCACTTCTGACAGTCTTTATTTTTATCTTTAGCAACGATAACAATGTCATCCCTCAAAGCGAAGATAGCCTTAATGCTGACGCTTCTCTTTTCCTAATCAAATTTTTCTAAACATTTCCTGAAGTACTTCTGTAAAGATAGATTAGAATTCTTATTTTGATTCTCTGTGTGTAAACGATTTATTGCCATCGCAACTGATAAGCGCTACATAACTGGTATTAAATGTAAAATATTAGATTACTTTTAGTCATTTTTTCTATGGGGTCAGATAAAGTCGTACACGTAAATAAAATTGAAGATAACGAAATAAACAGAAGTTATAGTGACTAGAACTCGGGAATTTGTTCTTGAAATAAGTCAAAATTTACAATTAGAATCGGAGAATAACTTTTAATCAAACATGGCGGGATTTATTTCACCTAAAAATCATCTTGAAAAAGTCCTAGGTAATTCAAAAGAGGATATAGGGTCTCGTGATTGTATATGGACGCGTTTGTGTTTTTGTAATTGGGATTAGGCCTAGTCCTTTTGGATAATCGTCATGCCTCTTATTAATGAGATGACACGACTTATTAAAGGCATACCTTATGTATAGCTTATACTTAAATTAAAGTTTACCGTGTGCTTCAGCCTTATGAGATAATCTTGATAAGGCAAAAAAATGCATTTACAAGATATCACAAGTGTCAGCTAAAGGGATAAGAGGATATTTAACACACAATGAAAAGTATCAAAACTACCCGAAATTATGAGAAATGCATAAAATATAATAAAAGGATCAGAATTTCTTAGGTTTATATTAGCAGTTTAAGTTTTAATTATTTAAGTTTTATATTTAGCAAAGTTGAATACCAAATATATATACACCTTCACTTAGCTGTAGCCTACATTTTCATGTAAATTACTGGATAAATAAATAATTAAATTAGCCATGTGCGCAGTTGACATAAAACATCGAAATGAATCTGCAATTTTTTTTTTTTTTGGTCAAATTTGAATTAGTCAAGTTAATTTATTTTTTTTATTAATTATAATTAATTATAACTAATTAATATTAACTATTTCATTTACAAATCGAATTTTGAAAAACTGAAGTCAGAAAAAAAAAATATATAAAAACAATAAAATACATGGGCATTCAAAATTAATTAAATTAAAATTATTTAATTTATTTTTAATATTGATTTAATTACGTAAAATATTTTTAAACTATTGCCTATCGAAATGAAAATTATTTTAATTTTCGCGCACCTCCTTAAATGGAAGGCAACCATATTAGTAGCATTGGAACGTAAGGTAGTGGACGTGGATTAATGGCTTTGATTTAAACTATTGAATTAATACTTTAAAATTTATAAAGTCGAAAAGATATTAAATTAATGCTAGTAAACTGAAGATAATTTAACAGAATATTCATTCTTTAATAAGTTTGCATCAGTTTTTATTTTATTTGGAACTATTCTGTACTAAGAATTTTGAAGTATTCGAACAAGTTTTATTTGATTCAAGTAATTAAGGATTTTACTTTGCAGATTGCAGGTATAAATTTTAGATAAAAGAGGAAAAAAACAAAATATGAGTGGAAAAAAAAGATCACGAACGGGTAAGTATTCTAATTAACTTAGGAGTTTATAGGCCTAATAATGGTTATGATAAAGTTCTTATTTGCTTTGTTAGTTTTTTAGCTTTCTTATTTGTTTGATCATGGGCTAAAACCTTTAAACATGGTAAACGGTTTACCAGAATATGCAGTCTTGTTTTTATTTTTATTTCTTTAACAAATTTCAATGACTTTTTCCACGTGCTTTCTACTTTATGCCTAAAAGTGGTTTATAATGCTCGTGTCTGTTCTGGTTTTAACGCAATGATATTTAAATTTGCATTATTATATAAAACTTAGTTAATGCAGTATGGTACTTTTTTAAAATACAATGTCACATCTGAAATTTGATTAATCAATATTAAATTCTATTATAAAACTGAAAATTTGTTGTTACCAATTTTTTTTTTTTTTTTTCCATCTCCAAAACTACTGAGAGTTCAGGATGTTACCGTAACTTTAGACATTTCACAGGTTAATAGAAATTCGTATTCATCAAAAATCGTCTTAGATATTATAATGAATTGACAAGGTATAATAATCCATTATAGAAGTCTGGATATAGTGAATCTGTATGCTATTAACTTAATATAGAGTGCTGATATTAGATAAGATTATATGAAATAATTATTAGACAAGAATCACTCGTAACTCGCGTGGTAAGAAATTTGACAATCTTGCAAGCCAAGTTTGTTTTACCAGTGGCGAATCTTCTGTCAGCGTTTCTCAAACTGTGGTCATCTGACTGGCTGGAGGTTCCCGAGACCTTTTAAAGGGTGCCCAAGAACTGTGGTATAATATAGTTATTTTTAAATGAATTAAGAAATAAATAAATAAATAATAAAAAAAAATCTGTTTAAATTTCTAATATTTCTTAATATTTATTAAATTGTTTCTTAAGCAAACTGGAAGTGAATTATTCGTACATTAATACTATACACTGGCATAATGACGGTGGGGAGAGGGTTGATAGAGGTTCAGACCCACACCCCTCATTGAATTCGAAAAGGATTGTGAATCTTTTTGTTTTGGTTGGAAAGTTTACAGGTATATCTGTAAACGCCCCCCCCCCCCAAATCCTAGAAAGGACATGATTTTTTTTTTTGTTA
>JAFIDM010009631.1:104903229-104936824 GCA_023159025.1 Thereuonema tuberculata
AAAATGAATTAAATAAAATATTTTTTAACTTATTGGTATTGTAAGCATTCTTTTCAAGACATTCTTTAATGCGTGCATGTGAGAAAATGGGATTTCCTATCTACTTTGCATTTCGAACACAAAGGGCCTACCCCCCCCCCCCCAAAAAATCTCTACTTTCGCTTCTGGCCAGTAGTGGCCAATGATCCCCTAATGCTACTCAGTCTCCTATCATATCCAGTTCAAGAGTTCTAAGCATTTTCTGGAGCAGTTTGTGCCTGCCAAAGCATAACAGGTCTTAGCAAAATTGTGACACAGCAAAGCCTGAGATATTACTAATATAATACATGCCTTCTCTAATAGTTCAATTTCTACCAAATCAATATGGATTTTCCTCGTAACAACCTACATTTAATCTCAATATTGAGATTTTGGTTTTAGATATATAGTTTCGCAAATGACAGAAGAACACTGACTATAAGCATATTTCTGTGCAAAATTGAACTTGAGCATTTTTGTTCTAATCCAATACATATCAAGTGGCAAATCTTTAGCAAAGCTAGAAATGAATTAATTATATTACTTTTATAGTGAATTTTCCCTTTAATTCAGGAAGTTTGTATTTGTTTTTCATGTCTAAAAGCGAAGTAGATTTAGTAATTGATCCCTATTGTATCTAGTAGCCGTGCGGTCTAGACGGCGGTCTGCCGTTGCGGCCAGTGTGCCGGTAGCGGGGTTTGAATCTCAGTTGTGGCATGGATGTTTGTTTCTTCTGTTTCTCCTTCTATCCATTCCTGTGGGTGCCACTTGATGCTGCCTCCTATGGCGTACCCTGGGCTACACTTCGTCGGTTAAAGGCATCATATCTCGCCCCTTGTTGTTGGCCTAAAGAAAGATGATTAATCTAAGAGCCTGGGTATTTGTAAAAAAAAAAAAAAAAAAAAAAAAAACCCAAACCTATTGTATTTAGTTGTATACAGTATACTGACAAAAGTTATTGCCCCCCCCCTCCCTTGCACCCAGAGGCTCCCAGTATGCTGAAGAGGCTTTTAAGCATTTTCTAGGTCATTCGCACCTGCACATCCAAGACGGGACTTAGAAGAATTATAACAGTCACATCATGAGATGGAGTACTACTCAGTGATACAAGAATGCAAATACATTTGGAAGATCTATTTGTGTATCTTTTAAAAATGTAATGTTAAGACAATCACTTGAGCATATTAAAGCATGGTTTTTTTTTGGCATTCCTACATTTTTCTCAAAATCATCGAACAAATTAAAAAACTTTCTATTTATTGCAAGGTGGAGCTACAGCAGTGGTGTTCACATGTTTATTTCCTTTCCTGTGTTGTCTGCTTCTTCATCCTTTCCTTCAGGTCTGAAGCAATTCCATAATGGCTTCCTGAAGAAGGCAAATGGGAAACCACCTCCTTTATCTTACCCAAGGATATTCTTTGGAAACTTTAAAAGTTTCATAGAACTCGTACCTCCGTGATCGGAGATTGCACATAGTGGGTTGGATTCATCCATCCGTCCATGATAATAATAAATGAAAAACCGTACATCTTAAAAAGCTGAAATCTAGAAGCACATGCAGATTGTTAGAAGCATGATCCTATTAATTTGGTAAAAAAAAAAATACCAATTAGTTATAAAGCTATGATCCAAAAACTGTCGGTATAAAAGAATGAACATTTTTTTTTTTTTCATAACCTTTTATGAGCTCTTACATTAAGGTATTCAGAAGTTAGCATGCTATCTACATCTTGTAATATTGGGATAAGTCAAATAGTATCACTATGGTGACCTCTTACAAATTTTATTGTGGATTGCCTTGCCACTGTTAAGAGGTATTACATAAGTTTGATCAAATCTGTAATATCCAGTTAAAATAAGGAAATAATTATTAACATTGGATTAAGTGAAGTAGGGAAACATTTATGAAATAAGGAGTAAAAATTTATGCAAAATTTCAAGATTTGTCTTTATCTTTTTGCTGAATGTTTTCTTCAAACTGATTCATTATTCTTAACTTAACAAATAAAAACGAGAGAGAGAGAGAGAGATCTACTACTGCATTGAAAGAATTGAATATTTCAAAACATTTCCTGAACATTTTGGATACTTTGTGGAAATATATTGTTTTAATTTTGTTTCTTTTACTTTGTAATAAAGTTAATTACTATATCAATGAACCTTTTTTTCTTTTTTTTCCAAGGGAGAAGGCGAGGGCTTACGATTAATTGCTTACAAATTTTATTAAGGCACTCATTGCCACTGATATATATACAGACTAAAAGAAACTGGATTTTAGTGACATAATAGCTGGGTGGCATCTTAACTGGGATAAGGGAGGCAAGTTGTATGCCTGCTCTAGTTGGCAGTATTAGTTGGACAATAGAATATTTAAATGAATTTCTTAATTATTGATCACATTATTTTATTGCCAAAAAAGAAAAGATATTTGGAAAAGATTCTGATTTTCAATAGATTAAATTTCTGTTGCGAGTGCCTAAGTGAAGTGTCAAGAAAAGAAACAGGTGTTCTGCTAACAGTAAATCAAATTCACATGAACCCATGATGAATGTATGTCTGTATAGGTATAAAGTGCCAAACTTAATTGCATTGATATTTCTGTTGCTTTAAAGGATTAATTGTATGAGATAATGTCACAATTTCATTGTTAGATCCTAACTGAAATGGAGATATGAAATTATATGTTCTGAGCAGAGAACTTTTTTCCACTGAGCTTTGCTACTAATGGATAATTATCTCCCATTTTAAAGTGATTTCTGCTTTACAATGCTAAACAGCCAACTTGTCCACAGGTCTTCTCCTGGTGACCCTTACGAGTGGTATGCTGGAAAAATTTTTAAACAAAAAATAAAAAAGACCAACTCCGTATGTTTGTATGTATTTATTGTAAATTTTACGCTTTTACAATAATTTCAAATATAAAAATTTTAAAAAAAAATATTCCCTTCTCCAATTTTATTTTCCATTTAGCCAATTCATTCTCACAATTTTTTTTGTTGGCTTGCTGAGCTTTCGAATCTGTAGCCAAAATCATGATGATTCTGTACCTTCAAGAATCTGATGATTCTTAAAGTGCTTGAAAATGATTGGTGCTTGAAACATTACATCTTTGAAGCTCTCTTGTTTTGTCATCTGGTGAGCCAATTGGTAACTAAAAAATTAGCTATTGAGAAGGGTGTCACTGTAAAGTTTAGGGTCGTTGTAAAAACAAAGCTAGCAAAGTTCTGAAAATGTTAACTGCTGACCCTCATAAATCTGTGGCAGCTGACTTCAGCACACCAATGCTTATGGCCACTCCTCTGTTTTTGAGTTATTGATTGTGTTATCTTAAGCAGAAAGACTACATCGAAGTATTTGAAAATGACTTGTGTATAAACAATTGTAAAAAAAAAAAAAAAAAAAAATAGATAAGCAATGCAAAATGCACTAGGTATAATTTATTTCATTTCCAAAAAAGGTTGCTTGAGAGCCAATGTTATATAGTTACATTATTTGAATTCAATCCCTGAGTAATGTATGAAAAAAAAAAAAAAATCCTATGATGATGAAAAGTGATAGTGATTCTTGTTAATAGAATCCTAGTAGGTGAGACTAGGGAGGAAATGACAATTTGTTTCCAATTTTTTCAAATTATGTAGTCCATAATTCTCTCACAAGTTAGAAGCAAAAGCTGTATATCTTGTACTCTCCTCTAATTATGAAACAATAGGAAAAAAAAATTACAGCAGTAATTGATTTCTGCACTGCAAAACTTCAAGCTAAAACAAGAGATGTAATTCTTTCAGTGACAATCAATGTGATTCTTTTGTAAATTCTTCCTCTTAGCTACAGATCAAACAAATTGTATATTCAATACAGAAATCCATATTGGCAGTTAGTAAACATTGAACATATAATTATTATTATTAATTGTAAAAATTCTGAACATTGCAATGTTGTTTCTACAATTAGTTTATTTATTTTTTTTTTATAATTGCTTTACAATTACAATAGCAACAACGTCAGCGAAACTTCAGCAGTTTTAGGGGGGCGGGGGGGGGTCAAAAGTGAATAATGCTTGTTGACTTATATTTAGTTCCCGCACCCTCAAAATATGGGGGGAGGGGCAACATGTATCAAAGTGATGTGGGAGGGAGGAGGAGAGAAGAACGTTGTTCCACTTCTCCTTATTTACCCTGTGTTGAGATAAATGCAATCATTTCCTCTATACAAACTTATTTTAATGGTGATATTCCATAAGAGAAGGATACTTTGCTTCTGCAGGCTCACTGTAAAATACAAATAATTTAAAAATATGAACTTCTTACAATAACTGATAGCATATTTTGTAGGATTACACCAATAATGAGTTTACTTAATATATTATAAATTTATTACATTATTTATTTTTATTAAAGTTAAAAGCTGTTTGATCTGCAGTTAAGATGAAGAAATTGTTAAAGAATCACATTGATTAATACTGAAATAATTACTTCTCTTGTTTTAGCTTGAAGTTACTTCTCAGCGTAAGTGCAAAAATAGATATTCAAGAATTAAATGTATATAAAATGTCTGTTGACTTCGAAAATAAAACCTTACTTTGATATGCTCAAATTCTACTGTAAATTTAGTGTTCTTTTATTTCATTAATAGTCCCATTTTTTTTAATTTTTTTTTTATCAGGTGCCCCATTCCTCCCAACTACGTGGGAGGAATGTGAAATTGCCAAAGCAAAAAAAAATCATAATTAATGTTTGTAGATCTTTTGTGATAATCCAAATTATATCATAGGAAAAGATCTTTCACTGGGATAACAATACAAAGTAATGTTTTCTAAAGTATCTCGCTCCTGCCTGGTGTCCCAAATCTCAAAAAGATCTTTCTAGGCTTCATCATGGGCAAATTTATTGATTCCTAGCATTTTTACTTTGCTTCAAGTATTAGTTTGCTGAATATCCTAGATTCCATAATACCATAAGTGAGTTGAAAAATCGCTGCTTTGCAATATTGTATTGCTCCTGAAGTAAAATTGTAGTTTTACCTCTGAAGGAATTTGGAAATAAAAATCTGCAACTCTCAAATACATAAATAATAATAATGCAACTCCTTCACTGTGTAATTTTATTTTATTTTTTTTTAATTTGGTTAAGAAAAAGCACAAGAAGAAATGAGTAAATTGATAAGCAAAAAGAAATTCTTTGTTTTCATTTTGTCTTATGTAGTTTTTACGGTGGTGTTTGAATGATCTACTTTCTGACTCTAACTCAAACATGCATTGCATGGGTCTGGATTCGAATCTTCAATAGATGTTTCTTTTTGCTCCTTCATGTCTAAATTTAAAAAGAAAACAACTTTTTAATGATGTTTCTGGAACTTTCTAATTCACTCTAATTAAAAATAACTGAAAAGAAGCCTGTAGTCTGCAAAGGAGATCCACAGGATTAGGACAGTATATTCAGTCTTCATTTTTTTTTAGCCACTTTGTTACCAGAGATATAATAGGAGGTGGATCAGCATAAAAAAAAGAGCAATCCATTGGACTTCTGAAACCATCCCATGACTAGGGTCCAAATGAAAATGCAGCATTTGCAACTAGATGAATGATTAGTTGGCGTAATTTAAAAGGATGGCAGTTTTGGATTTTATTAATATTTCTTTAAAGAAGCTTCTGCTTTTGATGCTTCTTAAAAAAATATAAAATCCACTTTCATCAGAAAATGGGATTAATGAGTTTTTTTTTTTTTTTCCCTCCTCCTCCCTCATCATTTTCTCTGTAGAATTACATATCAAATCACACACTGATTCTGACTGACATTCTCAAATTTTGATGGACACTTGGTAAAACAAGAGTCCTTACATATGTATGAAAGAATATTTTATAAATAATTTTAAAGCTCTTTTGATGGGCTTTAATTTGATGTGGAACATGACTGATTAATGTAGAAAATTATTTTTTGAAAAACTAATTTATTTTTTAAATTTGAAACAACATTTTTAAAATTTTGAAAAAAAATTCACATAATTACTTTATACTATGCTGCTGCATCTCTCAAAATTTCATTTTGGGATCAGTAGATATAGGAAGTACAAGTTTCACATGGGAGAAATATCTAGTATTGACTTTTAAAAATTATGTTGGGGCTCAATAATGTAATTACTTTTTACTGGCTTTACATTACAATGTATTGTAACGTAGGCTTGTAATTCGATGCAGAAAGTTGATTGTATAGCACAGAGTGAAGTCTGATGATAAAATGCCAATCGTGTAACTTGTGGTTTTTCACATTGTAGTCTTACAAAATCAACAATCCATCTCGTATAGAGCTTATATTGCCTAAACAAGTACACTTCAAGAGGTTGGCAATATTTGTTGTCTTCGGTGGCAATATGGGAATGACTCAAACCACTGTTTTTGTGATGAGCGATTTATATTCTGAGCACATCTTATTGTGGTTCTCAGCGTTCGAGGTCACGCACATCCTTTGTCTTTATCTATCTCCTAATTTCCATGGTATAGCACAATAGTCCAATGGTGGCTGTGCTTCCTGCCACCCACATTCACCTCACATACTCAAATTCAGTTACCAGCTGACATAACACTTTTTCTGGTTATCATATTTTTCCTATATTAATCATGAGCAAATGGCACTTTGACTTTATATTATTTGAAAATCCATAAAATTCTTTCCTAGCTGTGTATCTTTGTTGCTGTAGTTTCAGTGATCAACACAATCACCCCATGCTGTATGAAAATGCCCTCTTGAAGAAGCTCATTTAAAAATTTGGTTTATGGAAACATCATATGAAGTATAAAATTTAACAGTATAGAAGTTGTATTCTTTATTAATGGATTCCTTTCAGTGATGAGCAATATTGTTGAAAATGCTTATAGTACTCTCAATATTTTCTTATTTTATTTGCCTATAAAATTGTGCAAAAATGCCCATTTTGTAGTTCTTAAAATTTTTGGTGGATTTAATATAGATAGAATTTGTTATATTGATAGGTATTGAAAGGCATCATTTGGCCAAATTAATTGAAAGGCTGCAAAATCAAACCAACATCCTTTCACAGGCTAAATATTTGGCTGTATTGGCAAACTATTGCGAAGATGGAAGTAAGTCACTTTTTTTATGTTTAGTTAATAGTAGTAATGGAGTTGGTTATTGGTTATCCAGTGGCATTATACCATTATATTTGGATGGTTTTTTTTATTTTTTTTATTACATTTCACCATTCAGTGATACTATAATACTTTATGACAATGTCTTAAACAAATATTGAATTATTTTATTCTGTAGTGTTTTATTTTTAAAAATGTGATCTTCATTGATTTTTTTTAATTTTTTATATTCATTATCAGTAATAGAAGGCATATTTTCATTAATCTTGAATGTTTATGTAATTCTATAGGTTGGCTGTAGAATCAGTAGTCGGGCTGGATTGAACAGTAAGCCTCAAAAAATGTTGAGTGCAATGCTATTGACTATTTCAGAGCGATGATATTTTTCTCTTTTGATTCAATAATTGTTTTGTTATATAACATAGCATTTATTGTTCCATAAAGTCATGCATTTCTCTTTTTGAGGTATTGCACATGTAGTTATCCCTAAAAAAAAAAAAAACAAAAAAAAAAAAAAAAAAAACCCTTGATTTTATTATATAATTGCAAAACTCTGAAACAAGACTACTTTGAGATGGAGAAGTAAAGAAGGAAGATGTAAATGCAAATATTTAATGACTTTTACATAGAATTTAATACAAATTTGTATGGACATACAGTTTGACATAACTCGTCAAAATGCTGCAAAATTAATAAAATTGCATTTAAATCATGATAAATGTTGCAAATGTAAATGCTTAGACATTGGTATTTTGGTATCCATTTGGTCAGTCCAGTATATAGCCACTTCTAACTGCTGTTTGGAACTCACAGTAAACCCACATGCTTTCAACTAGATAGATCGGTAAGGGTAGGTTCCCTTTCTTCATCCACAAGCCTTCTATGGGAATGAACATCATTAGTAGAAATAAAATTTTAGACTAACAGCCCCTCCAAAGAGTTATATGCAGATTCTAGGATTTCAATATTTGTGAGCAGTCAAAAAGTTTCACTGCTGAAGACATCAAAAGATGTATCTGTCTTATCACTGATATTTCATCCCAGTATAACATTTCAAAAATATGACTTGACATTCTTTTCTGATGACTCTGAAACAGCATCTGAACAACAATTACAAATACAAAGATATTTGGAACAAAAAGTATATGCAACACCAATGGCACTTAATCACAAAACAAAAGCAGGTTCATAAATAACTTTTTTAAAGTGGTTTTTTATTTGCATAGTGAGTGTTGCATCAGAACTGTTGCATAATGTTGCACTGTTACAGGATTACCACGTGTGTATGCTGATTGTGGGTTGTAAAAGTGTTTTGTTTTTAAAGACAACAAACAACCTGGAAATTTCTTAATTTAGTTGCATTCCAGTGTACTTCAAAGCATTTTACTCAAAAATTGTGTGCTGTTGCAAAAGAGGAAATACAACTGGAAAAAAAAAATCAAAATAAATTTTTAGCCTAATTTCTAATAGAAAGTTCCTTAATCCATTCTGTTTGATATGATTTATACAATTTCAAGTAAATTATGCAGATTTAATTTTTCTTTTTTTTTTTTTTCTTTTTTTTTTCCAGGAAGTGGAGAATTGGAACTGTTGGTATTCAGTAAAACTTATAATTTTAGTATAAATAAAGATTAAGCATTTCTGTTCTTTTTTTATTTATAAAAAAAAAAAAATATCTAAAAGAAATTACAAGAAATAACATTTTAAGGAAAGTAGCCTTTAAGTTATTTCAAACTTCATATTTAAAGCTGAATTAAAAATGTTCCTATTATTTCTCTTCCTGCATTGACAAGTAATTCTAATGAAACTTGAGTCAAACATGATCCTTACTAATGTCGCTCAAAAAGCTATTTTTTTTCTTATTTTAATTTTGCAATTCAGCCAAATCTAAAAAGAAGCAAGTTCCTTTTTTTTTTTAATTTTTATGAAATTAGATAAATTACCATTTTTCTCTATTTCAATTGGTGTATGTTTAATCATCAAAATTACAGTGATATTAGAATGTTAAAACTGATTTTTGTACCATTGCTATTCAGTGTATCATTCCAGTGTATTATTTCTTATTCATCATACCCAGTGTTGTGATGAAAATTGCAGGTTTTCTTTATTGAATTAAATTATTCTGAATAAGTGGGTCACTGCCTTTCCATTGAGTGGATTCTTTGCTGATTACAATGGTGGCATTTTACTTATACTTCTGCAAGTTCTTCTCATCAAAGAAAGGAAATCATATGGAACTAGTTCTCATTCTGGAAGCATTTTTTAAGGTAGTCTCTTAATTTATGTAGCTTAAGGTTGCACTTATTCTTTAAAGGCTCCTGCACCCTTCTATCACTAATCACTATCATTAATGACTGCCTTCATTAAGATTTCTAATGATTGCTGTTACCATGCTGTCATCCTACTCTTCTTGACAGTCAACAATTATTTTTGTCTGCTTCCATGAATTGCCAACTCAATAAGATAAATTCTCTCACTTTTTTTTTCTTCAAATTGACTGCTTTTATATGTCAGTCTTTGCATCTGAACAGACACTATATGTGCTGAAAGGAAGTAGGAGCACATTTAGTCATTTATTTGTTCTCTGAACAAGAGGTAGGAAAGGACTGTGGTAGCCATTTCTGCTACATCAAGGATTTAGTGAACTGTAACAATATTATGTTTTTATATTAATCAAATTGATTTTTTTTTTTGAGAATATGTGTTCTTTACAATGTTTGCTCATTTGGTTTTTCTTAATCTTTATTGATTATTGATAATTTTTAAGATACACAGTTGCTTTTGCAATTGAAAATGATTTTTATAAAATAGTTCACTGGAAGTGCAAGAATTTTTCTCTGTGGCTTGTAAAGATTAATGTAGATAAAACTTCCTTTATTAATTTCAAATATGGTCTCTAAAAAGTTTTGACTGTTCTGATAAGCAATTAGTTTTTAACCAAATGTAAAAATATAAATTTATTACAGCCAATCCAAATCTTACTAAGATAATTAGTTAATAAATTTAGGAGAGTGAGAGAAAGAGACTACTATAGAAATACTTGCTGTAAACGTTTCGTATAAATTGTCTGTTAAAATTGTGATAGGTGTTGTCAGTATTTAATATTAACATGTTCCTAGGTTTATTACAATTTTCTGTAATGAAAGTTGCTTTCATATGTTGATAATTCATATATGTATTTGATTCTTTATTACATTTCATAGCTATATTATTTTATGTATTAATTATTATTAAATTAAGCCAACATTGTTGGCCTCTGCTTGCTGATTTAAATGGCTTAAGTGTGGATGTATTAACTTGAAATATCTTAAAACTGCCACCTCTTTAATAGTTGCACAAAGACTGTTGCCACTTTGTTTGAAATCCTGTCAATTGTCATCACTTAGTATTTTTTATCATTTGTTAATTACAGAACAACTCACTATCTCTTCATTGTTACTCCACTTTATAATGGAAGACATGTCAGTTCCTCAGTATCAACAGTTCTCCTTTTCTTATTCACTAATCCAATGACATACTATCTGACAATGCCAAATACTTCCTCCAAATCATTTTAATTTTTTTGATGTCATAAATCATTGTAATTTTTCTTCGAATTAAAGTAGATACAGTAAAACCCCGGTTAACCGAACTCGGGTTATCCGAAATGCCTTCGAAAATCGAAAATCCAAACAATAATACTGTACTGCACTGAAATAGTATATCACAGAAATACAGCACAAAGTGTTGTTGTTATTTTAGGCTACCCTAAGATTCGTTGAACACTACAGTGAGTCAACGCCGGGTGACGTCCTTCTAATGAAAAGATAGCGGGACGTCACTGCTCGAAAATGTTGGGAGGGACGCAAGAAACAAACAGTAATTACTGAGTTTTTTAAATGAGTAATTCATATGCTACAAACTATTAAGTACAGAATACTGTATATTGATGTAGCCTACTGTAATCCTAAAAATGTAATTTTAACTTTAATAAAGAACATAAGTGTAGCATACAAAGAGATTTTTGAATTTGTTTGACCTTCAAAACCTTTCAAAAATAACGTACTGTAGTTACAATACAAAATACTGTAGCTGTATTAGATGTTCATGGTTTAACCGAAAAAATTGTTATCCGAAACTGCTTCCCCCCCCCCCCCTTTTAGTTCGGTTAACCAGGGTTTTACTGTGTATAAAATTCTCCAGTTAACTTGTTTAAGTGGTTCTGCAATACTAGCATTTTTATCTTATAGCAATCTGTGAGAATGCTTGTTAACTTCTATGGTTTGATTCAGGATCCCCAGCAACTGAGCTGTCTGATTAACTGTAGCATAGCTGGTTATGATGCAACAAAATGAGTAATTATTTAGCACTGATCTGGAACTGAGGGTATTTGTTTTTCATACCTACTGGTCATCTGAGCATTAGATTCTAGTCACTATGATAATTTATCATTAATTTTAACTTAATGGTTATTCATTAAGGTTTTTTTTTTTTTTTTTCCCCTCTTCTGACCTACAAGGGTCACTTCTTACATAAGATGTAATTCAGCAGTTGTAATAGAAATCTGTTTCTACAAAAACTTGATAAATTTATCTATTAGGGTCGCCCAAAAAATAATGCACATTTTTTTTTTCTCAGTCTGCAACAATGTTACAAATGTGAAATTTTAGATATTACAAATTTTATGTTTATTTCATGTTAAAAACGAAATTCCAGCACATTCCACCAGATAGCACTGCTGCAGCAGAATATCAAAATGGTGATTGTAAGTGATGCTAGTTACAAACAGTGCACTGTAATAGAATTGCTTGTTGCTGGAAACAAAACGGTTGGCAATATTCACAAATGCCTCTGCAACGTCTATGAAACTTTGGCTGTTGATAGAAACGGTTAGTTGCTGGAGAAAGAGTGGAGACTTCAAAAATAAAACAAATCAACCTTAAGATTTACTGCTCTCTGAACATCGGGCCACAACTATGATACCTGACATTTTGCAGCAAGCTAATGCCGCTATAAGGAACAATAGGCATATCACAAATTGACAACTAGTAACTGGATCTTTCAGTCAGTAAAGGAAGCATTAATGACATTTTGCGGATTCTACAATACCGTAACGGGTGTTCAAAATGGGTTGCATGAGGTCTCAAAGATGAACCCAAGATGCAGCTAAACGACTTTTCTGCTGATTTGATAGAGCATCTTGAAGCTGATTGGAGGCCTTTTTGTCCTGGATTGTGATGGTGATAAAACTTAAATCCATAGCTTTGAATCTGAGACAAAAAGGCAGTAGATGGAATGGCATCATTCTCCTAGAAAGGAGAAATTCAAAATGACTCCCTTCACCAGAAAAGTCATGATGTCTTGTGTTTTGGGACTGCAAAGCTGTGATTTCAACTGATGTGATGCCACAAGAGAGCACCATCAACTCGAAAGCTTATATCGCTACACTGAAATGCCTCATTATCAGCAATTTCGACCTCACAAAAATCCGTTGCTTCAGCATGACAATGCACACCTGAATAAGAGTTTATAAACTCAAGAAGCCATCACAAAACTTGATTGGATAGTTTTACCCCATTGTAATGCTGTCTCCGTGGTTTTATGAGCGCACATGTAAAGGAAGGTGTTTAAGGAGAGTTAGCGCAGTGGAATCTTTAATTAAATAATTAATCAACTGGGGTGCTGGGCCCGATTTACCTCATTAATCAATTGAGAAATACGGAAAATATTTAAAAAGCAGAATCTGTGTTTAACTGCAAAGCCAGTTGGATTGGGTTGGGGACTGTTTTGTAAACAAACCTGGCCCCACTCAGTCTCGCTGATTCGGAGTGACCTCGCCCGGGACATCCAACACTTAATGCAGGGTTCTCTCTCAAGGTTAGCCAGTGCGAGGGTCAATAGATAAAGAAAAACAGTGCCAGTGAGTGAATAAATATAAAAATAGATAAGGCAGAATAACTAGTTTGGAAAATGAAATAGTAGATTTAATAAAGGATAAAATATATATTTCCAGATAGATGATTATGATGGTGGTTAACAAAGAAAAAATATACATAAATATACACCTTACCCCGGGGTTTTCAAACTAAGTTGATACACAAAACTAACGTTAATAATATATATATTAATTGCGTTCTGAGCCACTTGACTAGTTCAATGTTTGCCGATGGTTGCACACAGTTCATAAGAGTCTGGAACGGTGAAGAAGGTCAGAGTTCAAATATATAGTCCATACTCTTGAATATCTGAAGAGAAATTTTCTGATGGATGCAAGTAGCTTAGGTGGGGACGTCATTACTCTATACAGGCCTGAAGACATGCAGAACGCTCTACAGACGTAATGATAATCTTCAGGGCTGCAAACTATAGCTGAGTCTTGCATTTCCAACAGACCTCAGCCAGTTTCTTCAATGTGATGAGCCAAGCAGTTCTTGCTTGGAAGAGTCTACCTTGTTTCGGTAGGAACAAGCATCCGGAGAGCGGCGAAAATTAGCTGGCCACTCACCTTTGTCGGATGCTTTTTGCCCACGGTCCTCTGTCTTTTCACTCTTCAGTATCATGAGAACTGCCCCCCCCCCCCAGAGTGACGCCACCCTGTCTGGGAAAACCTATGTCAACAGACCGGAAGATGGAAGGGAACAAAGAAAGCAATAAAGTAAAAGGAAGGGAAGGCAAGATGGACGCCAGATAGGGGAAAAGGCTGAGAGAACACAATAGAGCATCTGGAGGACAAACCTTTCAAGAAGACAAAGAAGCATTTTGGCAAGGTTCGGGGAAATAAAGAAATGAGAAAATATTTTTAAGGATTTATTATATATAAAATGATGAAAA
Source organism: Thereuonema tuberculata (assembly GCA_023159025.1). NCBI lineage: Eukaryota > Metazoa > Arthropoda > Chilopoda > Scutigeromorpha > Scutigeridae > Thereuonema > Thereuonema tuberculata. The sequence goes on from JAFIDM010009631.1 coordinate 104,917,160, forward strand.
TAAAGGATAGGAAAGAGAGAAATTATGTAACAACCTTGGGCGTTACACCATTCACCTTATAGTCCTGACCTAGCTCTGTCAGATCTCCCCTTTTCGGTTCAATGAAACATGCCATCAGAGGTACGAGATTTGAGGATGATGTGATTTGCGAAGTGAGATCATGGCTGTGTGCTGAAGACAAGATTTGGTATCAACAAGGCATAAATGCTCTCATTTCTCATTGGTGCAAGGCCATACTAGTGGACTGGGATTACATTGAAAAATAGTGAGAGCACACAAAACATTGCTCTCTTATTATATGTAATTTTCAAGTTCTTTGCATCAGTATTTGATGGGGAAAAAATTATGGTGCATTTTTTTGGGCAACTCTCGTACTTTGAACTTTAACCCTGTCACTCCCATTAAGACATCATTCCACCTTTTAGGCTTCTGATAAGAATCAGAAGCCTTATAATCTGATTTTGTCTGTCCATCCGGCTGTGGACAAGTATCATTAAAATATCATTAAATTATTATTAGCAACAATTGCGTCTTTTGCATGCGCAACAATCACATTTATAATAATAAGGAAATTAAAGTAATATCAATTGTCTTATACATATCAGAAGCCATTGCAAAGCATTGTGATTGGTTTACTAATAGCTGTCACTACCTTGTTTTAAATTACTCACTTCCAAAAGTTAAGCATGGAGAGGAAAAATGTTAATTTCCGTAAGAGATCTGAATTAAAGAAGCTGAAATTTGCTGCAAAGGTAGAAGGAAGTATACAAATTATGTAGATAACAGCCAATAATGGTTTCGCGTCGAGAAATATTCAAAACAGGCAGTCGTATAAGAAGCCGGCATTGTGAAGGGTTACAGGAGTTGCTTGTAAGTGCTGATGAAAGGTGTTTAGAGCATTCGTACGATTTGTTTTCAAGCTAGACGTGTTTCTATGGCTTCCAGAAGATGAATGGAAGATTCTGAGCGCTGGCGGGCTGTCGGACGATTGAAGCAGGACAGTCTATAACAGATGTTGCTCGTTTCTTCGGCGTTCATCATTCCATCATTTCACGATTATGGAAACAATTCCAAACCAGCTAAACAGTTGTCCGAAGACGTGTAGCCAGTCGTTCAAGGGTTACAACCCTCACGGAAGATCGATATATTGCTGTTGTAGCCAAGCGGAAACAAAGATCGACCTCCACACGTCTGACATCTATGGTTGTAGCGGCCATTGGTAAGACGATATCTGCCACTACTGTTCGTCGAAGGATACACATGAATGGTCTGTACGGCTGGGTACCACAAGTTTGTGTTCCTATATCCATCCAATCCAGAGGGGCACGATTACAGTGGTTCCGCCAGCATGTGAATTGGACTATGTCTGATTGAGGTAACGTTATGTTCACAGATGAGTCCAGATTTGCCCTACAACCCGATAAGCGTGTAAGGGTCTGGAGGGAACAAGGCACACGCAATCGGCCACAGAACATCACCGAACATCACTCATTCCGCGGTTGAAGCATCATGGTCTGGGTAGGGATTTCATTGGGATATCGCACCGACCTGCACATCTACAGGCGAGGTTCTGTGACGGCTGTACGATATCGAGATGAAGTCCTAGACCCCATTGTGAAACTGTACTCTGCAGCAGTTGGTCCTTCTTTCATTTTAATGGACGATAATGCGCATCCCCATAGAGCTGCCATCGTTGATGACTTTCTGGAGAGTGAGGGGAGTGGCCAGCTTACTCGCCGGACTTTAATCCAATTGAAAATATTTGGAATGCCCTTGGCCGTGCTGTATGTCATCGTTTCCCACCTCCAGCCATTCGCAGAGTTTTACAAAATGCCCTACAGGATGAATGGCGATTACTGGACTCTGCGGTGGTTGATCACCTCGTAGCAAGCTTGATCACATGCTGTAAACTTAGGTGAGGGGTGCTCAGATACCCTATTAATGTCGGTTTTTATTGTTTTGAATTTAAACATCATTTTGTTAATGACGCAAACATGACGTCATCTTATAATTTATGAAAATTCAATATTTTGTTATCTCAATATGTAATTCTTTGTTTTGTTTCATGAATAAACATAGAGCTACTTGCTTGCAGCATTTCATGTCAATCAAAGCAGTACTTGTCGATTTTTTCGCATTTTAGCGCTCTGTGCTTAACTTTTGGAAGTGAGTGTAGTTAAGGATGAACTTCAGTGTGTTCGTAAAACAAGTTTTTATTTAAATATTCTAATTTTTTTTTTTTAATGGAGATAGTTATTTTAAGTTTAAATGTGCTAAACATCTTTATATTACACCTGTTTTCCATATATTCCAACAAATTGTTTTAACACAAATTAATGCCAAGTGTTATAATTTCCTATTTAAGAGTTTTAAAATTTCCATTTAAAGGTGCAGATATGAAGAGAGTGTTTTTAAAGTCTGATGGAATTACAGTTATCTTGGAAATTCTCTTTATGACTGAAAGAAATTCTATCAGGGAAATATGTTTAAAAACGCTTGCATTTCTATCTCTGGACTGTGGTAATTACAATCTATTTATTTTGTTACATTAATCATAGCTTAAAATAATTTTCTTGATCTTTTCAGAATTGTGTTGACAGAGCTTTTACTATTTTAGCTGATTTATCTAAAAGAGGAAAAGGTTTAAGATCAGGTGGAAGGACTGGAACTCCAAGGTTATCCTGCAATCCATGATATTGTCAATCTTTAAGACTGTAAATTGCATTCTGATAAATGTTTATAGTAAATACTTGATTCTTGATGTGATTTCTGGATTTTAAGATTCTTACAAATTCTTTTAAGAATATTAACAAAAAAAGAAAAAGAAAAATCCTTTTATGTCCTTGCTACTAAAGTTTTCTAATATGCAGTTCTACAGCATTTTACCAAACAGTTTTAAGAGGTTATATATCAAATTTTTTTTTTTTTTTTTTAATAGACTGCTGAACATAAGAAATTTTAAATGTCCTTATTATTCACTTTTGAGTACTTCCTGTTCATTCTTCCCATCTATTCTACTATAAATCATTTTTTATCTTGAACACTTGTTACATGTAATTGTATGTTTTATAACTTTGACTCAGATTAATGAGAAGCAGGTAGTATTACAGGGTGTCTACCAACCAGGAAATCCGGGATTTGTACGGGAAATTTGGGTTGAATGAAATGTACGGGAAATGTCCTTAAAAATCAGACTGTCCTCATAATGTTTTGTTTTTTTTGGTTGAAATTTTTGTGAAAATGTCCTTAAATGTACGGGAATTGTCCTTAAATTTTTTGTTTGAGATTCAGTAGACACCCTGTATTATATTCCCCTTCCACTTAAAAAAAAAAATTAAAAAAATTAATATCAAAGTAATTTCTTCATTTTAGAAATGGTCAGCATTTTCCTTAACATTTAAAATTATTTAATTGTAATAAATAACATTTATTTACATTGTAATTTTATTATCTTTTTTCAGTTGAAATCAAAACCTATTTAGGTTTTCCGAATTTATTTATATTTCTCGAGCAAGTTTTAAAGGAGACTAAGAGCAATGAATTACTGAAGACTACCTTACATTTTCTCTCCTCCATAGTCTACGAAAACAGTAAGGAAAATATAATATAAATAGTATCTTAATTAATATATATGTGCATTGATATGGTTAAGTAAGTTGATATTACATTTTATCAAATAAAAAAAAAAAATTCAGGGAGTTTCTCAGTATGTTTCAAACATAAAGAGAATTTTATTTTTAATATAAAGATAAAAGGAAAAAATTAAGTTGAAAGTAATAAAGTTGTTGTACAGAGATATATTTAGTACTTACATTTTATAATATATTATAGCTTCTAATGATTGGAATTTTAGAATAAATTTAATATTTGAATGCAGAATACAAATTAATACTCTACAAGGTTATCTTAGAAGTGATTTCCCAGAAGTTTAAAAAAGACATTAAAATGTTAAAATTTGTGGTAGTTGTGTACAAAGACAACTATGAGTTGACTCCAACCAAAAAAGTTCATAAATCCTATATTTCTTCCTTTTTTGGATGAATTGGAGAGAGGTTAAGTACCCACCTACTTTCATCTTGGCATGCCAGTGACACCTGTAAGGTCTTGGTGCATTAATAAGACTAAAGTTAAAGTTGCGATCAGGCCCAGAGGACCACGCAGTGCAACTGGAGGGTAGGCTCCAGTGTTCAGAACCTACGGGACAAAGTTGAGGACAGGGGGTCGGCCTGTCGCTCGCCCGCCTTTAACTCCCGGGAAAGATACCCGGTACCCATTCTATAAAGGGCTGGGTAGACCCTAGGGCCCGTTTGGAGGAGGAAGAAGCGTGGAAAAATTCCCGTCCTCCGCCGAGGCCGGGAATCGAACCCACCACCTCCAACCCGCAGCCAAGCGCCCTTACCCACTCGGCTACCGGGCCCACATTAATAAGACTAATAAAATCTTTATTATTTTCTTTTACTTACTCCACCTTCTGTTGATTTGGTCACTAATATCATTCAAGATTTATTGTTATTAGTTACCATGACCTTTATAGGAATTAAAGTAGCTCAAAACATATTGAATAAAAGGTATTTGTTGTTGCCATTGCTAGTCCCAGAATTTGAAAATCTACATTTCTGTCAGTTTTTCCTGTCTTCTATTTTGTCATCTCTGGATTTTCACTTAACACTTTGGTGTCGTACCCTTAGCTCCCCTGCTTTTCCCCACAGGTCTTGCTATTCTCGCACATTTTCAAAGTGTATGTATTATGAACACAAGTATAATTGGAAAAGGACTTTAGATCGGTGATAAAGAGCTAATCTTTGTCTTCAAAATGATATTACATTTTATTGTAAGTAGTATAATGAATAAGAAATTTAGTTACAAAGAAGGTTAAATCTTTAGGCGAAACAAAAGTTTTACACTATCTATTAGGAAAAAATTAAAGAATATGACAAAACAGAAAACAATATAGTAAACAACATAAAATTATATTTTATATTGTTATAATTAAATATAAAAATTGAGCCATTTCAAAATGCTTTATAAAAACTAAACACGTGCTTCCAAAACACATGGCAGCACATTGCTACATTTTCGTGACTTCCGTCAGGATTTCATGCGATATTATTGACAGGAAATGCCATCTATTGGTGGATTTTTTAACTGCAATGTATATATGAATGTATGTACATTCGCCACCTTCAACAGAGAAAGCAATGAGAAAGTCGCGCTTGGTATTCAGTTAATTTTTAAATATTTTTGGTATCGAACACACACTTTTAATGATGGACAATTATTTAAACAGATAAGTTCCAGCTGTCAGTGCAACAATGAAATAATATAAAACAATAGACAGCATTACCATTGTTGAAGTGCATTGTCATGCCGAACGAAAGAAAAAAGGTGTTTTTTTTCAATGCTGGTGACATTACAGAGGAATACGTCGTAATTCTGTGAAGATTGACAATTCTTTTAGCAGATATTCAGCACGACCATGTAAGGATTGCAACCCAGCAAATACAGTAGAACCCCTCTCGTCCGCCCTCGGCTGGTCCGCCACTCTGGTTGATTCGACCGTGCTCGAACCGGCTGAACTTGTCCCTGACCCGTTGCGCCATTGTGTTGTTTACTTGCATATACAGTGACTGTAGATGGTGAAAACGCTCTTAAGAATCGCAAAACATTGAAAAAGCCTAAACTTGAACTGCTTGACAACGCAGTAAATCCATATATTTTATGTAAATCCGTATTTTTCTGTATTTTTTGATAATCCGACCTTTTTTGCATTCTGACCATACCCCTAGTCCCAAAGGTGACGGATTAGAGGGGTTCTACTGTAAATGCATCGATTGATCATTGACAAAGAATACTCCAGAGATGGTGAGACTCGGAGACTTGGTGTAAGCCTAAACTCGCATAGACATGAGGAATTTCGTGAGTAGTGAACTAATTAATTTCTAAAGAGAATCATTTATGATTTATGCATAATGATTTGTCTGCCAAAAATAAAACTTTCATGATTAGTAATTATCTATTGAACTATGGATTAATTATTCCAGGAAAATAAAACTCTCATAATTCAGATTTTGTTTTCTAGAGTTTGTTAGATATACTATTCATTTTCGAAAGCCAGACCCGCCAATTGCGGACGATTCTACTCCGCAGAGGGGTGATATCGCTGAGATGGGCACTTTCCTAAGACCTGTTTTTTTTTTTTTTTTTAGTAGCACGCATGTTTATTTTCGGATGCTTACTGATTAGAAGCTTTCTATCAGTTCTTTGCTTTCTATTTCGTTTGAATTCGATGAAAAGTTCTGTATTTATCTTCACATGGCTAATTCAAGTGGAAATAAAGCTTTCAGGAGTGGCACTAAGAAGATTTTGCACAATATTAAATTTCTCCTCGCCCATATTTTGATGAAATCGAAGGAAACCTAAAGGGCTAAACGCACTTCTAATTCTTCCATTATGTTTCCGTAACGTAATTGCATTAGTGACGTAGTTATGTATTCAGGGTCACCAGAATTGAGCCTCGTAAGACATAATGGAGATCTTCAAATCGACGAACATATGTTATATAAATATGACGGCTATGTTCGTCGATTTCAAGATCTGTTACGTCTTATGAGACTCAATTCTAGTGATCCTGAATACCTAACTACGTCACTAAAGCAATTACGTTACGGAAATATAACGGAAGACAGAGAATTGCGTTTAGCCCTTGACGCATGTGCAAAAGCACTGAAGGTTCTCGTAAACAAAAACAAACGGTATTTTAATTTAGAATGTTTTAGTTTCTGAACACTCGAAGAATTGCCGAGCAATGTAAATTTAGAGAATTTATAAACACTTGTAGAACCTATGGGCAAAGACCCCAATGTGCTAAATGATTGCAGAAATCGTCAACATTTCCAACAAACACTCATTATTGTGAATATTACTTCCTCTGTTTGCCCAATAGCACTCTTTTATCATTTGTTGTTCCATGCTTCTGTAACAGCAGTTCATGAATAAAAATGATTTCACTTTCAATATCACAGAACTTCAGATTCCTAGTAATTAGTACATTTCTTATGAATCACTTCGTAATTAGTATTGGGTCGTCCGGAAAGTTCGTGCGGAGCTTAAAGGAAAATTGAAATTCAGCACATTTAAATTTTGGTATACAGTCATTAAATTATGTAGGTGCCATTCTGCTCCACACCCTTTCTCCATCGTTCAGGCAACTTGAAAATTCCATCCTTCCAGAACCTCTCAGGTTTTTGGCAAAAACCTTTTCAATATGATTTTTTTTGTCTCGACCAAAGAGTTGAAGTTTTTTTTCCATTAAGGGAATTTTGTAATGATCGAAATAGGTGGAAATCTGAGGGTGCGAGGTCTAGTGAATATGGTGGATGGGTTAGAACATCCCAATCAAGCTCCAACAACTTTTGTAGAATTATCAAAGACACATGAGGCCGCGCATTGTCCTGATGAAACACTACGCCCTTCCGATTCACTATTTACGCCCTTCCGATTCGCTATTTCTGGACGTTTTTGATCAATTGCTGTCTTAATACGTCTAATTGGAAACAATACTTTTCTGAATTTATAGTCTCATTTGGTAAAAGTTCATAATGCAGGATTCCTTTCCAATCCCACCAGACACACAGCATGACCTTCTTAGGATGAAGACCGGCTTTTGGGGTGGCTAAATGTGGTTTTTTCTGCTTTCCCAAAGGCCTTTTTCGCTTAACATTATTATAAATGATACATTTTTCATCCCCTGTCACTACTTGCTTCAAAAATGGTATCTCCTCATTGCATTTGTAGAGTGAGTCGCAAATGGAAATGCGATCCATCAGATGTTAAATTGTGGAAAACCCATACATCAAAATGGTTTGTGGAGCCAAGCTTCAGGAAATGCTCGTGGATGGTGGATTTTGATATTTTTAACATTTCTGCTAATTCATGTATAGCATGGATTATTCTCAATCACTGTTTTAATCTGATCTTCATCTGTGATGGAGGGCCTATCCAGCCATTCTTGATCTTCAAGGTTGAAATCGCCAGCTTTAAACCTAGCAAACCACTTCTGCACAGTTCTTTCAGCTACAGCACCTTCACCATAAACAGCTTGTTTGCCACTTGTATGGCATTTTTGCCTTTTCGGTAAAAGAAAAGCATTAAATATCTATAATGCACTTTGTTTGCTTCCACATTCAAAGGCGTATACAACTGACAAAAATTAACGTATTGTAACCAAACTTTTTTCCAAATATATCTGAAGTACCATCTTAGAATGTGTGCATATCATCTGTTTTTAATCATTCTGATATATTTAGGGATGTCCTTATGCCACCTACAGAAAATCAGCATGAACTTTCCGGACGACCCAATATATCCAAAATTTTCTTGCCTTCCTAATTAATTGAGATGTTTTATAACATCTCAATAAATTAAGAAGGTAAGAAAAATTTGTATATATTATGAATACTAGACGAAAGTTGAGGAATGAATATGGATTTTACCCAATATATCCTTGGCATGTGAATTTCTCTGGTACAGGCTTTTATTCTACTAGATTTTCAGTGTTGTCACTGTGCTAAGACTTGTCAGGATTTTGATAAGGCCTGAAAGTTTTTTTTTTTTTTTTTTTTTCCTTGACAATTCATGTTGCCTTAGTTACAGTATACTAAAGTGTGATTCTGTAATATTTACAGTTCCAGTTACTAATTTTGCCTAGTGTAGCCATTGTTGTCCATATTTCAGCAAGTCGTTCTTAATGCAGCCTTGAATAAAAATATATACAGTAAAAACTGGTTTATATGTAACAGAGTTGTATGTAGTTCTGATTTATAGACCTTGGCGAAAATTGTATTTATTATTATTATAATTATTATCTGCGAATAGGCCACGACGGACCATGCACATGTAGGTAATGTAGACAATACAAAAGTAGAAAATAGCGAGTAGCTTAAATATAAGTTGCCCTACGTTATGTGCAGTCATTAGTAAGGATTCAATTTTAGAATGTTGAAAGTTAGCTTCAAAATCTAAAAAAAGCACAGCAGTCAACAAAATAATTTTAAAATGTGCCCTCGGCATAGGTCACAATTTATATGGGTCAATCAACTATTCTTTGTACTAAACGAGAGCGACAAAATAATGATTTTCTAATAACAACAAAAATCGAAATCTAACTTCCTATGTAGCACATTTTATAGATTAGTGAATGAAGTTTTAGTTAACATAACAGGCAGAGCACTTTTTTAATTTGAAGAGCAATATTTTGCTTTATTTAGTGAGTTTATGGCGATAATTTGTCCCTTGTGGGACAAAACAAAACAAACAACCTAGTTTATTGTATAATATTTCGGATTTTCCCTGTCATTGTCGCATATCCTTACTATCAATTACTACTATTTAACATATATTTTGTATATTTAATAGCAATCTGTATTAAAATATTTGCTTTGGGAGTTTGCGAAGTCTCTGAAGGGATGGGGAAACCAAATGCTCGCAGGGAAACATTGACCCCTAAGTTACTGTAAAAATACTAAAATATTCGTAATTAAACCAATATCGGTCACTGTAAAGCTTTTGATCAATAATCTAAGAATACTTTGGGGTAAAAATAAAGTCCAACAATTATTTCCAAAAACAATTGTGGTTTTATTGAATTTGTGATTGGGACACACTTGGGTACAAAGAATAGTTGATTGATATATATATATATACACACACACATACATACATACAGTCGGACCTCGATATAAGGTCGCCCCTTGGGACCTCGCGAAAGTGACCTTATAACCAATTCTAAGCATTTGTCAAATAAGCATTATATAAATACAGTATAATTCTTTGTAAATTTAATACATACAAAAATATCAGTTTATTAGGTTATAGTTTTTTAATTTAGTTGAACCAATTAAAATTAATGGAATCAGAAAGGAATTATTTTTAAAAAAATTTAATTCGGAATAAAGTTGTATACAAACAGTACTAGTATGCTCAAGTAAAGTACTGATGTACAACTGACCTTATTTAAAATAATCCATAATACAGGACTGTCGCGATTTTGGTTTCATCTTTTGTATAATGTTTTCTAAGTTTTGTAGTTTCTGAAAATGTTCTTCTTCTCCCTCATGGCTCATAAAAGTCTTACGACATTTAATGCTCTGAGCATTTCTGCTTGTGTCACCGCTTCACTTTCAGTATCACTATCGTTATCCTCACTTTCTAATGCAATGGAATCTAAAACTTGTGAAACAATTTCGGAAATTGAAGCTTGAGAAGTGGTAGCAATTTCATCATCGATTCTCACATATTCACTTTCCCCTTCAATAGCACAGCCGCATTTCTGAGATCTTGTATTAACACAGCTAAAGGAATATCGTCTTCATCATCTTCATGTTATTTCATCCACACTATTTGTAGAAAATTGAAAACCAGCATGTCGAAAGGAATTTGAAATGCATGTGTTTGACACCAAGCTCCAACTTTTATGAATATAAAAAACGTGAAAATTTTTTTCCATCCATATTAGCTCCTAAAAAATTATCAGTCTTTCTTTACTTTTTTCCCCCCCCTACACATTTTTCTTTCTTGAGAGTTTTGTCTGGAAAAGAAAGAAAAATTCTTGGAATTGAATCAGTGTGGCACTGAAATCAGAGAAAAGTGACCTTCTATGCGATTACGGTATTTAAGACCTGACCATATATCTGATAATCCATATCATAGAATTTCTATTCAATGAAGGACTTTAGAAAAGTGACCTTATATGTGGGTGACCATATATCGAGGTCCGACTGTGTGTGTGTGTATATATATATATATATATTATATATATATTGTGACGGAACGGGATATTACTTGACCCCGTCGAGCACAGGGAATAGCAACGGATGTAGAAAAACTCCTATATTTCTATCCATTAATTTTATGTTGGGCGCCAATCGACTTAACGATAAAGTTTTACACTCCCGTTGCAACCCGTCGCTCCTTTGCCCTCACAATACCTGGTATCCAGCTCAGTTATCCCTTGGTCGTGGAGTCTGCACTTCCCAGGAGATCACTCACACATAATTACACAGTCGAAATTCAACAACAACAAAGTTTATTCACTTAACTTAAAACATAATTGAGGGACGTCTTGTCGCTCGCTTTAATTAAATTTGAATTAAAGAATTACAGTAGCGTAGTTATTAATTGAAGACGCTTACTAACAATACGAAAGCCCTGGTCAAGTTAATTTACTGTACTCCGCTGATATTTTTCTCATTACGTTGTTGTCACAAAGAACTTAGTAAAAATTTTCTTTTAATTTTAATTCTTTTTATGCATTATCGCTATGGCGGCACTTTTAACGTTAGGGTTGAACTTAATCTTTTCAGGGTAATCCAACTACTAAATGCGAAGAGGCACTCACGTTTAAGGGCGAAATAAATTCCAAAATCCCTGTTCCTAGGCACTAACACTATTCGTAGCACTGTTGAATTATTGTTACTAATAATTAACACTGGGAACTAATCTGGCTAAGTCTCGTGGCTAGCAGATATCTAAGGTTTGAAATTACCACTTCGGAGATTCGCAGAGGAGGATTTACCTTTCTGACGGACTTGGCTGGAGGTGACGGTTTATGTAGGGCTATCCAAGCAGTTGCCCACCTAAGCTATAATAACTCTTGCTTTAACACAGCCTAAGCTACCGTCCATGCTCGATGTAAGAAATGCCGGCGATAAGAGAGAGCGATAATAGCTCTGCCCGGGGTTTTGTATTCATTGTGACGTAATCACAAGTTCTTTTCTTTTTCTTTAAACGAATCACAATTAAGGAAATAAAACCTTTCCAAGACATAATGTCAAATGAGCTATCGCTTTGACATGACATAATCGCTCATCTGTCAATGGGATCACGGCGTTCGGACATCTCCTTTTATGGAAGCGCTGACCTGTAGAATTCCAAGAAACTATCTATGCAGGTGCGAATGAGTCATACCAACCATCGCATTCCATGAACTTAAAATTTAATTAAATTAATTAAATCTAAGCTAAATTCTATTTCTCGCTTAATTTAAACTAAAACTTTCGTACTTTACAACTTCTTAAGACATAACAATCATAAAAAAAAATATTTTAACTTTAAATCTTAAAACTATTTACAATTCCTGTATTTGAAAAATTATGTGTTATGTTACAATATATATATATATACACACACACACACACACGCATCAGTTCTTTAATTATGATGTCCTTAAATTAAGGGATCTTGCAGAATGAACTGTTTTGGTTGTATGGTAGGGACCAAACTTGATAGGCAGTACCTATCTTCCCAGTACACAAAAAATAAAAATGGTAGAACTCTTTCTGTCTTTAGAAATGCCACATGTGTAGTGGCAGTGCAGGTCACAACACAGGATGAATTGTGAGACAGTATTGGTCACTGATTTTTACAGTACTGTATGTCAATTGTTAGCCATGGCCCATCGTGTCCATTTGGACCTGCAAACGAGAGGCAAAGTTTAGGACGTCTTGAGGCAGGCCAGACACAAGTGGAAGTGTTTCGTGTACTGAACGTGTCAACCAGTGTATCTCTAATTTCTGTGCAAACAAGTTTGGGATTCACAAAATACAAAGTGTAGAGCTGTTCCAAACTCATCTGCCTATGCTATTCGGTGCATGGGATCTATTCTCTGACAGATGTTATATATTTTAAGCTGTTATTTTAGTTTTTGCAACACTACAACAATTCAGTCACAAATCACAGCTGTACAAACAAAATACAGTACAACCTCGAAAATCCGGACCTCCAAAATCCGGAAACCTCTAAAATCCGGAAGTTTTTCCCATTTTCCGAGGTGTTTTTTTTTTTTTTTTTTTTTTTTTTTTGGCACAATTCAAGAAGCACGGTAGCCAATTGCAGCGTTCTGACCAAGAATTTTTCTGATCGCGTGGTTTTGGACTACTACATTCCATTTTGAACAGTGCTTGTTTTCGGTCAGTGACGTATCCTCATAAAGTTACAGCTGCTATCAATATTGAGTGAGTTATATAGTTGCAAAACATGTCTAATAAACGGCCAGCGGATTCTTCTTCAGGGGCGAAAAGGAAAAATAAGTTTTTAGCAATTGCCAAAAAAATACTTCAATCTAAGAGATGCGTTAAAGCCGCTTTACATGTACCATTTCACAGGATATAAGTGCGCCAAGTCGATATGGCGAGCACATTGTCCGACTTAGCGCTTGTTGTAAAACGCGCCATCTTGCATGTCATCTGACACTAACGCTCCTGGTGACGAATTGTAGAACTTGAAGTCCAATCGATTTGTATCTATTTATTCGAAATTACCAATTACAAAAATGATATGCATGTATGGAGGTCATCTTTTCCTTATGTTTTCATGGATGCTTTCAGAAAACGTTACATTATTAATCAAAATCTTTACAGAATTTCAGCCTGAAAATTTGAATAGATGAGCGAAAATTTGGGATCTCAAAAATATATCGTGGGATGATCGAGATTTAACGAGAAATATCGAAACTGAAAACAAAGAAATACAAAAAGATGAAAAAACAAATGAATATTTCCTATTTTTATTCTATTCTGTTATTATTATTAAATAATATAAATAATATTATTATTGTTAAATAATATTTTTTAATTGGTTAACTTTATTTTTGGTAAAAATAATGACAAAAAGTTGTGTTTTATAGTGTATTAGTTAACACTATGTTTGACTTTAATATAACTCTCTAAAATCCGGAAAATTCTAAAATCCGGAATCGGCAAAGTCCCGGCGAGTCCGGATTTTCGAGGTTGTACTGTACTAAGAAATAGTATTCTGAACAGGTAAAAAATAGTAATTACCTGTTCAATAAGAATACAATAAAGGCATTGAATAGGTGGGATTTTTTCAGATCTCGATCTATAAGCTTTGTAAAGAAGAATTAAGTCATTTTTTGCAGGTCTAGAAGACCTGCAATTATTAAGGACTAATGTAGAAGATTTGTTTACATTGCCTTCCATTTTCGCTGCTGCTATTTGATTATTATAAGGACTCCGTATTATTAGATAATCGCATTACTGTTACTTGGAGAGCTAGTATACATTAATCAAATTTTTTCTTTTTTTATTAGGCTTTCTTTGTTTATTAACGAAAAAAAAATTTAAAAAATGTAGATTTGCCAAAACCTTATTCTGAACCTTTCATAACATCTTTTCTCTGACAAAAAATTTCAGTTACACTCCAGATGCTTAAGACAACTGTTTCTGCATTATATATTTTTTAACATGTGCGAATAATGCGTTTTGACTAGCCACTCTTTCGTATACATCCATTAAAATTCCTTACAATCTAAAGTCAGTCTTGTAGACATTCTTTGTTAAGCCAACATCTTGAAAACATGACTTGCTGCCTGCAGAAACCGTATGTCATACATAGAAATTAACTTATGGGTAGAATGTGATTCAGTCTTGTAATCGAATCTGTAAAAAACTTCAGCAAATAAAACCTTTGCTGGCTTCTGTATGTTATCTCCACACTTTGATATCCATTGATATCCATTTGATCTGGATCTGAATTGTTCACTTTAGTAGAAAGGGACACAATGTCTAGATATATTATCCTCGTATACCTCGTCTTATTACTCAATATTGTCCATTATTAATTCTTTTGATCACATATCAGACTCCATGTATGTATACAGCATCTAAATATGTAGGTGCCCTTGAAATTCATGTTTACTATTTTTCAACATTTTTAGGAAGGCTAGATAGCAGCCATCTCTTCCACTTATGATAGCCATTTATTTGATCTAAAATGGTACTTCAAAAGATGCCTTTCTGACAATTGTGAAACCTGTTGCCTAGTCCTGTCCAACTTTTTCACAAATTCTGAGGCCATTTTTACTGCAATCCCAAACATTGTCTTCGATGCTTCCCCGCAGTGCAACAAGCTCTCAGCTCTTACAATTTTTTTAACCCCCTTTCAGTGCAAAGAAGGAGCTAAAATTTGGTATACGTCAACTCCTTAAGATCCTGAATAAATGATAAAAATTTCAAGGGATGTTTCGATCTGACAAACCTAACCATTCCCTTGTTAGACTGGTTTAAGGAAAGCAATGCAGGAAAGCACTACTTCGCAATGTGACATTGGAAATGCACCTGACAGTACCACCATGTCCCTGATTTTTTTCTCGTTGCCATATCTGTAGCTTTTCCACTTACCATGTTAGCCAGATTCACAGTATCTTGCACAGTAAAAATTTCTTCCATTCATTGTTCTCTTTAAGATGTTGAAATGACAGGAGAACAATGTGACGGCTTTTAGTTGAGATAGAGTATTTTAAGTAGAAGATTTTTCTATGTCTAAATATTATTTTTAATTTCTTCATTCATGTTGAGATGTCTAATGACTGTTCAGTTTGTCACTTAGGGCAAGCTTTTACATCTAATGTTCGTCTGGCCTGCACTTGCAGTAGGCTGAAAAAATGAACATTGAAATTTAAATTTTAATCTAGTAGGCTAAATCAATGAAATCTTGGATCTTCTATAAGTATATCACAAATCTTTATTAAAACTCCAAGTCTTTGAAAAATAAGACGAAATATTGGTCTGTGGTGCAGTGATTTGGAGTTTTAATAAAGATTTGTGATATAGTAGGCTAAAATTAATGAGTTGTTTTTTTTTCCTCTGGATCTTCTCATTGTGTCACACACACACACACACACACACACACACACACACAGAGGGAGTGATAAGAGATAATTAACAACAATAACTTCAATGTAGTCCCGTGCCCTATGGGATAAGATGACTTTGGATCAGAAGGTTACAGGTTCAATTCCTGTTGTGGACATTTCTTTGTAAAAATTATTTCTGTTTTCACAGGAAATTAAAATTATTTACTGGTGAACATGATTTTTGTCTCAAGAAAACTAATGGGTCTCCTTAAAGTAACTTTTTATGCTGAATTCAAATATGTAATTAGAATTTCTCCATCATCCATAGTTATTCTGTGACAAATGACTTCTCAGTATGAGATTTTTTGTGTTTTTCGTCATCTTTCCTACTTGGAAGTTCTGTTTATTGTAAGTAATATGTGGATGTTAAATATTCAGAAAAAAGGTTTGTATTTGTACAGAGTAACGGAGAGACATGACTGTAGGTTCGTTCATGTTCCGACATGTAGGGACATGTTTAGTGTTGCACTGTCCCATTAGTAAGAGCCAGTAGTGACTTGATGTGAACATGATAACATGGCTTTGTATGTGCTTTGTTTTTATTTTTTACTGTGGATGATACATTTTACAAGTTTTATAGTGTTGTAGTTAGATTTCCAGTATGCCAAGAAAGTGTTTACCCTGACTACCCTGGCAGTTTCTGTTATGTGTGCAGTGAACTAACATTTAAGTCTGAGGTGCAACTTTACTCCACTAATAAAAGTGTTATGAACTTTATTTTGGGTGTAAAATAGATGAAGAAATGGCATGGGCCCGCACATTTGCTGTGTATCGTGTGATACACTTTTCATTGCATAGAGAAATGGTTCTTGCCACATGCCATTTACTGCCTATGGTTTAGAGCAAACCAAAAGACCACTCCTTTGATTATTTCTGCTTAAACATTAAAGGGATCAATCTAAAGCAAAGCATACAGTGATTTATCCTAAATTACCATCTGCAATGAGGCCAGTTCCACACAGAAGAGCTACCCATACCTAATCTCCAGAACATGGGACATTCAGCAATGATAACTCTAGCTTCTGATGGAAGTTATGTAGAACAGGAAACAGACTCCTTGTGTGGTGATCCAAAATGTGAAGCAAGCTTTTTGCCTGAACCACATTTATTAACTGAAGATCTTAACGATCTTATACGAGATTTGAACTTACCTAAAAAAACAGTCTGAACTTCTAGAAGTTCCCAGTTAAAAGTATAAAATCTTCTAAGGTACCAAAATATGCTATTTTCTTAACCGTGACTCTGAATTTAAAGATGATTTCTCTGAAGAAAATGCTCTAGTGTTTGTAAAGATGTTTGTTTTATTATGGAGACCCTTGAACATCAGCCGACAGAGTGCCATTGTTCATTGATTCCTCTAAAGTTAGTTTGAAAGCTGGGTTTCTACATAATGATAATATTAATTCTCATTAGTGCCTGTGCCCCATGCTGCTTCCCATCAGTTCCTGTGCCATGAAAGAGACATATGAAAAAAATGAAATAATTATTGGGAAAGCTCCAGTATGAAAAATATTAATGGAGTATCTGTAGTCATTTGAAAGTTATTGCACTCTTATGGCTTGCAACTTGGTTACACAAAGAACTGTTGTTTTTTGTGTGAATGGGATAGTAGGGGCAAAAACAATCGCTACATTACAAAACAATGACCCGACCATAAATTACTCGTTCCTGAACAGAAAAGTGTGTTAAATATCCCATTAGTCAATCCTGAAAAAGTGTATTCAACTCCATTACACATCAAACTAGACCTCATAAAAATTTTTGTCAAAGCAATGGACAAGAATAGCCCTGGGTTCACATTTTTGAGACGTAAATTTCCGAAAATTAGTGATGCAAAAATTAAAGAAGAAATATTGATGGGTCCACAAATAAGAGCCCTAAATGCA
This sequence comes from Thereuonema tuberculata, assembly GCA_023159025.1. Taxonomy (NCBI): domain Eukaryota; kingdom Metazoa; phylum Arthropoda; class Chilopoda; order Scutigeromorpha; family Scutigeridae; genus Thereuonema; species Thereuonema tuberculata. The sequence continues at coordinate 104,934,755 of JAFIDM010009631.1, forward strand.
CAATAAGTTTGAGAAACATTTAAATCAAATGGAAAAAGAAGCCTGGCAATCATTCAAAAATGTTACTCTGAAGTTTTTGGGGAATAGAAAGGCAGAGAACTATCGTGATACAGTGAGTGATCATCTGAAATCATATAAAGTATGGGATGTAACATGTCCTTGAAAAAACATTTCTTGGACTTGCACATACTTCTTCCCAGAAAATCTCTCGGGGCAGTCAGTGATGAGCACAGAGAACGAACGCTTTCACCAGGAGATTTCTACAATGTAAGAGGTATCAAGGCAAATGGAGTCCCAGCATGCTGGCTAATTAGTATTGGACCATCAAGGGAGATGCTCCACAGGTGAAATATTGCAGAAAATCAACATCTCAATGCTTTCTATATAAGGCAGAATGCTTTATCATAAAGTTTGTGTATTAGGTTCTTTATTATTATGTATTAAATTTCCTAAAATTATAAACACCTGTCTTTTAAAAACCTTGCCTGATGAAAAAAAATCAACTATCATATTTGAATTGGGGATTAAAAGTACTTTCAGATTCACATACTTTAGTTCTTGAGACACAAAAATATATTAATTTGTTCCCCATGTTATTTCCAAATGCGGAAGTGCATTACGATAGTTCGCTAGACACAGACAGATCTGGAAAACTATATGAGAGATTATTTTTAGTTATTTTTTTATTAATTTATTCATCTTTAATAATTAGATTATTTTTATTAATTTTTTATTAATCCATTTATTATTTTACTTTTTTTTATTTTTTTATTTTTTTTGTGGTTCATTGAACGAAATGGAGATTTCTTTTATTGGTTTGTTTTGGTTGAATGGCTGAATAAATTGCATAAAATAGGTGAAATCTCAAGATTTTAAGCTCCACTTTGGAGGATTTTTTATGAGCCAGCAGAGGGATTTCAGGTTTTCTATATTGTTCATTGGTTACACATGTTTTGTTAGCTGTAAAACATGCCTAATAGGTAATTTTTCTTAATATTGTTAATTCCTTTTCAGATTATTATTGTGCAGTAATTTGAAGTATAAAATAGAAAAATGATTTTTAGAAATTTAAATTCATGCTTTTTTTTTTTTTTTTTTTTTTTTTTTTTTTTATATATACATCTTGTACTAAATTGAAATGCATTTTGTAAGTCTCCATCAGCTTTTGCACCAATTTCCAATAATTGTTCAATGCAAATTCTGGTGACAATGTACTTTTTGTCCAAATTGAGTCTCATATACTATGGCTTACAAGAAAAATAAAAAATGTTTAAACACTTCAGTAGTCATACATTTTTATGATTGATATAGGGTGTGTTTTTTTTAAATTTCTCTTTTTTAAGTTTGTCAAAGATATGTATGCAATTGAATAAAATTGTGTTTTATCTCTTAATCAAACCATTTTACCTAGAATTTGACATTATAATTCTTGATATAAAAATATAAATAAAAAGTTCGTTCTTTCTAAAGCCTCAGTTCTAAAGTTTTTGTTTTTTTAAATTTATTTTAGCAGCAGGACAAACACTTATAAGAGCATCGGGATGCTTAGATTTACTCCTGGGACTATTTGTGTAAGTTTATTTTATATTAGATATATAGTGTATAACAGAAAAATAGCCATGCTTTGTGTGGGTTAAAAAAAGTTGTCCTGATGTGGAGAAGGAAGAAATTGTAATTGTGAGATTGCTTCGAACCTTTCCCAGTTGGTGGTGGTGGGGGAATCACATGATGGTTACAAATCAATGTTATATTCATATTTTGTAACCTGTAAACTCCATAAATATCAAATTTCATCGAGATCAGAGGACAAAAGACTTTCTGCTCTTCTCCACCCCCTTAGAGAAAAAATTGTCAAACCCTGAGGAAACATTTAACCCAATTCTAAAAGGAACCTTAAAATTTAAAGTTGCTATGTCTAGCAGTTTTGGCTGTGCATTAATGAATCAGTGAGGACACCTACTTTATTATAAAAATCCATCCTCTCTGCCACCCTTCAGGTAATTTTATTTATTTATTTATTTTTTTTTTTTTTTTGAAAACATTTGAACATGTATTTTTTCATTTTGTAAG
>JAFIDM010009631.1:104937209-104951399 GCA_023159025.1 Thereuonema tuberculata
CTCTTTCCATTCACCCATTGGGTATTTTTTTTTTTTTTTTTTTTTTTGAAAAACCTTTAAACATGTTTTTCTTTAATTTTTATTTTTATTTTTTTTTTCTTCCTAAGTTTCATGTTTCTAGCAGTTTTCAAGATAAGCAGAGCCTTAAGAAAGTTTGCCCCTCCTGTTTACACCATTTAGGACATGAATATCGAAAAGTTGTCGATGTATCTTTTCGATTTTGACAAAGAACACTCGTGTCAGATTGTGTTTCCAACTCAAACGCTTTCTGAGATATGTATACCCTTGAAGACCCACCCCCACCGGGTTTACACCCTTTTTGGGTAGTATTTCCAAAAATCCTTTCTTACTGAGTGCCTATGTTACAAGGGGAACCCTTTCTAAAATTTTAAGGTCTTAGGATTGGCAGTTGATGAGTCATCTAGGCATTGATCAGTCAGTCAGTGGGTTTTCCTTTTATAAATTAAAATTATACTGATTATGAATATTTAGTTGTATACAAGACACTGAAATCTGGAAAAAAATAAAAAAGATTTACAGATCCACAATCCCAAATCTGAAATTCTGAATACTTTTAAAAAGCTCTGAAAACCGAAAAGTTTCTTTGTGTGGCCTGTGTGGCATCAAATATTGACTGAACAGTGATTCGTGTGTGTCAGTTGACACTGTTGTGTGAGTTCTGTTGCTGTGCAGAAGTGCGTCTGCTGCTGCTTAGATAATTTTTATCTTTCAGATATTTTTTTCTCTTTCTTGAGCGAGTGTAATTTGTCTGAAATTGTAACGAAAAGCTGCAAGTACCCTTATGGTTAACAGTAAAAAAAAAAAAAAAAAAAAAAGCATGTCTCATTATCTTCATATTGCAGAAAGTGGAGTTAACCGAGGAATGTAATACAAGACCATTCTAAATTCCAAAAATTTTCAAAAACCTACTTTGAGGCGTTAAGAGTGGACTAACCCTCAAATCCCGAGATTTTAATTTGTTTGGATCAATCTGTGGTATGAAAGATTGTCTACTTTTTGGTAAAATGGACTAAGCTCTTTATCACTTATCTCCAAAATAGCAAAAAAAAAAAAGTCCAGATTTTTGTACAAGTATTTAGCTTTAGTGTTCAATATCTCGAAAAGTTATTCAGAAGGGTTAGTCCACTCTGGTTCTTAATGCCTCGTTTGAGCTCAAGGATTTTGAATGTGGGATTGTGGACCTGTATTAAAATTGGCCAGTGGAATATATTGCCCATTTCTTGGGTAGTATAGTTTGAACTTAAATCAATCTTTGCAATTATTTTTTCGTTAGTGAAACTTTAAAGATTTTAAAAGATTTTAAAACTTAACATTTAAGATTTTAGGAGTAGAAGATTGTGTTTCTAGAGTAGTTGAAGCAAGGTACTGTGGGTGGCATTCCCAATGTCACATTAGCTGCCCGATGCTTCCCTGCATGCCTCAAGCTCTCCGCTCTTAGACTGGTTTAAGGAAAGTAATGCAGGAAAGCACTACTTAGCAATGTGACATTGGAAATGCCACCCACAGTACAAGATGGGAAAGTGGTTATGACTAGCTACAGTATTCACAAAATTCTTAAGAGCTTGTTTATAACTGAGGGTTCTAAGTTAATCTTGAATTCAACTTTATTGTTAAAATGCACTTGTCAAACTGCTTTCAGAAATTTTAAGAATCCCGATATCTTTTAAAAGAAACAAAATTATCTGAATATTAGATCATCTACTTTTATCAAATTGGAAGTTGTATGAAATGAATTGTTTTGGATTACATCATATTACCTGAAATGTAAATTGTTTTCTTTTGGTAATTGACCAAGAAATTTTTCTTAGATACATTATAGAAGAATTTGTAAACAAAAAAAAAACGCCACTTAATTCATAAAAACAATATTTAAAATATTGACATTATTAGTATTTAAAATTTCAGTACACTTGGCATTTTATTGAAATTAAAAGCCTAATTTGAATATTATTATTCAAACACTATTCATTATTCTCAAGGTTGATATTTTAAAACTTAAATATTTTTGTCTTCCAGGTATTAGTTAAAATCATAGATAAAATCTATTAACTACAGAAACAAAATTCTAATGAACTGCAGTTCAAATTAAGTTAATTATTGTGAATTTTACTATTTCAGTTTTTTTTCTTTTTTTAATGTATTTCAAACATGATGAATCTATGTTTTTTTTAGAGCTTCCAAACCAACAGCTTCAGAACCAAAACCTGAGAAATCCTTTGATATTTGGAGATATGTAGTAAATGTTTTGCATGCTAGTGTGAACAGTCCACAACATGGTAAGAATGGTAGTATTTTAAATGTAAATTGTGCTAAATTAATGTGATTTTGAAACTTGCGTGGATACTTTGTACTTGCTGAAAGACAAATGAATTACAATCCTTGTTTTCAAGGTACAAGAATAGCTGCCAGCAGACTGCTAAGTAGAGATGTACTGACACCAATTAATAGTATAGAATCTAAAAACGGAAGTAAGCCTACTGCATGTTCTTGTTCCCAATCTTTCACACGAGTTTGCTGCATCCAATGGCTACTTAGCCGGTAGCAAAAACTATACTTCCTGCTTGAATGCTGCTTCGCTGACGGCTACGCTTTGTGATCTTGAAAACAAGGAATGGCTTAACGAAAAAACAGAAAGATAGCTTAAAAACTCAGGGAAATAACACTTGGGGGGGGGGGGGGGGGAAAAGGAAAAAAAAAAAAAAAAAGGAAAAAAGAAAAAAAGAAAAAAAAGAAAGAAAGGGGGGGGGGGGGGGGGGGGGAGGAAGAATATGGAAATAAAGGAAAAGATAGTAATTCTTAGAAAATGTGTAAATAACGAGGAATAGCTATCTTCCTGATTTATGAGAAAGCAATAATTAGTAAATACCCACCATGTTTTCTAACTTTTATCAAAAGTTTTATATTTAAAAATGTTAAAAGCATTCTATCTGTAGTTGCACAGATGCCCAAATAAAAGCTAGAAAGTAATATGATAATAAGGTGTACTGCTAATCTGACAATACTTGTGAAAAAGTCTGTTATAAAGGAAAAAAATCATACATTAAATTAGTGTCATTGTCTGTAAGAGTCAGGCAGGTCTGATAGTTGACATCTCGGGTTTTAAAAATAAGTTGAGGGTAGCTTATAACTAGGCAAGGTAAGATGCCAAGTAGGAAAAAAAATTGTCACTGAAACCGCACATATCCTTCAGGAAAAAAAATCCTAAAGTTAGCCTTTCCCACTTTTTAAAAAGTAACGCTGTGAAATATTGAATTGTAAAATGACATTGCATAACAAAAGTTAAAAACCCATAATTCAGTGTGCTGAGGTCGCAGAATGATCTTATTTAACCTAATATAGGACTACCCATTTTACAGCTTCATGGTACCTGGACCCACTATTGCACAGTGATTTTCATGTAAAGGCTTGCAACTGAACTACAATAAACTATAGAAGGTATCAGAAAAAGTATTTTATTTGAAAATGGTTATTAGAGAATGTTGCAATTTTACATAAGTAGCTATATATACTGAAACTTTTAAATAGCTAGGAAGCAATTTGTTTCTTTGAAAATGTGAATCGCACTCAGTAATTTCCTTGTAACAGAACCTGTAGAAACTGCTAGGTGGTACTTGGACAGGTGGTCTCATTTTCTTGGAAGACATGTGAGAATGATACCCACATTGTGTGAGGGTGTGTGGGCCACTAATAATATGTAACTATCCTAAATCGAGGACACTGTCAAAGGTTGAAAGTCTCAAAGTGGGCGATTATGTTGCTGGTCTGAATCCCAATGGCCTTAAGTGATATCTTGGTTAAGTTTTTTCGTTTTATATGATAGCCATACAAAACATATGGTCCATGTTTTACGAACCTTCACTACTGTTTCATGCAGGTAATTAATAATCTTGATCTTAGAGAACCTTTTGCCTTTATTAATATATTGGAACCAGGTCTCTTCTGGGTTAAGATACTTCCAGTGGCCCATACACCCTTAAACAATGTGGGTACCATTCCCACATGTCTTCAAGAAAATGACCTGTTCAAGTACCACCTAGAGGTTTCTACCAGTTCTCTTCAAAGAAAATCACCCTCATTTTCGAAGAAACAAATTGCTTCCTAGCTATTTGAAAGTTTCAGTAGATACAGCTGCTTATGTAAAATTGCAACATTCTCTAATAACCACTTTACAATAAAATACTTTTTCTAATACCTTCTATAGTTTATTGTAGTGCAGTTGCAAGCCTTTACATGAAAAATCTCTGTGCAATAGTGGGTCCAGGTACCATGAAGCTGTAAAATGGGTAGTCCTACATTAGGTTCATACTACATAATTAGGTTACACAAGATCATTCTGCAACCTTAGTGCACTGAGTTATGGGCATTCAAATGTTATTACTTTTAAAAAAAAGTTACTAATAAAGTGAGACACAAAGCTAAACGAAGGAATTTGCACCCTGAGTTGTCACCGGGAAGAGACTGGGACAGACCGTTTCATCCTTTTTAGAACTCGTCAGCCAGCCAAAATCCACTGATGACAGACTCAGAAGGTACGAAAGGTTAAAGGATCCTGGGTCTCGCTTCTGAGAGCGGGACCTCCCCTCAAAGAAACCCTAACCAAAAATAAATAACAATAAAATATACAATAATTTCTTGTCTTGCATTTCGCTAGGTACAAAAGAAATTTAATTAAGGCATTAAAGAAAGCAACAAAACCATGTGCTATAAATGAAAAAAAAAAAAATTTAACTTGCCTGAATAATTCAAAAAAAGGTAACAAAGGTGTTTTCTATTGTTATTACAGTAGAACCTCATTATAACGGACTAATAGGGGCTGAAGGTTGTCCGTTTTAATGAAAGTCCGGTTTATAACAAATAATTCTTATAGGGGTGTAATGCAGCAGGGTGTATATTAATGGAAGTACAATAGTTAGCTATAAAAAGTGTTTATTATATATCAAATAAAAAAAACAGCCTTCAACATAATAGGTTGAATTGAAAAAGATGTGTACGTATACATTGTATTAATCTTTAGAACAAGAAGGTCCTATTTCATGTTGATTGCTTACATTCATTGGTTTGAAAAATAATTTATTTTCTGCTGGGTTTGTTCGATCGATGTTTAATCGCTTGCTTGGAAATGTAAAACTCGTCAGATAAAAATTAGCATCCTTTATTATTATTACATTTTTTTAAAAAATGTCCGTTATAAGCGATGTCCATTATAATGAGGTTCTACTGTACTTTGTTACACAATTCAATAATTCACTGCGCTGAGGTTGTACCAACGTTTGTTTTTTTTTGAGAAGAAAGCCTATGGTGATAGTTCAGGGTTCAGGGTAGGACGTTAGTGCAAGCAAGCAAGCTGTACACACCTCGTTTTCACTGAGCCAGTGACTATATTGAGTATTTCTGGCAATACCTTATCAATGCTCTTATGTTGTACACGAAATTTTTAGCTCAAAAGCACATTTTAGTTACTACCAAAACGCTCCCAAACATGATTGTGAATATGGAATATTTCACAGCGTTATGTTTTTTTTTAAGGGCTACTTGAGGATTTTTTTTTTTTTTTATGTGCGTTTTTAGCAACAGTTTTCTCTATTTGGCATCTTATCATGCCTAGTAGTAGGAGCTACCCTCAACTTATTTTTAAAATCTGAGATGTCGACTGTCAGACCTGCCTGACGTAATTGGTTATAATGTTTTAGTTCAGATAATCAATGGTATCATTATATTAAAATTACCTTCAGTAGGTATAAGTGTCATCTATTAATAAAATAAGCCTTTTTACAGGTGTAAGTTTTTTTTTGTTTTTTCCCCCCTTCTCATTTCAGATGTTATTGTCCACAGTTTATGCTAACTTTCTTTGATTCTTTCAGTTTTCCTAACCATTTAATAAATTTTTATTCAACTAAATGGCAGTCTATACATGCCGTAGCAGCCATGGAAATTACATACCATCACATACAAAATATATATGTCATTCAACAGATGTGCAAGTAGTAACAAAGAAGTAGTAAAATATATAGGTAGTATGTCTAAGCTATGATCTCGATTTATAATATCATATATAGTTCTAAGAATAAACCAAGAAGAATAAACAAAAGAAATGCAGTTTATTACGTACAATGCTACATTGAGCTTAAATAAGTGTAATTTCACACCACAGGTTCACTAATACTGTTACGGAACACTTGTCAAAGAATAAACTTTTCAAAGTTCTGAGAGCAAAAAAAACAAACAACATAGTGTAGGTAGGCCTACAAAACATAAAATAGACAGTTATTTCTCTTTTTATGGGGTCCAAATATTTCGTAGGACCACCTCAAGTGTTAACGATACCTTTGCAGTGATCTAGCATGGAGTGGATGAGCTGCTTCGAATATTCTGTACTAAGCTCATAATACCAAACTCTTGTAATATACTTCTGCAGTTTGTTAGGCCTCTATGCAACTTTCTTGACCATTATGTATCAGCAGCTCTCAGTCTGGTTTAGGTCGGGACTGTTACCTGCTCAATTTAGGCATTTCACCTTTGCCTTTTGTAGGAAATTTTTGATCTAAACACAAATATAGAGTATTGATTAAGTGACAATCTTGCTAATAAACCGTATAGACACGACAACTGAACATTAACCCATTTTCCTGGTGTGGCGATGTGACAGTCTCATTCTGGAAGATTTAGGATTTAGTGTCACCAAATCATTCCTGGACTACTGGAATTAGCTGGGCAGATGAGATGTTTTTGTAGCATTCTGCATTCATAGACCTATTTACAAAGTCTACCGACACCTTTTCTGGATATGCATCCATATACCATTTGACTTACCGGAAACTTCACTGACTGCACCAAGTAATCACTGTTAAAGGCCTCGCCTTTTCAACTCCAAACATAGGGTTTTTCTTGTCAGATTCATGCAGTTTAAATTTTGATTCATTCAAAAACATAATAGAATCCCACATGCGCACGGTCCAGTTCATATATTCTTAATCTCAAATAAGGGATCAAGAACATTCTTCACTTTTTATTAATCGGTAATGGTATTTTACATGAACGGTAAGATTTGAGACCCATGTTGCACAGTTCGTGAACTCGCTTTTACACCGCTGCTCTTCTGACTGTAGCTTCAGTTCAGATGAACTAGCTATCCATCCTTATTGGATGAGATGATTCAGCATCCTATTCAGACACTGTAAACTCACATGTTTACCTCCTGATTCGACTTTTCTTTCTTGTTCCAGTGTTTCAGCTCCTTTGTAACAAACACAGAATTGTTGAATGAGGACAGTGAACTTTGTGCTATTTCACTTGAGGATAAATCTTCAGCATTCAAGGCAACAATTTGAATGTTTAAAACTTTCAATGTTGCTTATAACACCAAATCACCTTCGTATGAATTTTTAAAATAATGGATGACGCAATCAGTGGAAGCATTGCTGCAGTTGACTTTGGGAGCCAATGTAAAGTGTTCTTATGTTTCTGATGTCATGGATAATGTAATCTTTGCAGTATTTTGCAGATCTGGAGCACAACGCTACTGTAACTTACAATATAAATATTTTTGTAGGATTTTACAGTAATGCAATTTCCATGGCCGTTACTCTATTTACGTAATTTTATCTACTACTTAAAGGCCCATTTTCAACTTAGCTGACTACAACCAATGAACTTTTCCTGGAATATTGCTCCCTTTCTGTCCTGACTTCTTCTTTCTCTCTCTCTCCTTTTTTTTTTTAAATGTAGTTCGAGAAATTCCAATTTTATTGATTCCTTCAGTTTTTGTAAGCCTTTGACCAGGATTTTCTAGGTCTACTACAATGACAGCTTAAATTTTATAATTTCATTCAATGATATCTCTTTCTTCCTTCTGTGATGGTTTTATTCTTTCCAGAATCTATTCTCTCATGACATGTCCATCATTTCAGGTATGATGAAATTTAACTTAAAGTGTTCTCAAAGATAAAATTTTTGGACTTATGTTACCTTGTTATCATTTGGAAGCCTAATTTATTTTGATCATAAGAATAGCTAGTATTTACTCATTCTGTTCTGACTATTGTAGCCCATGAGACATTTCTGCTACTTTGGATCTTTTAACACAAAATTTTTGGCATATGTTTCACTACCAAAATTTTCTGACTTCTTAGTTATTGCCTAGTTTATTTGAAGCTTTATACATTTCCATTCAGAAACCAACTTTTTATTGGTGCTTTCATCTACCTGACTAGTCATTTAGAGCTGTTCTGTCTCTACAGTTCAGCGAAATGATATCCATGAATTTTCTTTGAACTCAATTTCCTGATTCAGCTCTCAAGCATTCCCTTCAGCGCTGACAAGTAATTCCTATGTATTTGTTGAGTAATTGCTTGCCTACACTTTGCTACTGAAGCCAGGAGAAAATTGCATTCTGTCCATGGATGAAAACTATGCTCTTTGGGACAACAAAACCTCCATCCATAGTTGGCTCCTTGTAATTCATATTGCATCTTGGTTCCTTTTACACCTCAACTAACGGATGTCACTGTTACTTACATGGTTCGGACCAATTTTCTGACATATCCAAGGCTTTTATCTAACTGCAAGCTGTGACAAATCAGTGGGCACCTGTCTGCAGTAATCACTGAATTGAGTGGTCAATTATCTTATTCTTGGTTTCTTCTTGTACTGAAACAGACCTCTCACTTCTAACTAATAACTTCTTTTAATGGATAGGCTGCTTGAATTCAGATTCTTTTTGTACTGAAGTGCAACATTTTCTCCATTTTGCTCACATAATGCTATCAATTTTCAATGCTTTGTTCAGTATCAGTGCCGAGTCCTATATTTTCAACAGTATAGTGATGTTGTATACTTCATCTATGCCACTTTGGCATCTGTTTTTACATGTCTCATCTACTTGTTAATTGCTCATCCCAATTGTTTAATTCATCTCGAACCTTCTGTTGCTCATCATTTTGATCATCTGGGGGTAGTTAACTGCCCAAACCAACTCATTGGTTGATTTTCTTGGATCCACATTTCTGCTGGATATGCAGCAGAATTTTTAAACACATGAAAAAGTCATATTGACAGCTCAATGTGCTAAACATTCTTGATTGTTCCTCATTGGTTCCAGATGTTTTTTCCCTCACTTTATTGGCTTCATTATCTTGTTTCATTTTTCTGATTCTTCCCAATCTATCGTTTTTGCTTTGTTGGATAGATGCTACTACTACTCCCTCGTTGCTGTAGTTAGCTTTACAGCAGAACTGCTTTTCAACTATTACTTGCAATTCTTCATATTCTGCAAGTTTTAAGCAATTCTCTACTAATATACAGGCTGATTCAAAATTCCCTGTACAAACTTTAAGGTAGGTCAGGAATATAAAAACAAAAACCATATTCATAATAGAATGCATGTCCGCAAACACCACACGAATGTGCTAGAAGGTAACACTAAGGTTCAGAAATAAGACAACAAGTAGACAACATGTTTATTAGCCCTATGTGTACAATATGACAGTAAGGTGTATATAATCATGCCCATTTCTGTTGAATGATCCAGTTTCACACAATCTTGGGTGCAGACATTTGATGATTGGACACGCCTGTTGGAACAGTTCACGATACAATTGTACAGCAGCTCATCCGTTTCCGTTTGCTGCCCAATAGGCTGGATGCAAATCTGCCCTCTCAGCAGTAATGAAGCGATATTTGTACAAAGTCAATGTCTCAAATGACGATGGTTCGCACTGCCCAACTAATGTGCTGCCAAACAGTATCCTCTAACAAAATTCAGGTGGCTTTTGTGGACATACATTCCACTAGGAATATGGTTTGTTTTTGTATTCCTGACTTACCTTTAAAGTTTGTACAGGGAATTTTCAATCTTCTTGCATATATGTTATACATACATAGGTTGTATTGTAACAACTCACTCATATACCTTTCTTTAATCTAAACATTTTTTACTATATATTTGTATAGTTTTACTCATATCATTTTCCTTGACTCCAGACCAGTCAGTTATCTTGACTGCATATTGCTTTTCAGACAGAGTGATAGCTGTCCATTTCCTGTGCCTCTTGTTATTTCATCCTTTGAGGATGTGTCATCACAGACTAACTTCATTATTTCTTCAGTCATGGAGCTTATATTTAAATTGTTTTTTTTTTTTAGCCAAATGAATATATCTCAAGTTTGTGAAAAATGTAACACCATGAAGAAAACAAGCATATGAAATGAAACTTACAGGAAATATAAGCAGGGTATGATATGCAAATGATTGAAATTTGGCATGATTGCATCTGCCTAGACTCAGCAGCACTCTCTGAACTGTCATGTAAGAGCGTATAAATAGAGGACTGTTGTGGATCCAGACAAGTAGTTTTTCATTGGCAGTGAGCTGTAGATATGTCTACTGGAGTCAGTATGTCTCGTAGACGGCAAAGGGCGTGTTATAAGCAAGCTATGGAGTTTGAACTGGGCCGAATGATCGGCTTGCATGAAAGAGGCTTTTCAGACTCAAAATTGCTACTTGTACGGGACATAATGCCACAACAGCGATGCGAGTTTGGAAGCATTGGACTGACGAGAACAGGACGAGCCTGTTCTCATATCTCGTTATCTACATACAGTAGGCTTTTGTATAATATGAATTTAAATGCAAGAAACCCCATCTATGCTTGCATATAATACCTTATACAGTCTAAAATAATCAGTGGTTATATTTAACTGATATTTCCACGACAGTTCATCTTATAGCTAGTCCTGTTTTGTCATTTGACAAGTTCATAATGCACTTGCTTTTCACCAGCCTTGCTACCACAGTGTAGAAGAAAAAAAAACATGCACTCTGCATTCAATTAACTTTCCACTGTATAGCCATGTTTCAGTAATTTCTTCTCCTTTCTTAAAGGTCTCTTCTGATTTTAACTATTTGTGGTTATAGATTTTGTATTTGCATTGCTATCAACTTGATAGCTGGCCTACATTTATGCTCTGATGACTTCTTACAGTTTGTGGTTCTTTCAACTCTAATGTGGAATCTCATTAAATCTTGCACTTGTCCTGCATTCCTTTCTTTTCCCCAAAAGGAAAAGGTCATCTAAGGTCATTTCAGGTCATCTATGCCTCTTGCAATACATTTTCACTGATCTGCACTTTCCTTTACCATTTTTACTTTATATTTTTCCATCTGGAATTACTATTTTTGCAATAAAATTCAAAGACTTTCTATATCAAGTCCATCATTTCCTCATATATTGTGACCTGTTAGTATCTTTACTACTGAATGGATATGTGTGCTTAGTATCTTTTCATGATCTGAATCCTTTGCCAGAATTACACAATGACTTCAACTAATTCCAAATGTAATTTCCTCTTACTGAATGTATTTGACTAACTGTGCTATTTACCTATTTTATTCCTCCTCTATCCTGAAGTCCAGTTCATTTCCTTTTTCAGTCTTATCTAGTGAACCATATTCATTCATCACTATTTTACAGAGATTATGCTGCCACTTACACTTCAGGGAAGTTGATTTATTCTCATTCCAGTAAGGGTTTTGCTCTCAGGGCATCCACTTGGAAAACCTCCAATACATTTTTTGTTTGAGCTTTTCGATATCTTTCTTTGCTAATTATCATTTGGACCTGTCTACATACATGAAGCCTTCCTTCTGTTTTTGTGATTCTTTTCTGTGATGCAAAATCTTATATTCTTAAAATGTTCCCGCATTCCAATTTCTTCTGACCTTTTCTTTGTTTCCTCCTCTTCTAGTCATTTATCATCTGACATTTTCTTGATGGTATTTTCTGTTCCTCTTCCATTATTAAATTATCAGTTGTGAATAGATTCCAAAGGAAAGTAAATAATTCTTATTACTGAAATCAGTTCATGGAGACTAAAATGGCAATAGACTGCACTGTTCTGTTGCATGGGACATATTGTCTCACAATGCACTTGTGCGTACTTCTTTCAAAATATATAAAAAAAAAATTTCCAGATTATTAGTGATAAACATGATTTCATAAAAGTGTGAATAGATTTCTCCTCAAAACACTTAATTTTTTAAAAGGTTACCTTGCATTACAGGATCAGGAATAGAATAAAAAAAAAAAGTGCAATTTCTAAATCTTTGAAGTAGTAATGCCATATAGAATCAGATTATTCATGTATCATGAATCAAAAATATCCAGAACTATTTATTTTCTTTGAGAAAGTTTGTCTAGTGTTAAAGTATCTAGTGTTTGTGTAAGGAAAATATCTCTTAAATTTATTACTTTCCTGCTATGCACAAAGTGATGTTAATGAAAGAAAATAATCTGTGCCTGTTATCTTTAATTTCCTTTTAAATTCTTTTGTTATTTTGAAACCACTTTGTTCCTCTCTTTAAGTAATGATTTGGTAGTTTCTGCATCTGAGCCAATGAACAAGGCATAGTTCTGGTTAAGTGAGTTAATGGCTCAAATAATTGTCCCAGAGAGTCCCTAACAAAAATAGGAATAACATTCCCTAATCTCTATAAACCAATTTTACTAATAAAAATTATTATTTTTTTTCAATTAAAAAAAAACATTGATTAATGTCTTGTTAATCAGATTTCTTAAATTTTCTGATATTTTATTTTCTTCATTTTTAGGTTGATTTCTCCTTAATCAAAAATGTTGTTCATCTTATGCAACACTTATTACTAACAAATTGCATATATATAAATTTAAAATAAACTTGTCATTTATTTTTTAAAAATCTCCAATAATTGTATATTTCTTTATTCAAAAGAACAAAACCAAGAGTCATGTGGAGAAGTTTTAACTGATTTGGTGGAGCTATTTCAAACACAAACTAAGGATGATGTTTTGTTGCCAGCAATAACTTTAATGATGGCCATTATTGAAAATAATAGTAAGTAATTGATTTACATAAACTTTAAAGTCTAGTAACTGATAATCTTATCTTTTATTTTTTTAATTATCTATTTATTTATACTGGTTTCCATTAATAAATGAAAAAGCAGAAAAATGATGATTATATGATAAGAATGAGTTGGTAATGCATGATAGTTAGATATATAATATGGAAAGTGATGTAGTTAGGATGTCTATGCAAATGAGCATAAACATTTTATTTTAACCATTCAACATTGAATGTCATACTTCTATCCTCTTAAATTCAACGTTCCTTTCTGTACTTTATTCCTTTTAAATGATGATAATCTGTTGACCAACATTTGTTTTACAGTTCATTCATCTATGCAGCCTTGCCACTTTTATGATTTTCAGATCCTTTTTCTGGTAATCTGGGGGCACGGCAGTGCCCCCGCCAAGACGAGCCGAAGGCAGGAAGGGCATTATGTACCTTTTCTGGAAGCGTTTTGTCGTATTTTCAAACCCTCATAGCTTCGGCCTGGATAATACTAGAGAGCTCAAATTTTCAGGATAAGATGCAGTTAGCAGACTAATGAAATATGCTAAGTTTCATTTATTTAGCTTTTATACTTTGGATTTTATTAATACCTAAAATACGTTGATTCCGTCACTGATTGACTGACTGACTCATGATCATCAAAACCTCTAGGGTACTTCCTGAAGTCCTAGAAAGCTGAAATTTGGTATGCAGGCTAGGATTAGCACACAAACAACAACAAAAAATAAGAAATCCGTAACTTTCACCCTCCAACCCCTCATAAAGGGGGGGGGCTGGTTATGTATTATTGAACCCTCATAACTTCGGCCTGGATAATACTAGAGAGCTCAAATTTTCAGGATAAGATGCAGTTACCATACTAATGAAATACGCTAAGTTTCATTTATCTAGCTTTTATACTTTTGATTTTATTAATATCTAAAATAAGTCGATTTCGTCCATGATTCACTGACTGACTCACTGACTCATGATCATCAAAACCTCTAGGGTACTTCCTGAAGTCCTAGAAAGCTGAAATTTGGTATGCAGGCTAGGTTTAACACACAAACAACAAACAAATTAAGAAATCTGTAACTTTCACCCACAAACCCCTCCTAAAGGGGGTTCCGGTTCCTTATTATATAACAATTTCTGATAGGTATATCCCACCCAAAACATTTCATGTAAAATAAGTTGCCAAGACTCGCATGCAAATAACGCTTTCAGTGTTGAAAAGATATGAGATCTCATGTAGAGCCAAGCCCCTAACTCTACAAGCCCTAACTCTAAAAACCCTATATC
>JAFIDM010009631.1:104951409-104968201 GCA_023159025.1 Thereuonema tuberculata
AGTTAGGGCTTGTAGAGTTAGGGGCTTGGCTCTACATGAGATCTCATATCTTTTTAACAGTGAAAGCGTTATGAGCATGTGAGTCTTGGCAACTTATTTTACATGAAATGTTTTGGGTTGGATTTTATTATTCATAAATTATCTTTTTTAAAAACTTTTTCACCTTTGTCTCCTTTTTCTGCACTGTTTTTGTTTCTTTATTTTCATGATATTCTCTAAACAGAAAAATAATATTATTAAAATATATATTGACAGGAGGAAAAAAAAATGTAACAGGTTATTTCAATTAAAGAATACCATTAATTATTTCCTCTATGCAGAATTCTAGATTGCAGAGTATGGAATTTTTGAAAATTTATTTTAAGTTTAACAAATTTGCTTGTTACAAATTTGTTAGCTTATAAGAAATAGGATATAAGTTCAGAGTAGGATACACGTTTTCTTAAAACTTTTTTTCTTTAGAATACCGACACTATGACCTCCCAGGATAACCACCTTTCCTCCTGGGCCATCCTGTATGTTGTGTGTTTTGTTTCCTTGTTATATCTTTAGTTTATTCCTTCTCCTTTTATATTTTTTTTCACCTTTGTGTAGCTTAGCTTCTGTTGCTTTTGCGTCATTAAACAGAAGCAACCAATAATTGTACAAAACTAGTGTTTGTTATGAAATAGATTATTCCCATCAGTGAGAAAATTAAGCATATCTGTCATTATACAGTTTAAGATTGTGTGCCAAGCAGAAAGAGATGTACTATTTTTTTTTCAGTTGACCTTCCAACAAAAGAATTGTGAGCTGAAGTAGAGTAACATTTATTATAGAAAACTGTTTAGTCATATTTTCTAATTTAATTTTTCAAAAAGAAAAAAAAATGTAATTTCTACAAAAAAAGATATGTAGGGTCAGGTAGGGTAAGATGACGAACTTAAGCTTCAGAGTTTGCCCCTTGGCTTGGGTAAGTGGATTAAAAACCCGAAATTTGAAAGGATACTTATGATCAATAAAAAAAATATGAAACGCTGTTTTACCCTCTCGAATTATGAAAAATATTTCGCCAAAAAAAAAAAAAAGTAATTTTTGTCATCTTACCCCACCTAAGGGATAAGATGACGAACAGATAA
The DNA here is from genome assembly GCA_023159025.1 of Thereuonema tuberculata. Lineage (NCBI taxonomy): Eukaryota > Metazoa > Arthropoda > Chilopoda > Scutigeromorpha > Scutigeridae > Thereuonema > Thereuonema tuberculata. The sequence continues at coordinate 104,952,528 of JAFIDM010009631.1, forward strand.
AAGTAATACATTAAGATAGAAACATTTTATTTTAAAAATGCAGAGAAACAATTTCACTTACTAATGTGTGGCATGAATTAGAAAAGTCAAAGATGAAACAGTTAAATTACAATAACAGATTGCTCGTAATGAAACAAAACTTTGAACAATTAAGTACAACAAAAATTTAGAAGAACATTAGTGTTGGCTCTGGCATGTTATGTTTCTTTGCTGCAAGCATTTACACTTGAGGTTTTACCTTTTACTTCAGCAAAAGCTTGCATTCATTGTCTCCTTATCCCACTTTCCCCTTTCACTTTGCCTTGTATAATTTCGTGGCATGTTGTTTATAATACCTAAAACATTCATAGATAGTCATACATGAGGATTTAAAATAAAAGAAAAAAATAACTGCAACTAAAATTCAGTTTTAAAACCAATTTTTAAAATAGGACAAAAGCTATTCATAAAAGATGTTGGATAAGATGACAAAAACATGTTGGGTAAGATGACAAACGAAGCAAACTTCTCGTCATCTTACCCAACGCCGCCAATTTGGTTTAGAACTTATTTATCATTACTGTAGCTTATTGTAAATAACCTACACCACACATGGTTCTTTACATTGAGTTGTATTTTGAGAATATTTTATGAAAGAGCAAAAACAACTTAACTAGTCAGTAATTCCTTACACTGTGAAGTCCAAAAATTACAAACACACGGGAAACAAACGCATCTTAGTCGCTACTGCTCGCAAAACAATCTGGCCCTACATCCCTTGCATTGAACTTTGTTACTAATCACCTGAGTCTCAGAAAGTGCTTGGACAGGTGCTCCTATCTATGAATGCGTCGGAGAAATATCGAGTTCGTCATCTTACTCGACTTTCCCCTACTCTTTTAAATTTACATTTTATTTATTAAATATCTATTTTTTTTTATTTTTTTAAATTTATTTTATCATTATTATTTTAGAGGATAATAAAATAAAGTTTGCAGAAGCTAATGGTATAGAAGCTATTTTTCAAGTATTACAAAAAGGAGTTAATATTATTGAAAAAGTTTCAAGCACTCAGACGTTTGTTGAAAATCTCTTCACATTACTGGATTTTTCTGTTTTGGGAGATGGTAAGCAACTGTTTCATTAACTTTATAATTTGTTTTTGTTTTGTTTTTTGTTTGTTTGTTTTTTACTTTAATTAGTAAAAAATATTGGTAGAGGAATCTTTTGTTATAAATTAAAAAATATGAATTTTATTTATGAAATACCTTTTATTACAAGTTTCTAAGAAAATACTATGAATTAATAATTTCATTGTAATCTTACAAGAGAATTTGCATGAAATTAGCAACATTGAAGTTTCCATTGTGACTATTTTTAAATTTCTTTATAGAGCAAATTAAGGGAAAAAATTCTGGTTATTCAAAAAAATTATTCACAGTAAGTTGATAGATTGCAGGCCAAAAAAAGGACAATTTTTTTTTAAGCTTTGTTGGGACTTAATCATGAATTAATAAGCAGATAATGAAATTAGTCTTTTAGAAAAGGCTACATCACTTTTATTCAGTTGGGTTTATTTCTTGAAGCTGATGTAAAGATTATTCAGCCTTTTTTTAAATGGACTGTATCATTGGGCCTTTAATACTCCATCGGCAGTTTTAACTTCAGTCACAGAAATGTTAAATCTGTATGATCTCTCAGCAGAGCAGTAATTATTTTCAGTTTATGCCAAGAGCTTCTCACTTCCAAGGCTGAACACAGCTTTTTCTGAATTGTTTTAAAAATGGTAATTCACAATGTGAAATAAATTTCTGCTATTTATCTGTAGCTCCGTTTACTGATATTTTACTTGATTACTGATATTTTACTATATTAAATACTGATATTTTAACTTGGTTATTTTGAGATATCTCCAATTTGGTCACATGTCAGTGTGAAAAACAAATGAGAAATAGTGGGTTAATCCTAACTTCATGAAAAAAAAGAGAGAGAGAGTAGGATACTTCTGTCATTGTTGCACATGGTAGCCTCAGGTTTTACTTGAATGAATCAAAGAAATTTATTTATTATTAACTCCAAATTTCTGAATATCTTGAGTTCAGTGTGAATAGATAAGGAAAATTTTATAAACTTTTTACATTTAAATGATATTTCCAGTTTCCTCTAAAATGAAGTACAACCAAAAGTTCAAGGACTAGTAATTATGTAATAATGCATCACCACTCATTCCAATTTTGAGTCATCTCCTTCAGACCTCAAATTTTTAAATTTTAAAGTTTCACATTAATAATGGCTTATGTTTGTTGGAATTACAGAAATTTCATTTCATTTTGAATAATAAAGCCCTTGTTCAAACTTTTCTTTTGGCGTGTGTCTTCAAAAAAATTTCATGATACTAATAATCTTACTTTAGTATGCAGTGGTTTTGTTTTCTTATGTGAAATGACACACTATCATAACATATTTCCCTATTCAGAATGTTGCTGTTTGAACAGAATATGACAACTTTTGATATCTGTGGTCTGTGTATTTTCCAGCCAAGCAACTACAACAGTGTTGTATTAAAAACCTCAATGAAGAGTAACCATCTCCTCCATTTCTTTGTGATTTGGATCCCTATCTGAAGATCTTTGTCAACAAAACAAATAAGGCTTTACTTTTTTTTTTTTCTTTCTAATTCCTCGTTATCTTTTTATAGTTAGTATTAGATTTCCACACACTTTATCACTTCCACAACTTGTTTGGCGTTCTTGGTTCCTGTATCATTTTATTACATTCTTGAAAAACTGACACTCGCAAGAGACTGGCCAAGTCTTCACAAAAGGACTACCAAGAAGTTTTTTGTCTTATTGGCAGCTTGGAACTGCAGATCTATTGCATGCAGCCTTTTGTACACTTGGTCTAGTTGTTGACAGCATCGATTATATTCTTAATACAGGATCTACTTATCCCGATAGACTCTCGGTCCCCAGAGCCATGTCGGCCTTAAACGTAAGTTTCTGCCTTCCACCATGAGGAGTTACAGTTGGGATTTGCCTTAGAGATCCTAGGATCTCTTTAATGGTGATGATTAGAACATGCAAGTTGTGATGGATTGGCCATGCAATACGTTATGAAGGTATGCTGGTCGACATGGTGGAGGGAAAGATCCCTGGGAAGAGATCTCGTAGAAGGTTGAGAAACACGCTTATTGGGCTGATGCAGAGAGGAGCTGGATGTGCTTCCTATGCTGAACTAAAGAGAAGAGCTGAAGATCTAGAGAGTTGGGGAGCGATTATCATGGGGGTGAACTAGTTATAAGACTAAAACACCGAGTGTTTGTGTGTTAATGAATTCAACAAATTTGTAACATCACTATACTTCTCCCAAAGCTAACCTGATAATACACGAACAGTTACGGGGTCAAATCACACCAAGTCGTCTCACCGAGCATCTGAAAGTATCCCTCCGCGCCCACATGACGCTTTTTCCAATGTAAACAAAACGAATTCTCATTACAGCTATCGCGATAGAATTCTATTGTATATTTAGCAATTTCAAAAAAAAAAGAACAGATAGAAATTAAACTTATTAAAGAAACAATCTATTTGTAATTTTAAAAGAAATCTTAAGTTACAAGACAATATTTGTTACAAAACGAAAATAAACAAAAAAATTAAAACTTTTTTTTTTTTTAAATTGTATTTCAACTTACTCAGAATCAAATTTCAATATAAATTTCTGTAATGAAAATTTATTACAAATATTTAAAACAATTATTAAAATTGTAATGGAAATTCTTTCTTATTTGACTTTTATTTTTACATAGACCTGTATTTCAAATTTTATTATTATTTTATAACAAATAAATGATAACTAAAACATATGGAAGAGATATTGTCATGTTATGATTTTTTTATAAACAAATATAATCTTTATTCTGAAAATAAATTCATGTGAAATAGAAAAGCAAATTAATCCTCTTTCGTAAAGAATTGGTGGCCCTGAAAAGGGCCGTTTTTCAACAATCAATTTTTCAGAGCGGTCTCAGCGTCAGTATTAGGCCTACAATCCGAGCTGATCGAGAAACCATTTCTCATAATAAACACCGTTTATTTCTGCGGGATAATCCCCAAGTTTTTTTTGAGCCTTAAATATACCACACGCTCCAACGTCAAATCCTTCTGAACTTCCTGCATGGATAATTATTAACCGAGGAAGAGCCGATATCGAAGGATCAAAAAGCGATGTCGCGATGAACGCTAACCCTCGCGCAAATGCGTTTCAGCTGGAGATCACAGTGTTATCGTGCCATATCGTCCGCTTCGTATGGCCAAAATTTATCCATGTTTCATCTATATTCTAAATATAACGATCATGAGAACGATAATGACGGATGTCTCGGGTTTTGTTGGTTTATTTGGTTGAAAAACACTGCGTTTGAAAACGCCATGTTAACTCAACTGTGGGGCTTCCTTGATTGGTTAATCAACTAATGACTTTAAAACTCATAAACATCTGAAATGATGTCTTTATCTCCTTAAAATATTTACCTTGATAAATTACGACATGCTTAAAATGATAATTTCTGTTAATTGGCATTTATTTTTGACCAGATCATTATTTAATGTACGGACTACTTTTCATTGCGAAGGTATACATCCAGTAACTGTTCGTGTATTATCAGGTTAGCTTTGGGAGAAGTATAGATCATCCCTTACAAGCAGAAGTAAACTAAAATCTCAAATTTCCGTGCACTGCTTCCTATCCCCATTCCCCCCACCCCTCACTCAGAAGCCAATATTTTCATTTTTAGCGATAGGAAAAGAAAAGTTAACTGGGAACATTGGCTTTGCCTAACCCTCACTTACAAATCAAATTCAAATTAGAGTGGGTTATGATGTACAGGATGTATAGTTTTAACCTTTGAAATCTGAAGATATATTTTTATGAACATCATTTTGAAGTACAGAATTTCAGTGATCTATTGAAACTCTGTTTTTAAAGAATTTATCAGCAATACCACATTTATCTCATTTTCTCACCATTAACCAGCATGCTGAAGGTACCCTTTCTCCGTAATCTCTTGAGAAAATGTATTTCACCTTAACAGAACCTACAAAACCACTGCCATATTCAGACAGAATACCTTACAAAATATGGGAACATCTTTCACATCCTTCATTAGGAATCATCCTTCTGTTTGAATAATATTTGGCAAATATCTATTTACTGATCATTACATCAGTTATTTAAACTGAAAAGCGCAACATTGACTTGAAAACTAATTTTCCAGATATATTTATCAGCTGCTTATGAAAAACTTAGGAAAGAACGAACTTAAGTAAGTTATTGTACAAAACTTTTGGAATTTTTACTTCTCTAACTATTATATTATTGAGTGACAATTACAATTAGATCTGAATTGCCTCAACAACTTTTCCTTTGATCTTTGTGTGCTTTATAATCTCATGAGGATGTCTTTGCTTGACTGTTCTGCATCGTCCTCAGCCTATTTTTGATACCTCAGCAATGGACTGCAATGGTTCACCAAATGAAGGGAGTGCCATGATGAATGGCACAATATTGTTTTTACCGACGAATTGTGTTTCTGTGTAGGCTAAAATGATGGCCGAAGCTTTGTTTGCAGACTTCAGGGGAGATGCATCAGGAAGTGTGTATTCATATCAAGCATACCACACTTAACATGAGGCATTATGGCCTAGGTCGGTGATTGGCAAACTCATTAGTCAAGAGCCAAATATCAGCAGTACAACGATTTAGATTTCTTTTGAGAGCCAAATTTCTTTACAAGAACTGTTTTTAGATAAACGTTACATTTTTATTATTAAAATTAAAACATTGTCATGTTTAATGTGAACAATGGCTTTGCATTTCCTTGGAAAGTTTAGGTAAGTCAGGTTTGTATGTTGTTTTTAATTTCAGGCACGATTCCAGATTCTTGTCAATAAAACGATTACTCAATTTACTTTTGATAAGGTTCATGCTTGAAAAAGATTGTTCGCATGAATATGTGGAGCCGAATAGAGTGAGAACAGCAAATGCTAGCTTTTTTTTAACTGATCATATGAGTCAAGAATACTATTCCAGGTGTTAAAAATCATCATATCTTTCAAAGCAGACCATTTGTGCTGTGAACTAAGATCACATTTATTTTTCTCCAATTTTTCCATATCAGCATTAAGGCTTTCAAATTTGGAGCTCCATAATTCTTTGTTTTTTAAATCCAGCAATTGCATTTCAAAAGTGCCAATGTCAGTATTAAAGGGAGAAAAACTTAATTCTGCTACGGTAGCATTGAGAGGTTTTTTAACAAAGGCTAACGTCGCTTTGCTATTTCTGAATTCCTGAAACATCTGTAGAAAAACTTCCCTGATATTTAAAATTGTTGTTTTAAAATAGCAAATGTCAATTACTGAATTACTTGCTTGGCGATGTTTCAGCAGGCTTGGAAAATAAATCAGTTTCTCTTTCAAAATCTTGAACAAATCTTCAGGATTATTTTTTTTTTTTTTTTTGAATGAAATGACTTCTAACATCGAAAAAATTGTTTCCTTTCCCCTAAAGTTTATGATTAAGCTGATTTAGATGAGACATAACGTCTACCATGAAATAAAATTTTTGAATCCACTGATTGTCCGTTAGTTCTGGATAGTGAACATCCTTTTCAGGAAGAAATAATTTCTATTAATAAGGAAGCAAAACGTTCCTCTTGAAAGCCAACGTATCTTGTTATGCAGGAGTAGTACTCGCTCTGCATTTCAACTAAAAATTCTTTAAATTGGTGATTAAGAGCTTTAGCTACAATGGTGTTGATAATCTTAATCACTAATTCCATAATTTTGCAAATTTCTTCTGGAAATGTCTGCACACAAATCGCTTCTTGATGAATGATGCAATGGTAAACGAGTATCTCATGATTAATTTTTTCCTTCAAAATAGAAACAAAACCTTTTCTCACGCCGGTCATACTTTTTGCCCCGTCTGTTGAAATTGACACAATTTTATCGAGTGGAATATGATGTTTTTCCATGCAATCAATGACAGCATTTGCAATATCCTCTCGATTGTTTGGCCTTTGAGTAGCAATACTCCTAAAAGTTCTTCTTTAGGACCCATAGATGAAATAAATCGTACAAAAAGTGAAACTTGCGCTATGTCATTTATGTCAAGACTTGTCAACTGCTATTGGTAAAGCTGAAACCAGTTTAAGATCTTAGACTTGCTGGTTAGTTATATTAGAAGACATTTTGTATGTTCCATCTTTCACTGTTTTAGCAGACAATGGTAGCACTTTAATTATTTTTAGAATCTCTGCTTTGTTGTTAAAATCCCAGAATAGCTCTTCGGATGTATTTATAAAACAACTTTTTATGTATTCGCTGTTTTGTGTATGGTTTTCCTTGCTCATCAATCTCTTGACTAACAATGAAGCTTGCAGTATTAACATAGTTGGAAGATTGCACCAAGTTATTAAATACAATACAAAAATTAATTTTTCTTGACTCTCCTGAAGTTCATCAATTGCTTTCTTCCTTGCATCACTGATAGGATATTTACTGCCAAATGATGCATGTTTAGTTGTAAAGTGTGTCTCCAAATTTGACTTGTGTGCCAATTTTTCTTGACAAATAAGACAGATTGGAAGGCCATTTGAATTTTGAATAAATGTGAAAGTCTTGATCCATTCAACTTTAAATTCACGGTTTTTGTCTTCCGTTTTTCTTTGCTTCCTCTTTGTAGTCATATCAAATAGTTCGAACCCAGAACTGAACTGTGGACTGGTGGTGAGAAGTGGAACTACTGTTATTCCGAGTTAGCAAGAGATGGCGTTGGAGTCGTGTAATGGAGAGGAAATAGAAATTGTTCTTTATTTGAATTTAGATATAACACACTGACTGATTGAAAATTGTATTAAAATACTATTAAATTTATCTGACAATTATATAAATATTTTATAGACACTGCCAGTCAAAAAAAGCATAACACTTTAAATTCTTTAAAGAAAAAATAAAAAGAATGTATTTTAAACACGTCATTCGTGGAAGAGCTGCACTCTTTCAGTAGCCAAAGAGCCGCATGGAGCTTGTGAGCCTCAGTTTGCCGACCACTGGCCTAGAGTGCTGTCGGGCACAAAAACAGACCAACTCTCATGATAGTCTGTACCACCATAATGAATGCCTGTTACATCAGTGACATTCTACTGCGGGTCATCTTTCTGTACCTGCAAGATGTCCCTAGGGCCATGTTGCAGCGATAACAAATGCCTTTCCCAGGGATAACGTTCCACTTCTGCTGAGGCTGGCTAGATCACTGGAGTTGTCACCCATAAGAAATACATAATGCATAGAATTAACTTGCGTACAATAAGATTAGAAAGAAAAACAAAAGCAAAAATGCACAGGACTAAGAGTTCACTGATCTGTTTTTAGAAATTGCGATACTGAAAACCCAAGATGGACCATTTCTGGTTTTCTGACCTTCGTCAGTTGGGTCCGTCAGTATCTTAACATTTCAGTGAACTCAAGAAACATATAAATAGAACAAAAGTAAACATCAAAACGGCCCTCCAATTAAAAAAACATCAAAACCTAAATAAAGAATAAATAAAGAATAGTCTTGTGCGTTTTTGCTTTTGTTTTTCTTTCTAATCTTATTGTACGCACGTTAATTCTGTGCATTATGTAATTCTTGTTTTATAATTAATCTCTTATATGCTAAGCGGGTCTTAGCAGAGATTAATTCATTGGCCCTTTTTATTCTTTATTTAGGTTTTGATGTTTTTTTTAATTGGAGGGCAGTTTTGATGTTTACTTTTGGTCTATTTATATGTTTCTTGAATTCACTGAAATGTTAAGATACTGACGGACCCAACTGACGAAGGTCAGGAAACCAGAAATGGTCCATCTTGGGTTTTCAGTATCGCAATTTCTAAAAACAGATCAGTGAACTCTTAGTCTTGTGCATTTTTGCTTTTGTTTTTCTTTCTAACCCATAAGAAATCTCTGGGACAAGCTCAAACAACAGTGCAGCAATACTAACATCTGCCAGCAAATCTTGATGAACTTTGGAAGTTGGTCAATACTGGATGGCTATTCCACATGACACCATTCATACATATTTGATTCAATGCCTTGGTGCATACAGCAAGTGATTCATGGCCACACTGATTAGGAGCCGTTCAAGTATTATGCAAGCACATTTTCAGTCATTTTAGACCCCTCGCCCCTCTTGTAAGCGAAAATAAGCAGATCCCCCCCCCCCCCCCCCCGCCTTGTGCTTACATAAGTTTTGCCAAAATCTTAATAACAATAAATACCACTGAAATATTGAAATACCGAGGGGGAAAATGTTTGTAAGCATTGCTGTAACTCTTTCCCCCCCCCTCCCCCTCCCCTTGTCAGCAAAAAAAAAAAGCAAAGTTTGAACCCCTCCCACCCTTGAATGGTTATATAATACTTGAACAGCTCCTTATCAGCTACATCAATGTACCTGGTAAGTATGACACTGATCTGCTAATCACTTGTTCTGTATTGCCTAATGAACATGTCCTGTAAAAATTTGTCGTAGCTGGACTTTTTTCAGTTGGTATGTTTTTTATAAACACTTCTGACCACAGCTCATCGGCAAACCCGCCTTCAATTTGCTCAGTCATGTTGATTGGACTGTAATGCAAAAGGGTTCAGTGTTCTGTGACGAAACTCAAATGTGCTTACATAGCAATGCCAGACGAAACCGTGTCTATCGAAGGCCAGGTGAACGTTTTGCGCAATGTTCCTTCCAGGAAATGGTCAGTTATGGAGGAGGCTCCTGCATGCTAAAGGCAGGCTTTTCACTTGAAGACAAAACTGACATGGTGTTTATCGACTGTGGACCCACAGGTGGCGGGTTGAAGGCTCACCGGCATATAACCGAAGTGCTACAACAATATCTATTGCCCTACGCTGGATTTGTCAGAGAAAACTTCATTTTCAGGCAAGACAATGCAAGGCCACATGCCGCTGTTGCTGTTTTGGATTATCTGAATGCAGTTGGCATTGAGTATATGTGGTGGCTTGCACATAGTCCTGATCTGAACCCAATCGAACATCTTTGGGACCTCCTTAAGAGAAGAGTTCATGGTAGAAATCCAGCTCCGGAACAATCGAGGAGTTGAAGAGGAGGGCGTTAGAAGAGGAATGGAACAATATTGCGCAACATGTGGTCATGAATGTGATTCGATCAATGAGATGCCGAACGGAAGCCGTTATGAGAGCTCGAGGTGGCAGCAACATCTATTGACTTGCAATTAATGCTAAATTCAGCTCAATTTGTGGACTTTGTAATGAAATGGAACGCTTTTGGCACTACACCTTTCCTGTATTGCTGTTTTCCTCACATTTTTTACAAAATGCAGTCATCCGGAACATTCTGCGTGTCACATGAACGGGAATGGCATAGTCTTTGTTATGACTTGCAGTTTTCAAATGATCAAAAATTTGCGACAAATTGTTTAAATTAAGGTTCACCATTGCTTTTCAGTTTGAGTCGATTTCCTTGCACTCAAGAGTGTATATGTGTATATAATAATTATCCCTTTCACCTATTTTCTTAATTGTATGATCTGGTCTTATACTTATATTTTTCACTGCTGTTCTTGTATTTTCTCTATTCCTTTATCTGTTTTGATGGCTTTTTACTTTTTATATTTTTTATGTCATGGCATTTTAATATTACTTTCTAATCTATTCTGTTTAGTGACTTGAATGCAGTTTTATCATTTACATTTTTCTAGACTTATTTTTACCTGTATTAGAACAATATAGCCATTGTTACTCATACATCATTAAAACCAATCAGATGATTTATGCGATTCCTTAAAATGTTAAAATCAGTACATGGAAAGTTAAAAAAAAAAAAAAAAGTCAGAGAGGGGGTCGAAACTAGTTTCAATAATGCATAAAAATGAAATATTCCTTCTTAGCATCGATTAAAAAATGTTGTTCAAGTTATATTATAAATATTGAATTACATCTAAAAATATAGGAAGTATTTCCTTAAAATATAGAATGTTTGAACAAACACAATCTCTTACTCGTTTACAATTAAAAAATCTCAAACATAACTTGATTCTATTATTCATTATTAATTAAAACTAATGTTAATATCAAATATAATTCTTCTAAATCCAGATAAAAGCATCATGAAATGTTCAATGTTGAATGCAGTGCCATTGTTAATCAACTATTTAGAGAAGAGAATCGACTTGTCTACAAAATTGCAGATTATTATCCTTTTAGGTCATATTATTGAGGATAATGGTAAGTAGAATGAATAAATATTTTTTATTGGAAATTGATATTTTATCTTGTGAAGTGTTAAACTTGACAGTCATGATGAACATACTATCCACATCATAAAAATTTAATGCCCTTTTGTGAGGTAAGGTATAAATCAAGTACTTCAAAAATACACTGTTGCAAAAAAATCAAAGCACCATGAAGGAAGTTACTGTGTTTATTGAAATTAAATATGCGTAAAGCTCATTCACAGGTAATGAAATGATTACAATTTCAAGGCCATAGGACCCATCACTGGTGAGCAATTGCACATTGAATGTTCAAATCAGTAACTGGTGAACCCCCCCCCCCCCTTGTGGCAATGCATGCTTGTATACATCAAGGTAAGGAGTGATAGATTCCTAATCTCATCCTGCAACCAGGCACTTGTTGTTTCAGATCTGCGACAGTTTGGGGTGCCTGAATCTGAAGGCCTACCATGTCCCAAACATTTTCAATTGGCAAAAGGTCTGGTGACCTTGCTGGCCAAGGAAGAGTATCAACAGCACGGAGGCACTCCAGAGATATGTGATCCGTATGGGGCCTGGCATTATCTTGTTGGAAAATGGCCCCAGGATGACCTGCCATGAAGGGTAATGCTAACGGCCGCAGGATGTCATCAACATATAGTTGAGCTGTTAGTTGTACGCAGGATGACTAGGGGCGACCTGCTGTCGTGAGACGTAGCGCCCCACACCATCACAACAGGGGTAATGGCTGTGTGCCTCTGTAAAACAAAGGGTACTTGGGACTGCTGGCTCCTGCACCTCCAAACAAGAATCCGATGGTCTAAGACTGAACACTATGCGCTGCCAGTCTGCTGGCAGCCATGCCGATCAGCTACGACACCACTCCAGAACTCGCTGTCGCTGTTGTGGGGTTGAAGGCAGACATCGTAAAGGCCGCTGTGTGCGTAACCAAACCTCAGCCAAGCGTCGTGCGATGGTGGAACGTACCATGGGTGGTATGGAAGAGGCTGTAGCATGTTGAATGGTGGACAATGATGCCGTTGGGACAGTTCAGACCTGTCACATAATCATCTGATCTTGCCACGTACTCGTGCACCTTGACCTTCCAGAGCCTTCATTCTGCCAATGGAGTTCCTTGCAGCAACCATTGCTGCCAGCACATTTGCACAGCAGCAGCCGTATGGTGTAGATGGTAGCGTATTTCTCTGTATGACCATCCAGCTTCATGCACCCAGATTATGCAACCATGTTCGAAGTTGTCCAATTGGCGATAAGGTCTTCGACAACTTCGTAACGGCATTTTTGGTTGTCTCCAGGGAACTGCAACGCCAACAAGGAGAAAAGATAACCTGTCTGCAATTGTTACCTGTTTTATACGTTGCTACTTACGCAGCAGAAACGCATGGTATGATCGAATTTAACACTCCTTGGTCTTGCAAATTTAATCATTTGCATATGTGGTAGAAAGGAATGTTCATGTGCAATTTCGGGATGTTGGATTATTGCTTAGGGGTGCTTCTATTTTTTTGCAACAGTGTGTATATATGGGGGCCAACACTATGGATTAGATATTTGAAATTTTTTTCATTAGATTTCCTGTATTAACTTAAATATCAGAAATGCGTTATTAATAAATCAATTGTTGGCAATAGCTGTATTGATAATGTAAGAGCTCCTGAGAGTTAAATCTACTTCATTGTTTTCAGATTTACTCCCCCCATCATTGTTGTTGTTCACCCTCCTCCCCTGTTTTCTTTTTTTTTCTATTTTTCTTCTTTTGTTAATGTATTTTCTTTATTATTTATATTTTATTTTTTGGTTTACAGTAGTAATATGATTAGAAATTATACATAGTTTCCTTTAATTAGAAAATAATATTTATTATTATTTTATTTATGTAAATGATCAATAGATCCTTTATATTTGATTAACTAAACTCAATTTTTTTTCCCTTTCTTACATTAATGTAGTTTGAGTTTGTTTATATTAAATTTGAACCTAAATGGGAAAAAAAATAGATAGAAATCTGAAATTTATGCAATTTCTAAAATATATAAAAAAATATTGTATGTACATAACTGAAAGATTTTCCTAATTTTCATATAAACTCATGACCCTTTTTTAGTAAGTACACCCAATAATTGAAATGTTAAATAAAAATACAGAATTAAATGCTCAAATAATAAATTCAATTAGATACAAATAAACACACACATCTGTACTTAATCTTACTTCTCTGTATTTTCTTTATAAATTAACAATTACAAGTATTTTCATTAAAAAACATTAAAAAGTTTATTTTCGAATTCCTAATTGCATTTTATTCTCTAGCTTACATTAATATTTTCAGTAAAACAAAATGCGTTACCATAAGTAAAAATAAAACAAAGGATGTAGAAAAAGGAAGAAGAAGAAAGTAAATGCATATTTGATCATTTATATAAGTAATAAAAATGAAATAACAAAGTACATTAATATAAGGGGGAAAAGAAAGCCATAAAAATTGCAGCAGATTCGATCTCGGAATCTTTAGCATCTGAGGTGGTCCACTTTATCAATACAGCCAACTCCAAAAAGTGACTTATTGACTCCCATTTATGACTTTTAAGCTAATACATGAAATCCAATGAAAATGGCAAAATCCATAGTGTTGGCGTCCAAACCTATATATATATATTTCAGATGTGAACTTCAGTCTCACAAAAGAGCATTAAATTTCACAATGTACAGGATATGTCATCTCCTAGTATATTAGGCTAAATCAGCACATTAATACCTTTAACTCTTAATTATAGTAACATTTTATTAATTGTTTCTTCTGTACAGAGTTGCCTAATCATATCTTTAACATTCTATTAATAATATTTTTCAAACTCGCATTGCATTTAAAGATTGCTCTGATTTGTTTTGTCAAATAAGTAAATTTGTTTGTTTTTTTTAAAAAATTTATCTTAATATTGCATTGATATTATTTAATATAGCTTATACCGGGTGGTTATAGTTAAACTGACCCTATTCTCAGCACCCTGGAGCGGGTTGTAATGAACATATGATACTTGGTAGATATGCTAATTAGATTATGCCAACGAGATTTCTGCTGGGGGAAAAATAGTCGAGCTTTTCCCCACCAGGCAAAAATATGGTGCTGTACGGTAGGTTTGAAATGCCAGCAGTCATTGGCTGTGTTCGGATATCCATGGTTGACAGATTGATCAACTGGCCATTCGGATATTACAGTTGATCAACTGCACTGTCTTTCGGATGCACCGGTTGACATCAACTTGGTTTGAGCTGGTTGTCAACTTGGTTTGAGCTGGTTGTCAACTAGATCAATTGTTGAGAGTAGGTTGATCCCATCAACCAAAATAGCAATGTACACTGTGCATGTATTTATATTGTAGTTGTCGTGATACTCAAAGAGGGGGCACTTTTCTCAATTCACTGTTTGATTCGGTTGTGTGGGACTAGATTCTCTGAATAATTACCTATTCTTGTCCAATAAATATTTTTTGCACAGCTGATGCTTATATCAATCGTTCATGATTCTCCTCTTGTTTCTGAATTTTTATTAAAACTAAAATTAACCAAAATACACAATCAAATGATAGCGTCGACCATCCATCAGCTACAGTTGACATACCCGAGCACACCCATAGCAAGCAAGCCGTTCTGCGAGGATTACGTGACTGTGGATTCACAAGTCATTTTTCTTTGAAAAGATTACACCTCAGGGATCAATAAGGTTACTGTTATGTCTGCTCATTACAGTGAGCTCCTTGCTCAGTATGTGACTCGTTTAGATTTCAGTGTTTTCATGCAAGATGGAACAACACCATATACTGGTTGACAAGTAAAAGAACTGTTTCATGTAACCTTCACGTTTGATCGCATAATCTCCAGAGGTTGTCCATTTGCTTGGCCTGCATGATCTCTGTATTTAAATCCATGTGACTTCTGGTTGTGGGGATATCTGAAAGATTGTCTATCAGGGACTCGAATGGTCTGTCTGATCTAAAGTCAAGCATACAGCAGCATGTTGCTGACATTCCACTGAAAATGCTGCATGCAATTGTTGATCACTCTGTATTATGCATGCAGCATATATCTCACCTAGCTGGAGCACATATTGAACAACTTCTGTAACCATAAGTTTTGCCTGATGGCGAAAAGTTGAACTATTTTTTTTTTTCCAGTGTCTGCATAGTCTAATTAGCATATCTACCAAGTGTCATTGGCATATGTTCATTACAACCCATTTCCAGGGTACTGAGAGTAAGGTCAGTTTAATTATAACCACCCTATATTTATATTTTGATTAAGTTACATTTATATTTTATAAAGATTATAAATATAAATAATTCGTAATAACCTCTTCTTCCTTAACAACATCATTTAATTCTCAATATTT
>JAFIDM010009631.1:104968601-104997670 GCA_023159025.1 Thereuonema tuberculata
AAATATTGAGAATTAAATGATGTTGTTAAGGAAGAAGAGGTTATTACAAATTATTTATATTTATAAGAAAGACGAATTTTGGATTTTCATTATTTTATAAAGATTGTTTACAAAACTTAGTTTAATGGAAATATGTCTTTAATTTTTTGCCATGATATGTGTAGCATCTATTAAAAAAAAAAAGGCCAAAGTATTAAGATATTTGTGAAGAACTGTCCCCAATCAATGGATTCTGAAGGTGCTGCCAAAGAAAATTTTCACAGCTAAATGGCCTTCAACAAAATGGCAACAAATGTTTAACACTTTCTTCAGTAGGCATGAAGATATGGTAATTTTAAGTAGCAGCTCAGGAGTGTACAGTGGGATATTACAGGGTTTCCCACCACATCTGTGTTGAAAGCAATTGCCACATGTGACCATACGTTATTGAAGAGCAGAATGATTCCCTGTGTGTCAGTTTGCCTGATCGTTTGTTTTTGATGGCTTCATGTAGAGTTTGGATCTTTAACATCCTACATTAATATCAGGCTACTTAAAACTTCAGCAAAATTACTTTATAACAAACAAAAGAATATCATTTCAACCTTTCTATGGAAACTTTTTGTATAGAAGAATTCGGATGATTCCACATTATACTATACATTTTGTTTTCTGGTTCATAATGACTACAACAGAAATAATTTTAAATAAATCGCTTCTCTGAATGTATTAAATCAAATACTATAAGGATATCCCCATGCATAAAGACATTTGATTGACATTGAGAAGATGCAAAAACAAAAAGACACAAGAAAAAACTAATTCCTTGTATGAAGTCGAGAATGATGGGATGATGAAATTCACTCTAATGCCAACAATTTTCACAATTGATCTGATAGATATACAGGGTTATTCTAAAAGATGGACCCAATTTACTGAATTTGTATTTAATGACATATAAATTGGACATGAACAGTCTACATACCAATAAAAAGATGAAGTTTCAAAGTTTTGTAACAGGTTATAATGTTCAATGTGTCCCCCTCCCCCCTCTGCTGCACGTCAAATGTCTAAGCAGTAGTCAAACTCGTCCCACACTCTAATAAGCATGTCTTGTGTTACTGAGTTCACCACAGCAGTGACATGGTTCTGCAGGTCGGCCAGAGTTGGTAGAGGTGGGACGTAACAGCCTCCTTAACACAGCCCCACAAGAAAGTCACATGGCATGAGATCAGGAGAGCTCTGTGGCCAGAAGTGTAGAGTCAGGTCTTGATTTCCCATGCGACCAATCCATTGCTGAGGAAGGGATTGATTTATTTATACTTCAATTTATACTTCATTAAATATAAATTAAGTAAATTGGGTCCATCTTTTAGAATAACCCTGTATATTAATGTTTGCTGACGAAACCATCCACGCATGCATGATTCCTTTCTGTTAAAATGGCATGATCTAGACTTGCCGTTCTGCATTAGGATACTCTGTCAATCTTGGCAAAACATCCCTATACTATTCTCTGTGCTGTACTTGCTCCCATTCAGCATCCATGTTTGAATTACAGTGGCTACAATCTGTCAGTAAGCAAAAACAGAACATTCATCTTGTTTGATGGATTTGCTATTTAAAAGTTCATATTTAATTGACAGCAAAGCACTTATTAAATGTCCCATTTCAACAACTGTGGTTCTATTGATCTAATTGGAACTAAAATACAACTGTAATACAGCTACGTACAACAGCTGGCCTTCAGATGGATTTCCATGAACAAGCTTTGTCATATTAAGATGGATTATTACACACCTGAAATACTATTTTTTTAATTAATTTGTCATATGATAGCATCCTTTTGAACTTTGCTGTCATCACCAACCCTATATTTTATTTTCACATCATTCTTGTAGGAAAAAAAAATCTATAATAATAATATTGGCGTTTAGATTCTTTAGTTTCTGAGAAATCTTAGCAGGTGTTTCTTATTATGACTCTCCTAAGTAAACAAGACTTAGAAGAATACCAAGTCATAAATTTGTGTATATGAGTTTTATTGTATTTTATCTCGTCAGCTGAGAAGTGTTATCAGAATATAGTGGGTTGTCACCTGTCACACTATATTTTTAAGCTGTAGTTACCTGAACATCAGCCTTTTATTAACGTATTATTGCTCAGGATACATATTAAGTACATTAGTAGTCGTAATATTTTTTGTCTTTTCTTTGGAATTATATATATATATAATTTATTAACATTCATAAGATGGAATTTAGCAAGTATTTAAGATTTTTCCATTAATAAGAAATGTTGCTGTTTTCTTATTCCAAAATTATTTCAGCTGCCATTATCACGTATGCTGACCATTTCAAAATGAAATAAACTAAAATGATTTGCTGCCACTGAATTGCAGGTTCACCAGCCACTTCTGATCAGTTTTGAATAAATTTGAATAAAAGTTTCTAAACTTTTGAGCAAAATAAACTTGAATAAATTTGCAAAAAAGGATGTTAAGACAACCTAAATAACTTCAGTAAATAATGGTAGGGATTGGACTGTTAAATGATCATAGGCAATCTGTATTACTAAAATCTTTTATTTGTGTCTGAATGTCCAGTGCAATTGTTAATTATTAGTTTTCCTTGCTGAGAAAGTCAGATTATAATTTTTTTTTTTTTTGGCCTTTCATGGGATTCGAATCGAGGACCTTCGTCCTTGCAGTCAGGAACGCTAACCATTGGACTTCTCGGTATCCCCCAATATCCAATCCTACTTTTATTGTTTACATCTCTTGGCCATCTCTTTCTCTTATCCCCAAATGCTTTTTATGTCCAAAAAGTTGATAATTTATTGAATGAGAAGAGCTGAGAATTCATGCATAGTTTATGATAGTGATGCAATGTCGGCGGACCTGGCAGAGAGCTTCGAAAAAGACGACCCAGATATCCAATGTCGAAAACCTTCCCGGATTGGCCAGTTAAGCTGCACTGCGATTGGCCGAACCAGAAGGGCGTTCGACCAGCTGATTGGCTCCCTTCTTCCAAACTCGGACGTGACAGAGAGCTTCGAGAAAGAAGACCTCATCTGCCAGAATCCGACCCTTCAGGGGTTTTACAACTTTGACCTGTTTTTAGAATCCGATAACCCTGTATATAAACTGTATATAAAATGTAAATATGTGTGTACATTATGCTAAACTATTGACGTTAGTCTCAGTTATTTTGACCACACATCAATAGTCAAATAAAATGTAAGAAAAAAATATGAAGACAACTTTATTAAGCATATTTGCAGTAACTGTTTTTTTTAAATGCAAATAAGTTTTACAACTCTTCATCGTTTATTCTAAATATCTGCAAAAACTTTAAAAATTCAAGTAATCTCAAATAAAACCTTAATTTTCTTTACTTTAAAAAAAAAAAAAAAAAATCCTTGTCTTTTAAAAATATGAAAAACCAGTTAAAATTATCTGTAGAGCTGGCATGCACTACACAACTGGGATGTGGAAATGCAAAGTGAACCGAAACAATGTTATGTATAGTTATTTTGGTTCCATCTAAATCTGTTTTGAAACTTACTCTGATTATTTTCTCAGATTGAGTATATTACATTCATTATTTGAAGTTAAGGCATATCTATAAAAAAGCCATTTAGAAGTTTGATACATCTGTTATTAAAACCAAAAAAACTTAATCTTGTGATGCCGATTTCAGAATGGCTGCTGCTTAATAATTCTGAAAGCGAGTGCTTCATATAAGAACTAAGTAATTAACACATTATTTAGGTTCAGGAAAATTGTAAATGATGTACTCTGAATAGTACCATTGCATGGTATTATATCTGGAGACTAATAATTGCAATCAGAGTGAATTGTCTTAATTTTTTACATATCTAACACATGTAAATGAAGCATTCATTATCAGAAGAGTTTAAAAAGTCTTTGTTGCCTGTAAACATATTTTTATCCAGTTTTAATAAGTTTAATTGTAATTATCCAATTCAGACCACTTTATAATCTATCTTTAAGCTTTAAAAAAGAAACTGCTTTTGAATCATATGTAATTTACTTCTCTATTACTCTATTTACAGAAATTAATAAAATGCAGTTTTTGGAATGTTGTGAACTTCAAACCTTGAAAAAAGTATTGGAGACTGAAAATACTGATATTGCAATTGCCATTGCTTACTTACTTGTTGCTTCTAAAGGTAAGATAATTAAAATTTTGAAAGCGTCAATTTTCAGTTTCAATGTGTGTAATGAAAGACAATAAATATATGCTTTATGATGAAAAAAAAAAACAATGCACCACAATCTTGTTGAACTGTGAAACAATATACAAATACATTTTGGATAGCCATGCAAATTGTAAAAAAATTGCAGCCAATGAATGCAGACCGCGGCATCACTGCATTTGAACTGCACATTCTGGATTGCTTATAAATAGCGTTTCTTTTGCTTTGGCACTTATGAACTTTGTGGTTGGATGCAGTTCTATAGCCACTGAGGATGCTACAACATGCCACCTGTCAATTGTATCAACAACTGAGTGAATTTGAGAAAGGATGTAACATGGACTTAAGAGCGTCAGATTAGACATTGTTCTATCGCCTGCCACTTGGGTCAGTGATGTCACAATAAGATGTTGGCAGCAATGGGTCCGGCAACGCACACATACCTTTCAGGAGGGCATTGGTCGGCCAAGAATAACCACTACCAGGCAGGATCGTGAGATCAGCCTTCAGGATACCAACAGTTTCCCTAAATGCTCTCCAAGGAGAGTAAATGGCATCTCCGCAGCCTGTTGTGTCATGACGAACCATTGCCAGAAGACTGGCGAAGGCTGGATTGTGATGCTGGTGTCTGTTATGAGGACTACCACTAACCCGACAACATTGCTGACACCGCCTGCAGTAGTGGCACACAGAGTAGCATGGAATGTAACTGAGGTCTTATACTGTTTAGTGATGAATCTTGGTGCCGATGATCTCCGAAAGTGTGGTGAGATGACCATTCCAAGTGTGCCTTACCTTGCCTAACTTTGCAGCGTCACACCTAGCATCTTTGGTCATTGGGGAGTCATTGCATAGAACACCCGGTCACTCTTAGTTGCCCTTCGAAGTACTGCACAACACAAGGTTATGTCCAGGACATCCTGCAACTTGTCACTCTACCTTTGCTGCGAGGTCTTCCAAGAGTTGTCTTTCGGGAGGATAATGCCCGACTGCATATGGTGAATAGTGTCTAAATGGTGTTCTGACACTTCCTTGGGCTGCCAGATCACCAAACCTTTCACTTACAGAAACATGTCTGGAACATGTTGGATGGCGATTAGTCGCCCTGCAGTGTGGGCAAACTAGCCCAGCAACTCCAAGACACTTAGATGAATCATTCACAGGGACACCATTAGATGTTTATATGTATCAGTGCCACACCAAATATCTGCATGTATCACCACAAGAGGTGGCTCCACAACATACTAACATGTACCTATTCTGGGCCTGTTGTTCCGAAATAAACAGCTGTATCATTTTCTTTCCATCCTCTTTGCTCATGTCGATTTTCATCATGATCACACTATTTTCCAAGTGCATCATCTTTTTTTTTTTTTTTTTTTGGTCATAGTGTGTATTTACCTAGTCATAGAAATGTTTTTGTTTTTTTAAAGTTTCCTTTCTATTTAATGATCTGATTATTCTCAAGAGGTCTAAAAATTGGATTGTTTTTACTGACTTGCTATGAAATACAAGCATAAAGCAAGAAGAATATTAGATTCTACGCTGTCACATTGTTTCTGTCCAGCTATTACCTGTAGCCACTATCTGACATTTCACAATCTTTATAAACTTCATTTATCTTTGTACTTCAGACAGTGTTTTCCCTTTGTCAAAGCAGTAGTTACCCAGGGTGTCTACCAACCGGGAAATCTGGGATTTGTATGGGAAATTTGGGTTGACATGAAATGTACGGGAATGTCCTTAAAAATCAGACTATGTCCTTAAATTTTCAGCATGATGTCGGGCCTCGCAACAGGTTTTTTTTTGGTTGAACAGATAGGTTTACAGGGTGTTTTTTTTTAACAAATTTTTGTAAAAATGTCCTTAAATGTATGAGAATTGTCCTTAAATTTTTTGTTTGAGATTCAGTAGACACCCTGTTACCTCTTATAATGAGTTCATTTTTAAAAGATTAGAGAAGGGACAGAAAGAAAGGAAATCAAATAATGAAGACTGAACATACTAATATTCATATATCATAAGTTTTTATTACTTCCTCATAAAACATGTTCAATAAATTTAAAAGTGCCAAAGTATTCTCTGAAAATGACATTTGCAGAGAATATCTATAGAATATTACCGTATTACGCGCATATTTCCCCTATCGCGTATTTTCCCCACCCCAGTTTTTGTGGATTACAAAATTCAATTTTTATTTTTATCGCATAATTTCCCCACCTCTAATTCAACGCGTTTCCAACATGACCTTGACTGGCGGTCAACTCACGACGACGCGACAATGTACCGGTACTTCGGCATTTCTTTATCCCACGCTACTTTAGGGGAAGATTCCACCCCCACCCCGGTCAGTACAAGAGCGGACTCCTTTTGAATCAGTACAGCAATTTCGAGTGTTTTGTGAAAACGTGAAGTTCGCGAATAAAGTTAAGTTCTCTATTAGCAGGCAGCTGATGCTGACGTCATGCGGTGAGCAGCTATAAAGATGGCGGGCTGCGCTGCTTGAGTTACCAAATTACGTCACAGTCACACACACACACTTCCGTGCATGCCTATTGCTTAACTGTACTTTGAAGAAAAAACAAATGTTGAGATGTGATTTCTTATATTTTAAATGTTGCTTGTTAATAAAATTGTTGTTAATTACATTTCTTGCTTTAAAAATCAATATTTAACATGGTTTTCCTTACACTTTCACCATATTTTTTTTCCTCAAATTGAAAAACATCGCGTAATTTCCCCACCCACCCCTTTTTTTGTCAAAATATTGATGAAAAAAGGGGAAGTTATGCGAGTAAATACGGTATATTACCGTTCATTGTTGTTTTCATAAGTTTCCAGTGTATGGAAGCAAAAATTTCATTTAATAAATTAATGAATTGTGTAGTATTGAGCCTGGGCTTAATCTGCCTTGAACTATCTGTGAAATAGACGAGACACTGAAACAAATTTTATAAAATATATATTGTGGAAAATAGTGCGAAAATTGTAGAAACCTAGGAAATTTGTGTTTTGGAGGCTTCATGGCTCTGAATATAGACTGTTTTTAAAATAATATAATCTTATTCATCATTAGAAACATAATTTAATGCAGAATAATGTATAATGAATTTAAACTGTATTGAATTATCATTATGTCAAAAGTTATAGCCAAATAACCAAAAAAACAAAACAGAAAATGCAACTACTTCAGTAAAAAGTGGAGTTTCTTAAAGGCAAACTGGCCAATGAGTGATTATTCTGAAAGTCAATCATGTGCTGTTATGATACAGCACGGAACCAATAAGGCGATAGTATGAATTGCCTCTCATTTCAGTTAGTATTAGCAGTCTTATTCAGTTGTCAAAGAGTATAATCAAGCTGATCGTACTTTTTAGTCTTCTGATAAGGATGAGAAGACTAATATTCCCCGTTTTGTCTGTGGACAAGTATCATTAAGATATCATTAGCAACAATGACAACATTTGCGTCTTTTGCATGCGCAACAATTTTCCGATTTTCTCAATTATATTTTCTTATAGTATCAGAAGATGTTGGGAAGCATTGTGATTGGTTTACTAAGTGCTATCCCTACCTTGTTTGTTGTTGTTTTTTTTTTGGTTCAAAGTTTAAAAGAGTACTGTATGATGACGGATTAAAAAGGTTTGACTGGTCGCCTAGGAAAACAACTAAAATACTAACTTAGTGTGAAGAAGGATACTCGTATGAGGAAATCATTAAAAAAATTGGTTGAAATAAAACCAAAGGTGGGATTTCGAAGCTATGCAAGTGGTATCTGAGAGACTCAGTTCATTCACAACGCACCTGGTAAAGGCAGGAAAAGGTGTACAACAGCTGTTGATGAGAGAATTAAAAGACTGAGCTTAATTGACACAAGAAAATCATTTAATTCAATTAAAAATGATTTATCAGAATGTGAGTGCAAGGAGTATTCGACGCAGACTCAAAAACTTTGGTTTAAATTCCAGAATTCCAAGGAAAAAGCCACTTCTATCTCCCAAACAAAGAATGAAGAGATTAGAATGGGCTAAAAAACATTAATTTGTCAAAAGAACAATAGGATAAATAATTTGGAGCAATGAGGCCAGAATATCCATATTTGGCAGAGATGGAATAAAATGTGAGGAGGAGAATTGGAAATGATTTGTTACCAGAGTGCACTATACCTACTATGAAGCATGCAGTTGGTGTCATGATCTGGGGTTGCATGACAACTAAAGGTGTAGGCAGAATTTGAGTAATTGATGGCACTTTAAATGCCAAAATACATCGAGGATAATACTTGAGCCAAAACTATGAGGGGCGTTCAAAAAGAAATGAGCCGGAAGCCGAGGAACAGAAACCAGTACAGGTATGTCAGAAGTATTGGCCCTGGCTGTTGAGGCACTTGTCCCATTGCGATACAAGGCGATGAATGGCTGTCTCGTAAAATTCCCGGGGCTGCGTTGTGAATTTCAAAAAAACCAGTTCACAACGTCGTCGTCCGACATGCAGTGAAGCCTAAGCAGTGAAGCCTATGCAGTGAAGGGACAAGCAGTGTTCACCGTACACTCAGTGTTCACCGTGTTCCCCCTACTCCTTCTGCTGTCAGAAAACGAACAACACCTCTTTGCTCTTCTTTAGACGCCTCCATTGCACTGTTTCACTGCTTACAACGTGAATGACCTCGTTGGACGATTGATGCATGCTTCTGCTAGCTTTTAGTCACGTGACTTGCACCCGTGACCGTCTAGCGGCGGGCTGTGAACTTCGCACTCACTCGTGTCGGAACCAATCTTGGTTACACATGCAACGATATTATCCTTCTGTCACCGGTTTGCCCATTACACACTCCGGCTCGTTTCTTTTTGAACGTCCCTTATATTGCCTTTGGCAAGTTTTTTTCAGGATAATGGGTCCTATCTATTTCAGCAGGATGGGTCCTATCTATTTTAGCAGGATCTAGCTCCTTACTATGTTGGGACTGTCTCTAAAAAGTGATTTAAGGAAACTCTAACATTTCACTTCTAAATGGCCAGATAATAGCCCTGACTTTAAACCCTATAGAGAATTTGTGGATTATTTTGAAGAAACATGTCAGTCAGAAGCAACCTAGGAAAAAAACAATTATTAGAAGCTATAATTCAATCTTAGTTCCATATTACAACATCTGGTGAACTAAAACACTTGGTTCACTCCATGGAATGTTGCTGTAAAGCCATAATTGCCGCAAAAGATTTCCCGACGAAGTACTAACAGAATTGGTGAGATAAAACAAAATAAGTTTCATCATGGTTTTACTGTATAATTTTTTTCAAATTGTATTTTTTTTTCATAAATTGTATTGAATTGCATTATATCTTACATTGTTTTTCTAATGACTTAAAATATTATGGGGTTATTCTAAGAAAAATGGATGTTATGAGCTAGCAAACTTGAAAAACACAAATTTTCTAAAAGGTTTCCACAATTTTGGCCAATAATGTGTATATGTAGGTAATTTTCTGTAAACAGGACTTTTCAGACTAATACAATTGCACCAATTCACAAAATGTTTGCACCCAGTTTTGTAGTGTTAACTGTGCATAACTATAATACATTAGCAGCAATGTAGTTTATTTGAAAATTCAGCTTAAAATCTAGATTTAAGATTTTAGACAGACAAGGGAATGTCACAAGCGACAGGGAAATGACAGAAGGTGGCTGTTTGTTCATTTGAACTAAATTACTTCTGAAGTTTGCATAATGTAAATAATAACAGGCAAGTGAATAAATTGCACACATTGCATTTGTAACTTATTGATATTAAAAACTGGCTTTATTACAAACACAATGTAAACTAGAACAGGTAATAAATACGATTGTTTTAAAGTGAATACATGCAAGATTAGAGATTTCCAGGAAGTTGACAAATGAGAATGGCTTCAATGGCATATTTCTGCGAGAACATGACTGGAGTTCTTGCACAATAGGTTTTGACAGTTGAAACTTAATGTCTTCTGTGTTGTAAAATAAGTCAAGCTTGGCCGACCATTTAAATGTTTGTTTTTTTTTTTTTTTGCTCATATATTCCTTGGCACTGACTTCAACCTCACAATCTTCACTGATATTCTCGATGACCCTGCCACCAACAAAAATTATAATTTGTTAATGTCCTCCACATTAAGAAGTTAATGTAAGTCATTTTCTATAAATAGGACTTTTTCAAAGATGGCAATAAACCTACAGTTTCGGAATACTCTTGAATATTTCATAATCAGGTACGGCACAAACATGTAAGACATCACAGAAAACATCTAAGACGACACGAGAGATTGAGGGAAGTGAAAGGATTAGGCAAGTTTAGCAATAGTGACGGGTGTTTTGCTCACCAGTGATAGGGTTGTATTCTTTAAGCTGGATTATGTGGAAAGATTCTGCTAGGATCCAGTGGAAAGTTTGTGGTGGGAAAGGGATTTGGCAGCAGAGAAGTTGGGGGGAGGGGTGTCCAGTTTCATTGTAGTGCATAACAGTGTGCAAATGTGTACCCTAATCTGTATTTTTGAAGGCGGCTTTGTTTTTTAATGCATGTGGATAGGATCCGGAATGTTTGTCCCAAGTAGCCAGAGGGGCATTGATTACATGGAATCCAGTATACAATGTTGGAATAATTGTTTAGTTGCTTGGTTTGGGTTATGTTTATTTTGGGTAAGAGGTTGTCCCAAAATCGACGATTTTGGCCCCACTCGGATTTCGCTGAAAATTGGTATGCAGACTCCGTAAGAGTTGTATGGTCTACAGTAGCAATTAGAAGTGTGCCCGACTTCCGGTTAGACCGGAAATGGGGGAAGTTTGCTGTTCATTTCTATGTTGAAATATCAAAATGAAACCTATGCCAATCGATTGAGTTCGTTGTGGTGAGTAAAATGATATGTCATATGTCTACCTGGCACTTCCGGTAAAAGGGATATTTAAGTATATTCTTATGAGTTTCATGACTTTTCTCGAAAATTCTATTATATTCAAGAAAGTTCTAGAAAAATCTCGTCAGATTCAGAGGCATTTAGGCTCTCTGTCTTGATTATTCTAGACAATTCTAGAAGTTTCCAGAAAATGTTAGTGAAAATTCTAGAATTTTCAAGAGGATTCTCGAATTTTCTACTTTGACTTAGAATGAGGCCGGGAACTGTCATGAACGTTCTGGAACTCTCGACAGTTTACCACACTTTTCCATAGATTTATAGAAATACCCTCAAGAGGTATATAAACCCTGCTGCTTTGCACGAACACAGTCAGTTACGATTTCAACCTCGAGCAGGTCAATACCACTTTTTACTTGTGCTAAAATGATGGAGATGGCTGGCACAAATCCCTGCATCTTAATATAAACATCGGCATTCAAGAATGATATTCATTGTTTTTTTCTATTATTTAAACCAGTGATTTAGATTAAAAAAATCTTCCAAAATGGCACAGCAAAATACTGTGAATGTTCCACGGAAACGTGTGACTTTAAGCCACCGAACATGCATTTTCAAGTGCAAACGAGAGTCATCGCATATGTTAGTTCCAATAAAAGCCCGGAAATAAGCTCTCAAGACTTGAAAATCTATATTCCAGCTAAAGCACGATGCTGCAACCGTCATATCAATCCAGGAAACGATCTTTTTCATCGTGAATGGTTCGATCGTCTTTCATCAAATCGTATTATCGAGCAATAAACCACTGCTATGTCAGGACAAAATACAGCTGAATTGGTTGAAGAGTTGTTAGAAGAAGCCGTAGAAGGTGAAGAGCCGGGCGAAATCTTTGATATGACATCTTCCTGCAATTCCGGTAGGAAACGACGATGATTCACTGGACGTTAATTTAGCTGCTGCCGCACTAGAACAAGGTTTCTCTCCTGCAGAAGATGCTTAAACTGCATTTTATATACAATACTTCAATCAAGATGTATTCGAAAATCATAATAAAATCACTAATAAAATCATGATACACCAATACTCTTTGGTTTCTGCATTTTTCCTTCAGCAAACTTAGTTTTACCAATTATAATGGTCAAACCGGAAGTGCCAGCTAGACATATGACATACTCACCACAACGAATTCTATCGATTGGCATAGGTTTCATTTTGATATTTCAACATAGAAATGAACGGCAAACTTCCCCCATTTCCGGCCTAACCGGAAGTTGGGCACACTTCTAATTGCTACTGTAGACCATACACCCCCTACGGAGTCTGCCTACCAATTTTCAGCGAAATCCGAGTGGGGCATAGGTTTCATTTTGATATTTCAACATAGGAATGAACGGCAAACTTCACCCATTTCCGGTCTAACCGGAAGTTGGGCACACTTCTAATTGCTACTGTAGACCATACACCCCCTACGGAGTCTGCCTACCAATTTTCAGCGAAATCTGAGTGGGGCCAAAATCGTCGATTTTGGGACAACCTCTTTGAAGGCAGGGGCATACTGGTATTGGTTGAGGAATTTTTTAATGAAGCTTTCAAGGGGTGGGTAGTAGGGAAAGGGGATGTATTTTTAGATTTTTTGTTCAGTTTGTGTGTGAGGATATTGAGGCAGTTGTGAAAAAGCTGGGAGGGGTAGTTATGGAGATTGAGTATGGTTTTTAATTCAATGTGTAAGGCTGGTTTAGTGTAGCATGTTGTGATTGCTCTGTGCATCAGAAAATCGATTTTGTTGATTTTGTATGTATGGGGTGTGTGGGAGTTATAATGTATGTATCTGTTAGAGCAGGTGTGTTTTTTATACATAGAGGTTTGTATGGAGTTATTTTTGTAGGTAATAGGGACATGTAGATAGTTGATGTGTTTGTTGGATGGAGTTTCGAGTTCAATTTGTAGGTGGGGATCTACTGAATATAGGTGGTCTTGTATTTGTGTGATATGTTTTTGTGTTATGAGGATGATATCATTGACATATCTTCCGTATAATTTAATGTGTGGACGGTAGATGGAGAACATTTGTTTTTTCAGTGTATTGAAGCATGAGGTCTGCGATGGGTCCTGATATAGCAAGGCCCATAAATAGACAGTGTTTGGAAGTAAATGTTGTTGTGGGAAATATTGCCTGTTATAAATGGTGTGGATGAGGAAGTCAATTTGTTTTATGGTCATGTCAAATTGGCAAAAAAGGGTTTCATCATCTAGGAAATCAGTGTGCTTCTTTGATGGTATTGTAAGTGAGGGATGTAGCATCATCATATGTTTGTGCCATCCCTGATGATGGAATACGCAGAGTATTCTGAAACTGTAGATTTATTTCCATCTTTTTTATTCTCTCCATCATATTTGCAAGTAAGTGTGTTTTATTTATTTTCGCTTTCTTTTTATTAGATAGGTGGTCGTAACTCAGTAAACACTGAGTATATACTAGCAAACAATATTATTGTAGTTCTGAAAATTCTTTGTTGTATGAATTAATGCACTCTGCATATAAGATTGCAAACAATTGCAATAAGACACTGAATTATTGTAAAAAGAAATAATAAAAACAAAAGGGTCATTTCATGTCAAATTGTCCAATAACTTGGGCAAATTAACCAATTTGATGAAATTTGGTGCAGTTTCTTTGGTTAGTTACATGGCAACGTTCAAAATTTCACTTTATTTCTGAGCTATACAAGCCTAAATACGGGTAGAATGCAACAAAAATGACATACGAGTTGAAAACTCCAATGCGATCTTAATTTCTTGATATTTCAAGAACTAACAAAGATATAACTGATTTTTTTTTTTCTTGTCAAAGATTGAAGTATTTTAAAATGCATTACAATGGAGCAAACAGGCTATTTTTTTTTTTTCAACTCATTTAAAGCTAAAATTCGTGTTCAGTTTTGCAAGTTCATACACCAAAAAAGGCAGTGGAATGATAATTTGGTGTGTGTGGGTTTTTTTGTTTTTTTTTTTTGTTTTTTTTTTGCTTTTTTTATATACAAAGCCACCAAGTGGTCTGCTTTAATCACACACACACTCGCAAACAAAAAAAAACAAAAAAAAAAACAAACTTTTTAGCCTTCTTTCAGCTTTCTGAGTTATTGCTGTAAATGTGAAAAAAAACAAAAAACATTAAAACTTCAGTGTGAAAATAATTCACAGCTTCTTAGCCTACTCACATGTAGCTGTCACATCTTACCTCATTATTGCATTATGCCTAATGTGTGAAAGAATGAACAGAAAGACAGATATCCTCACTTAACTTAATATCTAACTTCGAAAATACGCAAGTTTTTCCTGAACTTGTCATTTCCTGAACAAATGTGTGGAAAAGGAACATTACACTCATCTTCAGGTGAAGGCCAGTAAAATGAAGCTGCTGGACCATTTGGATGCATGAAGCATATTGATGTATATCCTTAATGATTGATGTTTTTTACAATTCCAACATGTTACTTTAAATCGTACAAACAAGCTACATAACTGTGTATGAAGTTGTTTAAGTATTTTCATTTCTTCACAACTTGTTCTTTTCATAAGGTTAATAATGGAACAAAATGATGAAAATTTCTTGTACCTGGAATGGTTTTTGCTGGAGAAAATCTTAGCCGACACTTGGCTCACACATCCCTCATTCCAATTTTAGAAATGAAGTGAAACTGAATGTTTTCAGTGTTTTTGGAACAGAAGTGATACATGTCAATTGGTGTTATTATTTGTTCTTGCTGTGGGCGTTGAAGACTAGATCTAGCTGTGATACTTTTTGACAGTGCCACCTATACAATCACATGTAGACTTACTGTGGCATGTTGCAAAGAAAGACCATTTTGCTCAAATGTCAAAATCATTCTTGTGATATGAGTTGAAGTAGTTCTTACAGTTCTTATATTGTCCTGCACAACCATCTGAAAGATAGTGCAATCCCTTAACATGTTGAAAACTTATTTTTATGTATGCTATTGTTGCATGCTGAATTTTATAAACCATCGTAACATCATGTTTGAAGTTGTCAGAAATACAGCAATGACTTGATGTCATTATTGAATTATGAATGAAATTTCTCAGTTAACATAGTTTTTAGTAAGATTTGAAGCTTACAAACGAAAAAAAAACTTCTTGGGAAATCAACCAGGTGAGGGCAATGTAGTAATCCGAGCTTTTGTATGTGGACTGCACATACATCTTCAGGGTAAAGAATGGAGAAGTATAGACCAGAACCTCTTTTAAAAATGCCATCAGATCTCTGCGGTCCATCATCCGACAACTGACTCTCCCTGTGTGATCTGCCCTGAGGCCGAGAGCGGCAGCCGACGCTCCAAGCGTGGTCCGTTATGCAGCCCAAGAGCGGAAATCCACTTGTCACTAAGAGAAACTCCATTATCTCTGTTTAGATTGTTTTTGTTGTTATGATAGCAGCAGCCTCATAAATTGATCTGTAATTTCTTTAGGCCTAACTGTATGTAATCACTATGTTCTTTACATCGAATTTCAATAGTACGGTCTGTTTGGCCAATTTAAAGGCTTCCAAAAGAGCAAGGAACAGAATAAACACCATGAGCTTTAAGTCCAAGATTGTCTTTAACTGGTGGGAGGAGACTTCCAATTTTGTTGGGAGGAAGGAAAACGGTTCTAATATCGTATTTGGCGAGGATGCAGCCAAAAATTCCCAAAACATTCCCAAAGTAAGGAATGAAAGCTGAAGAAGGTTTGGCATCATCATTTTTGGACTCTCAGGTAGGTGTTTTCATTTCTTCTTTATACCTTTTGATGGTCTTTGTAATGGTTTTAGAGGAGTAACCATTGCCTTGCAGTGCCATATGCAGATGTTTAAGTTCCCCTGGAAGGCTTTCCTCTCTGAAATGGCAAAGGCACTGTGATTCAGACTGGAAACAACTGCATTATGTTGGGTTGGATGGTGGCAAGTGTTGTCGCTGAAGTAGAGATCAGTGTGAATAGGTTTCCTATAAACTGAATGTCCAATTTCCCATTGAGCTTGTCTGATAAAAATATCGAGGAAAGGAAGGCCACCATTTTCCTCCATCTCCATTGTGAATTTAATGTTTGAATGTTGATTGTTGAGAAAGGAAAGAAACTGGTTCAGATTTTCTTTGTCATGAGGCCAGATAACAAAAGTGTCGTCAATATATCTGTAAAAGGCTTTAGAGTTTAGACTTGAAGAGGTGCTGCTGACAGGGCCTGGTGTTCAAAACGTTCCATAAAAAAATTGGCAATGACCGTTGAGAAGGGAGAACTATGGCCACACCATCAACCTGTTCGTAGAACAGACAATTAAACATGAAAAAAGTTGATGTAAAGGGATGTTCATAAAGAGCAGTCAAGTCCGAGGAGAAGTGGGAAGATAATAATTGGAGAGTCTCACAGTGGCATCTTGGTGAAGAGTGAAACCACATTAAAATTGAATACAGGTCGCCGGGTGTAGTTTCTAAGGTGTGGAGCGGTTTTACAAAGTCACAAGCGTTCTTAACATGATGCGAGCATTTTCCAATTAAAGGTAGAAGCATTTTAGATAGAAATTTGGCCAGTTTGTAGGTGAGGCTGTTAATAGTGCTCACAATAGGCCTGAGGGCGATGTTTTCTTTATGAATCTTTTGGAGGTCGTAGAGCCTGGGCGGAACAGTGCCCAAGGGGAAAAGAGATGACATTTGGCTAGGGTACAGGACTTTTTCAGTAAGGAGTTCGTTTTTCTTTCAATGGTGGCGGTAGGGTCTTTTTTCAGTAGGCGGTAAGCGGGGTCATTGAGCAAAAGAAACATCTTGTTGTTATAGGCTCCTTTAAAAAGAATGACAGTGGCATTACCTTTGTGTGCATGGAGGATGACAATATCATCGTTCTTCCTTATACATGGATTTCAGCTCTTGGGCTGCATAACGGACCACAGAAGGAGTGTCAGCTGCCACTCTTCAGCTCCAAAGTAAACCACACAGAGCATCAGTTGTTGGATAACTGACCGCACAGAGATCTGACAGCATTTTTAAGAGGTTGTGGCCCCGACTTCTCCATTCTTTTCCTTGAAGATGTATATGCAGTTCACGTACGAAAGCCTGGATTACTGCACCCGTCCTCACCTGGTTGGTTTCCTGAGAAGAGGTTTTGATAGTTTTTAATGTTGAAATTTCTGGACAGTTCTGATATCTGTGCATCATACATTCTGGGTTCTCCTTACTACACACCAAAATGTTAATTAAATCATGATAGGTTTGCTCTAATTGTAACTTCTAATTAGAAGTTTAACATTTTGGTGTATAGTAATACACACACAGAATGGGTTCCTGATGATCCAGCAAGAACACACCGTTTTGGACAAAGTGTATAAAGTTTTGAAACTCCTACGGAAGCATTGGGATGTCTCCAGTTAAATTCCATTGTAATTCCTTCAATTTACTGAGTATGTCTTTTTTGCACATGAACATTTTTGCAATACACAAACTTTGTCCTTAATTCCTGGCATTTTCTTGGAATACTGGCCATCCTGGATATCTTCAACAACAAGATTCACAGTTTCTGCTGGAAAGGTTTTCCCATGTTGTGGTTCAGAACAGACAAAATAACTTTTTCCTTTCGCAGTTTTCTTGCCAGATGCATCTTATCTTCAGAAACTTTTGAATTCTTGTGACACTTTTTTTTTCTGAACCATGAGGGAGAAAACTATTGTTAGTATTTGAATTTTTGTTTGGTGGTTTACAGTTAGTAGTTTTTTTTGATTAAATTTAGAAGTTCATCCAAATCTTCAGCTTTTTGCTGTAGCCTATGTACATACATCACTTTCACCGTCACTGCTATCAGAAGTGTTGCCTTTAATATCACAACTTGGAACATGTGATACTTTACTCTGTAATGCTGATTTTACTTGTGAAATGTTTCTGTTTGCTGATTGTTTCCGTAGGCTGATTTACTGAGAGAGGGCAGGGAATGTAGTTTTGTTGGTAATAATCCTTAATCAGTTAGACTGCTATTGACTTCTTGAGCAGTTTCTTCTGCTAATACAGATGTCTCAGCTTCAATGCACTCATCACTGATCTCACTCACTGCAAGATCTTCTGTTTGTTCAATTGCTTCTGTAGCCTTTTTTCTACAGTTTTTGGCCAGGCCAAACATTGATGTTTTTATTTTTTAATTGTTTGTAAAGTTCAAGGCTCACTTTGCATAGCCATCTTTTAATAGGCTTTTAGTATCATGGTTACCAAAAGGATTACAGCAAATGACTTTAATAACTTTCATATTTTTTTAAGATAGTAGCACTGGTGTTGAAACCAAAGAGATGTAATGTTGTGAAACATCAGCTCTTAAAGATATTATTTCTCTTGTTGATAGGTGAAAGTTCTTGAAGGTTACCAAATCCTTTTGATTTATTTTATGACAGTGAATTAGTTAACATTCCTACACTGCTCGGTCTTTCTGTCTCCATGACAGACACAGACAGACAGACTAACACTTGTAAAATTTGGAAGTTAATTTACTGATCAGACTCCTGGAAAAACACTCATATTTTTGTTTTTATCATCACACGGCTTAAGACACCAGCTAGAAGACTCAGGGTTTGACAATGTCCTCACAATATTTAAAAATTATTTTTATTATCATGAGATTGCTGAAAATTTTATAATTATTGTTTAAATTAATTCTACACAAACATGAAATACTGAATTGTACAGAGAAATATAGATTATTTTTTTTTTTTTTTTAACATTTACAGCAATAACTCAAAGTGGAGAGAATGCCAAAAAATTAAAGCAGACCACTTGGGGGCTTTGTATAAAAAAAAATCAATTTGATTATTCCTCTGCCTTTCTTGGTTTAATAAACTTACATATCACCTATTTTTCAACATAAAATTGAAAAGATTTTTAACTTTATAAAAGTTTTAAAAAAAAACTAATAGCCTGTTTACTCCATTGTAATGAATTTCTAAAATACTCTAATCTTTGACAAGAAAAATTAAAAAAAAAAAAAGTTATATCTTTGTTAGTTCCTGAGATATCAAGAAATTTAGATCAATGTGTTCACATTAGAGCTCAAACTCGCATGTCATTTTTTGTTGAATTTTATCCATGTTTAGGGTTGTATAGCTCATAAACTATTAGACCAAATAAAGTGAAATTTTTGAACATTGTCATACATCTAACCAAAGAAATTGTGCCAAATTTCATCAGAATCTGAGATGATGGGTTACATGGCCTGGATGACCTGATATGGAATGACCCAATAAGAATAAGAAGGTAATAAATTGAAAGGTTTGAACACCACTCACTTTTTCAGTAGGAATTAAAACATTAACATTTGCTTAAATTTGAGACTTTGTGGTTGTCTTCCTTACATTCCTCAGTTTATTTTATTCACTAAGCATTAGACCAAGATATTTGATGCAGTCTCGAAATATTATTCAAATTTTAATGTTTAGTAATCCTTATTGAAGAAGTGTTCTGTTCACACTGCTACATTTTCCCCTTACTGTACATATTAAACTGTTAGAAGGTATTGATCCCCCCCCCCCCCAAATGTTTATTTCTAATAATCTTGTGGAAAGGGATATCAAAAACTTAAAAATAATAGAGGTAAATTGTATTTCATTTCATTATTTTGAGGCACTGAAAATTTTCAGTTCAGTAATATGAGAACAAAGGATAGAGAATAATAATTAAAGTATTATCTACACAAAATAAACAAATTCATTGTAACACAATATAAATAAATTATGTGTCTGCTTTGTAATTGGCCTTGGAAAAATATATCTAAGGCTTGAACCAGTCTGTGAATATGAACTAGTTCCATAATGTGGTCTATCAAAACTTAGCCAAATGAAAGAAACTGTTGTTAGTTTGAAAATGATCATTGACATCAAATACTCTTTGTCCGTTTCCTTTACTTTTGTGTTTGTCTTTTATAACAATTCAGTTATCTTAATAAATGGTAGTTCCCTCCATGACTGTGGAGTCAGAAAAAAAATGTTTTGTTTTTACTCCAAAAACATTAAAGGGAAAATCTGATTGCTCCAAAAAAAAAAAAAAAAAAAACTACAGATTTCACAATTTGGACTCAAGACTTTGCAATATTATGTTACATTATTTGTAATTTTACTTTTGACTCCAGTAATTTAAGAAGAGCAACTCTACTCCAGCCCTAATTCCCTCAACTGGTCTTCCAACCAAAAATCTACAATAATAAATAGGGCCTATTCAACATATTTTTAGATTAGGGCGCTCCCTCCCCCAACACCTCACATACATATCCCCTTGCACATTGTTGCACTGTGTAGATGATTATTTCTTAAAGCATTGAAAATAAGCCAGTGTTCTTTTTATGTTCCATTTCTTTCCGTTTTCTAAGGTAGTATGTGCGCACACAAGTATGTGTTTGTGTACACATTCATGCAGTCTGAAATTTTGGATAATCTAAATTAAGCATTGTATTCTCAAAGATTATTTTGAAGTTTAGCTATATAAGATATCGCAAGCACACTAATATTTTTGAACAATTTATTTAGCCTGATACTTTTTTTTCACACTTTTGACCCAAATCCTTCCTGTATCATAATTTTTATTTATAATAACTTGAAATACACTCAATGACCAAAAGTCATGGCACACCTGCCTAATAACATCAATGGGATTGCAATCTGGGGAACGTGGAGGCCAAATCATTGTCGTGAAGTCGGTAGCATGTTCCTCCAGCCACTGCTATGTCACAAGGGCCGTGTGGAGACACATTATTGTGCTGAAAGGTGCCGTCGCCCGCGGGGTAAAAACAGTTCATGAAGGGGTGCAGGTGATCCCCAAGCAGATCGAAGTAGGAAGTAGTATGCAGAGTGGATGTCAGATGCACCAATTGACCTGTTGCATGCCACGAGAAAACACCCCAGACCAGTATGGAGCCTCCACCTGACAAGCGGACTCCATGGCTTTGTGTGGCCTGCGCCAGACATGGACACGACCATCGGCCCGATACAGTTGAAACTGTGACTGGTCGGACCAGGCAACCCTTCGCCAGGCCTCAGCAGTCCAATGTCGATGTTGGTTGGCCCAGGCTAGGCGTTGCCAACGATGGGCAGCTGTCAAGAGTGGCACTTGTCGTGGCCTTCTCCTAAAGCCTGGAACGCCCAAGGTTCGCCGAATTGTCATTACGGACACAGTTGTAAGATGTCCCTCATTGTACCACATGGTACAGCACTTGCAAGCCGGGTGACCTGGCGAACACCTCTGGCATCAATGAGGCATGGGTGACCCGTCCGCTGTCCGACGTGGGTTGTAACCCCCTTGTTGCGTGTACTCTCGATAGACCCTTGCAACGGTTGTGCGGAAAAATTGCAGGATGTTGGCTACATCTGATATTGAGGCACCCATCCGTCTGATTGGAAGGGTGTGCCATGACTTTTGGTGATTGAGTGTATTTCAGCAGTGTTATTTAGGACTGCTGAATTATAAAGATGCTTTGTTTTTATTCAAGCTATTTTATTTATTTTCAGAAATGAAATCCAGGAAAAAACCTGATGTGTTGAAAAGTGTATCTGAAGCAGATAGGTGAGCTAAGTTTGCTTATTTCTATATATCTTTTTATTTGTTTATATCTTAAAATGTTAAGCATAAATAGTACTTCAAGATTAAAAAAAAAAAAAAATGTTTGTTTGTAGTAGCATTTCTCTACTTGTGTCTCACCATTAATAGGGGGTTCCATAAAAAGACATCTGCTAAACTAATGCATAATGTTTTGTTTTTTTTCCTCATAGAAATTAGCACAAAATACCACTGCTTTTATGTTCCTTAGAGACAGTTAGATCTACTGTCACTGGGGGACGGATAGTATTGTTCTGGGTCTGTTACTTATAACAGAAATTTAATTGTCAATTGTGTTGAAGAAATATTTAGAAATATAATTAAACGACATTTATTTGAAAAAAAAAAAATATATATGGTGGATGTGATGTAGCAAATTTTGATTGCAATTATTAGATAATGAATTCTTGTTAAAATTAATAATGTTCACTTTGGCTTATTTTGCAGTTTCAACGTCAATAGAGATTAAGCATTTCATAATATTTTTGAACTGCATTTTGATTAATTTTTGTAAGTTACGTAATTACTAAATATACTGGTAAAGAAAAAAAGTTCTTTGCATTACCACTATATCAACTGGTTGTTTCAAATTCTAAGAAAATTTCTATTATTTATGTTTGAAATTATGAATAAAAATATTTTTATTTTGTTGTATATAAGTAACATTAAATTACATTAATTGACAGCATGCAATGTCTCGCTGTTCTTGCTTCAACATTTTCCTTCTTTGTTTGTCTGTCACATCACATGCATTACATTAAAACAGCTGGACAGATCTCCTTAAAATTTGGTAATGCTTATTTATAATCCAACTTAAAATATAGGCACATTTATTTTGTCTCCACCCCTCCCATCTCAAAAATGACCCCAAAATACATCTAAAACTCCTGGGTTGTTTTTTTTTTTTTTTTTTTAATTTTGATACATTGATTATTATAGTCCAATTTAAATGTGAGCATTATTAATTTGATCTTCACTCTTTCCATCCAATCCCTCATAATTGACCTTCCCATTGCTGCATGCTGAGTCACATTATGCCATAAATACCTAAGCATGTTTCTTATTATTACAGTAATTCATCCTTATGAGTAATTCATCCTTGTCATTTCATTCATTTGCAGATAATATGCAAAACTTTTTTTTTGAAAAGTCGATCAATATTATTGATTAATAATAATAAATGTAATAATGAGGGTCAGGGCGATTCCTAATTCTTGGAAAATGTCATTTTAACAATGCGATTGAATAATATTTTTCGTGTAGTTTTTATTGAAGAATTGTGTGGTGTTTCTTTATAATCCTTTGAAGACTCTTTAATGGCAATAATCATATATATTTTTCAGGTGTTCCACAGTACACTTATGAAGTTATTTGGTACTCCTTAAGCACTCGGATATAAAAATGTTGCCCACAGGAGCTATCATCATTCTTTAAATTAAACTAAAAAAATAAAAAATTTCAAAACATTTAGAATTTAAACTTAAATTAAACTGAAGAAAGCATATCAAATTATTTAAAAAATGGTAAGATTGATTTTTCATTGTCTTCTGAAAAAGTTAACCTAAGCTTTTTGGTCACATCTCTCCAGATAATCCTCATTGATAAAAATGTTAAAACAAATGAATGAAACAATGCTGCAAATATTTACTATTTGCTGTTGAATAATTTCAGAAGATCAGAAACATTGTTGATACCATTTTTTATTTTCAAATTGCTGCATTTCTGTTGTGTGTGCTGTCTTGCTTCCAGTTCACATCCTTTAAATAGCATTGCCAAATGAATCAAAGTCAAAATCTCTAGAGTATCCAGAATTGCATCACCTCCAAGTTCCTTAGGATCTCAGTGAGCACCTCCAAAGACAGAATTGCAGCCGCGATGTTAAGAATTAGTGAGGCATCCAGAGTGCAAGCAGTAGCATGGATTCGATTAGGTTCTAGCTGCAGTCAGTGAGCTTAATTTGCAGCCATTGTGTGTTTCAGATGGCAGTTGCAGTAGAAGACTTTCCTCTACTGAATGGCTATTTTCTCCAGTTAAAGACTTGTTTCAGCTTGGGTCTTTCTGTTTTCCAGCTTGCTCTTTTTATTTTAAGAAGTTTGATCCATTGAGGCAGAAGTTGCCATTCATTTTTATTTTTTTACTTTTCTTTTGTGCAATAATGGTGGAAGATCAACTTAGACTTTGTGGAATTAAGCATGCAGTAAAGTTTGCCTGTGTGCAAGCAGTTTGACATTTCTTTAAATATTTCTAATGCTAAAACTAGGTTGTTCACATGTTTCTTGCTTCATTTGATACTTAGATGAAATTAAAAAAGATTTTATGGCAATTTTACAGGAAAGTAATATTAAACTACAAGATGATGAAAATTTTACTCATTTCCAGCACTGGTTCGCATTTGAAAACCTCTACTGTGCTGTAAACATCTCTCTGCCTTCTGCCACACCTGTTACAAATGTAAATAGGCAGTAAAAAAAAAAAAAAAAAAAAACCCCTTTGAATTGCCTAAGAGGTTGTCCCAAACGGCTTCTTCTAACAACTCTTCAACCAATTCAGCTATATTTTGTCCTGACATAGCAGTGGTTTCTTGCTCGGTAACACGATTTGATGAAAGACGATCGAACCATTCACCATGAAAAAGATCGTTTCCTGGATTGATATGACGATTGCAGCATCGTGCTTTAGCTGGAATATAGATTTTCAAAGTCTTGAGAGCTTCTTTCTGGGCTTTTATTGGAACTAACATATGCGATTGCTCTCGTTTGCACTTGAAAATGCATGTTCGGTGGCTTAAAGTCACACGTTTCAGTGGAACATTCACAGTAATATTGCTGTGACATTTTGGAAGATCCGCCATTTTGGAAGATTTTTTAATCTAAATCACTGTTTTAAATAATAGAAAAAAACAATGAATATCATTCTTGAATGCCGGCGTTTATATTAAGATGGCGGGATTTGTGCCAGCACCTCCATCATTTTAGCACAAGTAAAAAGTGGTATTGACCTGGTTGAAATCGTAACTGACTGTGCTCGTGCACAGCCACAGGGTTTATATACCTCTTTAAGTATTTCTAGAAATCTGTGGAAAAGTGTGGTAAACTGTTGAGAGTTCCAGAACGTTCATGACAGTTCCCGGCCTCATTCTACATCAAAGTAGAAAATTTGAGAATACTCTTGAAAATTCTAGAATTTTCACTAACATTTTCTGAAAACTTCTAGAATTGTCTAGAATAATCAAGACAGAGAGCCTAAATGCCTCTGAATCTGATGAGATTTTTCTAGAACTTTCTTGAATATACTAGAATTTTCGAGAAAAGTCATGAAACTCATGAGAATATACTTAAATATCCCTTTTACCGGAAGTGCCAGGTAGACATATGACATATCATTTTACTCACCACAAGGAACTCTATCGATTGGCATAGGTTTCATTTTGATATTTCAAAATAGAAATGAACAGAAAACTTCACCTATTTCCGGTCTAACCGGAAGTCGGGCACACTTCTAATTGCTACTGTAGACCATACCCCCCTTACGGAGTCTGCATACCAATTTTCAGCGAAATCCGAGTGGGGCCAAAATCGTCGGATTTTGGGACAACCTCTTTGATGGCAAGTATGAAAATCAGCCACTCATGAATATTTTAAACTAAATATTCATAAAGTCCCCACAATTCACCGACACAGAAAGAGTTCAATACCTATAGTATGCATAGAGAAAGAACAATTACCTTAAAAGGAAAATAATGGATCACTTAGTTGATCCTGGAACTGATTGCTGCAGAATGCCATATGGCGGCGTCTTAAAAACAGGTTACTGTAAGGCCTGCACAGCCAAGCTAGAGGTATAATATGAAATGTTTTCCACTAGTTTTAAGAGCAAGGATATAAATGCGTATTCCAACACCCTGGCTCTTAAACTAGTGGAAAACATTCTATTGAATTACTAGGAAGACCGGGTATTGTCACAAATTTATCCCATTTGATGGTGAACAGAATTGTCAACCAGCAAAAATGGATGGGAGCCTCAGTTCATTTTCCTCAACCGGCATTTGCTTTTTACTCGTCTGAAGCCACTTTTGGATATGGATAATATTTATAAAAAACTTGAATAAAATAAAAATAATAACAGAATATAGATACGTTAAGATGCAAAGACAAAAAAAAAAAAAAAAAAAAAAATTGACAATCTTATTCTCTTCTACTTGGCAGAAAAATAGAAATTATTTATGATGCATTGTGATATATTTCACTGAGAATACATGGAAATACTTATCCAAAACCCATGGTTTTCTTCTTTTTCCAACTGCCGTATAATAGGTAAACTATTAAGTAGAGGGCTTTCTATCTGTGGGATAATACATAATGCTGACATATATCAACAAATCCTGGGATATGTTAAAAAATATCAAAATGTGAGACTTTTAGCCACCTACTATGTTAATATATTTGAAACAAAAAGCTGCCCTAAATCCTATTTCTCAGACATTGGGTAATTTTGTTGATTAATTCTGCTGTAGCTGCACTCAAACAATTACCTATTAATGATCTTGCTGATTTCATGCCATTGAATACCATTCTAATAAAACGGGGACACAAAAACAGTTGAATCATTTGAGATGACCGTTAAGGACAAAGAAATGCTTACTTGTGAGGAATTCTTTTCCTACTTAAGGGACCTTGTAAATATACTTGAATGTACTTCTAGAGGTATATTTCATGCATTTGAAGACAATGCTATTACATTTATTTCCAAACCCAATGGGAAAATTCAGATCTCATTTGCGTATCGCTCAAACTTATGTTAAGTACAACCAACCAGCTTCCAATAACTGTCTAACTTGTGACCAAATTGAATCATGATCAACCATTGTCCAATCTTCAAAAATATGCAAATCAAGTTTTGGTAGAATTTTGCAAAATCTAAATCGCTTTGTATTAATTGTTTATGCCAAAGATATATTTTCCAAATTGTAAATCAACTCACTTGTGTCTATGGACAATGGATCACAAAATCATTCAATAACCACTTCATTTTGTAATAAATTAAACTTGCCTGTGACTTCTTTGACTAATAGTGCTCTCCATCTTGTGTGTGGCTTCACAAGTGCTAAAAGTTAATTCCTGCATTAATAATTGTTCCTTTTCAAATAAAATGCCTTCATGTTGACCGCTTAACTTTTTACAGCTTCACACTGCCAGGTTTTTCGTGGCGTTGGAGTGCCCTGCATGCCCACAAGTTTTTTTTTTTTTTTTTTTAGCAAGTTAAGCCTAACGTATTTGAAGGTTTCTTTCGTTATCATAGGAAACAGTAATTAACAATTTAAATACAACTGAATTAATAACAAAACCGAAATAACGTAGGAAACAAACTTACTAATTAAACTTTAAAATTTTCATTTAATCTTTTAAATTTATTATTTAATTTAATATTTTATTTCGGTTTTGTTACTAATTCAGTTATATTTAAATTGTTTCTTACGTTAGTTAATTTTAATTGTTTTTCACTCCGAAATGATTTGTTACTTATTTTTT
Source organism: Thereuonema tuberculata (assembly GCA_023159025.1). Taxonomy (NCBI): domain Eukaryota; kingdom Metazoa; phylum Arthropoda; class Chilopoda; order Scutigeromorpha; family Scutigeridae; genus Thereuonema; species Thereuonema tuberculata. The sequence continues at coordinate 104,995,815 of JAFIDM010009631.1, forward strand.
TTTTATATATATATATATGTGAAAATATTAATGAACAGTTTAAACTCAGTTTGATAATACAGTAAAACTCGCTTAAGGCGCTCTTCAAGGGACCAGCTCGAAAGAGCGTCTTAAGCGAGATGAATGTCCAGGGTCCGAGGGAAAACAGGTCTTAAGCAAGTTTTACTGTATTATAAGTTTTTGAAGAAAAAATGTTGATTAAAATTGATAACAATATTTTAGTTTTAGTGATGATAATAAAAAATAATTTCGAATCAATCTTAGAATAAAAAAGCTCTTAAATATCAGAAAATAAATTATAATTTACAACGGAACGCGTTAAGATCTCAACTTCAGACTTAATCCAAGTCCGATATCTACTAGATATACCTTTTGCTGACGAGAGTTGACATATACCTGAGCAGATTGAGCTGATGATGGGTACTCAGTTGTTCAGTCGTCTGTACCTAGGTAATAAGACCAGTGGTGAGATTATGCCACACTCCTTAGAAACAATATTAGATTATGTACTGATGGAAAGATGTACATATTTTCCCTTCATCTTCATCGCATTCTTTTTTTGTTGTTGTTGTTGTTGTAATGGAAGACTCAGCAATTTATTACACCGACTTTGGATAGTAGAAGAGATTCCATCACAAACTTTATTCCAGATGAGGAAGTCTGCCAGAAATTCTATCAGTCTACCGCAGTTCACAATTACTGAGGCTGTTACAGTGTTCTTTACCTTTTAAACAAAAGCCTAGTGAGCTAGGAGATTCCTTTGCTTGTGCACAATGCTGCTTTTTTGCATTAGAATGTAAATTCCAGCATAATGAATTTCATAATACAGTAATCCCTCGTTTATCGCGGTTAATGGGGACCAGAGCCCCCCACGATAGGTGAAAATCCGCGAAGTAGGATTGGCCCCCCTAGGAATTTTCGTATGTGTATGGGTACCAGAATGTTTAAAATATGTATATTTATACTTTATATACTGTATATAAAGTATAAATATATACTGTGTGTGTGTAATATATACAGGGTGTTTCAAAAATACACGGCATAATTTCAGGTATGTATTTCCCACATGTAGACAATCAAAATAGTTCATTACAACATATGTCCGGAAATGCTTCATTTCCGAGTTATGGCCTTCACAACATTGAAAATCACCGGAACGTTTTTCGTATTTACAGATGAAGCACAGTTCACATGAGATGGCATAACAAATTTCCACAATCAGCATGTATGGGCGTATGAAAACCCAAATGCAACTGTTGTATCTCATCACCAGGTGCGGTTCTCCCTCAACATGTGGGCCGGTATCATTGGTGATCGATTAGTTGGACCCCATGTACTTGTAAACAGACTTACGGGGCAGGCGTACACAAACTTCCTGGAAAACACCATACCTCATGTTTATGACGACACTCCACTGATCGATCGTCAGCACGCTCACTTCTTGCATGACGGCGCTCCTGCACACTTCAGTCGTACGGCTCGCCGGTACTTGGATCGAACGTTTCCTGATCGATGGATAGGTAGAGGTGGCCCAATTGCTTGGCCTCCACGCTCACCTGATCTGAACCCTCTCGATTTCTACTTGTGGGGCCATTTAAAATCATTGGTTTATTCGTCTCCGGTGCCTGATTTGGAATCCCTTCGGAATCGAATTGTGGCATGTTCTGAGGACATACGCAACATTCCTGGAGTGTGGGATCGTGTTCGCAGGTCATTGAGACATCGATGTGAGGTCTGTATTCAAGCAGGAGGTGGTCATTTTGAACATCTTCTGTAATGGCAACGACCGGCGGAACGAAAAACGTTCCGGTGATTTTCAATGTTGTGAAGGCCATAACTCGGAAATGAAGCATTTC
>JAFIDM010009631.1:105050175-105068597 GCA_023159025.1 Thereuonema tuberculata
ATGCTAAGACGAAAAACTTTCTGCAGAAAAAAAAAAAACGAACCTTCAAATCGACAAAAAAAAAAAAAAACCACCCCTGTTCTATACGATATCTTTCTGCAGCCCTCACTTTCGTTCTGCGACATTGTCGCCCTATCACTCGATATTCTGCTTTGGGGATGCTGACAAATCACAAAATATTATAAAGTCAAGGAATTTATTAGAAATCATCAACGTAGAAGATGCATACATCATACTATGCATGACTCACTAATTTATTCAAAATCTACTATGAAACTGTTGAAAATTAAGACACCCTGCAATATACTGTTATATTAATAGAACAGGACACATTCTTACATTAGAAGAAAAACATCCTGAACGTGATGGATCAGGGAAAAGGAAGAGAGAAAAGTCAACATTGGAATATGAATAAGTGTAATAAGAACATTGAGAATGTTGTTTGCTAATTTAAGTATGCGATTATTTACTTCGATATTATATATGAAATTGACATATGGCAAAATTTATTTCAAAATCAAATTAAGAAACATTATATATAAGTTATAAATAAAGTTTAATAAATTAGAAACAAATAGTAGCTTTTTGATATCAGAAAATAATGAAGTAAAGGATCTAAAATGTGAAAATCATAGATTAAGTTAAGTTCTTCATTTTAACTGGAGAACTGAAGGAGAAATTATGAACATAATATTTTAGCTCAACAAGTGCTAAATGAAGTGTACAACACAATGCCTAAGACATAACAGGAAATACTACCTAGCTAAAAGTATAAAAAAATTGTAATAAAACTTAAACTAAGAACAACTATTCATGAAAGAGGGTACAAGATCATAAAGAATTAAATATTTGGCAAATATGCTTATAGAAGAAGAAAAATTTATTTAACCCTCACTTATATGGCTTACGTGGCGGAACAATTTTACACGGGTGGTGCACTGAGTGCGCCACCTCGTTTTTTAGCAATCAATGTTAAATAAACTTTTATTCATCAAACTTTTTCCTTCTAAATGTTATTGTTTGGATTCAGTAATAATTAAATAAGCATGCATCCATAAAAAAATTATTACAAAACCGCTTGAGATTTTTTTAAAACTGAAAAATGCGTTTTTTGTTTTCTAAACAGGTATCTTGCATGAAACTACATAAATAATGTTCAAAACTTTTTCTATAGGTGTAATAAATATCTAAAAGATGCATAACAAAGTAGTCAAACATTTAAAAAAATGTTTTTAACAGTTTTTCTTTTATAGATATTTTTTATGAAAAATTCACTCTCATCTTGCTCTGTAGCATTTTGTTCTTCCGAAGTAACTTCTTTCCCCATATCAGGCCCAAAATCACATTGTGAATCAGAATCATGGTCACTATGCTAGGATAGGAGGGTAGGTGGCGGGCCAGCCCCCTCCTCTGTTGCTAAGTGATTTTTTTTTACTTTATTGTTGCATGGCGCACTCAGTGCATTTGAGGGTTGAAAGACTGCGCAGCCAAAAGGTTTGAAAGGTGATTCCAAGTACAGGTGGTCCCCTAGTTAAGGATGTGATATGTTCCTGAGAACGTCTTTAGGTTGGATTTGTATGTAATTTGGATCCCTGATGAACAGTGCATATATTACTACTACTACTACTAATGATACCCCTGTACTGTGATATTAAGTTACAGAAACTATTGTGCTTTTTCATTTAATTCAAAGAAACAGAACATAAAAACAAACTCTTACAAAAAGTTTAGATAGGAGAATTTAAAAAAAGAATATTAAAATCGAATAAAAAAAAAGCTAAGAGGAAAGTAATGCTGTGTGTAAGTGATCATATAAACTTTGAGTCTAGCCGCTAGCATAAGGATGCTGTGCCAACAAACTGCTTCCATCAAGAAGGTTTGTTTACTTGCACAGAAGAAAGTAGTTTAATTATTCAATTATAAATTATCTTATTGGGAGGCCTAGAGAAGCCAGTTCGCAAGTACGGAATGCTGAAAGACTGGTCATTCGTAACCCAGGGACCATCTGTATTCATTTTGATTACTAATTGTAATTGCTTTCACAAGATCTCGCTATAGGCTTAGATTTTAAAGAAATGACTAAGATTTATATATATTCAGTAATTACAGTTTGAATGATTGGCAAGATTATGACATTATTTGTGAATGGTCTATTTATAAATTTAAGATGTGGAGGGGTGCTGGTTAATACATGTTGGGTTGGGGAGTATACCCTCCACCACAATACTACACATTAAAATTTTGTAAATGTTCAGTGTTTTTAACCCCCCCCCCCCAAAAAAAAAAATATCATTTATGTGAGATTGATGCTATTCAGAAATGATATGAGTGTGTCACGATACGGAAAATTTGTTCCAAAAGAAGTATTTCTATCCATAATTAAGATGGAGTCTTGGTAGATATGATAAAGCTTAGCATCACATCAAAATATAACAGGAACAGTGATGGCCCATGCAAAAAATTAGCTGTGTGATATTTCTATTTTCCTCAAATTTCTGACCAAACGAAAACAAATAAATAAAGAAGCACAAAAAAGCATATATAAATCTAATACAGTATTCACTCATATGTGGAAAATGAAGTCCATACCGCGTTCCTTTCTGCTGCATAATTATAAATCAGTCTAAGAGTTGAACCACTCAATGTTTGTAACTGTGTTCTTCTTAATTGAGAGCATCACAAGTGCACTAAGCCATTCCTGTTACATAGTATTTTGCAGAAAAGTCTTTAACCGTTTAAGTGATGAAATCTTCCGGGCAGTTGTCTTTGGTGTTGTGACTAAGATTTTTAAAACTTTAGATTATTTCAGAAAATGGATCTTGTAGAATGCTGGTTATGATGAACTGTAGTAACGGAACAGCTCCTTCAGCATTCCTAAAATCTGGTCTTTTGATACACAACCGAGAATTCTGATCTTTAGCCTTAAAACAATTTTACTCAAATAAGAATGCCTTTTTTGAGTCGAGCTGATTCTCTGGGACGGTCGTTTCGAGCTTGTTGGGCTCTCTTCGGCCAGAGCTAATCAGCCAGTGCAAGACTCAAAAGGCATACGAGGGGAGGTATTGTTAATACACGATGGAGACAGTGACCCCTCAAAAACTAAAAGCAAGAAAATAAAAACAAGAACAAAATGTGGAATCCAAATCCTTGGGCAGCACTCAGGCTACCATAAAAGGTATTTGACCATAAAAAGAGGAAAAAAAAAAAACATACATAAATAAATAACAAACCCTCTGATGGGTAAAAGAAAAGTAATTTTGTTTGCAACAATAATAAAATTATTTATTCTTCTACAAAATCCTACTTCTGAAATGAGTTTCTGTAAGTCAGATCAGTACTTTGGTTCACTCAAAAGCCACTCTCCAATTGCAATCAGAAGCTCTTGACATTGGGTGCAAAACGTGGCTTATGGCAGTTCAAAACTCAAAAATATGCAAAAATACAACTTTTTTCATCTTGAATATTTCGCCAAAAATTCTCAAAAATAAGGGCTTTCTTATTTGAGTAAAATTGTTTTAAGGCTAAAGATCAGAATTCTCGGTTGTGTATCAAAAGACCAGATTTTAGGAATGCTGAAGGAGCTGTTCCGTTACTACAGTTCATCATAACCAGCATTCTACAAGATCCATTTTCTGAAATAACCCTAAGGTGGGCTTTCTTGAGGTCTTACAAATGCGTTCTGATAATTTTTATTATTTTTTGAGGGTTTTTTTTTCTTAAAGAAAAACCACATTAAACACCAGCATGACTAACTGTGGCAATGCTAAAACTGTAGCAACAGGCTCTTTAAACTGTGATGTAGGTTGTGACGACACCACTTAAATGGGGTGGATGCCCAATCTTTGTTTATATGGGGGGGGGGAGCTACCTTCTCCAAAGTTGTCGTGAATTCTGCCATAAATCTATATTTAAAACACCAACTTTTCAGTCCAATTTTATTTCTTAAATATCATCAGTAAATAAATTATATGCGTTTATTCTGTAAATATGCTATCAATTTCAATGATTTTTTTTTCTTTAAAAAAGAAAAAGCAAAAAGTTTATCAAAATAAATAAATTACTTTTAGGCTTGAAAACTCCAATCAGATTGCAATAATTCATTGAACACAATAAAGTCTAAAGATTTTTTTTTTTTTTTTTTTTTTTTTTTTTTGCAATTATATTTCTTTTATTATTATATATTTAAAGTCTTATTTTTCTGTAGCTTTTAATTAATATTTTAAAACTTAAAATATTAAGTCTTTAAAAGTATGTCTTTTAGGAGGTATTGGTTTAGATCCCATCCACCTATTCACAAGACATTTGTAAGTTACAAATAAGAGTAAGAGGTGGCAGCACCTATCATTTCTCGCAAGGCGCGAGATTTGTAACATAATAAAAGAAGCAGATCTCGTGAGCTATGAATTTTGTAGCATCTAAAGAGAATCACGGCTGGGATTGGTTCACATGTGCGCACAATACAGTTTTTGATACTAAGCATGACATCATGACTGCATTTTATTGAAAATAGCAGACGGCTTCGCTCGTTCCCAGTTAATGAGACGAGCGATTTCAAGAAGTTTTCCCCGTTTCGCAATTTAAATAGAATTTAGATAAAAATAATAATAAAAATTTAATAGAAGTATAATTTTGTGAAATAATAATTATCTTATTTAATGTAGTGTGCTGTAGTACTTCAGCATCTAAGGAGCACCGCCACTAAGGAGGAAGGAACAATATTATATGTACATGCCAGAAGGCTATGGAAAAGAAAGAAATCAAATTTATATGAAATAGTTACAACAGTGCTGGAACAAGAAATAAGTTGAAAAATTAAGGGGGTAGGATTAACTTGAGTAAATAGCAATTTGTGTATGCAGATCAAAAAGGAAAATGATAAAAAATAATTACAGGATTAAATTTTGATAATTTTTTTTTTTAAGGAATTTTATTATTTTGTTTTGATAATAAAGATATAAAAGTAAATGATGATAATTTTATACATAAACATAGAAAAAAATAAATGAATACTAGAATTTTCATAGCCAACTTCATTGAAAACATTTTGATTAAATTAAGCTTTAAATGACTAAGAATTTACAAAATAGATTAAAACAGTACCTAGAATAATAGGTTTTGGTTTTGTTTCTATAGAAAAATATACAGTCTTAATACAGTCATTTATTTAACACTGTATAGGAATGATTTGTAAATTAATATTACATCTTTAAAAGTAATTTAGCTGTAACGGTAGATGAAAGCAATAATAAAATTATGATTTGGAATTAGGTTTGTCGATTAAAATTAAACACTTTTAAATTAAGCAAGAGTTATAGTATCACCAATAAAGTGAAACAGAACTAATTGATATATATGAAAAATAAAATGGGAATGCAAGCTGAAATAAGCTGAATATACGAGGGTCAGTCAATAAGTAATGCCTCCTATTTTTTTTCTCCTTAAATAAGTTAGTTAAGTGAAAAATTTGAATTTGGCGCAATTCCTCAAACCACTACCTCCAATCCACTGCAGTAGCAACTTCCTGCGTCAACAGGTGGCAGCACTGCATCCGCTTGCAAAATGGCTGACAATGATGTTAGTGTTAAGGGCGTTTCACATGGATCCGAAAATTGGATGGTCGGATCGACGAATCAGACATATTCTCTTTCACATGGCCACGAAACTCTCTCCGACGTCGTCTATACGACATGTAACATTCAAATCGTTCGTATAGACGAAATTTCGTGGCCATGTGAAAGAGAATATGTCCGATTCGTGGATCCGACCATCAGATTTTCGGATCCATGTGAAACGCCCTTTAGACATCGTTCTGTGATTGAATTCTTGAATGCAGAAGGTGAAACGCTCATTCACATTCATGAAAGGCTGAAAAATGTGTATGGTGATGCAGCAGTGGATGTCAGCACTGTTAGACGATGGGTTCGTTGCTGTAACGAAGCTGATATGCAAACACTGTTGGCTGCCGAAAAAGCGGAGCGACAGGCTGGCGACTGCAGTGACTCCACGCAACATTGAGCGAGTCGATGACATCATTCATGGTGACCGCCAGGTGACAACAGATGAGTTGTCGCATTCTCTCCCTCAATAAAGGCAGTGTGATGACGATTATTCGACAACTGGGGTATAAAAAAGTTTGTTCATGGTGGGTAGCAAGAATGTTAACTGACCAGAATAGAGAGACAAGAAAAACAATAGCCTCCAAATAATTGCAGCCCTTCCGTTTGGAGGGAAAGGAGCTTCTGGAAAAAATTGTGACCGGAGACAAAACGTAGGTTCATTTTTTTGAACCTGAATCAAAGAGGCAGTCAATGGAATGGCATCACACAAACTCGCCGAGGAAGAAAAAATTCAAAACTGTGCGATCTACAGGGAAAGTTGTGGCAACAGTGTTCTGGGATGCAGAGGGTGTGATTATGGTTGATTTTTTGGAGCAGGGATGCACAATAAATTTTGTCCAGTATGTCGCAACCCTCAAAAAGCTTAAAGCACGTCTTCAGCGAGTTCGCCCAACAAAAGCTATGGCGGATGTTCTTCTTTTGCATGACAATGCAAGACCACACACACCAGTCGTCACACCACTGAAGAGATTATGAAAATTGGATGGGAAGTCTTGCCTCATCCCCCTACAGCCCTGACCTAGCACCATCAGACTTCCATCTGTTCGGGCTAAAGGAAGCTCATCGTGGGATTCACTTTGAAGATGAGGAGGCCGTGAAAACGTCTGTGCGTCAATGGCTTAGGAAGCAAGACCATGCCTTTTACCACGCTGGAATTCATGCCCTTGTTAAAAGGTGGACCAAAACTGTGGAAATGGACGGAGATTATATTGAAAAGTGACAAATTATCATCAATGTTGTTGTTTTTATGCTACGTAATTGCATTTGAATTTCTTGACAATTAAAAGGAGAAAAAAAATAGGAGGCATTACTTATTGAATGATCCTCGTACAGTCAAAGCCAGTAAAGCAAGACAAAAGAAGGCAACACTACTGTGATGTCCAAAATTAAAATCAAAAGGCATTTTTGACAAAATGTAGAAGTCATTAATAAAAAAAATGTGGGGAAATTGTGCATGCATATGTAATGCCTAACACCAAAATTAATCTTTTTGCATCAATAGATATTTTAATTATATCACAAACTGTTTTGGAATTTCATAAATATTCATTGATTAAGACACTTAAACTATTCACAAGGCATTTAATTAAAAATAGATAAGACGCCTTAAAATATGTAATTCTGGTGTTTGTGTAAATGAAGAATAATTTGTTTTTTTTTTTGTTTATTGTTGTTATTGCTTATACATTGTCTGGACATGTATAAGTTAAACTGCACTCAGATTGTTACAACAAGTATGACAGTTGTGACAGCAATGAATGTTTAATGTTATATCAACTTTTCACAGTATTATTATTAGAAGGTAGTAATGTAGCTTCTGCTATTAAACATGATTGTTGCTTGGCTGATTTAAAACATTATTTGTTAGAAAAGGTGGGGAAATATGATAACCAGCTATCATAATGTGGAAATAAAATCAGTCTGATTGTAAGATTCTGATCCTTGTCTATTTACACTTGAGAAAGAAAAAAAAAGAGAGAATAATATTACATGTAATTATTAAGTGCTGAAGTAAGTCACCCAGCTAATAAATTTTATATATTCAAATAAATGTTTGTGTGTATAGACTTACAAGATGTGTTTAATACTAGAAAAGAAAAAGAAAACTAAAGTAGTGAAAAGACTGATAAACTCAGTTCAGAATTGAATATGAAAAAAAAAAAAAGCTGTAATGAGCGTCAATATTAAGTTTACTCAGGATAAAAAATAAATCGCATTTGAAAAATGTATGAGAGTTAATGAGTTACTATTAAAATTATTTAATAGTATATTTATTAGTTGATTTAAAACTTTACGTAAAAAATACTGTTAACATTTGAATGTTTTCTTTGATTCTGTATATACAGGATGGACATGAAAGAATGATTGACATGTATTTTCTGTAATGCTAAATGTATACAGTTATGACATCTTTCAATTGGAAGTGCAACCACTCAAAAGCCAATCAATGTCCGCACTTTTTGTGACCCAGCACATATCTAAGCAGTAATATAATTCCTGCCAGACTAGATACAGTATATCTGGTATGATGGCTTCCACTACATGGGTGATCCGTTCCTTGATATACGGAGGGTTGTTTACAATCTATGGTAACGATTTGGATTCGGGTCTATTTCCCAGAAATTCCCTTTCTCCACCAATGATCATGCTCTATTTGATGGCCATGAGATACTGCTATCGCTCTGCAGCGCAGTTTCCATTGCAGGAGACTAGCACAAATTACTAATCTAATTACTGAAATCTTTTTGCTTACTTTTTACTCACAAGGGACGTGCATGACCTCGAACGCTGAGAAACGCACGAAAATGTGCTTAGAATATAAATCGCTCATGCCAAAAACAGTGGTATGAGTCATTCTCTTGCAAACTGCACATCTTATCACGAGAGACATTTGAATGATCACCTATTGAAGATTCAAGAGAGGAACTTTGATACTGCAAAGAAACAATATCGATATAATAGGACCAAAAAACACACACAATGTCATGACTATATTGCTATATTTCCCTCTGCTTAAAATAATTACGCCATCTGAACAACAAACTTTTCCTACTGACCTGATAGTGTTGCACAGCTATTCAGTCTTCAATATGTGCTAGCAGAAAACAGCTGAGTTTTGCATGGGAATGACTCATACCAGTGTTTTTGGGATGAGCGATTTATATTCTAAGCACATTTTCGTGCGGTTCTCAGCGTTCGAGGCAACGCACTTGTCAGTCTGTACTTTTACTATACACACATGCCCAAAACTTACAAACGCCATTCTTAAGGGCCACAGAATTCAATAAAACAGCTTGTGGCAATTTTCATAACTGTTCAATAGAAAACAGGTCCACATGCAAATTTCCGTAATGCGTGCATAGGGGTCACATGATAGCGCAAAAGCAGAGAAAAAGGAAATTTGCTTGGCTGGGGAATTGTCTTTATCTGAACTTCTGGATGTGAAGGACTAATTCTACAAATGTGTACTTTTTGTCATGTCTCTAAGACATCTCGATGATTTCACCTTGGGAAGGATTATCGGAAAGTTGGAAGTATAGAAGAATCACCAATGTTGCCAGGGAGTTTGGAATTGCTCATAGTGTTGTCTCCAGGCTCTGGGCAGCATTTCAAACAATTGGAATGTGTTCCAGACACACTGGAGGAGGTCGCCCTTGCTCTACAACTGCACATGAAGAACTATATTTAGTGGTAACAGCGAAATGCAATCGACGTCGGCACTGGAACGAGGATATCCTGCCAAATTGTGGCTTGATTGCTGCAACAAGTAGGGATGGCATCTGTGTGCCACTAACCAGAGAGCACTGTAGAAGGCATTTGCAGTGGTGTCAGATCCACCAAAATTGGACAATGAATCAATGGGCCAGTATGTTGTTCTCCAACAGTCAATTCAGTCTGTAATCGGATTCCAGTTCATCTGGCATGAAAGGGATATGGCGTAGCAGCAGGAAACAACACATTGGCCCATTGATCCATAGTCCAATTTTGGTGGATCTCACATCACTGCAAATGCCTTCAACGGTGCTCTCTGGATAGTGGCACAAGATAACCGCCTTCAAGCATATAACCTTACATGTCGCAGCCACCGAGACAGTTTGGCGGGATATCATTGTTCTAGTGCTGGAATGGAGGCAACTTGCTTGCTGACTGGCCATCTGATGTCGATTGCACTTAGCTGTTACCAGTAAATATCAGTTTTGTAGCAGTTGTAGAACGAGGGTGGCCTCCTCCAGTGCATCTGGAACAGATTCCAGTCGTTTGAAATGCGACTGGAAACAACACTATGCACAATTCCACACTCCCTGGCAACACTGGTGATTAGGCGGCCTTCTTCCAACTTTCCTATAATCCTTCCCAGGGTGAAATCGAGATAATGTCTTCGAGACATAACAAAAAGTTCACGTTTTTGTAGAATTAGTACTTCATGTCCAGAAGTTCAGACAAAGACAGTTCCCCAGCTGTGCCAATTTCCTTTTTATCTGATTCAGATATTTGCATAAGGACCTGTTTTCTACTGAACATCTACAGTTATGCAAATCGCCACAAGCTGTTTTGGACATGTGTATATAATTCAAATTATTATATTTCATATCTCATTGACAAAACTTACTCCTAAGCTGAAAATTAATTAGTTGAGTTTTTGCTACAAATATTGATACAAATAAATTGATTTAATTTCAGATTGCAGAACATGAGAAATCTAAGAGCCTTAAGTGCAGAAATGTTCAACCTTTTACAAATAATGAAATTTTAAATTTGGAAAAAGGTGTTTTTAAGTATGGACATAGATGGTCATTGATATTGAAACGATGTGAATTTGAAGAAAACAGAACACCTCAACAGCTACGAGATAAATGGAGAAATATAGCTAAACATTATCCATGGACCAATGTAGAGGTGTCTTCTTCTTCATCAGATTTTGAAAGTGCAAATGAAGACTTCTAATAAGTGAAGTATAGACGAGTTAATCAATTTTTTTTAATATTAATTAAATTTTGCTTAAATGACCATTAAGCAAATGGTTTTTTAAATAAAGGAATTTGAGTTACAATAAGCTATATTATTTTTATTTACATTAATCAGTATTGCATGTTATTAAATAAAGGGTTTTAAAGTTTTAATATTGATTTAGTTGAAACAAGTGCAGTTATCATTATTTTTTTTTCTCATAGAAATAATAAGGTTAATGATACTAAAGCAAATAAAGAATTAGAATCTTAATTCCAGCTGAAAAGAGATTATTCCATGTAAACCTCTGGATAATTCGAAATTTCTCTAGTGCTTTTTTAGTGATGTTATTTTACTTATTTGTGTTTTATTTACTTAAAATATAAGTAAATTTATTTAAACTTGAAAAATAATCAATTTTGTTTGTTTTAAATGTATAATTTGATAATTTATATTAAAAAATAGTATTAGTATTTATTTTCAGGATTGTCAAATATAAAATAAAAGACTAATCTTGTAATTAAATAAAGTTATTTAAAAAACAAACTCGGTTGTTGCTGGTTAATTATTTTTCTTTTCTTTTCAAGTAGCCAATAAGAATGTTTAAATTACTGTGCAGCTAAAATACAATTACAGTCGGACCTCGATATAAGGTCACCCGTTGGGACCTCGCGAAAGTGACCTTATAACCAATTCATACGCATTTGTCAGTAAATAAGCATCATATAAATACAGTATAATTCTTGGTAAAATTTAATGCCTACAAAAATATCAGTTTATTAGGTTATAATTTTTTAATTTAGTTGAACCAATTAAAATTAATGGAATCGGAATGAAATTATTTTTTAAAAATTTTAATTTGGAATAAAGTTATATACAAATAGTACTAGTATGCTCAAGCAAAGTACTGATGTACAACTGACCTTACTTAAAATAATCCATAATACAGAACTGTCACGATTTTGGTTTCATCTTTTGTACAATGTTTTCTAAGTTTTGTAGTTTCTGAAAATGTTCTTCAGCTCCCTCATGGCTCGTAAAAAAATGTCTTACAACATTTAATGCTCTGAGTGCGTCTGCTTGTGTCAACGCTTCACTTTCAGTATCACTGTCGTCAAAGCCGTCGCGTAGTTTGTTGGCGCCCGGGGCAAGATTTCGTCAGTCGCCCCCCCCCCCCCCCCCCCCCACCCCAACCAAAACAAAACGGAATTTCCAATTTTCTTTATTTTTGCCGCAGCCGCGGCGCCCCACCCACGCGACTGCTCTGATTGTCGTTATCTTCACTTTCTAATGCATTGGAATCTAAAACTTGCGAAACAATTTCGCAAATCGAAGCTTGATAAATGTAGCAACTTCATCATCAATTCTCACATATTCACTTTCCCCTTCTATAGCACAGCCACGATTTCTGACCACTTGTATTAACACAGGTAAAGGAATATCGTCTTCACCATCTTTTTTTCCTAGAGTTTGAGGGGATGAAGTGCTTTGTGAAAAAGCTGTCCCCTCCATCAGTAGGAGAAATGACGCCTATAAAAGATCACACCGATGGAAAAATTCTTGGAATTGAATCAGTGTGGCATTGAAATCATAGACAAAAGTGACCTTATTTGCGAGTCCGGTATTTAAGACCTGACCATATATCCGATAATCCATATCAAAGAATTCCTATTCAATGAGCCGGGACTTTAGAAAAGTGACCTTATATCGAGGTCCGACTGTATTTTTAACAGATCTTTCTCAACAAATTCCTCCATCTTAAAACATTTGCAGATCTCAAAACAGTAGTTTGCAGTTCAGTTATGGTAAATTTAAAAAATAACTATATTAGTATTTATTGCTGAACCATTTGAGTGGTCAGCTGAATCAGGGTTAGAAACCACTGCTTTAAACAAACATTAAGTGTATTTTAATTCCGCATTGCCACTGTCTTAATATCTTACTATATTTTTTTCTTTTTTGTCTGTACACCATCATTCTGAATGGCTGAACCTATTTCCTTAAAATTTTATTTGTGATCTCTATTAAAATATAATTGCATTTAGTAGTCTTTCCCATCCCATGAGAAAATAGCTGAACCGACTATATATGATTATTATTTTTGTGCTAACAAGATTAAACAATCTTATTAAAATCTTAAAACAGAAAATACTTTTGTTTCAACCTCTCAACTATCAAAATGCATCTGATTTTATGTACAATATCATTCTAACAATCTTAAAAATAGGAAGACAATTGATTTTGTGTAATTTGGAAATTTTGCTCTTATGCTTTATCAATAAAACAAATTTTTGAAGTGATTCTGCAAACAAATTAAAAATTCATTATTTTAAATGTTTGGAGACAAATTTTTAAGTTATAGTTGGATAATAGGAAAATACAGTCTCAATTAAAACAATTTCTCTTTGATTTGATGGAATTTGAGTCCATTTTGAAAACTAATCACAATTAGGATAATTGGGGGGTACACAATCATATGATATTGTATTTACTAAAAAAAAAGTTGAAAGTGATAATAACAAATTCAAATGGTTTTGTTATTTTTTTATTACTGTGATAAACAGTTGAGCTAAATTTTGAAGTTGTATGTGTGGATGTCTAAAGGATTAAGGAAATAAAAACAAAATAACTGGTTTAATAGAGGGGAAGGAATTAAGATTGAATAGCTTTGATAATGATTGCAATTTATTAATAACAGTGGAAAATATTTTTTGAAAAAAAAATAGTTCAAGGTTAGCTTAGCTTATATGGAAAATAACCAAAAGAAAAAAAAGATTTCCAATAAATTTGCTAGTGTTAGACACAAAATGAGTTTTGGTCCTTACTAAAATTCAGATCTTGAAATAAATTCTTAACCTATTAAGAATTTATGGATAATCAAGAGAAGAAAATTTGTGATATGAGAGATGGGGATGACAGTAAGTAGAGATTGGAGGATTTACCCAGTAAAGATAATTTTAAAGGCAAAATACTTACTGCAGAAATAAATAAGAAATTGATAGTAAAATAAATAAAGACAAGGAAAGAATCCAGTCAGGTGTGATAAAATATATTTAATATACCATTTATTAATATAACTTGTTCAAGAAAGCAAACGTTATTCCAAAACTTAAGGTCACAGTCACTTTATATCACTAATAAAGTTAATATTAATGATCAAGAAGAAGGAAAAAAAAAAGTTGTTCAAAAAAATTTAAGTACAGGGTGCTTACAATTAAAGTTGCGATTTCAAAACGCCCTAACTTTAAAACTACCGGTCAGATTGACTTAATATTTTACCAGAAGAATCCTGAGGTAATGGAATTTTGTTTGGCGAAGGAAAAAAATAGTTCCAAAATGTGCCGATAGATGGCACTATCAGGGCTCACATTGCTATTGTGGAGGTATGCAAATTACTAAGACTTCTTTACTAATTACTAACACATCTTAGTAATTTGCATACCTCCACAATAGCAATGTGAGCCCTGACAGCGCCATCTATCGGCACATTTTGGAACTTTTTTTTTCCTTGGCCAAACAAAATTCCATTACCTCACGATTGTTCTGGTAAAATATCAAGTCAATCTGACCGGTAGTTTTAAAGTTAGGGCGTTTTGATATCGCAACTTTAATTATAAGCACTCAGTATATTGTGAACCCAATTTTGCCAACCGCATTTTAATCTTAACTTAAATTGAATTTATCTAAACATCGGAAGGCAAAATCGCTAATCTGATTCAACATTTTAAATAAGTTAAAAATAAAGTTAGAGACTGACATCTTGTCTCGAGAACACTCATGGGTTCATAATTGGAGTAAAAAAAGGGGAAAAAAAGACAAACAATTTCAATATGAAAACAAATAAAACACTTTAATATAATAGAAATAAGAAATATAGGAATTATTGTAAATATTTTAAGGAAGAATACTAAAAAAAATAGTTAAAATTTTAGCCTTTAAAATTAAATAATCAAAACCTTGATTACAGGGGAAAGAACGATTAATTAAAATTTAGTCAAAAAAAAATTTTTTTATAAAAAAAAGGTTTTATGGCATTCTAATAAAGAAAATTAACAAACTAATGAGCAAAAATTTGAAATACAGTAAAACCTCGTTAAGTCGTCACTCAAGGGACCGAACATTTTTGACGACTTAGGCGGAGTGGGCATTTTTGAAAGAAAAAAAAAAATACTGAAATACAATATTTTTATGAATTGCTGTAGGATTCGGTGAGAAAAAGAAGATTTTTAGAAATCAGTGCATGCAAATGAATGAGTGGAAATTAAAAAAAAAACCAACACATTTTATACTTACCATATTTTATTTTCTTTTACTGGCATTAAAATAATCCAACAGTGTTGATTGATGAAGGTGCTGATTACTGGTAACAATTCGAAACACTTTGTAATGAAATGGAACTCCAATTTTGTGCACATAGTTAATCGTATCTTAAACCGAAACTTCTAGCTTTTCGTTCCTATCTAAGGCTATCATGTCCTTTACAAGCATTTTTTTGTACTTTCGTTTAAAGTCAAGAATTATCCCTCGATCTAAAGGCTGAAGAAGTGCAGTTACATTTGGAGGAAGAAAAACAATTTCGATCGCTTTTAAATTTTCGGGGCTTACTTGCTATGAAATAAAATTGCACTCAGTAGCGGTCAAGAAAAACGTCTACTGTTGATAAGAGTCGCAGCGAGAAGTGTGTAATTTCCCAAGTGAATTTCCCACGTGAAAATTCCCCATTCCCCGTAAAGGCTAGGCTTTCTTAGAGTGAAGGGGCGGGGCTGAAAAGATAGCAAGCAAAATTGAGAATAAAGATGCTTTTCGCCATTTTTGAGGGTGACGAGTTATCCGGAGTGGAATTAAATTTGGAGACGAGTAAAAGAGGGTTATTTTACATTATTGTCTATGAGACCTTGTCGGGACCAAAGGAAAACGACGACTTAAGCGGAGTGACGACTTATCCGGGTGACGACTTAACGAGGTTTTACTGTAATTAAATACCCCCCCCAAAAAAAATCAGTAAGTTTACTCTCGTTACTCTCCGAAGTTCCAATTCAATCTCTCTTTATTACTTACGAAACCTTACAATTGCATTGTTCTTGATTCCGCCTGAATGAACGACACTAAATGTATTTATTCTGTGAATTAAAGGCAATAGAAGAATTTCTCAATGCTCCCATAATTTGGGACACGGAATTGCCAACAAAAGAATTCAATAGAATCAAATATATTTAGTCCGTACACTTCAGCATAATTTGCTTGAGATACCTCCTATCTCACCATCTTATCAAAAAGAACAGTCTTCATACTTGGAGTTGGTTTAGTGTAAGCTTCAATTGCAGATAGAGAGATATAGTTGCCAGACCGGGTCGCATCCTAGAGAGAGAGAGATACTGCTTTTTTTCCGAGTTTTTATACCCGCAAAAAAAATAGACCCCAAAAAATTCCACTACGTCATAAAAGATTAAAACTACCCTTTTCCCAGAATTAGAATGCCAGTACACCTGTATGAAAATTTGAGGTAAGACTGGTATTCAATATTCAGAAAGTGAAAGATAAAGCAGAGTATCACTAGCAATATGTCTGCAAACAAACTACAGAAAGATAATAGTTATTGTTAAAAGCTTCCAATTTCAGTATTTAAAGATATTTAGTTCATTGAGTTGAACTAAAGAAACAAAAATCAAATTTCTACTGACAAAGGAACCTTCACAATATAGACTGAAGGTTATTGATAAAAAGTGGCTCTTTGAATAAATCTTGGTCTATGAATCTCGTTATGTATGTGGTTTGTATTTAAGATTTATTTGACCTGTAGTGCCATCCGGGGTGTAAAAAGGTCAAACTGCATCAAGGTGTGTGGTTGTGAGCTCCAATAATCAGATTTTCTAGTGACTGTGTAGCAAGTTTAAGTCTGAACAATAAAGAGACAGACTTGTCTGTATTAAGTGAATAATCTTTAGTTGATGTATTAATTTACTCATTATAACCAGTTGAAAATTGGAAGTATAAGTGATCCAAAGTCCCCCCCCCCCTCCGAAAAAATTGGGTGAAAGTGATTAATCCTCCCTAAAAGGACTTTTACTGTGCCAGAATATAATAATTTTTCTCCGGAATGAGTATTTTCTGTGATCTGTGAACATGAACAGAAAAATACAGTTTGCATTACAGGAGGTTGACTGAATGAATTTATTTATGAAATAGACTGAAACACCATAGTGAGTGTTATAATACCCATTTTATTTCATCATTTCTGTTTATATTTATCCAGAAATGTAATTAATGGAACTTTGTAAATAACAAAAAACAAAATGGTTGGTATTATCTATCATTGTCATTTGGTAATACAAATTGAGGTAGTACTGTATACATTGTTCAAAAGGAGAACAAAATGACAGTAACTTTTATTGAATACTTCTTATTGGTGAAAATGAAATGAGCAAAGCTTAAGCAGGGCGCACGATGTGACAAACTGCCGTGTTGGCATGAAACCTGGTTTTATGGCATTCCGCCCGACAAAAGCCTGCCAACATGTTAATTGCTCAGGACAAAAATAACTAATCACAGCGAAGCATTGGAATACATCAGTCGTGATGTCACGCCCAGATGCAGACATTGCGTGAGCGATTACACAATGATTATCACAGTATTGAGATTATCTTTCACACACAAGTAAAGTTTATACAGAAATGCATTATTTTAATAAGTCAGAATGTATCAGAGAGTTTGTAAAACCTCAAAGTTTTCATAATTTCACAGCATCGTCTGTGTTTACATGGAAAAACATACAAAATTCTGTGTATAACACTCAAGGAACTTATTATTTGATTTGCACTAACTTTTGCAATTATAATGCTTAAATGCAAATAATTTTGATGAATAAACAGTGTGTTTCAATATAATATTTCACAAAAAATAAATGTAAAAAAAAAAATCAGTAGTCATAAAAGAAATTAAGATCTTTTGCACAGAATTGCATAACAATTAACATATATTAGTTGACAAATTGAAGTATACTTCTAAGACTACAAATAATAAAAGGAAATAATGATTTTGTAAATAATAATGTGGTAAACATTAATAATACAAAAATTGAAATTGAATGTAAAAAAAAAATGATAATTATCTTTAAAATTTAAGATAAAACAGGTTTGACAAAGAAACACTATTTATAAATTTTAATGAAGTATTTTAAATATATTGTTGGAAAGTCCATGCATTCACCTTCTTTGCCTTTCTCCTGGCGCTCTTCATTACTTCCATTTTCTGAGTAAATTGTTTCACAGCAACTCAAGCACTGTTATCTTGATTTTCTACCTATTCTTTCAATCAATCAAGTAATTTCCCTTTCTTTGTTAACTGTCCTGTTCTATTGTCACCTCTTCTTTCATCAGCCTTATTTTCCAAAAGCCATTCAAATTATCTTCTCTCTAAAATATATCATATCTATTTTATTTTGTCTAGAATTATTTTAATTATGTAACATCTACAAATTTACCATGAATGTTCCAAGAAGCAGTTAAATGGCTTTTTTAATCATTTTGTTATCCAGTTGTGGATATTGTAATATGATGGTATCTGATTAAAAGCATCATCTCCTTTCTTTGCATGCTGCATGAAATAGATTGCAGCTCCAATTTAGTACTCCAGTTTCTGACCAAAAAGAAACAGGCTTGTCTTAAGTTTTTTTTTTTTTTTTTTGTCTTTCTTCATTAGCATATCATAGAATGTTTGCAGAAGTCATGCCTAATGGTCTCAGTAAATTTCATAACTTCATCGATATAAATGCAATAAAGTAATCACTTCAATTGAACTGATAAATTGAAAACTGTAGGGGGACCAATTACAAAAAAATTGTACATGTTTTTCATACAT
>JAFIDM010009631.1:105068697-105096911 GCA_023159025.1 Thereuonema tuberculata
TAGGGGGACCAATTACAAAAAAATTGTACATGTTTTTCATACATTAGCTGGTGGTGGAGGGGATTCTTATTTTTTGATTAAAAAATATATTACAGTATAGCTTTTATCACAAATTTGTTAAACAAGTATAAATTACATCAGTTTCATTTGATAAAGCCTAACATTAAGGGAACATCAGCATAATGGATGAGTTGGGGGGGGGGGGATTTACAGCAACTCATTTTTTTCTGTTTATTTGTTTTTTACTTACATTAAAGCATTACTTTTATATAATAGAATTTACAAATGCATTTTATTTGTATATTTGGCTTTATATTGTTATACAAAATTTATATCTATCATTTTGTTTGATCCAATTATCTTTACAAAGCTATTTATATATCTAAATTATGTGTAAAACATAACAAAAATTTTGAAGAAAAACTAAATCTTTCTTATGTATATCAAAACATCCATAAAAACAGTTTCACATCAACTATGTATTATAATGTTGATAGTTAATTTAACTTAACCAACTGCTGTTACTCAGATTAAATGCTTAACAATTAAATTTCTTAGAATACAAGTAACAAATACACTGCATAACATTAAGCCATTGAGTTAATTTTAATTAACTTTTAATCATGTTTCTATCAATATTTTTTTGATATTAAGAACAAATGATCATTTAATAAATTAAGTATACTAAAACCCTAAAGAGTAGATAAATATCCGAAATCTTACTTCTGCACTCGTCAATTAATAAGTTGCCTATATCTTGGCAAATAGAAGTCTAAATTAAACTTGTAGTCAGTTAAAAGACACAATGATAGACAGGATTATAGCAAAAGAAAAGAGCAAAGCTGTGATTAAAGACAGTTGTGAGACTTTCTACTCAAGATTTGGAGAAACATTAAAAATTTCTTAAACACTAGAAAAAGATACATCAAATTGTTATCAGGTTTCATATTTAAAGAGTAATATTTTCATTCTTTTGGCTTTTAAAATGAATATACTGAGAATAAAAATTATGTAAACATATATACTCTGTTAAAAAATCGAAGCACCAAGAAGGAATTATCCAATTGAGACAAAATTTCGTATGTTTAATTAGGGTGACCAGATTTTTACATTGGCAAAGCGGGACACCATTGACCGGGGGGGGGGGGGGGGGGGGGGAAGGAAAAAAAAAAAAACCGGAATCTCCAGTTCAACAACCAAAAAAAAAAGGAATCTCCAGTTCGACAATCAAACAAAAAAAGGAATTCAGCCGCGGGACAAATTGTTAAAAATTGGGACGTCTGGTCACCCTATTTTAATGTACAGTCGGACCTCAATATAAGGTCACTTTTCTAAAGTCCCGGCTCATTGAATAGGAATTCTTTGATATGGATTATCGGATATATGGTCAGGTCTTAAATACCGGACTCGCATATAAGGTCACTTTTGTCTATGATTTCAGTGCCACACTGATTCAATTCCAAGAATTTTTCCATCGGTACGATCTTTTATTGGCGTCATTTCTCCTACTGACGGAGGGGACAGCTTTTTCACAAAGCACTTCATCCCCTCAAACTCTAGGAAAAAAAGATGGTGAAGACGATATTCCTTTACCTGTGTTAATACAAGATCTCAGAAATCGCAGCTCTACTATAGAAGGGGAAAGTGAACATGTGAGAATTGATGATGAAATTGCTACCACTTCTCAAGCTTCGATTTGCAAAATTGTTTTGCAAGTTTTAGATTCCAATGCATCAGAAAGTGAGAAATAACGACAGTGATACTAAAAGTGAAGCGGTGACACAAGCAGAAGCACTCAGAGCAATATTTTCAGAAACTTTGAAACTTAAAAAACATTGTCCAAAAGATGAAACCAAAATCGCGTCAGTCCTGTATTATGGATTATTTTAAGTAAGGTCAGTTGTACATCAGTACTTTGCTTGAGCATACTAGTACTATTTGCATACAATTTTATTCCGAATTAAATTTTTTTAAAAAATAATTTCTTTCTGATTCCATTAATTTTAATTGGTTCAACTAAATTAAAAAATTATAACCTAATAAACTGACATTTTTGTACGTATTAAATTTTACTAAGAATTACACTGTATTTATATAATGCTTATTTATTGACAAATGCCTATGAATCGGTTATAAGGTCACTTTCGCGAGGTCCCAAGGGGTGACCTTATATCGAGGTCAGACTGTATTGGGTTGGACAGAAAGTTCGTTTTTTGTACCTAAGTTGGCTATAGTAGCGCTTAGGTGTCTTTACTGTCATTCGACGCTTTGTTAACATTGTATTGTGACAGCTGTCATATCTGCATGCATTTAAAACAAAAACTGATCAAAATTGGTGAATTTTGTGTTGCCAATTTAATATTGAAGACGGAAGACAATAAGCACGCAAGACCGCATTTTTCTTTGATTATCAGAGAAAAACTTGTTACAGCGTGGCTGGTAAGTTCTGATTCATCCGCCAGACATTGCACCTTCAGATTTCCATTGATTTCGGTCTTTACAAAATTCTCTTAATGGAAAAAATTAAATTTCCTGGAGGGCACCTAGAACATTTTTTTCAAAAAGATAAAAAGTTTTGGGAAGATGGAATTATGAAGTTGCCTGAAAGATGGCAGAAGGTAGTGGAACAAACCGTTGAAGACGTTGTTCAATAAAATTATTGGTGACAATGAAAAAAGTGTCTTATGTTTACTTAAAAACCGAACAAACTTTTTGTCTAACCCAATACATATACAGAAAATGAAATGATGGATGATGTATTGGACAGAAAGAGCTACACAAAGTGAACAGATCAGTTTGGTGTTGGTCTACCTCGGGCCTGGATATAAGCTGCAACCCTACCTGGCATTGATTGATACAGTTTGCGGATGGTGCTCTGCAGGATTTCTTGCCAAATGGCCTCCAATTGGCGGACTAATTCCTCGACATTCTGGCCTCATCACATCCCAAATATGTTCAATAGGAGAGAGATCTGATCACATAATCATTTAAAATATAAATTTGATGGAAAACTATTTCCTTATAGGTATTTTACTGAGCTTTTGCAAATGAACGTTGTAGTTTTGTTAAGTTTTTCTAACAAAGAAAGATGAATACTGAGACATGGGCAGAGTTGATCAGTGGATCATTAATAGAGTGATCCACAAAAACAATTGGTTTTGTATGTTGATGTTTGGAATATTACATTTCCATCAGGTGAGGTTAAGATCATGTAAATTTATGTGAGATGGATGTAATTGTGACCCTTAACTTTATTTATCAATAGTTAATAACATTGTATTTAAAAGGATTTGTTTTAGTGCATGACATATGGTTGTGAATGTTGAAATTAAAAGCAAAACATAGAAACATAATGCAAGCTACTAAAATGAGATTTTTCACAAGTAAAGATCATGATAGCATCACCGGAGTTGCCAGTTCAGACCATGTGCATTCCAAAGATTTTCCATAAGGGTCAATCCATATCAAATGGTCCAGAAAACATTAAATTGGTTGCTCGACCATTTTTAAAAAAAAAATGATTTTTTTACTGTTGTTACCCCGATGCATGAGTACTTCAAAACAGGCATTATTTTTTTATTATTTGATTTCGTTTAAAAATGGCATCCATTTTTATTTTAGGGTTTCCGGCATTTTTGGCCTTTGCAGACAGTTGCGGTAAATTTGATAACTCAGCTAAGAAAAATGATAGAAAGCTGTAGTAAAAAATATTATTTTCAGCACATTTCAAGCTACATTTTAGGTCCTATACCTTTACACCATATCTCTAACACAAATGGCTGAAATTTAGAACCGACACTGATATTCACTTTTGAACAAAAATCAAAGTTCCGGATTTTTTTTTGAGCAGGAAGGAATGAAATAGCAAAGCTATAAATTTTTTTGAGAACAGATATACATCCAAAGGTTTAGCAAAAAATATTTCAGCTCTGTTATTGGCTTCCTAATTAAGTTATAGCGCTTTAAAAATGCTCTTTTTTCAATTTTTTCAAAGTTTGAGCCCCAATATCTCTGGTGGGGGACCTAATAAAAATTTGATATTTACAGTATACAGAGAACTTTATGAGAGGTATCTGTGAAAAAAAATTTGAGTTTGATATTTGAGTTAGATACCTATGTATCTAACTCCAACTGTGATGTCATGGGGACAGGCGATCACTTTTCTCCCTTCGAGTTCAATGAGCTATGTATGTTGCTGATACTCAGAAACTAATCAAATTATTAACTAATTTAATAACTTGCAATTTTCAAATGTATTTAATTTAATCATATATTTTAACTTTTATTTCGGACAAAATTAGTTCGAAATTCTTCTTCTTCAATTTTGGCCACTTGAGGACCACGTAAAATAGCTCATTATGACTTCTTCTTCACCTCTCTCCTCTTCCTCCAATATTCCCGCATTCTTTCCTCCGTACACACCCCATCTCTCTGGGAATTCTTTAAAGTCTTTAATTCTGGATTTAAATTTACCTCTATCTTCCATCATTTCTTCAGTAATGTTCATTTCCTCCATGTCTTTCCAAACCTCTAAACCATGTCATCTGTGTCCTGGGGTTTTTGTTGAAAAAGTCAAACAATCTTTTTGTAGATCTGTCATTCTTCATTCTTTTAATGTGTCCATAGAACATCAATCTTCTCTTTTTCATCATATCCCCAAACTTCTCTACATTTCTATAATTCTCATCATTGCTCCTCATTTTCCAAATTCTCCCACTATATCTGGGGCCCAGGATTTTTCATATTACCTTTCTTTCTTTCTTTTCCAGTTCATTCATTTGTCTTGTCACATTCATTGAGTTCGAAATTAATATTATTTATTTAGTATTATTTTTCGTCTAATTTTAAACACTTAACAGCAATTATAGAAATCTACTTTTCAACAATTACAGTTTAAATGCCTCCACAAATCAATATACAGTCGGTACTCGATATAAGGTCACCCCTTGGGACCTCGCGAAAGTGACCTTATAACTGATTCATATGCATTTGGCAATAACTAAGCATTATATAAATACAGTATAATTTTTTGTAAAATTTAATATGTAAAAAAAATAACAGTTTATTAGGTTATAATTTTTTAATTTAGTTGAACCAATTAAAATTAATGGAATCAGAAAGAAATTATTTTTTAAAAAATTTTAATTCAGAATAAAGTTGTATACAAATAGTACTACAGTAAAACCTCATTAAGTCGTCACTCAAAGGACGAAACATTTTTGACGACTTAAGCGGAGTGACAACTTAGGCGGAGTAGGAATTTTTGAAAAACAAAAAAACACTGAAATACAGTATTTTCATGAATTTCTATAGGATTCGATGAGAAAAAACAAGATTTTCAGAAATCAATACATGCAAATGAATGAGTGGAAAATAATTAAAAAAAATTTATAGTTACCACATTTTAATCGTTTTAAAAGAAAGGCAATTTCTGTCTTTGAAACGTTCCAGCCAACCATTGCTGCCGCCGAAATCTTCAATGTTCAACTACTTAGCAATTTCCATGGCTTTTTCTTTGAGAATCATAGCAGAAATCGACACATTTTGCGATCTGGCATGTTTTAGCCATCAAACTAAAACCTCCTCGATCTCGTCAAACTTCGATTTCCTCATTCTCTTTCTTTTGTCTTTGCAGTCAGCTTCTTCAATTACTTGTTTCGATGAAAGATCCTAGGAATATGGTGTTCTTTGGCAAAAGCTGTTTTCGAAACATTTGATTTTTCAAAAAGTGCAATTAGGTCTTTTTTTTTCTTTAAAAGATAACGAGGTAAGTTTTCGTTTCCCTGGCATGTTAAAAACTTAATCAAACCACGGAATTGCAAGAGAAAAAATAGCCCTTATAGCAGGGCTTACTCGCTATGAAATGAAGTCACACTCAGGAGCGGTCAAGAAAAACGTCTACATACGACAGAGTCGCAGCGAGAAGTGTACTTTGAATGATTAGCAGTGAGATTCCAAGAACCCAAATCCTCCGAAGGGGTAGGAAAGGAATGAAGTGACAGGCATTGTCCAAAATTCCCCGTAAAGGCTTGGCTTTCTTAAAGTGAAGGGTCAGGGCTGAAAAGACAACACGATGGCATGCAAAATGGAGAAGAAAGATGCTTTTGGTCATTTTGAGGGTGACGAGTTATCCGGAGTAGAATTAAATTTGGTGAGGGGTAAAGGAGGGTTATTTTACATTATTGTGTATGAGACCTTAGCGGGACCAAAGGAAAACGACAACTTAACGAGGTTTTACTGTAGTATGCTCAAGCAAAGTACTGATGTACAACTGACCTTACTTAAAATAATCCATAATACAGGACAGTCGCGATTTTGGTTTCATCTTTTATACAATGATTTCTAAATTTTTTAGTTTCTGAAAATGTTCTTCAGCTCCATCATGGCTCATAAGACATTTAATGCTCTGAGTGCTTCTGCTTGTGTCCCCGCTTCACTTTCAGTATCACTGTCATTATCCTCACTGTCTAATGCATTGGAATCTAAAACTGGCAAAATAATTTCGGAAATCGAAGCTTGAGAAGTGGTAGCAATTTCATTATCAATTTTCACATATTCCTTTCCTCTTCTATAGCACAGCCGCGATTTCTGAGATCATGTATTAACACAGGTAAAGGAATATCGTCTTCATCATCTTTTTTCCTAGAATTTGAGGGGATGAAGTGCTTTGTGAAAAAGCTGTCCCCTCGTCAGTAGGAGAAATGACGCCGATAAAAGATCGTACTCACAGAAAAATTCTTGGAATTGAATCAGTGTGGCACTGAAATCAGACAAAAGTAACCTTATATGCGATTACGGTATTTAAGACCTGACCATATATCCAATAATCCATATCAAAGAATTCCTATTCAATGAGCCGGGACTTTAGAAAAGTGACCTTATATGCGGGTGACCTTATATCGAGCTTCGACTATAATAATTTAGTTAATTTTTGACTTATAAAATGTTTATTCAATACTGAGATTTCTTAACGGTAACTTACCATTCAAGTCCTTTACAATTGAATGTGATTCCACTATAGGTCTAGTAATTAAGAGAATTTTTTTTTGAGTACGCATCAGAACATTTTGTTTTTGCTACATTAATATAAAACAATTCATATACAATTAATATACAAACAATATGAAATAAATGAGGTAGTATAATCTGTGTACTTGCCTTATCTTCATAATAACAGTGATACTATAATAATCACAAATTTATTGATGATATCTTCTGTATCTAGAAAAATCTTTTTTTCTTTATTTAAATAATCATCAAAATGGTTTCTCTTTCATATAAATTTGTGGTCCTGACAATACCTTTTTGACAGCAACCCTTGTCTGGGGATCCTTATCTGAGTACTCACAGCCAGATCACCTGTTCCCAGGTTTTTTATAGAGGCATACTCCTCTTTCATGACTCTGTAGATTGCTTTTTGTTTTATGTAGTACAAGAAACCACTATCATTTTGTTCCGATTCAGGATTTAACTTAAATGATGAACATACTCTTCTGATAGTAGTAGGATGTGGGAGAATCATATTACCAGAGTTTCTCATAAATTTATAAGCATTGAGAGATATCACAAAGAAAAGAGCAGAAAACATGAACAGTTCAGAAGTGTATCTCAATCTCTCTTTCTGCATACTAACCAAATCAACTTTAGCAGTGATAAAATCAATCAAATTCTCATTTTCTGTGTCTTTATCCTTAATTGTTCCAATTATATCCTTTAAAACATTAATAGTATCAGTGAAACTTACTACTGAGTGGGATGATTCAATAAAATCCAGCAAATTACTAATTCCAGATAGTTGAGAGAATTTTTTCCCTACATTTTTTAATTGTATTAAATCTGTATCTATCACTATACAATATTTCAATTCTGGAGGCCTAGATACATCAATGGAAACAAACATAACCAGGTTAGATTTAATGATAAGATTCCAAAATGGAGAACTATTAAGATTCTTTGCACAAGTGATTAGCTTATCAAAGGAAGTCAATTTATTCTTGAATCATACAGTTCCTTAGTTTCCATGATTCATGCAAAGCAGTTTCCACCACAGCATTTTCTAATTTTTGCATTTTCTCCTGTGGTGATTCTCTTACAGTAGTTGCTGATGACAGATAGTTGGGACATCCAGGAAAAAATTGCTGACACTGCACTGGTCTTTAATCTTGGTTTTTCTAAAGGTATAGATAATGTCCTTCCAATTCAATCAAAAAATGTGTGACATAGTATATGGACATCCTTAAAATATAATTCACAGACCTAAGTGTTTAATGTAATGAAAGACAACAATGTTCTAGTTAATTAATTTTTACGTATTTTGTTATCTTTTACTTTAATATAATTTAAAAAACAGAATAAGGAAGATTATGATTTAATTTTTTTTAAACAGTAGACTATAATATTCTAGCTTTTTTTTTGAGGCACACTTTTGATCTACATTAAATAATACAATTTTTCTGTGATATCAAATTACATCTGATCACAAAATTTAAACACCAAAAAAAAAAAAAAGAAATATTTGAGTGTTGCCAAATGGAACTATAGTCACATGCTCAGTGTTTCGTAGTTTAGTTGGAAAAGTTATAATTTACACAATAATAGTGAAATAATATTTTATTTACTTTCTGTTGAATGAATTGTAGATTGAAAATCTTTTTGTGGGATGGCTTTAATCCGTTTTTTCTTCATATCTTCGTCAGATATGCTCTCACATTCGTTGCCTTTTGTAGTTCTGACAATGAGGGACAATACATTTATTCACCATTTGAAGTAGTAAATAAATAAATAAAAACAAAAAAACTTGTTTCAGTAAACTTGCCAAATATAAATACCATATATGCTCCAATAAACGCCGAGGCTCTTATTGTCGCCGGTCTCTAATAAGCGCCGGGCTGCAGAGAGAACATGGCCAAATAGTAGCCGGTCTCTAACAGTAGCCGGGTCTTTGATATTTGCCTACCGGTACTAGTGTAAGCGTCCGTATCTTTATAGTCGTGCATAATACCTTACGGTACATTGCCTTACATAATGTCGCCGAAACAATCATTTGTCATTGCTTTTAAGATTCGCGCAGTGGAATACACGAAAGAAACTTTCGGTGAGGCAGCTGCCTGTCATTGCGGATTCGCACGACGAATAGCACCGAAAAATACATTAAGACATTGCCATTTATCTTTAACAGTCTTATGTAGCATGTGAAATTCAAATTAAGTAGCTGTTTGTAATATTAGCCGGTATTTATGTGAAAAATATTGCGTTCTGAAGTTTTTTGTTAATAATGGCCGGCCTCTAATAGCAGCCGGTCTCTATTTAGCGCTGGGAGCCAAGACTAGTTTTTCAAAAAAATGTCGGGGGCCTCTATTGGAGCATATACGGTAAATACAAAACACTGTATTTTTTAGATCTGGTAAGTTGATGTTGAAACAAATGCAGCACTTCCGAAAAACTTCAGTAATCAATCAAAAAAATAGCTGTCAGTCAAAAAATGGCCTGACAAAATGAGTAATTCTATCACCTGACCATATGACATCATGGGGGCTGTGACGTCAGAGCACTCTGGCCTGGGATCAAGATGGTCTTGGTCTATATGAGTCTACTGAACTGATATACCCTTTATTCAGACATTTGGAAGGAGGAAGTGTATCCCTCAGAATGGAAAACTGGCATTATTGTCAAGATACCTAAGAAGGATGACTTGGGAATTTGTAGTAATTGAAGAGGAATTAACCGTCTCAATATTACTTTTAAAGTTTTTAATAGAGTCATTTTTAAACAGAATTTTTGGTGCACTAAATAAGACTATACGTAACGAACAATCTGGATTCAGACCACAGAGATCATGTATTGTCCAAATTATTATAATCAAAATCATCATTGAACAATCCCTGGAATTCCAATCTCCCCTTTATATGTTATTCTTGATTTTGAGAAGGCTTTTGATTCTGAAAGGTTGCATCTGAAAGGCTGAAAAGGCTGGAGTTCTGCTAAAATTATTAACTTGATAAAAGAATATAATGACTAGCTGCCAAGCACTGCATGAGGAACAGCGAGGAAAGTAAACAGCCTTGCCAGAAATCAGACAGTTTTAAAGGGATCAGATAGCCTTCCCTCATGCAGTGCTTGACAGTCATTATATTCAAGATAAATTTAACAATCTGGTGATGAAATCAGCAGAGAAAGGACTTAATAAGTTACTATCAATGAAATGAAAATTAATGGTAAGTTGGCAAGGAATATTACTATTAATATGATGTAGATTGAAAATGTGCCATGCTTCACCTATTTTGGAAGTGTAGTGACAATAGAGGGTGGTACTGAATACTCATATTAAGAAGGCACATGCTGTTTTTGCTAAACTTAGAAATGTATGGAAAAGTTCAAACATAATGAAGAAACTAAAAATCAAAAACCTTAAATTCTGTATGAAGCAGGTTTTGCTTTATAAATGTGAAAGCTGGCTAACAACAGGAATTATTATTAAAAAGTTACAATCCTTCTTTAATTATGAGACAAATATGGCAGGTGTGGTGGCCACAAATTATTCCAAATGTCAAACTATGGGAATTAACTGGCCAAGGGGATATTGTGCTGGAGACCAGGAAAAGCAACTCCAGGTTGATTGGACATACACTTCATAAAGAAAATACTGATGTAAGTCATAGCATATTGGAATAGAATCCATAAGGGCATAGTTGACAAGGAAGACCTAGGAACTCATGGAGACAATGCACCTGTAATGAAGCCGGAAAAACATGAGTGAACTGGAGGGCCCTGCCAAAGATAGGAGGATTGTGGAAAGCATTCATTGAAGACCAATGTTCCACTAGGAATATGGATTAAAGAAGAAGAAAAATCCAAAAAAAAAAAAATAAGCTTAATTTAAATTTCAATTAATATAAAGAATCAGAAGTCAGTGGAAGGCAGACACAAGACTGACATAGATGTGACACGATGCAGTTACTCAAAAGCGGCAACGACAGAGAAGCCACAACGTGGAGAAGCTCACAGCGAACACGCTGATACGGTCACGAAGTTAACCCGGTTCGTAATCATAGTTAGCGGAGACAATGACGTCGGAACCTCGTATCTGAAGACACACTGATTGATCCAGGAGCGGAGCCAATCAGATCAAGTCAAGACATCTGCATTGCGGTATCCAAAGGATTTTTGTGTCGGAGGTCAAAGCTAATATTTGGAGGAACCAAGGGAACATTATTGGAAATTCCGTGCGACCGAGCAAAGGCTGAAATAGTGAAACGAAGTGCAACGCAGACAACTAACGAACTGTGAGTACAGAACCTTTATTAGATTATTAGTGAAAGTGTTTCCGAGAATTGAAGAAACGAGGAAGCGTTTAAAGTTAAAAGTGCGACGTGAATTAATTCAAGGAACAGAATTACTATTTCGTTTAGTTTGTGTTTTCGAAGATTATTTCAAGTGATAAATATATCTTCGTAATTAGTGCGTCAATTCAAGTTTTAAGTGTTAGTGCAATTAATAAGTATTAAGTATTACTAAGAAGAATATTAATTCTTATAAGCAAATATAAAGTAAAAGTAATATTATATATTATAGTGATGTATTAACAGTGTGAGATTAAGGAACTGTTACGTTTTGAATTTACTCATCTCAACGAACTTTAATTTTGTGTGTACTCAGCGAGTATTGGTATTTTGATATTATTATTTCAAGTTGAAGAGTCAACAGTGACGTTATATAACCAAGTAGATTATTTATGTTTGAACTTACCTGGTGCACGACTTCAAAAGAACAAAGTGTATTTCAGTTAAATGGACTCAGTTGAACTATTGAAGTTTAAGTACATTTGTAAGATTTGTGCATTACATATATATACATTTGTGCATTAAATATATATATATATATATATATATATATATTTGTGAACCTCTTAGTGTTCAAAAAATACATGAAAAGCACTGCAGAAAATACTGTATCTTTTGATAGTTAACAGTAAATAAATGAGAATTGTGTATCAGGCTATATTGATCCTTTTTTAATTCATTTAGAATCTGTACTTTAGTTACTTGTAATTAACCTCTTCATTTATGAGGATTTTAGAACTGATTTCAATATCCATTCATTGTAGACAGAGTAAAACAAATCATTTGCAGTAGTGTTGATTCAGTAGTAATTTAGGTTAAGTTACTTTCATGAATATTTACTGACATCAGGGTGCCTTGAAAGAAACTTTGGGAACTTTTACATGTGAATAATTATAGGGAAGCCAAATACTAAAATTCACAGAAATTACCATCAGAACTCATCAATATATTTTAAAACTTTTAAAAATACATTTTTTGAGTGATTTAATGAAATATTACAATTCTTTCCTAAAAGAATTGACAGCTGAGTGTATTCTATAAATCTTGGTCCAACATTCATTACATTCTTCAAATTATAAATCGATACAAAGAAAAGAAGAAAATTGAAATTATACATTTCCACACAAGAGGATAAATAAAGTTCTTAATAAAGGAATTCTTGAACTTGTACATTCGGATTTGTGTGGACCCATCAGAATCAAAAGTAAAAGGAATGATCAGTACTGCTTAGCCAGACGAAAGAGACTGGTCACGTAATTTAGTGGTTGCTTCTACTTCTTTCTCAGTGTGAAAATAGGGGAAATGCGTATGTGCCAAGAACAGAAACAAACGATGTATAAAGGAGAGATGAATAAAGTGAAAAATTACTGATATGACTATGGTACGATAGAAAGAACTAATTTAAACAAGCGCAAAAGGGAGAAGCGTATTCAAGCATAAATCCCAAGCGTATTTTTTTGTCCCTCCAGAGCTTCCTTTTGTCCCTTCGGCGTGTTCCATTGTTTTGGCAGTGTGCCATACCCAGTCTTTATCGCTTGGGCAAGCAGTTCATCTTAACTTTTCTAGATGATTTCTCCAGATGAGCATTTATATACTTATTGAAGTCTAAGGAAGAAGTACCAAAGTACATAAAATTTCTCATTAAGTATATCAAAAAACAGACCGGAAAACAAGTAAAAAGTGTACTAAGTGATCAAGGAATGGAATATGTAAATGAGAGAATATCTGAGAAGCAAAGGTGTAATCCAAAGAAACCATTCTTGTTACTCTCAACAGCAAAATGGAGTAGCAGAAAAGTATAAGAGAACTTTGTTAGATATGAGCAGAACACAAATTAGGGTCATTCCACGTCAAATGAGCAAATGCCTCTCAGGTGACCCTCTCCTATTTTTAATGAAATTTGGCATAAAGGTACCTTCACTGCATACATGAAAGCCTGACAAATATTATTGTCCTAATCTTCAAAATTTTTGAGAAATAGCATTCAGAAGTAAGGTCTGCAATTTGTAACTGGTTTTCCATAAACTTTTCGGGCATTTTTAAAGCTGTATAATTAAAAAACTACTTTAGCCAGAAAAACAAGCCTTTATAAATTGAGAATATGTAAATATATCATAATAAATAATACATTAAAATTAGTTTGAGTCTTTTAGTTTTCCTGAGATAGGCTTACAAAGTAGGCATTTTGTAATGCTATCGATAACAAATGTGAATTTTTAATCCTTCATAGATTTTGAGAATAAAGCTGGATACGTATGAAATTTTAAATAGAAACTCTATAGCTACTTTCTGATATATGAAATAAATATTAAGCAATTCCGTTAGTTTTTTTAAAAAATATGAGGTTCTGAAATTGGCAGTAAAGTGAAAAGTAGCAAATTTGGCTTATTTTTAATCGACTATTTAGTAACGTAGATAATTGAATTTAAAGTTGAAATTTTGTCCAGAGTTTCATATTCATACAATGCAAATGAGGTATAAAATTCAAAACCCTACCGAAATCCTTTCTATTTTAAAAGATAGTGCGAATCGAAAGAGTCCATACTGTTAGCTATTGCAATTCTTGCATTTTTTTACTCATTTTTAGAATTTGCCACTAAAGGGCAGTATTAGTAATGGTCACCTAGTGAGCACGTGTAAGGGCACTCATCTGTATTAGGTTTGAAATGTCGCTGGTAAACAAAATGAAAAATTGCTGTATAGGATTAAACTTAAATGATGATTGTCACAAGCTTGCATTCTGCAGAAAATGGTTTGGTTAAAATGGAGAATACGGCACACAGCTTTCGACAAGATGGCTGCCTTGGCACTACTTTTAAGATATGAATTTCAGTTTTTCAATTAACTAGTGAAAGGTAGAATGAGATTAAGGTAAGACTGCACTTTACGGTACCTTGTGAAGCCGTCTCTTGGTAAAAGGGGCAATCAACTATAAAATAACTTGGTAAAACACTCCCCTCGACACCATCATGTATCCCTGCATGGATGTATCCTTAGGAAGACTGTAATTGGCTTGTGCCGGATTCTCCGGTTTAACCAATGGTTTTATAAAACTTGGAGAAAAACAGAATTCAGATTTTAAAGTTTTAAAATTGAGGATTGACATTGATAATTTGCAACTAGATGATGAAATATGTTACTATCATGAAAAATTATAGTTGACACGGTATGAAAATCTGCAGAAAAATTGTGCTGATCCATTTACCAGACATAAAAAGCACATCACAAGTAAGTTAGCCAATATTTGAAAACTAATATTACACATCTATTATTAAAATTTAATTTAACGTGTGTTGCATTTTAAAATTTTATATTTCTAGAAATCAACAATAAAAATACACCAATTCAAATTAAAAATTGTATTTAAAACATTAAGAAATTGCTATTATACATTACATTGTCTTCGAGAGCTTTTGGATCCTTTATGCAGTGATTGAGAAGGGATCGCTGCAAAAATGATTCGAAAACTCATGAAATAATGTAATGTATTACAGCAGTTTTTTAATGTTTTAAATACAACTTTTTAATTTGAATTGGTATGTTTTTATTGTTAATTTTTAGACACATCTATTATTAAATTAAGATTGTAAAGATTTCAATTTTCTTATTACAAAATTTACTTACAAGAACACAACTTTGTAAGCCAATGACTTACATTTTGTCATTGTTAATAAATTTGTTAATAAATGAAAGGCAACGACTGCACATAAATAAATGCCCAATAAGGACGAAACGGCCGTTCCCGATTCCCTCTGTTGACAACTGAAAGGCGTGTTTTTGTTTATTTTTGTGCAGTCGTTGGTTTTATTAAAATTTACTTATATTCACTTAATTAAAATTAAGATTTAAATTTACTTTAACCAAAGGTGCACAATGCGCGGCCCGCCGGTATATTTCTTGCGGCCCAGCAGTGCCCAACTTAAAATTAAATTTGAACCTTTACATTGCTGTCAACAGATACATAGAAAAATCTCCTAACTTGCCATAGCATCTGTTTCAGACTTTACTATTGGAATGTTGGTATGAAACATAACTAGCACATTATTTGATAATTTGAAGTTTATGTAAATTACATTTATTATTAATTTTTATTATAAAGGACACTTTCAAATCATTAATTAGTAAGACATTTATGTAAATTACTGTATTATTAATAATTATAATAATAAATGTTATTATCAAATTATTAATTAGTAAGATATAGTAAGAGTTGGAGGATGAGATGCTGTGGCCCTCCATCAGACCTTTCATAAAAATATTGGCACTCAAGACTTCTTAAGGTTGTGCACTACTGACTTAAACAATGTAATATGATATTACACATCTAGAATTAAATTAAATAAATTTTATAATCAGTACTCCAATTTACTGCAGTTTTTGTTACTTTCTCAGAATCACTTTACACAGTGGATGCTGGTCTGGCAGAAGAATTGAAACTGACCATCTTAAAGCCAGGGCAAAAACTGTGTTCCCATTGTGTGTCCCTTGCTAGAAACAAGCTTGAAACCAGTTCAACAGAATTAGAAAACAAATATGAACCATCCACTGAAATGAAAGAAGACTTGAATGCTTCAGCTTCAGTTTTAGGAGTGTCATCATTGAAACCTGTATCTAGTAGTTATAAACACACTTATGGGAAGCGTAAAGAAAAACAGTTTACCAATGTAGTAAAACAAAAATACAAAAAGTCCTAAGCATTGATTCTGAACTGGAGACATCTGTAAGTGAATCCTGTACCAAATGCAAAGATTTTGATGAAATATTATAGATGCTCATAGAAAAGTGCCGAGATTCTATTCAAAGTGAAAAACTTCAAATTTTAACTCTTGCTCCTCCTTCATGGAGCATTAAGAAGATTGCAAATACTTTTGGTGTATCCGTATACATGGTTGATAAAGCACAAGATATGAAAAAAACATTTGGTGTCCTAACAATTCCACAAAAAAAAAAAAAAAAATGGCAAAATATTGGCAGATAATATAAAGCAAGATGTTTTAAATTTCTACGAGAATGATAATTATTCATGACTGTGTACTGGGAAAAAAGATTTTATTTACGTACTGGTAGGAATAAAAAAATTCACGAACTAAAAAGGCTTCTCCTTGTTAATCTGAAAAAATTATACATTGAATTTTGCAAAGCAAGTAAACATAAGATAGGATCTTCAAAGTTGTTATTTGAGGCCTAAATGGTGTATTCCAGTTGGTGGAAAAGCAACATATTCTGTTTGTGTATGTCAGTACCATCAGAATGTAAAATTGATGTGGGATGTTGTTCCAGAACACAGCGATGATTACAGATGGCTGTATGTGACACAGA
This sequence comes from Thereuonema tuberculata, assembly GCA_023159025.1. Lineage (NCBI taxonomy): Eukaryota > Metazoa > Arthropoda > Chilopoda > Scutigeromorpha > Scutigeridae > Thereuonema > Thereuonema tuberculata. The sequence goes on from JAFIDM010009631.1 coordinate 105,085,356, forward strand.
AAACAGAAATTGTATGATGCACATATGTGAAAAGTGCCCTGAAAAATATGCTGTCTATAATTTTCTGCTGGAAAAGTTTAATGAAGAATTTAATGATGAAAATGGCACTGTAACATTTCAGAAGTGGATGCATACAGATAGGACTACATTAGTCACTTTGCAACTATCTGTAATGAATTTTGTGAAGACCTTGCTAATATGATTGATGAACTTCGTCAACATCATTTCATTGCAAAGGCACAATCTTCTTACTTAAAGTAGCGCAAAGAAAATCTTTCTGAATCAGAAGTGCTAGTGCTTTTAGATTTTTCAGAAAATTACAATTTTATAATACAGGACGAGGTGCAAGGATACCATTGGGATAATTCACAAGCAACATTACATCCATTTGTGGCATATTACAAAGATTCTGCTGCTGTAAACAACATCAGCTTCTGTTGTTTATCTGATCACTTGAAGCACAACACAACAACTGTGCATGCATTCATCAAGCACTTTATTGAAGAACTCAAAATTTTACTTTCCAAGAGACAGATTGAGAAAATCATTTACTTCAGTGATGGAGCAACATCCCAGTACAAAAATTACAAGAATTTTATAAATTTGTGTTTATACACTGCAGATTTTGGCATAAATGCCGAATGACATTTTTTTGCTACATCTCATGGTAAAAGTCCATGTGATGGTATCGGAGGAACAACAAAATGCCTCGTTGCTAGAGCAAGTCTCCAAGCAACCTCAACATTGAGCCAAATCATTACGCCTAATGATTTGTTCAAATGGGCACAGGCAAATATAAAGGGCATTCATTTCTTCTTTATTTCTTCACTTGAAATTAAATCTCAGGAAATATTGCTGGAGGAGTATTACAGAAATGTCAAAACAGTTCCAGGAACTCCATCACATCATTTGCTATTTCAGAGAACACAATTCTAATGAAAAGACTTTCATTTGAACAGTTTGGTACCTCTGTATGTTTGGCTAAAGGCTTGGACACTTTTCTCCAATATATTTACTGGACACTTTACTGGTCAATATATTGCCTATACATATGACAAGAAATGGCATGTAGGGCATATAATTAAACAGTCAGATGAAAATAACGATGTTGAAATTAACTTTCAGCGAAGACTTAGGCTTAACCATTATGAAGGAACTCACGAGAATAAGAGAATCTATTAACTTCATAAATAAGCAGTATGAAGAAATACTAACCAAATTGGACAAATTTCAAACTGAACAAAAGGCAATTACTGAAAAAATAAAAAAAAAATGGAAAATGAAAATAATATCCAAAAAGAAAATATAAAACAATTAGAAATAACTGTTGACAGATTGGAATCACAATTTTAAAGAAAAAATAATATTGAGATAATAGGGGTGGAAGAGAGTGAAAATGAAAATTTAGGAGAAGTAATAGGAAAAATAGCTGAAATACTAAAATTACAGCATTCCCTGGAAAAAATAGAAGCCTGCCACAGTTATGGAAAAATTAATAGATACAAAAGGTAGACCCATAATTGTAAAATTTGGCAACAGAAAGGATAGAGATGATTGGCTAACACAAAGCAAACAATCCAAAAATCTAACAAATAATAATGTTTTTAAAAATCACAATCAAGATAGAATATTTATAAATGAAAATTTGACATCGAACCAAAAAAACCTGTTTTGGCGAACAAAAATAGAAGCAAAAAGCAAACAATACAAATTTGTCTGGATTAAGAATACCAAAATATTGGTTAGAAAAAATGAAAATTCAAGAATTATGAACATTAAAACTGAAGAAGAGATTTTAGCAAACTTCAATTCAGAAAATAAAAAATTAAAAAAAATAAATAAATAAAAATGGCAAGAATTAGGCAAATTGAATATTACGGATAATATTATAAATTGGAATTTTGAAAATAATAATTATAATTGCTTATATCTAAACATAAGAAGCTTAAAAACTAACTTTACATACCTGATAGCTAATTTACATAATAAAATGTTAAGACATGATAATTCTTGTAGAAGTCAATATTAAAGAAGAAGAATTATTTATGTTTAATTTACCTGGTTTTTCAAAAATTCATAAGCTCAGAAAATCTACAAGAGGTGGTGGAATCATTATTTTTTATAAAATTAACTTAGATATTACGCTGCTCAATTTGTCAATGGCTTCATATGAAAATATACTTGTAAAATAAGAAAGACTTCTTCATTCAAATATGAAATGGCAATACATGCAATCTATAAGTCTCCTCATACGAATGTAATCCTTTTTAATAAAGAATTACAAAATAATATAAGCAAAAATATTATATATATATAGGCGATGCGAATGTAGATATCTTCAAGGATAGTTTAAATACCAACACATTCTAATATTTACAGAGTTTTTATAATTTTGGTTTTACTAATTATATTTACAAACCCACGAGAATCGCAAAAACTAAAAATACTAGTTCAATTTCCTGTATAGATCACTGCTTTTCTAATATTAAAAACATAAATCATTTTGAGGCCACTATAAAATTTAAATGGGATATATCAGATCATTTTGGCATACTTTTTGAAATCAAAAATAATATTAAAAATATTTATGAAAAAAAAATAGACAAACATCAAATATAATTATTTCATAAATGATGACTTCTTTGAGAGTAAGTTGAATGAACTAATATTTCAAATGCAAAATAATTCTAATTTAGATATAAATAAAATAATAAATAAATTACAAAGTATAATAAAAAAAGCTAAAATAATAAATTGGGAAAAAAATATAACAATATAAATAAAAAACCGGAAAGTTCTAATAATAATCAAATTAATAATTATAAGCAACCATGGATGGATGAAGAATTAATGAAACATATAAATGAAAAAGATAAATTGTTCAAAACATTTCAAAAAAATAAAAAAAAACATAAAGTTACAAAACAATTACAAACAAAAAAGAAATTGGCTAAAAAACCCTCATTAACAAAAAGAAAAATAATTATTATAGAAATCTGACTGAAAATGATCCCAATGTTAATGTTAACATCTGGAATCTCTTAAATAAACAACTAAATTATAAACAAAACAAAAATGTAAACATTGAAGTTGTAAATTTATTAAAAAATTATGATGTGAATGTTATCTTTAAAGAGTTTAAAAATATATTTGAAAAAAGAGAATAAATAATAATGAAAAAAAAAATTCTAATGATAATCTTAAAAATTATGAAAATAATTGTCAAAATGATACTATGGTATTAAATCTAAATGAAATTATAAAAATCATATCTAATCTAAAAAATCATAATTCTAATGGATGCAATTTAATCAAAGTAAAGGAGATTAAAAGACATAAGGAAATATTTGCACAATTTGTGGAAATATTTTTTTAAAATATTATCAGAACTGAAACTTATCCAAATCTTTGGAAAATAGCATATGTTATCCCGATATATAAAGGTGGAAATACTAGGAATTATTGCAACTTTGAAAACTATAGACCTATATCCCTACTCTCTAATATATCAAAAATATTCGAGAGTTATTTATATAAAATTATTTACAATTACATAAAAGCAAAAAAAAATATTAAATTGTAATCAATATGCATATCAACCAAATAAAAGCACTGGTACTCTACTAAAAAAATCTTAGTGAAAAAATAAACAATGAACTTAACAATGGAAAAATTATATGTTGCCTTTATAGAATTTAGTAAAGCTTTTGACAGCGTAAATCACAACTTACTGTTAAAAAAAACTAGACAACATCAGCATCAGAAATAAAATTTATAATTTAATAAAGAATTATTTAAAAAACAGAAAAATTAAAATACACAATTATGTGAGAAAATCATATAACATCAGATCTGGTGTCTCTCAAGGATCCAATCTAGGTCTGTTATTGTTTAACTTGTATATTAATTCCATAAATAATAGTATAATTTATTCCAATATTTACTTATATGCTGATGATATTTTAATTTTCACTAGTGATAGAAATCAATTGAATGCGTATAATAGATTACAAATAAATATAAATAATATAAATAGTTGGGCTATGAATAATGAAATGATAATCAACATTAAAAAGACGAAAGTATTGTTAATAAAAAATAAAAATATAATTATTGATAAAAATTTATATTGAAACACGACTTCATTAATTACGGTAGGCGTATTCATATATAATACGAATGTGATAGTTATTATTAGAAATAAAAACAACAACATCTTTTCTTCTTCGTAAACATAACTATATTTCACAGATAACACTTTATCTGCTTCTTCAGGCTTATTTGATATCTTTCCTTGATGTTCTTGAAGAATCCATCCCTAGCATCCATGTTTTGTTGAAACATGACTTCATTAATTACGTTAGGCGTATCCATATATAATACGAATGTGATAGTTATTATTAGAAATGATAAAGATGTTGTTGTTTTTATTTCTAATAATAACTATCGCATTCCTATTATATATGGATACGCCTAACGTAATTAATGAAGTCATGTTTAAACAAAACGTGGATGCTAGGGATGGATTCTTCAAGAACATTAAAGAAAGATATCAAATAAGCCTGAAGAAGCAGATAAAGTGTCATCTGCGAAATATACCGTATTTACTCGCATAATTTCCCCATCGCGTATTTTCCCCACCCCAGTTTTTGTGGATTACAAAATTCAATTTTTATTTTGATCGCATAATTTCCCCACCTCTACTTCAACGCGTTTCCAACATGATCTTGACTGGCGGTCAACTCACGACGACGCGACAATGTACCGTTACTTCAGCATTTCTCTATCCCACGCTACTTTAGGGGAAGATTCCACCCCCACCCCGGTCAGTACAAGAGCAGACTCCTTCTGAATCAGTACAACAATAACTGTACTTTGAAGAAAAAACAAATGTTGAGATGTGATTTCTTATATTTTAAATGTTGCGTGTTAATAAAATTGTTGTTAATTACATTTCTTGCTTTAAAAATCAATATTTAACATGGTTTTCCTTACACTTTCACCATATTTTTTTTCCTCAAATTGAAAAACATCGCGTAATTTCCCCACCACACCCTTTTTTTTCTCAAAATATTGATGGAAAAAAAGGGGAAATTATGCGAGTAAATACGGTAGTTATGATTACGAAGAAGAAAAGATGTTGTTGTTTTTATTTCTAAAAATTTATATTGTTTTTCACAAAAAAAAATTGTAGAAATTTAGTAAATACTCAACAAGTAAATAGTGTATTCTGTGAGTGCAAAAGAATAGATTTTGTCACACAACAAAAGTACCTAGGAGTATTTATTGATGAGAAATTCTCATGGTCATCACATTATCAACATGTCATTAAAAAACTGAGTTCATTAACCTATTTGTTCTATCATATTAAATACCTTATTCCTTTAAAACAAAAAATATTAATTTTTAAATTCCTTGTGGATTCTATCTTAGATTATGGTCTAGATAGTTGGATTTTTATTAATAAAAAACAAATTGAAAATATAAACAAAACTTGTTTTAAAATAATAAATAATATCTTTTATAATTTTAATAAAAAAAGTAAAAATGAGAAGAATGATATAAGGAAAAAGTTCAAAATTTTAACTATTGAGGAGAAATTTATTTATAAAACAATTATAAAAAAAAATTAAAATTAAAAATGAAATAATAAAAATAAAAAACTAGAAACAATTGGCTTAGTATGATTTATTATTAAAAAATAACTATGGTTACCGTCCAAATTGTTATATTATATTTAAACTTTTTAATCAAATCAAGTGAGATAAATACAATAGTCAAATTATAAAAGATATAAAAAAAATATTAATTTCTGATATAATTGATAAAAATATAAAATTAATCATTTAATCATTACTTTTTATATTATATGTTTCTTTTGGGTGGAATATTATCTTTATAGATAAAACTCTCAGTACCTATATCACAGGTGTACAGCTTATAAGTACACCTAATAGGTCTGATAAACATTAAAAAAAAACAAACAAACAAACAAAAAAAAAACCAAACAAACTGTATGTCACCTGCAGAATCCCATTTAATTTTCTGGCCCTGTACACAAGACAAAATTTGGATTCCATAAAAAAATATCATCTGCATAGTGAAAGCTCCCACTCGACAAACTCACAGTGGATAGATGTTTGAATTGGATCAGAACTGTTACAAAAAATTTTAACGCTTCCAACAAAATGAAAATTCATAAATATTATATTTAGTACTGTATTAAAATAGATTTTCCCTTCAAAGATGTTATTAAAGTTGATTTCATAAATAAAGTAGATTGTTGCTTCTTAAAACCATTTCAACCTGTTTTTGTTTTTTTGCCCAAAAGCGTAACTCCATTTCTTTTAAAGTTTGAAAGGGAAAGGATTTCGGTAGGGTTTTGAACTTTATACCATATTTGCATTGTATGAATATGAAACTCTGGACAAAATTTCAACTTTACATTCAATTGTCTATGTTACTAAATAGTTGATTGAAAATAAGCCAAATTTGCTACTTTTCACTTTACTGCCAATTTCAGAACCTCTTATTTTTTTTTAAAAAACTAATGGAATTGCTTAATATTTATTTTATATATCAGAAAGTACCTATAGAGTTTCTATTTAAAATTCCATACTTATCCAGCTTTATTCTCAAAATCTATGAAGGATTAAAAATTCACTTTTGTTATCGATAGCATTACAAAATGCCTACTTTGTAAGCCTATCACACGAAAACTAAAAGACTCAAACTAATTTTGATGCATTATTTATTATGATATATATACATATTCTCAATTTATGAAAGCTTGTTTTTCTGGATCAAGTAGTTTTTTAGTTATACAGCTTTAAAAATGCCCGAAAAGTTTATGGAAAACCAGTTACAAATTGCGACCTTACTTCTGAATGCTATTTCTCAAAAATTTTGAAGATTAGGCAATAATATTTGGCAGGCTTTCGTGTATGCAGTGAAGGTACCTTTATGCCAAATTTCATTAAAATTGAAGAGGGTCACCTGAGAAATTTCAAATTTTTTTTGCTGATTTGATGTGGAATGACCCCTTATTGCATCAGAATTACCCTTGAATTTTTGGATTTATGCTGTAGAAAACTCTTCTTATATTTAGAATAGGATTCCCCATGAAACACTGAAAAGTGAAATTCCTATTGCAAAATGGTAACTCAAGAGGAGTCAATATGAGCTATATAAGAAAGTTTGGAAGCGTTGCTTACATAAAGACTCCCCAGATAAAATACAGAAATAAATTCCAAAGATGCCAAAAAGGAATTCTGTTAGGCTACTCGACAAAAGTGCAAGGATATAAAGTATTAAATCTGGAAACTAATAGAAACTAGAAATTTATATATTAATGAAAGAATAAAGGGATCAGAATTCTTAAAGATGAGGAAACTAGAATGCTAAGAATATCTGGAAAATTTAAGAATTTCTAAGGATTATCCAGAAGAAAGTGATAATTCTTCACAAGATAATTTAAATGAAAGGGATCAAACAAGCTATTCCAAGGAAGTTAAAACCATCCACATCAATTCAAGATGATGAGAGTAGCACAAAAGAAAATGATTCAGAAGAAGAAATTTATAATGATAATTCTGAAGAAGAAAACAATAATGCAGAGTATATGAATTTAACATCCCAAAATGTCAAAAGGATTGAAACTAAGAAGAAACAGAAGCTAAATGTTTATAAATATCAAATCCAAGAACCAAAAACTTATTTAGAAGCTATAACAGGGTGGAAAATGGAAAAAGGCTATAGACGAAGAAATCAAAAGTATAGAGGAGCATAATACATGGATGACTGATGCAATACCAAGACACGTGACTCCCTTAAATACAAAATGGATTTTTAAAGTGAAATGCAACAGCAATGGTACAATAAATAAATATAAGGTGAGATAAGTTGTATCTGGATAAACTCAAATTAAAGATGTCAATTATAATAAGACATATGCACCCACACCAGACACAACTTCAATTAGACTGTCAATGCCATTAGCAGTAGAACAAGAAATGTTAAAATTTGAACAAAGATATTTATTTGAATGTACCAGAAGGAGTAAACATCAAAGTTGCAATGGATTAAAGCTTCAGAAAGCTTTATATGGACTAAAGCAAGCAGGTAAACAATGGCATGATACACTAAAGAAAAGGTTACATGAAAACGGATTTCAAAGTAAGCAATCTGACACCTATATTTACAGATATCAAGAAAAGCAATGCAAAGCCTTGATGATTATTTATACAGATGACATTTTAATTTTCTCCAAAAGTATACAGTTAATCGAGAAAATTAAAGGTATTTTAGATAGGTTGTTTGGAATTAAAGACTTAGGTGAAATTGGCGAATTTTTGAGAATGAAGGACAAATGTAATGTAAAGAAAAATGAATTAACCGAAGGAAAAAATTTAATGTGCTGGAAATTTTAACAAAACAAAACAAGAAACAAGGGCACCACAGTGAAATGAATTAAAGATCAAGCAAGAACATTTTATCGATGATCTGTTATTAAACATAGTATGGAGAAGTGCAAAGAAGTTTCTATCTCCATGGAAGTTCAAAGTTTGAAATCACAAACAGAACCAGAAAAAGGAAAAGATTTAAATAGTGAAGGACATTTGACATATAGAAGTTTAATTGGAAGCTTAACTTATTTAAGCAAGACTACAAGACCCGACATAAATTATGCAGTAAATATGAGAAAGAACAATCAACCATCAAGTCAAGATATGATTCTAGTTAAAAGAATAGTTAGGTATCTCTAAGGAACCAAGAAAATGGAACTAGTTTATAAAAAGACTGATGAAAAATTAAAAGCTTTCACAGACGCGACTTGGGGAGATGATAAATATGATAAAAAGTCGACATCAGGAAATGTAATAATATTAGCCAAAGCAGCAATTAATTGGAGCACTAAAAAGCAAAGGACAGTATCTTTATCAACACAAGAAGCTGAATATATTGCTTTGTCCGATACAGCTAACCAAGTCACAGCAATTAAAAACATTTTAAAGGAACTGGATGAAATAGATTATATAAAAGGAGCCAGTGTCATCTATTGTGACAATCAAGCAGCTATGACATTAAGAAATAACAGTACCAACTCAAGTAGATCTACGTTATCACAAGGTATGTGAATACATCCACAATAGGGAAATAAAATATGTTTCAAATGAACTTAATAGTGCTGACGTTTTGACAAAAGCATTACCAAAATGCAAACATAATTAACTAATTGAAAAATTAGGATTGCTGTGCTAAATTTGGACTGTGATAATTTAAAGTGAACTGTGTTAAATATGAAATATGATTCATATTTTTGTAAATTTATAAAAATGAAAAGATGGGGGAAGTATTGTGACTGAATATTATCTTTTCATTTACATTCAATTTACAACAGCGAAAGTATTGTTATAACAAGGTTATGATATGTTAAATGTTAGATCTCGAGTAATTATTTGTAAATAATTGTAAGGGACAGATATAATGATTGTTGTTGAAAGAGGAAAAAATAACAACATCTGAATGTGATGGGAAAAGAAGGATGTGTGTCTTGAAAGATATATATATATATATATATATATATATATATATATATATATATATAATTTCAGGAAGAAGAATTATAAGTATAAATGAATGTTTATGAATGAATTATTATATCTTTAATATGTATATTTTAAGAAGATATAAAGGTAATGTTCATTCAGTTATTTTGAGTAAGTTGTGAAATAATAGGACTATTTGACTCAACAAACTGAGACGGGTATCTAGACAACCAGTAAATAATAGATTCAGTATAGAACATAAAACTAATTTAATCAGTTAGTTAAACAAGATTACTTACTTACTTTTCAATTATAGTAAAAGGCATATACACAGTTTTGCATCACTGTATTTAAAAAACAAAAAAAGATTATATAAATACTGTAAATGATTATGCAATATTGCATAATGATTTGAAAGAAGGGACTAGGCACATATTAAATATGACAAATATAATTAATTAAAGAGATTGCAACATTTTATCAGAAATCCAAGAACGATTCCCTTTGTCAGACGATTTAAAATGACAAGCAAAATCAGTAAAAAGATAAAGTTAAGTTCTTATGGCCTTAAGCATGAGATTGGGACAACCCATTGCTTTCTTGTAGGGGTGACATGGTGGAGATTGTCAACCAGCGAGGAGTGTGGAACCAGGGATGATGCCAGATGGAAAATGTGAGCTGCCCTCCTCCTCGACTTGTGAAGCATTCTTTATTCATTCTTCTTTCCCAAGCTGTTTCTTCATCATTATCCATGATCTGAGCACATATATCCAGATATGAAAGCATACATACAACATATATTAATACATACAAATGAAATAAAAAAAAAAAAAAAAATAGGAAGTAAAAGAAACTGAAAAAAAAAAAATTAAAAAAAAAAGGATGTGGATATGATAAGGGTGGGGAGAGGGTGGAAAGAGGCTGTGACACAGGCGGAGGGGATACGTGGGGCTTGTTATTTTGAGTTCATATTGCAAAGCAGTGGCATCAGATGCTTCAGTATTGTAGCACTTTTTTGTATTGACGAGCAGTGTCTCGTGAAATTCCTTAAGTAGTAATAAGGGTGCGATAATAAGGTTTTCAGTGTTCAAAATGTGTCCTCTTAGGCTGCAATATACCATCCTAGATAATGATGAAGAAACAGCTTGGGAAAGAGGAATGGATAAAGATTGCTTTGCAAGACAAGAAGGAGGGCCGCTCACATTTTCCATCTGACATCATCCTCGGTTTCACACCCCTCGCTGGTCATCGATCACCACCATGCCACTCCTACAAGAAAGCAATGGAATCTCCCAATCTCATGCCTAAGGCCATAAGAACTTAACTTTGATTTTGCTTGTCATTTTAAATCACCTGACAAAGGAAATTGTTCTTGGATTCCTGATAATATGATGACATATATAATTAAGAGATTGCAATTTTTAAGCGTGCCTAGTTCCTTTTTTCAAGTTATATTATCACACTTCTGTCATGGAATATGCATAATAATTTATTAGTCTAAGGAACTATTATAAAACATTAACGATAATTTACTGTTCCTGATTAACATTTTTATATTTCTGTATTCACTGAAGTTAATTAAATAATCAAAACTTCCAGAATAAATCTAATTGCCAAGTTAACTTATAATTTCAATTGGTTTTCTTTTTAATAAACTTTTGATGAAAAGTATTTATGCCACTGCTGCCAAATAAATAAGATACACACACTCACACAAATATACATGTATATGTAACTAACTGTATTTAATTTCACTAAATATTAACCATTACTTTTAAAAAATATTGGTATTGGTCGAAATCGCTTTGCCAGAAATCAGCAATAGTTACAATACTAAAAACTTACAATAATAATAAAAACTAAGTCATTTAAAAATATACATAAATACTGTCAATAAATAAAAACTTTATACAAATCTGTTAAAACATCTACAAGAAAGAATTTCTAAAAAAAAAAAATAATACATATAATGATAAATTTTATTAAAACAGCACCTTTAAGGCAATTC
>JAFIDM010009631.1:105106911-105124763 GCA_023159025.1 Thereuonema tuberculata
CCAACTTAGGAAAACGCTACAAACTTCAAACTTGGCATGCATATACACCTCAAAACATACCATTACACCATGTATAAACCTAAGAGGTACCTACCCCAAAATCTCGACTTATGGGCCCGTAACCAGCTGACCATGTCGGGGTCATGTGGCATACTGTTAGAACCAGTATCTCCAGGGCACATGAATGCAACAAAAACCAGAGCTCTACCTACTACGATGGCCGAGCAATTTGCAATCAAAGTTGTACCTTGACATGGGCGTTATCTACGAAACAGTAAGAGCTGGAGACATGGGCCCATAGACATTATTTCTTATTAAGACCCCCTTAATCTATTTCTGACCTCAAATGGGTCACTTTCATTATTAGGCCATGTCCCTATGCAGGCTTGCTGATGTCCTTTTAGGAAGTTTTGAGTTTGATTTGATAACTGTCATCTGCTATTATTTATTATTATTCATCTGTTATTATTATTTTTTTTTTGTAAATAACTTTAAATTTTTAAATACTTAAAAACTAAAAACTAACAATAATATTACTAATATAATAACTGAATAAAAAAGAGCAAGTCTTAGAATATTGCGTTGTGTTTTCTAAATTGTTTCTAAATTTTAGTTATTTTAATTTCCACTTACGCCGCTGATGACATGAGGATATATTGGCCGTATCTTCACAGAAACAGTGATATGGTTTTTGTATTGGCTTTTTTCAAATTCCACATCACTGTCCGGCTTTATATATATATATGAAGATTGTAAATATTCAAGTTTCCCGTATATCACCGATTAACCTGTCTCTATTTTTATTGTAACTTATTATATTTTTGCTGAAAACCGTGCTGAATTCAAATTAAAAATTGCCTACCTTATATATGTACGAGTAAGGTGTGGATTAGAAACAACAAGTTAAAACACAACGTTTCTGACCATCTACTACATAAGGTCCATTTTCAAGTGTAAAATAAAGAAATTCGAAGATATCTTTTAAATTTTTAAATTTTAACGATTTCAGTACTGGATGAGGTTTTTTTAAGTTTTTTGTTTTTTATTTTACACTTGAAAATGGACCTTATATAGTAGATGGTCAGAAACGTTGTGTTTTAACTTGTTGTTTCTAATCCACACCTTACTCATGCGTATATAAGGTAGGCAATTTTTGATTATATTTTTCTTCATTCAAAATTAGTTCAATGACAAAACCATCTTCTACTTCTTTAATTTGGGATACAATCATTTTGCTTCCTTTCAAATAACGTATCTCCAACTGGTTTTCCCCTCGATGTACAGGGTGAGTCAAAATAATTTGAACGATTTCAAAAATTCACTGTAAAAATTGTATTGAATATTTAAATAAACGAATTGTAGATTTGGATACAGCAACTTTGGAAGTTTTTTTTTTCCAGATCTTATAACTGTAGAATATGAGCACCTTTCGTCACACGACAAATGTAACACGGTACTCAATTTCCTCCCAAATGCGACGTACTCATAGCACGAGTCTTTCGAGTTAAAAGATGCGCCATTAGACACACAACTTCTGCTGTCGACCATAATGTGTCGTTGTAGACAACAAGGCTGCCACAGGAGAGGAGAAAGCGACTGTGTCTCAACATGTTAACTGAATAGCTGTTGCCACAGCTGGAGACCGACAGTGATGGATTCATTTTCCAGCAAAATGGGGCACTACCCCATTTTCACAGTGCAGTATGTCAGCACCTAAACGAATGATTGCCGCAATGGTGGATCGGCCGTGCGGGTTCTTGCAATCAAAAGTTGATGAATTTGCCACCCCATTTCCTGGATCTCATTCCTTGTGACTTCTTATGGGAGTATGTTAAAGACTTGGTGTTTGTACCTCTCTTGCCAACAGATCTGGACGATGTGAAGATGCGCATCCGTGCTGCAATTGCCACAATCGACAGACCCATGCTACTTTACGTTTGGGAGGAATTTGAGAACCGTGTAGACATTTGTCGTGTGACAAAAAGTGCTGATATTCAACAATTATGAGATCTGGAAAAAAAAAAAAAAAAACCTTCCAAAGTTGCTGTATCCAAATGTGCAATTCATTTACTAAATATTCAATACAATTTTTACAGTGAATTTTTGAAATTGTTCAAATCATTTTAACTCACCCTGTATATTTCACTGCATGTTTATTGAACCAATTATATTCTCTGTTATTATTCATAAGGTGACCAATCATCCTCCTTTAGGGAGGACAGTCCTTCTTTTGTAAGTTGTGTCCCCCTACATGTCCTCCTTTTCGATATTTGAAGACTAATCTGTAAATCTCCATATTCGATCGATGCCGATCCGATCCATTGCATGTGATGTAAAGTATTTGTATCCGACATGACGATTCGGGTGGAAATATTTAGCCATTTCAAAAATGAACATATTCCATGTGAAAATTTATTTTTTCTTATTCAATTTACGTTGTGCTGCCCAGGAACTAATGCAGCAGTTTTTTTCAATTGCTAATGATTTTTGGACAAGTGAGAAATCGAGATTGAATGTTGATACTCGAGCTGCAGCACTTGCCAGTTTATTAGTACACACCCACACTTCATCTAGGGTCACAACAAATTTCCATTTTTCACCTGCAAGATAACGTTCATACAGTTTTCAGGCATTTGTGATTCATTCAGCCATATGCAGCTTTGTCAGCTTGTGATCTCATGCTTTGTGCCATCTCTCCATTTGTAGGTTTTTTCAAATGACAAAGCCTATGGTTCCCTGTGATTTTCCCAGCTTCATAGCCATAACACGTTGCATTGTAGTATTGCAACGGGAGGGGGGGTTCTTGAGAGCCATTTCCTTCACACATCGTACATTGGTTGAGAAGCGGCTAGCTGCAAACGATTATGGCGATGTTTCAGTGTACATCTGCAATCTTTTTGGAGCCAGATTTCTGTTCCTACATATCACATGGCCAACATTTTGATAAATAATAATAAGTCCCTGTTCTTACATCTCTTTATGATGAAGGAATAAGAGAATTCACCTTCAGAAAGTTCATTTATATAGCTTTCCCAATAACAATTCAATTTCACCACCATTAATAAATATTCTTTACCACTATTACAATAAAACAATTGAATGACTGCTCGCTGCTATTTGACCATGTGATGCTCAAGCTGCAGCTGGTGGCATGCGCCACATGCTCAATTCAATTTGTGCCATCTTAACTGATTCAACCTTGAAAAACCAAATATTATATGTGGAACTGCTGGAAGTACTGAATTTGTCCTAAATTGGTAAACAAATGATGAATTTCCCATTACTACATTGAAGAGATTTAACTCAAAATCAAATTACACAAGAACATCAAACATAAAAAAATACTACAATGCATTTCTTCAACTTAATATCAAAATCAGACACCTTTAGGAAGTCATTTTTTTTCCATAAACACTTAAAAATAATCATAAATCAATTTGAAACAAAAAATTACCAGAATTTGGCAGGAAACTTCGTAGTGGCCATGAAAATTGTATCACATATGAGATATACCAAAAGTCGACCAATAGATGTGCAAAGTAGTTCATTTAAGCTATGATTTTGATTTGTAATGATATCATAAGTAGTACTTATATACCAAGAAGAATAAACCAAAGAAATGCAGTGTGTTACATATGATGCTACATTGAGCTTAAATCAGTGTAATTTCACACCACAAGCTCTGTTAAGGAGTATTGCCACAAGAACATGCTTTTCACAGTTCTGGGAGCAAAAAAAAGAGGTTCATAGTATAGATAGACTACAAAACATAACACAAACAGTTGTTTCTCACTTCGTGAGATCCTTATTCATCGTAGTTCCACCTTGAATTTTAATAACAACAGTGCTCCAGCATGGAGTGGATGAGCTTCTTCAAATATTCTATACTAAACTCTCCTAATACATCGTAGGTTCACCTTGAGCTTTAACAACAATAGCACTCCGGTATGGAATAGATGATATTCTTCAAACATTCTATACCAAGCTCTTCTAATACTCTCCTACAGTTTTGCTTATTGTTAGGCCTCCTTTCTGGAACTTTCTTGGCCATTATGAACCAGTAGTTCTCAATCAGGTTTAGGTCAGAACTGTTATCTGGCCAACTTGGGCATCTGACCTTGGCCTTTTGTAGGAAATTTTTCACCTAAATACAAATGTAGAATATTGGTTAAGTGACAATAATGCTAACAAACCACATAGACATGACAAATGAACATTTACTCACTTTCCTAATGCGATGACATGAAGCAGAGTTGCCCTGGAAAATGCAGGATTCAGTGTCACTAAATTGTTCCTGAATTGTTGAAAATAGCTGGATAGATAAGATGTTTTTGTAACACTTTGCATTCACAGACCCATTTATAAAGTGTAGTTTGCTGGATATGTATTACCATACATTTGACTCCCCGGAAACTTTACCGTCTGCACCAAGTAATCACTGTTAAAGGCCTCGCCTTTTCTACACTTAACAAAGGGTTTTCCATCAGATCTGTGCAGGTTAAATTTTGATTTATCAGAAAACATAGCAGCATCCATTGTGTGCACAGACCAGTCTGTATGCTCTTGAGCTCCAATAAGCCACTTTCTGTGAATTTCATTTATCAGTAATGGCTTTTATTATTTGTCATGTAATTCTTACATGGACTGAAGGCTTTGAGACTCATATTGCAGGTCAATGTCGCAAAGCTAGTGAACTTGCTCTTATGTCTGTCTACTCCTCCCACTGTACCCTCAGTTGGGATGAGCTAGCTGGACGCTTTCTCAGGCTGAGATGTTTCAGCATCATATCCTGACATGTCGTACTCCTGTGTTTATCTTCTGATCCAGCTTTTCTTTCCTTGTTGCCATGTTTGTCTCTCCTTTATAACAAATGCACAATTGCTGATTGATGACAATGAACTCTTTGTGGTATTTCATTCAAGGATAAACCTTCAGTATTCTAAGCAACAATTATGGACTTATGCTGTGTTAAATGTTGAAAACTTTCCAACATTATGCAAAATGCTTATAACAGCAAACCGCCTTATGAGGTTTTTATAATAATGGATGATACAACCACTGGAAACATGGTTGCAGTTGACTTTGGCAGCCAAAGAAAACATTCTCATGATAGTGATGCCATGGTTGATGTAATCTTTATGGTTTCTTGCAGGTTTGGAGCACAATGCTACTTTAATTTACAAAATACACATTTCTATAGGACTTTACTTGCAATTTCCATGGCTGCTACTGTATTACAGGTTTATCTGAATCAGGTAAATAGTTTTGAAATAACTGCAAAAAAGTTAAAATGGTAGGTAGGTTTGTTCAGTAGTCTCATAATAGAAACAAAGGTATCAATGCAGTCTTGGAAAGAAAAGATCCCATTGCAATAGACTGCAAAGCCACCCAAGAATCAGATACAATGGCGATGTCCATAGTCTGATTACCCCAAGGGTCAGAGCACATGGAAATGGTCCCAAGCTCTGCCTGGAAACTGAGGCACCAACAGGGTGCCGTTTCCTACAAATATTAATAGTTCCTTTGTTCTATTAGAGACCTTTTTTCAAAAGATATTAAGATTAGTTTATTTTGGGTCAGAGCACATGTTGGAATTTTGGCCAACGAAGAGGCCGATCGTGGGACCAAACACGCTTCTTCTTTGGATGAAGTCTCCTACCCCTTGCCCTATACCCAGATGTAACTCGTTCCATGAAATTTAGGGACCAGCTTATTGCATGGCAGATTCATTTAGGGATTTGTCCCTAAAAGGATGCCCACTTTTTAAATTTATTAAAAGGATTAACAAGGATAGGATTTTTTCAGACTTTCTAGTTAACCAATTTTTAACGGGTCATGAGTTTTTTAAATTTGGTAAAAGAGAGGACTCTGGATGTTTGCTTTGTTCTCTTGATGAGGACGAGGATCCTGACCATGTCTTGTGGCGTTGTCAGGATCCTCATCGGGTTAATTGAAGGGTTGTGTTTCCGAATCTTCTTGTTGGGAAGGGATTGTTTCCTTGTCCCGACGAGAAGATTTTGGAGATTTTGCCTTCCTTTACTTGTTTTATTCACAGTTTATCTTCTGAGACTTGAGGGAAAATTCTGTTTTTTTTTGGGGGGGATGGGTGTTTATTTTTATTTGTTTTATTTTTTTATTTATATTTTTTTCCTCCCTGTTTTGGCTACATCCTGAGTCCTTCTTTTCATCTCATTTTATTGTATGTTATTTTTACTTTTACTTCTGACTAAAAGTTTTTAAGGTTTTATTGGGGTTTGTGTGATTTTGTTTGTCTTTCTCTCCCCCCCCCCCATATTTTGGTTTAATGTTACAAATACATGTTATTTTACATAGGGGGGAAGGCTGACAATTTCACATTTCCTTCAGTCGCTTGGTACTGGCCACCGAGCGTGAAGACTTCTCCCCTTTTGTAATTTATGACATTCGGTCTTTTTTTTTCTTGTCGTTTTGAATTTTTTCTTTATACAGTAAACTCTCGATTATCCGCAGAATTGGGTGGCACGGCAACCGCAGATAAGCGAACTCCACGGATAATCTGAAATAGGGTGAAAATCAACACAAAAATGCTTTTAACACGTTTTATTTACAATAAAATGGCAGTACATACATTAGAAACAATTATTTTATTTTATTTTCTTACTTTTTAACAAAAAAATCGGTTAATTGTCTTTGTTTTTTCGTTTCGAAACACGAAAACCCCCTACTTGGACGTTGCTAGATGTGCCTCTTTTATTGTTTGCCTTATTCTAGGTTTAAAATTTTTTTGTTAATTCCATAATTTATTGTACAGTAAAAAAAATGGAAACAGGAGAGATCTGGGGATAATCGGGAGTTCACTGTAATTAATTGTTATATATTAACATTGATTATTGATTTTTATGTATTTTATATTAATAGGTCAGTTACATCTTTTTTTTTTAAATGTGGTATTCCATATTTTATGAATTTTTATTTTGATCTGCCAGCTTCTTGGAAGTAACAGCAATGCCATGGAGAGCTACGAACTGTACTGGAACCCATTGGTAGGGTCTTGCCAGTGGGGAAAGGGTGTATCTCTGCCATATGCATCCTTCTATTTGCTTTGGCAGATCGCCTTCTCCTTTTTTTCTTTCTTTCTTTTTTGTTGTGTGTGCTTGTTCCCTGTCTTTATGTTAGACTGAAGTACTCTCATAATGGTAAACGTTTACCAATTATACCCTTAACAGCAAGATGGTATACATTTGAAATTTCGTATCGTGTTCTTTATCTGTGATTTTTAATTTTATTGTGGTTTTCACCATGCTTGAACTTTTGTAAACTAAGAAACTATCACTTCCATGAAATGTAAAGATAAGTGAAATACAAGCAACTCCAGTTAACATATGCCATACCATTAAAGAGCCCCTTTATAAAACCTAAACATACATTGGATTCCATTATTTGTAATCAGGGTTTTGTCATATTTTTTGAAATCCCCGGTCCTACTTTATGTTATGTTAGTCTAGAAAGTTACAGTATTCTTAGCTAGTCCACTAGAACTAACCCATACCATAAGAAAGCCCTAGATTAAGATGCCCCTTCCACCAGACTTTAAAGCTAACATATTCAATTGGTTAGGTGGCATTCTTCTGGTATCTCTTATACCTACACTCTTCCAACCATTTGCCAAAGTAGATTCATCACTCCAAAAAATATGTTTCCATTTGAGTCCAAAGACAGCAACCTTTACATTATCATGGATTACATGACATTTTATATTACTCACAATGTTCTTTGTCATGTTAGGCTGCCAATGGCATTTAGCTCTGATTGAACTGAACTAATACTATTTTCTGTATCAGTGCATCTGCATAAATGGTGATTTTTGTCACATCAATCCTTTTGGCCCTCATTCCACAAAAGGCTTTGCTCTTCCTGCACATGATCATGCAGATTTCTCCTCTTGTATTGCTCATTACTTGATTGAGACAATTGTAGCAGGTCAACGATATCATGAACAGCAAAATTGGCCTCTATTCCTGATAATCAGTTGAAAGTCATTAAATTCTTTCCCATGATGCATTCTATGTCTAAGCATGCTTGTGGTAACTTGTAATCTTTATTTCAATTGTGCAATAGATATGATATATACAACCATATCTACTTATTTTTTGGATGTTTGAATACTGTAGACAAACTGTATTTATGCCAAAGTAATTTTTGAATGGAAAGTCAATTTTTTATTTTAAAATTTTCAATTGGAAAATAAAAATGAGAACATGATTATTGTTGATCAACCAGTTGCAAAATTAAAGAAAAAAAAATTATGAAAAAAGGATTATGTAAACTGAAAATTAACAAGAGTTACAAGCAGAGTTTTAAAATTTCTCCTTTTTACTCCAATAAAGATATGGATCAAACGTGGCCAATAACAAGATCGGCAACATGTTCTTTCTCTTTTAGACCCTTTTCACACGACGTGACCATGGCCGCATGATCATGTCGTTATATAGATTCAATGGAGCCTTTCACATGAGATGCAATTTTCGTTGCAGTATTTTTGCTTT
The DNA here is from genome assembly GCA_023159025.1 of Thereuonema tuberculata. Lineage (NCBI taxonomy): Eukaryota > Metazoa > Arthropoda > Chilopoda > Scutigeromorpha > Scutigeridae > Thereuonema > Thereuonema tuberculata. The sequence goes on from JAFIDM010009631.1 coordinate 105,115,437, forward strand.
GAGTAGTGTTGAAAAACATGATTAAAACGAAACTACTTTAGAGAATGAGGACTTTGACACTGAAAAATTCATATTAGAAGTTCGTGAATATTTATGAACAACAAACATTTTTTTTTAGAAATGGATTTTAATAGAATTAACAAAAATTTTTCTAAAAAAAATGCTTCAAAATAAATTTAATTTTGAAAACGAACAGCATCCAATGAATCTGCATGATATTTAGAAAAGCCTTTAATAAAAACATTTTTTATTATGATTATTTGATAGCATGTAAAAAAAAATGATCTCAAACAATTTTTAAAAACACAATTTTTATTTTTTTTAAAAAATTAGGCCTAACTATTGCACTAATAATAAATATCTTAAACACAAATCATTATTTTATGAATTTTTTTATCATTTAGGTGTTCATCAAGTTTTTTAAGTTGAAAATATCGAGTAATACCTCGACAACCCTCAAAAAATTGACTGTTTTTGAATTTTAATTTAAATAATTACAGATATTTTGAAAATTAAAATCAAGAAAATATAACATGCTTTACAAGTTCATATTTGAATTTTCAGAGTTTTAGATGCATTGGTAAAATAAATATGTAAAAGAAATAAAAAGGTTTGCAGTTGCCTGAATTGCTCGAGTCCCTTTAATGAGCTTCGGCTGGTGGAGTGTTTAGCCACGCTGCCATGAACGCTTCATGTGTAAAGGCAAGCAATCATGATCGCTTCATGTGAAAGAGTGCTTAATATTAAAGGATTTTGTAATATTTTGTGTACAATCAGTACAACAGTAGGTTATCGTTTAGGTTTACACAGTCCATTAGTAGCTACTCTATAGTTAAATTATGAAAGTACATAATTAGACTATTTTTTATTAATGTACCTTGAGGAACAGGAGTAGCAAAATTTCATTAACATACAGTAATGAATGGAGTTTGAGACTCACAGAAAACGTTCTGAAACAACACAATAATCTTTAATCATCAACTGTTCGTTAACAATCTGTTATCAACATTACCGACAATAATCAATCAATCCTCTGGACCAGGTGCAACATTTTTAATGTGCTGACCTTTCTTGTGTACAACATATTGCATCCGGTGTATGACGTTCTCTACTGCTGCGCGTAAAGTGTCAGTTTGGATGTTTATAACAGCCTGTCATATGTTATCTTTCAACAAATGTAGGTTTATAATGCCACTAGTATATACAATGGATTTCAGGTACCACCACAACCAAAAGTCACATGGGGTCATGTCCGGGGAACTGGTTGGCCATTCCATCGGAAAATACTGACTGATAACCCTCTCATTCCTGAAATGCAGGCATAACAGGTTCTGTACTGCACAAACAATATGTGGTCGTGCTCCATCTTGCATGTAACATGTCGAGTGTGATCATTGTCTTTGTTGCAATTCAGGAATGACAAACGTTTACAGCATTTGCAGACATCTCTCTCCATTAATGGTACAGGTAACAGGACCTGTAGGAGTCACAATCTCACAAAAGTATGATCCTAATATGAACTCTGCCGTGAATCCACACCACACAGTTACTTTTGGAGAATGCAATGGCACTTGATGAATCAGTGAGGGACGTTCACATGCCCAGATTCGGCAGTTTTGAGTGTTGACTGACCCATTCTGATAAAAATGAGCCTCATCTCGCCACAATATGTTCCAAGGCCAATCATTGTTGATATCCATTTGGGCAAGAAATGTCCAAATCAGGCTACAGGCGCTTATCATAATCTGTAGGTTTTAGTTCTTGCACACGACTGATCTTATATGGATAGAAATGCAGCATTTTCCGTAAGATTTTCCAGACAGTCCCATAAGGCATATTGGTTTGGCGAGCTATTGCATGAGCGCTTGGACCACTACTAGCCACTGTGTCGTTGAACACTGCAGTGGCAACATCTGTTACTGTGTTGTCTGATACTGGTTTTCGTCCTCTGCTGGCTCTCACTCCTAGCGATCCAGTTTCCTCGAATTTATGAATCATAGGTCGCAGTGCTACAGCAGACATTGGACCTTAACGTAGTTTATCAAGCCTTCGAAAGTCCCTAAGAGCAGTCGCTGCATTGCACTCTTTAATGTAAAACAGCTTTACAAGTAATGCATGTTGAGGTAAGGTAGGCCGCATATTTAGTACAACTCAACAGTCAATCGACGAACTGCTTGACTGAACATTCGCTCTTCCCTTTTTAAAAGGACTTAGTAGCGCTGCTGTCACTTCTGCACTAGACAATTGCATAATCAACGTTTAGAGTGACAGCAGCGCCGAATTTTCTCCTATCGGCGACGTTTGGTACTATTTTTTTTTTTTTTTTGCAGAATTCTTTTCCCCATGCCCTCAATAGACTACAACTGAATTTTGGTTTCATTCCGTTCATTAGTTTTCGCTGCAGATGCCTCCAAACAGGGAAAGTTATTTTATGACCCCCTTATATATTCTTTGACTAAAAAATAGTTACAATGGCATGGAGTTTTGCATGAGGAATGGACAAATGAATACAAAATATGTAGTTCCACCAATAATTTAGTGTCTTATGTCACACCTTACAGAAGAAGCTTTAATTGGATATATACCCTACTCTGTTGACTGCATAAACAGTTATGTCTGGTGATAAGAATCATAGACATGTTATATAGTATCCTGTGAGGTAGCTAACCAAATAATCTGCAGTTGTTTCTGCAAGCTAACTATAATGTAGGTTCATCAGAGCTGAAGTATAGTTGGTGTGCAATACTGTTCCTGAAATATTCAAACTGAAATCAATCCTGAAAACATATATGGCCAAAGAATGGTATTGATGTTATGCCGGCTTTGTTGGAAGTTGTAGGTATGTCAGTAGTTGGATATTGACATGAGGAATAAGCAACTCCAAAGGCAGTACAATAGGCAAGACAATCTCATCAATTTATCTGTACGGTCAAATTTCGCATGAAATCAAATTGCCCAAAGACAATGGGCAATAAATGGCACCCTACACCAAAACATTCCTATTTTGTAAGTGTGCCCTTCAAGAATGATGCTTATGAGCCAAGATGCTTCCACTGTTTCTATATGTGAATCTGGTGTTAATCTGTTAAAACAAAAAAATTACTAAAAATAATGTGATGGATATCAATTCTGCTCAGGTATAACTCTCGTTGAACGTAGCATATGATGATGTACAGTTTATAGGAATGCACTGAAATGAACAATGTGAATGATTTGATCTAGCTAGTATATCTAATATTAAAAGATACTGTGACACTTTTGACAGTGTCACAGTTTTGTGGCAAGTGGCATGATAGTGGCAAGCTTTGTGGCATGATAGTGGAAGGCAATGAATTTGGAGCTTTGGCTTGTTGAAAATCTGAAGATTTTTATGTGATGTTGTTTATAATGCACACAACCACTGTATATATAAAAGTCATACCACTATATGATGTACATGCAAGGCCAATGGGCATAGGAGTATATAGTGGTGGACTGTGTGTGCCCTGCCCCCCCCCCACCTAAAAAAAAATATATAGAATAACCCCTATTTTCTTTCTTTTTGGTTGGATTGATGGCTGAGAAGAGATTGGCTTCCCCAAAATTTTCAAAATAGTCTTTTTTTTTTTCTGGAACTCTTGCTAATAACAGCAAATTCACTTTTGAAACATCATCTGTAGACATAATACAACATAGAAACTGACCAACATTATTGATTATTACATAATTAATTTTACAGACAGTTTATTTATTCTTGTCGATGAGAAAAATAAATCAATAATGTTATTTTGTGGGAATATTTTGCTGTCATCATCAATGATGCCTCAAATGTTATGAATTGTACAAAATGTTTGTAAAGTTATTGAGAAATAATTGCTTACAGGTCTAAAATTAAATCTTATTATTTATATACATCAAATGTCAAGGTACTTACGAAATTGAAAAAATGTTTCTGTTTAAACCCATTGTGACTAACACTGCATTCAATAGCAACAATAATGGAGTTGTGGGAGAGTGCAATCATTTTGTTTTCACAGACGATTATAAATTTTAACAAACAGTAGCAAACATTAAATTCTGAATTAGAATACTAGGATTATTCATTATTCCTGCTGTGATGCAAGGCATATTTCTCAGTGTATTATTCCACTTTGCAAAGGATAATTTGATAAGAAACTTTTATAAAGAAGAAGTGCTTACTGATTATCACAGATGTTCTGTATCCAGATCACTATAGGATGATGTAAAGTGTTTAAATAACAGGTTTTAAAGGCATGGTACCTGAAAAAGCTAAAATTGTTCATACCTACCAGCTTTTAGAAGAAACTCGACCTTAATAAAACAAATGGACTAGTGTAAAGTATATAACATCACAAACCAACTGATGCATTCCTAAATGGAGAAGATTTATTATGATATCTTGCAATAGAATTTGCTTTATTCATGCTATTATTTATTTATTTATTTATTTTTCTTTTCATAAATTTGTTTTAATGGCATTGATATGGATTTTGATAAAAAAAAAAAAAAAACTATGTTCTTTGAGAACTGTGTTAGTTCAAATGGAAAGACAGTCTTACTATTAAGTCAAGGATTTACAAATAATTCTGAAATTTCACCAACATTGTAATAAATTTTAATAATCACTTAACTTCTATACTCACGTATATATATTTTTTTTTAACAAATCGGGGATTACATTCTTGTTTTAATTTTTATTATTGATAAACAAGCCAAAATGAATTATTCAAAGTTATTATGTATAAAACAAGAAAAAAAAATCATTATAAATATTATAATATAAAACAGTATTTCAGAATTGTTGGCTCTTTTACAAGCTCCATTTAAAAAACAATAATTAAACTGCTGTTTATTAATCTTTGACATAAATTTTGTTTAAATTCTTATTAATTTGGCAGTCCAATTAATAGTGTGTGTGTGTGTTTTTATTATTTTGAGTTTTTCTTACTGCACAATAGCATGGCATTTTCTAACTTGCGTTTTCTAACAGATAAACGATATTCTGCTGTTTCTTCTGTTCCTAAATATTCAGTGTTTCAACATTAAACATTTTACATTTCAGCATTCTTGTGCTGATAAACTGCTGGGAAAATCATGTCTTTAAATTTAAATTTCCTTTAAACTACATCTAAATATGGTAAAAAAAAAAAAAAAAAAAAATTCTCTTCTTCCAATGTCAGTTTAATAGATTTGTATATGATGGTTTACAAAAGACTTCAAATGACTTGCCTCAGTATTAAACAAACTAGGCAATTTATCTTTTTCTCTCGTATGTCAATATAACTATGTCAGAAACATATTAATAAAGATCAAAATGTGTTTGTATTAAAATATTCTATCAAAGTTATGAAGAGCTTGAAATATATCAGTCTTACAGAAAGGTCAAACTTTTAAGTATTAAGATTTGGTAAAATTGTTTAGCAATTAAAAAAGGTAATGCTCATATATCTATGTTTGGAAATTGGAGGCTTCTCAGCTTTAATTTTTGTAAAATTTTTAAATTGAAAGAAATCATGAAACCGAAATTAAGCAAGAGGTTCAGAACCAAAATCGCCTCACAAAAATTAAAAATTCAGCAAAATTGAATTATTGTAGTTATGCTTATTATCCTATATGATCATATTGTATTATTTCAACCATATCTGCTTGAAATTTTTCCCGTATTAGCACCATTTAAATGAATCTTAATATTATATTGGGTTGGCCAAAAAGTTCGTTCATTACTTAAGTTGACTAGTAGCACTTAGGTGTCTTTAATGTCATTCAACGTCATTTTGTTAGTTGTATTGTGACATTTGTCATATCAGCTTGCATTTAAAACAAAAACTTATCAAAATTGGTGAATTATGTGTAGCCAGTTTAGCAGTTTAGTACTGAAGATGGAAGACAATAAGCACGCAAGACCGCATGTTTCTTTGATGACCAGGCAAAAACTGTTATACCTTGGCTGGTAAGTTCTGATTCATCCATCGTATTCACCAGACATTGCACCTTCGGATTTCCATTTATTTCGGTCTTTACAAAATTCTCTTAATGGAAAAAATTCAATTCCTGGAAGACTGCAAAAGGAATAGTTCTTTGCTCAAAGATAAAAAGTTTTGGGAAGATGGAATTATGAAGTTGCATGAAAGATGGTAGAAGGTAGTTGAACAAACTGCTGAATACATTGTTCAATAAAATTATTAGTGAAAATGAAAAATATATTGTTTAGTTTTACTTAAAAACTGAACGAACTTTTTGACCAACCCATTATTTTCCTATGTTCTATGTGCATTTAATTTACATCCTAATGCTTTACACCAACAGTCATATGTTAAATTATATGAATAACTTAACACTGCTAAACAATATTTTCACAGATAATTCCATAATTTAAGATTGCAAATTTCTGTTATTAATATAATAATCTACGAACCCCTAAAAAAAAGGATTCTCCATTTATTTTCAAGAGTCAAATAGTACAAAGATTGTCATGACATACAAAGTGTTAACTTACTTCCTTTATGTTCCTTCAAGCCCATATTGCAGACTATATACTTAACTAAGTAAAAAATCAAGTTATATCTTGTGAACTTACAATTGAATGTTTCAGGAGGATCTACCACTCGAAGAACTGAGAATTAATTTACATATTTCTCAAAATTATTTGTGAATATCTGGCGGATTGTAAAATTTAATAAAAATTTAGTTATGGGAGAAAACATGCATAATGTATATAACACAGCAAGCCTACTGTAAGTCCTTCATACCAAGCTTTAACCTAGTAAAATTTTAAAAATTTGTTAATTTAAGAAATTAATTTCTTCAGGCCCAATGCTTATGTACTTTTTTTGCCTAACTAAATTATTGACAAAAATAAAATAATTACAAAAAATGCTCACATCATACATCTGGATGTAATATTATAACATGGGTATGTCTAGATTTGTTTTTTGTTTGTTTTGTAGATCAGTGAATATAGAGAATACCAGTGCTTGGAATAATAATGAACTAATTCATTTCAATTCATCTAGAAAAACATATACAGTTCATTTTACACAGTCTGTACGAGAAAAAAAAAAAAGGTCAAGATTAGCATTAATGTAATGTTTATTTTATAGTCCTATGCAGCAATATGTGAATTATTCTATTAATAGGGGACAATATAATAAAGCAAATTCTTGAAATTTGGAGCCCCATTTTTCTGTCTACATATCAGTTAAGTGTTTATTGTTATATGTTGCTAACACAAAACAAGCAGGTTTTTTTTTCCACATTTTAATACAATGCAATTAACTTTAAAAAAATGCTGAAACCAACTGCATAATGTTAATCAATGTAAGTTGCTCTTTACTTCAGTTCAATAGCAGAAATGGGTGTTGCATATAATTATGCGAGGATAATGCAAACATGTTAATGCAAAGCCACATTTGGAGACTATTGAGAATTAGGAAGTAGGAAAGTTATTGAAATATATCTGTAAATGTAAAAATTATATTTTAACATTTTTTTTTTTGCCAGTCTATTGGCTTTTCTCTACCAATTATTGTGTGTTTCTAATTAAGGGAAGTTTCAATTTTTTTTATTTGCTTAAAAATCTAAGATAAACTATATTTTCTCAATATTGCAGCATTATCTTGCCAGATACCTTTCACATAATATACTTAACATTTATCACCATAAATAACCATTACTTTTATTATTCAATTCATACAACTACCAAACACACTTTAGCTCCAAATTTAAGTAGAAGAAAGAGGTTGTCCCAAACTCGACAATTTCGGCCCCACTCGGATTTTGCTGAAAATTGGTATGCAGGGGGTGTATGGTCTACAGTAGCAATTAGAAGTGTGCCTGACTTCCGGTTAGACCAGAAATGGGTGAAGTTTCCTGTTCATTTCTATGTTAAAAAATCAAAATGAAACCTATGCAAATCGATAGAGCTCGTTGTGGTGAGTAAAATGATATGTCGTATGTCTACCTGGCACTTCCGGTAAAAGGGATATTTAAGTATATTCTCATGAGTTTCATGCCTTTTCTCGAAAATTCTAGTCTATTCAAGAATGTTCTAGAAAAATCTCGTCAGATTCAGAGGCATTTAGGCTCTCTGTCTTGATTATTCTAGAAGTTTCCAGAAAATGTTAGTGAAAATTCTAGAATTTTCAAGAGCATTCTCAAATTTTCTACTTTGACGTAGAATAAGGCCGGAAACTGTCATGAACGTTCTGGAACTCTCGACAGTTTACCACACTTTTCCACAGATTTCTAGAAATACCTCAAGAGGTATATAAACCCTGTGGCTTTGCAGGAGCACAGTCAGTTATGATTTCATCCTTGAGCAGATCAGTACCACTTTTAACTTGTGCAAAAATGATGGAGGTGGCTGGCACAAATCCCTCCATCTTAATATAAACACTGGCATTCAAGAATGATATTCATTGTTTTTTTTCGATTATTTAACCCAGTGATTTAGATTAAAAAAATCTTCCAAAATGGCGGACACCAGCAATATTACTGTGAATGTTCCATGGAAATGTGTGACTTTAAGCCACCGAACATGCATTTTCAAGTGCAAATGAGAGTCGTCGCATGGTAGTTCCAATAAAAGCCCGGAAAGAAACTGTCAATACTTTGAAAATCTATATTCCATCTAAAGCATGAAGCTGCAACTGTCATATCAATCCAGGAAACGATCTTTTTATCGTGAATGGGTCGATCGTCTTTCATCAAATCGTGTTATCGAGCAAGAAACCACTGCTATGTCAGGACAAAATATAGCTGAATTGGTTGAAGAGTTGTTACAAGAAGCCGTAGAAGGTGAAGAGCCGGGCGCAATCTTTGATGATATGACATCTTCCTGCAATTCCGGTAGGAAACGAATGATGATTCACTGGACATTAATGTAGCTGCCACCCAAGAACAAGAAGGCTTCTCTCCTGCAGAAGATGCTTAAACTGCATTGTATATACAATACTTCAATCAAGATATATTCGAAAATCATAATAACATCACTAATAAAATCATGATACACCAATACTCTTTGGTTTCTGCATTTTTCTTTCAGTAAACTTAGTTTTACCAATTATAATGGTCAAACCGGAAGTGCCAGCTAGACATATGACATCATATTTTACTCACCACAACGAATTCTATCGATTGGCATAGGTTTCATTTAGATATTTCAACATAGAAATGAACAGCAAACTTCACCCATTTCCGGCCTAACCGGAAGTCGGGCACACTTCTAATTGCTACTGTAGACCAAACACCCCCTACGGAGTCTGCCTACCAATTTTCAGCGAAATCCGAGTGGGGCATAGGTTTCATTTTGATATTTCAACATAGAAA
>JAFIDM010009631.1:105124773-105158982 GCA_023159025.1 Thereuonema tuberculata
GAAGTCGGGCACACTTCTAATTGCTACTGTAGACCATACACCCCCTACGGAGTCTGCATACCAATTTTCAGCAAAATCCGAGTGGGGCATAGGTTTCATTTTGATATTTCAGCATAGAAATGAACAGCAAACTTCACCCATTTTCGGTCTAACCAGAAGTCGGGCACACTTCTAATTGCTACTGTAGACCATACACCCCCTACGGAGTCTGCATACCAATTTTCAGCAAAATCCGAGTGGGGCATAGGTTTCATTTTGATATTTCAACATAGAAATGAACGGCAAACTTCACCCATTTTCGGTCTAACCGGAAGTCGGGCACACTTCTAATTGCTACTGCAGACCATACACCCTGTACGGAGTCTGCATACCAATTTTCAGCGAAATCCGAGTGGGGCCAAAATCGTCGATTTTGGGACAACCTCTTAGTTTAGTAGATGGTTAAATATTTTTTTTTTGTTTTCCCCTTTTGTCACCAGTTTAGTCTTAGTTTATTAAAGCATAATATAACAAATATTTGGGATTCAATATTTGTGTTGTTGTATACCATGACAGTAACAATTTGAAAACTGACTAAGTAACTATAATGATTGTGGTACATCAATGATAAATTATTTAAAGGTTAATATTAAAATCAATACAAATGTAAACAACTTTTATATTTTTTTTTGTACATCCATTCTTGTTTGTTAACACCTGGAAAATATGAATTTCAAAAACAATACTACTTCATAGCAATAGATATTTGATTCTTTATGTTAGCTTATGAGAATTATTGCCAGATGCAAAAACAAAAAATCTTACTTCCTTGCAGTCTGCAGAATGATATTGTAAGTAGAATCGCTCTCTAAACAACTTACAAAAAATTCTTCAGATCAGCCAGGTAAGAGTGGTTGTGAGTCTAAGCTTTTGGGTATGAACAGTATGTCCATCAGGAAAAGGGAATGGAAAGGTCCATTCATATAGCCAGAGCTTACAATGCTGCCCATTTTTTTACCAACTCAGGCTCTAGCTCCAAATGGTGCTCATTCTATGGCTCATTGCAGAGTGCAGCAATTCAACTATTGCTGAGAAGTCCAATGTCTATGTTCAGCTTATTTTTATGCTTTCTAACAGCTATGGTTGCATGGGTTAGAATGAGATAGACTGATCCATGAAGCTATAGCCATTAGGGACCACAAAAATAATCTTAACATAGACAATGAACTCATCCTCAGCAATATTATTATTGCCTGGCTTGTATTCAAGTGATGGATTACCCATGAGTGTCATTTGAAGCGGAGAAAAATAGACCACACTCTTTGCTCTGATTCATGCATATTGAGCTTGTGGACATGGTCTCTCCATTTCCTTTCCCTGATGATGGATGTCCAAAAGCTTAGACTGACTAACTCTTACCTCAATCTCCCAAGATTACTTTTTCATTAGTCTACACCAGAACAGCTTCAAAATCCCATTTCTGAAAATAACTTGATACTTATGCCTAAAGTTTTGTTAAAGACCATGTCAACAGGTATATCTACCTGATAACTTGCACAACTGTAATTAATGACAGAGCTAGGAAGTTGTTTATTTCTTCAATGTTGAGAAGATTTTATTTTTGTATCTTTACAGGCCCTTTAACATTATAATTATTACGCAGTTTGCTTTGCATTTTAGTTCCATGCTCCATTCAAATCTTCCCAAAATTTACTTTTTTTTTATTTTTTATTCTTGGATTCAAATAGGAAGGTAGAGTTGCTTAATTCTTCTAGTGTTTTATATATGACTGTAATGACAAAACTTTTTTATTTAGCATTTCTGGCTTTAATTTTCACTTACAACAGTTTGGCAATTTAGTAAGTCTTAGCTGTTTTTTACATCCAACTGAAAAGAATGTTAACCATTGTTGTTTGGAGTATCAGATGGAAATAATGATACTATTACCATCTTTTCTGCAATTCAGTGGGGCAATTATTGAAAACAGGTCGTAGTAACTCAAATCTGTTACATTCTTCCCCCCCCCCCCCCTCCCTCGAATGAAACAGATGAATGACAATGTTACTAGAGCTTTTAGAACCAAATATTTGACTTGAACTGCTGTGTGATTGTACTGACACCTTAATACAGTCACATTTTTATGACTCTAAACTGAATTAACTCTGCCAAGTTAATTATAGTAGAAATTTAAACTTATGATTTTAAAAATTTGTTTTGAAATCTAGTACCAACTTGAATTTATGACCTTTGACAATATACACTGAACACAAAAAATCACAACACCCATAAAAAATGTATCTAATAAAACCAGATCATTACCATAATATTATGTAGTATATGAAATTATATGTATATAAATGATTGAAGATAACAGTATCACCAGGACAGATAACATCGTCAATCACCTGTTTCAATTTCATAGTCAATTTTATAGGCAACAGGGAAGTAATTGCCAGAGATTCACAGTAGATACCAGTTAGCAGTATGCGAAAGATTCGTATATGAGATTAATGTCAGCAGCTACACTTATTCAAAAGGGACCATTCAGTAGGAATGTAAGAGGCCAGTTGTCATCACATCATTTACTATAATAATTATAGCATGTATTCTGTACTTGATGAAAACAGCACAGCCCAATTCACCAAAGGAAGAAAAGATGCCTTACAGATCAATATGCAATTTAGGGATGCTACCTGTCCCATATTACACAGGATGTCCTTTATATTTAATGCCACATAGTATGTTCCTTTTTTTATGATTTGATTGCCTCACATAATTATGAAATTTTAGAAAAAAAGGGTAAAAAATAATAGAAATTGTGTGGGTTTTTTTAATCATACATTTTACTTTAGTAAATCTATTAAAAGTAATTTAATTATTTTCATTTTCATGCTTAGCAGAAATATTGTTAAAACAAACGTCTGCAATGCAAATTTAATTAGTGAAACATTTAAAGAACCATACTTAGTTGATTAGGTTTCCGTTAACTTGTTACAATGGGGCAAGAATGTAAAAAGGAAAAAAAAAGTAAATTAATAAAAAAAATTGTATTATTGAATACATGGTGCATTCCAGTCCCTTATTTAATTGTGCATATGATAGCAACCCTAAAGAAACTGCAGACTGTGGTGTCACATCCAAGGCAATCCATCATTTGGTGGGGTTTCCACAACATTCATCAATATCCATAATTACAGTTAAATGAAGTTGAGCTATTAGCACAGAAGCCTCTAATATCCTTGGCAGACATATCTTCTTCAATGAGTCCCACTTTAGCCTAAGTGCAACTTGGTCTACATACATTTCAGTCTGGTAGCACAGAGATCAGCACTAGTATCGAAAATATATCTGAGTGCCATAGTGCCAACAGAGTACAGATTCTGATCTGGAGTGTCATGGTCTCATATCACGTATTTTGTGTTTATGCACAGTTCAATAACCAAAATTTGTTGCTGCCCATCTTTCTGCCATTTCTTCAACACACTTTGTCCAGTAATCCTATTCAACATAGGTCATCCAAAGGACTCGACAAGATGTGAACACCATCCCTGGGCCTTTAAGGTTGGATTTTGTCCCCCCCCCCCCCCCCAATGAAACAGTTTGGGAGTGAGATGGGAAAAAGTCTCCTACAGTAGCCACAACCAGAACAAAGACTTTTAATGTGTCTATAAACTGGGCAATAGAATAAGCACATTATAACAAGAAGGAACATGGCATTGTAAGGAACTTGTATATATCAACACCTGATATATGCCTAATTGCATGTATTGTCATCAGAGGCAAATACATCACTTGTTGATTACCTGCTGTAAATCAAATAAAATTTCCTTTTTCAAGTTTAAAATTTAATCAGTTTTACTTCATTCGTCTAATTAATCTCATTAAATTTCTTTTATATTGCTTTAATGTTTCTGGATGTTGCATTTTTTGGTGTACTGTAGTGTATCAGTTTTTTAAAAAGCTTCAATACTTCTACAATTTATGTTTTCAGAAAAGAAAGAAGCTTTATAATTTATAAAATTTATCACTTTATAAATACTATCAGAAATTAAACAAAAAATGTCGAGAACAGAATTCTCCAAAATTTACAGAATGATCCATAAATATTTAGAAACATACCTAAATCTGAAAAAGCCTGCTTTTTTTTTTCTTTCTCTCTACTTTGAGCATTTGAATTATTAATAAATCAATGAAAAAAAAAAAAAAATCAGGAAATGAATTGAGTTCCAAAACAGTTCATAGACTGAAATTTGAACTAGTTCTCTTAAAATTCTTGGAAAAGGAATTTATTCTTTCCAAGCACTGATTGATTAATTGGATCTAGCAATAGATATTTGCTCTCTTCGTTTTAGTTATGAAATTACTATTATACATAAACTTTGCAACTTTATTTGAAATTTTGACGTGTTTTGTATTAAGAGCATAAAAATGTAAAACACATCCATATTAATTATAGTATTAGGGATTACTGTGCTATCTGGAAATTGTGCAGAGGGCTTTATCTTCATGGGCTAACTTTCTACTATATGTAACACAAAATGTAATATTTGCATGTTTAATTATTTAACTGTTATCATAGCTTAGGCCAAGGGTAAAGCAACTGCCTCAAGTACCATTTTTAATTTAATAATAAATAAATAACCAATGTGTTAAAATGAAAAGGATGTCTCCTCAGACAATGAATGTACATTATGTATGTATTCTGTTTTTCTTTTCTTTTCTTTTTTTTTTGTAAGATCAGCAAATCTAATATTTCCAAAATAATTCGGCTAATTCTTTCTTTATCCCTAATACAAGCTTGGTCTTTTTTTAAAAGATGGTTATAGTCTACAGCAACTTTGAAAAGACTGATGAATTCTGCAATATTTTTCATGAAAACTTATATCTCAAACAATCCAAGTTTCAAATATGCTGTAACTAATTTGGCTGAAGTATTTTGTTGACGGTCACAAAAAAAATACAGATATTTACTGAATATTGTATATATATATTTAATATATTTAATACTTTTAATTTCCTTCTTGGTACAATAAAATTTTAAATCTAATTTTTTGTATCATTTCAATGCCATATAAAGCAATGTTTTTTTTTTTTATTATTATTATTTTTTCTTTCTCAGCCCTAAACCCTTCTTTAATGGAAAAAAAAAGTAATGTTTAAATTTCTGAACCTGAAGTATTGATTTGTGTGTGTGTGTGTGTGTGTGTGTGTTATTTTATTCTTTTAAAAAAAGAAATCATTCATTATACTTTGCAGTTATTTGCAAAATCTAATACCAAACCTGTTTATGCTGTGTAATTGCATATTATCAACATATCTATCAGTTTCAAACAACATGTGTATGAATTAAAAAAAATGCTCATCTGCATGAGTGACAACAGATCCATAAAATTTGTATGTTTATAATGTTACGAAGAATAAAAAAACAGCAAAAGGCATACTTTCTTTTCCAAATCTTAACACTTAAGTCTGATTTTCAATAAAACTTTGTAGATAAATGTAAGTAAATAGAATAGTCTTAAATTATTTTATCTAACATATATAGCAGATTGCTGATTTTTATGAAATCCTATTTTACTCCCAAGAATTATGAATCCCAGATTTGTTAAAAACCTGTATGACCTCATTACATCAGATGGCAATTTATTAGAATTGATTAAAATACAGAAGTTCTCTTGATATAAATCCTTGTGCTTTAATTACAATGCCAGCTTATGCTGAATTTCTAGTAAGTACTAACTAATTTTGCTAGGCATTTTGACTTATCAAACTCCTAGCAATTATAATTAAAACTGGATTTATTAAAAGAATGTAATATATGTATATAAATGAAAATTAATAAATTTTAAAATTCAGTTTTAAGGAAAAAAAATCTTTACATAAAATAATAAATTACTTTACCTGAGAAATAATTTATTTTGATGAAAATAAATGCAACCAAATCAAATTTACATAATGGCTTGGAAAAAAAAAGGAAAGAAAAAAGAAAGGAAAGAAAACGAATACAAAATGTTGTTAAAATGTGAAATATATATGACAATTGAAATCTTGATTAACTGCTCAAGTTCAAAGCTTGACATTTCAGTTAAACAGATAAAACTTTAAATAACTTATAGCATTTAATATTAAAAATAATATTAAACGGTCGATATAATTTAGAATTCCTTTACTATGAAAACTGCTATCTAAAATGCTGTGTTTAATATTTTGGTCTTTGGTCAGAATTACTAAGTAAATATGACAATAGATAAACCCAGTTTTTAAAACTTAAAAGTCTTTTGAATTTTCACAATTTTTAGCTCTTTAATTTTCATTTTTTTTATTGTTCAGAAACTGGCAGAATTTAATATGGAAATGATGATCAGGCAAATTTTTCAAAGCCTTTCTTCAGTTTTTCACAATCAATATGGCTGGATTGCACCAACTTCAGTTGTGTCATTTTTATTTTAGTTTGTAAAGTTAAAACATTCTTTGCAAATATTTGATTTGTATTTAGAGCCAATAATTCATATCTTCATGATGAAAAGGAAACAGCAACTTCCTCTTACTGTTTTGCTTTTCTATTCCACCACCCAGAGGATGTTTTTGGTTGCATGAGAACCCTTTTAAATACATTTACAAAAAGTAGGATGCCTTTTAATGAAGTTTACACAAACATCATTTATTATCCTAATTTGTCCTTGACCTCACACCATCTAACCAAAAGAAATACTGACATCTTTGAGCACAAGGCCCTAAAAGCATGGCCCTAAGCAAATGCATAGGTTGCCCATGTCTAAATCACCTCTGACATCAACAATTCATCTTAAGTTGATGGAATAAAATGAGCAAAATAATTAAAGAGGATGGTGTTAATCTGCTTCCTTTTTTTTTTAATGGCCAAATTAAAAATGTTTATTTTAATAATAATAATAACTACAATTTATTTTAAAAATTAGCTTTAAATTGTAATTTAATATTTGCAATATCAGTTATTTTGAAAAACATTTTTTTGTAAACTTTATCAGACAAAATTTTGAAAATAAAATATTATAAAAATACTGCACTAAAACTTAATTTACAATTAATTTTAATATTTTATTAAAATATTAATTTGACCATCAATGAGTTAACTGCCAATAGAAAGATTCTTCAAAATTACTGACTTTAGACAAGAAAATACCAGCACACCACATTCCCACACAAGCAAGAAGATTTAATGCTGGCTTAAAATTAAGGATTTGAAATTTTTTATCTACCAATATAAAAAATGCTATCTGTCTCTAATAAAAACAAGGTTTTCCAACTACTTGTAAAATCTGAGTTTGAAATACTGTGAAAACTGGTTAACTATGAACTACTCTAATAATAATAATAATAAAATAAACATCTCTCTCTGATATAATAATAATTTAACTTTAAATAAAACAATGCAAATATATTTAATCTCTGATATTCTTCCCTAGTATTTGAAACTAATTTTTCATGAAACTTACAATTGAACAAAGGATCAAATGTAGGCGAAGCTTTGATATTTTCAGACTATTTAAAAATCAAAACATTTAAAACAAATTTACTTGACAACAAACTTTTATAACTGGAACACAGTGTTTATTGCCTAGTTGTAGCAAATTTTTCTACATTAAAGATACATTGTCTCAACAGATAAATCTGTCAGCAGCATCAAAGAACAGCAGTGACAGTGTTATTGGTGCACATTGGCCAAACGAGGAACAGTATGGCTGCCTAGCGACTAGATGCCAAATGAACTCTGCAGCAACTGCAGATCCACATGTACACTGAACAAGAATTAGTTAACAAGGGCCGTAACCAGACCGGCAAACTGGTAATGCACAACTAACAACTTCCATTTTTTTCTTAAATTCTTTAAAATTAGTTTTATATTTCTTGTCTATACATATATTTATTTTAGTTTATTTTTATATATATTTATATATAAATATTTATACATACATACCTGTGTATACATGTATACATATCTATCCATATATGTATATATATATACACACATACATATCTATCTATATATGTATATATAGATACATATATATTGAAAACAATTTCACAATCATACATTGCAACTTTTGTTTTATATATACCATCATACAAAAAGAATTTTTCATTTTTTTTTTTTTTTTTTGCTTTTTTTCTTTTTTTTTTTTTAAATTCTGGAAGATATATTTACACAGATATGGATACTTCTTCCCATAAAATTTAAGGGGAATGGAGGAAAACTAAGACAAAATTTTTAGAAAACATATATTAAAAACAATAAATATTCTGTAACTACATGAGTGTTGACAATAAGCTGGAAGTTGCTTGATGACTTCAAAATATAAACACAAATTAAAACCATAACTTATCAAGTATTTGTTAGTTGGGGAGGGGTTGTTGACTTACGGAATGGGTGACACTGATATGAGGTCAATAGAGAAGGAGAAGAATTTTTTTTTCTTTAAATATATAGAATGTGATAAAGATGATGATGAATTATGAGAATGAATTATGCAGTTTTTTTTTTTTTTGTGACAAAACAATAAAACCCAACAACTTCACACTTTCAGTGATGCACTTCGTCTACTTTTCTGTACCCCCCTTTTACTGTTCTTTAGTCTACCAACTCTTACAAAACATGGAAGAGGAAGAAAACTGGTGAAGAGGTAGGGGTGGGGTGGGGTGACACCCAGGCACCAAATGACTTCTGTTGCAGAAGAGATCCTCAGCACACAAAGTCACAAGATATGCAAACATTGCAAAAATGCATCCAACTTCCCTCTTCACTTTTACAAAAAAAGTCAACATAATGATGACAATAACAGTTGCTAACATGTGCGTATTCCAATCTCTTCACCTCCTCTGCCTCACAGGGGTCCAAACAGCTACATCTGAAGTGAAGACTGGATTTTCTTGTGTAGAAGTTATGACATTTTTGATCCTATGGGGCAGTTAGTAGCCTTGAAGTGTAATCTGTCTTTACCATCTTCAACCTAAAAAATAAATAAATAAATAAATAAATAAATACAAAGAAAATTTGTTTTTATTTTTATAATTATTGAAAGATGAAATGATTTTTCAAAATCTTACAGATAAAACAATAACTAGATACTAATACTGAATGACTCCTTTTTGTTTTCTTAATAAAGCATCCTTAAAGGAAAAAAAAAAAATGTTTCATATTAATTTTAATTGCTAACAAATGAAGACTCTATAAATCAGACAAAAAAACTATCTTCATTGATATAGTGATCAAACTCTTCTGCAATTGAATGACTTAAGGGCAATTTCATATAAATTACCAAATAAGTTTTCAGAAACCATGCCAATGCAAAGTTCTGCAAAATCCAAGCAACCATACAAATGTAAAGCCATTGCAATTATTCAGTCTAAATTCTACTATTGAACACAATTTATCCAGAATATCATTGTAACCTGAAGAAAAAAAGTTTTATTTTGAATTAAACTATATATTCTACTCCTATATAATACTTACTTCCAAGTTTTTCTATATCTGATATATGCCCAGGACTGCTTCTGACTTCAGGATCCAACTGACGTTCAGTTCCTGTTGCCAAAAGACTGTTGAATTCCCTTTCTAGGATTTGCCTTGCCTACGATAGAAACAGACATATATAAATATTTTATACATAATGTACTTTAATGCATTAGAAAATATATTAATGCATTATTTAACTATATTTTTATTTCTAAATTACTTCATTTTCATTTTAATATTAAGTATTTTGATAGAGATGCAAGATATTTCGACGAAATTCATTCTCTCTTGATTAAAATGTAAATTAGAAAATTATGATTTTGTTAAATGAAATACTTTAATTA
Organism: Thereuonema tuberculata; assembly: GCA_023159025.1. Taxonomy (NCBI): domain Eukaryota; kingdom Metazoa; phylum Arthropoda; class Chilopoda; order Scutigeromorpha; family Scutigeridae; genus Thereuonema; species Thereuonema tuberculata. The sequence continues at coordinate 105,134,590 of JAFIDM010009631.1, forward strand.
CTACTATTTTATGTTCTAAATTTATAAATGTGGTTAAAAGGTTAACTGTACAGTGACAGGCCATGCAGGTCCTTGGGTGCACAAGAGGTTAGGCTCCAAGTGATTCTCAACCAACGGGACAAGTTGAGGTCGGATGGTCAGCCTCACCTTTACCCCCCCTGAGTAAGAAACACGATACCCATTTGACAGAGGGCTGGGCAAACCCTAGGATCAGTCTGGTGGAAAAATAACCTTGGAAAAATCCCCTCCCACCGTCGGGAATTGAACCCTGGCTCCTCCAGTCCAGCACCTAAACCACTGAACTATCAGACGCCCTTTTATAAATGTGGGCTTAACATTAATACAACCCAAAATTACTATATAACGTACATACAAATATTTTTGCAAAACATGTATACAAATCAGATCATTAACAGTATTATATTCTTGCTGAATGCAATCATAACATTAAGTCAGTATTATAAAATATGAAAAATACTTACTTGTGTATTCTGGGTTGGGATCTGTAAGGCAAGTGCCATGGCACTGTGATCAAAGCTTTCATCAAGTGCTATTAAAGCTCCATGGACACCAGATTCCAATAAGTTGGAAGAATACTCTTTTAAACCAATGGAGTTAACCCATTTAATAACCCGCTCATTTGACCATAGTAGAACATCTATTAAAAAAAATAAAAACAAAATCATTAATTACATAGTAGATCCTGCAAACAATTTCAATTAAATATAAGGAAATTAACAGGAAACAAATTGAAAATACATAGGAATTTCACATTTAAAAAACAAACAAACATAAAATGCAAATACCAATAAATTTAACTTAAAACAAAAAAATAGTAAAAAACTCAATAATAAACTTGGCCTATGCCCCAGGTGGCTGAAACCCACGCTATGCCACTCACAAGATTAACAAAATCATGTTACTTTTTTGCCAATTTTTGTTTTTGTTTACTCTAACATCAAACTACTGAGAAGATTGGCAAAGAGTGTTTAAAAAAGAAGCATCGCATTTCACATTTGTGAGGGAATTAGTATCAATCAAGATTCGTTTTTAGATGACTTCTTAGAAACTATATACTATCTTCAAAGCCATGTTTTAGTGAGAGTATAGACAAATTACTGTTAAGTAATTTTAATTCCTCCATCGCCTGATCTTCCACTATATTAAGGGACGAAATACAGATTTTACTTGCTTTATTTTTATAAAAGAATTAAATACTGACACTGAATTCATTCTTTCAATAATTACTAAAAAATAAAATAATAATAACTAAAATGCAAATCCTGCTTAGCTTTAAAATTACAGTAATCCCTCGTTTATCGCGGTTAATGGGGACCAGAGCCCCCCGCGATAGGTGAAAATCCGCAAAGTAGGATTGGCTCCCCCTAGGAATTTTCGTATGTGTGCATGGGTACCAGAATGTTTAAAAATATGTATATTTATATTTTATATATATATATATATATATATATATATATATATATATATATGTATATATATATATATATACAATATCTGTAAATATATACAATATATTTTACTCAAATCTTTTTAATTATAAAACCTTAATATTTTACATTCACTCACTCACTCCCACTCGTAGAGGGTTGAGGTTCACTCGGATGCTCTTCTGCTGGAGTCGCTGACGGTGTAGCTGGGGTTTTTATCTTGGAGAAAAACCCGCGATGCACTGAAGCCGCGAGACTTGAAGCGCGAAATAGCGAGGGATCACTGTATTATTATTTGCTGGAATTAACTGTTTCACTGTGGAATTAAATTTCACGGTCATTCCATAATGATGCAAATTATTACCAAAAAATAGAATTGATATTTTCTGCTTCTGCAATGCTTTTTCAGCATCTCCTGTAGGTAAAGTTTTAATATCCAGCACTAAAATAATTTGATTTTTGCCTTATAAAGAGATATTTGGTCCCCATCACTGAGGATATGTTTACTTCTTGAAGCATAACGAGAAGTGTTTTCAAGGCTGTGGGGTAAATCTGCTTTCCGCACTCAATGGTAATAAAATTTTAGGCGGAAATATCCGCTTTGTGCAGCGAAAGGGTTAAATAGAATTTCTTTGAAGAATTCTTTGAGAATAAACTGAGTTTTTGACATTATTTTAACTTCATTTGTAATTCAAAACCAGAAACAGGTGTATCCATCTTTCTGATGAAAGGAGACAAAAAGGCATCAAAAGTAAACATGTAACACAACATTAACCAATGATATACTGAAGCGGCAACGATGAATATTGTCTGAACTGCCTAATACATGACTTTGGTTTTGTTTCAGTCACTCTTGCTTATATCATCGACAAAGAAACATTCTTTTTTACAATTTTATTAGTGATTTGCTCTGAAATGTTGAGGAAGAAATAAACAATAGCTGCAAATGCCATACCATGTATTATATATATATATATATATATATATATATATATTAAACTTTATTTTTCCCTTTGTAACATTGTAACTATTAAATATACTAAAATCTAAATAAAGTTTCTGAAAAAAAAAAAAAAAGCATGTGTTCTATCAAATAATTTTTAAGACCTAATATTATTGCAATGCAATAAAAATATTTTAAAGATTAGAAAAATAGAAAAATTGCTAATAATTATAACATAGCAACAGAAACAATTAAAACTTTCAAATATGAAAATAAATAAAAATATGAAAAAACTTAGGAAAATAAGATATATTAAAAATGTGAGTTATCAGTTCAACAGTTTGGGAAGATCGGTTTTTTTTTTTTTTTTTTTTTTTTTGATGAGGGGAGAGATCATTAAATTTGGAAAAGTAACAGTTACTTTTTAAAAATAACTTATTCAACCTAAATATTTTTAATGTTTGAGTTAGTAGTAACAGTGACATGAGTTTTTTCTGAACAGAAATAATTAAAAAAAAAAAGGAACTCTAGCAGACAATCTTAAAAACCTATGGATCAATTACAAATTCTTACTATAATCAGATTGTGGTCAAAGTATCAAAGATTATGTCAAACATGTAATACACTAAAGTAGCTACACTAATAAACAGTAGCAAATCAAGTTCTTGGAAAGAATTAATTAATCTTTTCCATCCACAAAACAGCAAAGGCACAAAAACTGAAGGCTTGAATAAAGCATATGAATTGTTGAGTGCGCGCACACATACACACACAAGCTGTGTCCTTATTGATGTAAAGAGAAAAATGAAAATAAAACACACTTACTTGTAAAAAAGAATAAACAGGATTAAAAAGATGGGATTAACACGACAGTTTCGGAAAACTGAGCATATTCCATCTTTAGGGACGGTACAAACATATAAGATATCACAAAACACTTAGGACAACACGAGGTGAGAATATATAGTGGGAGTGAAGGGACTGAGGTGGTTTAGCAATTGTGATGGACAAAACACCTGCTGGTGATAGCTATCTTCGTTTATTCTTTTTACAAGCAAGCACATTTTATTTTCATTTTTCTCTTTACTTTAATACATGCACGTTAAGTCTTCTTGTCCTTATTAATGTAATAACCTACTATTTGCTTTAATTCTTTTCTTTCAGAGTAAGATTTGTTTCTGTTTAGAATTTAAAATCAATTACTTATCTTTTGATACTGCTGCATAAGTAATTCTGTAATTGAGCACTGACTAGTAGTTGTTAACTGAAGTGTGTGATTGGTCAAATGGACAAAAGAGTGCAAGGAAGTGGTTGAAAAGGAACAAGTACTATTCATGCTAATCCATCCTTATTTGTATATACAGTTGTGTTTAAGATAATAAAAAGGCTTGAGTTTATCATTCTACTTATCCTGTGTCCCAACCCATCACTCCAAACAACAACAACAAAATGATATCATGCAAATTCTTAAGAAATGCAAAGAATACTTAACATACATCTCATGACATATTAAATGTATATGTCATAAGATATGATTTTTTTTTCCATTACTGAAGAGATAATGATGGAGTATTTTAGATAACAGGAAGGTATCTCTGAAAACATATGAGAGTCATCCGGAAATCAACCTCCAATGAATTGTGGGGGGGAAAAAAAAATGGGGAAAATATTACTAAGTGCAAGAGATTCATACATATTTACATTACTTCTCAAAATAGTCACCATGGAAATTTAAGCATTTGTCATAGTGCTGCACAAGCTTTTGTATGCCCTGGTCATAGAAAGTTCCTGCCTAGGATTTCAGCCAACTCATTATACCTCTCATGAGTTGATCTGAAATCTCTGTGTTCCAACCACACTTTTATCTTTGCGAACAGATGAAAATCGCTTTGTGCAATGTCTGGACTATAGGGTGAATGACTGAATAACTCCCATCGGAATTCCTCAAGTACTCTATGTGTGCCTCCCTTGACCACCTTAATCATTCATGTCAGTTCGTCTTTTTCGATACTTCCTACATCATTCTCTCCCCATACTTCACTCATGAAATTTTGTTCGTACATCTTAAGACATCCTCCGATGAACTTCAGCCGCACTGAGTCCTTCAGTTTTTAAAAATCAAATAACAGTGCGAATTTCGCACTTGGTGAGAGCTTTGATGGTTGCAGGAATGTTTATTTCCTCGCTACAGGAACAACAATGGATGAAATGACTTGACAAATGGAGTGAAAGTAGCCAATTGTTTAATGATTGCACCTGCACAAAAACTGGCATCCCGTTGTTGTTGACGATCATGTCGGAGGTTGATTCCGGATGCCCCTTGTATTTTGACACCAATAATAAAGAAGAATATGAAGAATGTTCCAGATGTGATGTCATAAATAGCTTTCAATCACAGGAAGAAATATAAGCACATAAGAATACTGGCACCATTTGAAACTCACTCACTCATCCATATTTTGTTGAGGCTTCTATGAACAACATTGTCCATAAAAGATGTTGGCAGATATTGCAGCCGGTGGCTTGCCATTCCTCTGCTGCATCCTTTGTTCCATGGCTCCTTATTTCTTACTCAGAGCAACCCGTTGGGGTTTCCCTCAGCGGCCAACCAAGGGCATGCTGGTTAGGAGTCTGATCTCCCTTCCTTTTAATATCTTGGGAAAGATACTAAGATAGTTTCCCAATTGTCATCCTCAGGAAACCATTTGGAATGGCTTCAGACCTGAAGGAAAGATGAAGAAGCAGACAAACACAGGAAAGGAAATAAACATCCATGCTGATGCCAGGATTCAAACCCAGGTTCAAACACATCTGCCTCATGAGACAGGTTGCCACTTTGACCATAAGGCTAAGCCTGAATGGCCCATTTAAAACATCATTTTTATATTTAAAAAGAAACTTTATCAGATAAGCCACAATAGAATGACAAGATCAGAGATCAGTTGATTGAGTATTTTGATATAATGTAGTGTTCAGTATGAAAAAGGAAGGAGACAACACACATCAATAAATATATAGGGTGTATCAAAACTTTGTAGAAATTTTAATGGGAGATAGGGAGCACCAAGACAAACCTTTTTCATCTATGAATCTATGTCCACTGACAGCAACCTTCGGTGCTAGAGGGCACTATTGTACAGAACCATTGAGATCACTCGATTTAACATGCATTGATTTCTTCCTCTGGAGACACCTGAAGAATCTTGTATACAAGATTCCCATCTATTTTTGAACTCATATGAGACTCCCATCTTGTCTATTCCACAGCTTATATTTATAAGACCTTGTCGCAAAAATTGTTGTAGCCACTGCAACTTCACAAAATGCTAGGAATCTTTCAAAATGTAAGAAGCAATCAATGCTTCAACACTGTCAAACAAGCATTGCTGTTGCGGGCTGCAACCTTGAGCATCTTTTCTGAATGAACATGTTGTTCACACTTGTTTCCATTCATTTAGGTTTGTCTTGGTGTTCTATATATTCTCTCTAGCTGATTGCAACGCAAAGCTAAATAGCACTCTCTTAGTTTCGTAACTCCCATTAAAATTTGTACAGTGTTTTGAAACACCCTGTATACAGTAATAATCTGAACATTGCAAGTAATTTATTCCAAAAATATCATGCACTGTTATAAATTGCACTGTTGGAAGTATGAAATTAATGGGTTTTATTGTAATTGGTGCAATAAAGTTTGTTGGAAAAATGAAAAAACAGGCATTTTTTGTATTTATTTATATTAATTACAATATGATATCTGAAAGATTTAATCCATTGCCTTCAAATACACAAGTCTAAATACCGTTATTGGTTTCAAAAGCATAAAATAAAACTTATTATTATTCATTGTAGAACTTTTATGTCTAGTTACAGGTGATTTTGACATGAATGATGCAGTAGCAATCCCTTGTTCTTTATACTGAGTTTTCTTCTTAACAATAATTTGTACTAATAACTTATTCATTCCTTTATTGTTGGCAATTTTTGAACTCATAATTGCCTATTAGGGGTATACAGCAATTGAAAATTATAAGGGAGCTAATAAATTTTTGTTGCAACTGGACTAAGTAATAATACTGAAGGGTGCAGCCACGAGGTAGAGTCAGCATGGCCGACTACACAGAAGCCAATAACAAGAGACAGAATCTAGTACTGTATTAATATTCCCCATGAGTTTTATGCACTGGCTATGCAATCATTTTTATAGCAGTTACGTGAAAATGATGAGCATAATTTTTTTTTATGGAAAATTATAACTTTTACTATAGTGAAATTCGTATCATTTGAAGTCACACTGTATGAGGTTTGTCTGTATATTAAAACTGACAAAGTAAAAATACATTAAATACTAATAATTTTCTTATAAGTTTTATAAGTAGAATATTTTAATACATAGTTTGAATAATATATTCGATATCTAATTCCTTTTAATGCAATGGTACAATCACTTGTCAGTAGAATTTTCAGTTATAATTGTTTATCATCTACTTTAAATGTAATCTGTTTGATCGTTTTAATAGGATATTCTTTCAAATTTATTTATTACTAGTTTCTTTCTAAACAGTTTACAAAGTTATTTAAAAAAAATGATCAAATTGATTCATATTCACTATTCAAGAAATCAATTTATCAATAATCATAAGAAAAATATTTAGAACATGACATGGGACTCTTTAACTATCTTCCTTACTGAATTAGTTAATTATTTTATTAATTCAAGCAAATGTGCTTTCCGAAGTTCAAGAGCCACTTTTATGAGATTTAATAGATGATGGTTAAGCATACATACAATGCCATTTAATTTACAAAAAAAGTGGCTGTCAACATATTTTTATTTAATATATTTAATATAAATACTTCAAATGGTTTGAAGTTGAAACAATAATTAGCTTTTAATCATTCACAAACAAAATAAAAATATGCCTTAAGTATATGACTAGTATGAACCATAAACTAAATCTTTCACTCACCTATATTCTCATTTTCACAAGCTTTCCGTCTTTCTTCTAGGGCTTTCCGATCATAATTCAACCGTTTTAAACAACTGATTCCATATTGCAAACTTGTTCTGAGATAAAAAAAAAGAAATATAAATCATGAGAAATGCATGAAGTATTCAGTAATCTTAAGTTTTACATAGTAGAGACAATTTCACCAAATTAATTCTGAAAATAATATTCTATTCAAGGCATACACAAAAAACCTGACAAAATGATAAAAAAAAAAAAAAAAAGAAAAAAAAAAAAAAAGAAAGAAAATGCTTGCTCCTAATACTTTTTAACTGATTAAAGAAAATACTCCAATTACATTTCACAATTCAAATGTATCTCTTTTTTGCACATATGCCTACAAATATGGAATTAATTCCATATTTGTAGGCAAGGATGCATATGTGCAGAAAGAGATACCGATAAAGCTGTACCTCTTTATTAATGACAAATTAAAATATATTGATATGTGTGATAAACTATGACTAAACGTTAAATAAAAAAAATGATTAGAAATATAACATACCTATGAAAACTATCAACCATTTTAAGTTGTCCCCGAAGGTCTTTTTTCGTAAGATGATCTAACATTCTAGCATCAACTAGGCACTCCATAAATGTTGTTCTATACTGAGGCAGTCCTAAACATGGCAACCATTCATTGCCAATCCATTCATGGTTCATATCACCAAAAGCCAAGGTCTGACAAAGAAATATTTTAAGGTCAATCAAGTTTTAATTTAAGTCATGTTAGCCTTGCCAATCAAGATCATTTTTATTTTTAATTACAACATCAAATTTGGAATAAATGAATCTAGCTTAAGTAATTTTAATATGTACTATTGCAATGAGAATATCTAAAATAAAAACCTTGGATATTTTATGTCTTGTGATCGACATATTTCTGAAACCACCACCTTGAAAAATTTTTATGAATAAAAACTATATATTTTAATAATTAAGTGTTGAAGAGTATTAAAGTGTTGTAAATAGGAATATTGTAGGCAAATCTTAGAGTTTTTCAGTACTTACTGTTCGTGAGGTTTTAGGAGCTGATGGACTTGTTAAACTAACCATTTCCTGAATTGCAAGCCTCAATTTTAATCTATGTAAAGGATTACTAATACCAATTTCCCTTTGTATTTCTGTATCTGAAAGTGCAGACATAATAGCACCACTTTTTACATTTGCACGACATGCAGCAACATACCATGCCGGCATTCCAACCCACAACTAAGGAAAAAGAAAAAAAAAACAAAACAAGCCATTATTTGCATTAATCACAAAAATAAAGTTGTTTACTAGTTAATTTATAATTTCTATATTTTAGTTTAGCAATATTTACAAGATTCTTTACACAATTATGATCAATTTAATTAAGATTTCAAATTTGCTTGTCAAAATTACAAAGTAAAATTAAGATTATGAAGTCATGTGGTACCTACCATTACAGTAAATACTCATGAACACACAGTTGGTTAAATAAAATTTAGGATAATATACTGAAACATTAAAAACTTCTCCAACTTTCTTACTTAGGTTAGTTATATAAGAAATAAAATAATAATGGTTAGATTATATCTTACAGATATTAACTTCAATTTACTCACTATTCACTGTCTAAAAATTATTGATCAATAGCAATTTTACCTCTAGCCATGCTACAATTGTTGGGCCATTCCACAAAGCAAAAGGGGTTCCTGCCTTCATCGCTTCCCCTAGCAGTTCATGTCTGTGTGAATTTCATAAAAATAAATTAACAAATAAATAAAAATCTATGTCAACATTATATTAATAAAATTAAAACATTAAACCGAAAAGTTTTTTTTTTTTTTTTCCCAAAAAAAAAAAAAAAAAAAAAAAAAAAAAAATCATCATTAGAACTTATTGAATACACTAATATAAAGACAGATATGGTAATTATTAGGTAAAGTTGATTGAACCATGTCTGCTGTGGGTCTATTTTTTTGATTCTTTCTAATCTCCATTTTTGATTAAAAAAACTATTTTAGTAATTCTTGCTCTCCAATTAATTTTACTGCAGATCTCTACCATTTTGAATATGGCTTTGCTGATCATCTCTAACATCAATAACAGCAATATTTTTTCTCTTTGAATTCTATTTGAATTATATCTAGCCATTTCTACTATCTCTGTAATCCGATGAATTTCAAAGGCTTCACCACATTTTGCCAGTTTTTAAATCTTGTGCCTGCACAGGAAATATAAGAGTAATTCACAATGGATATTATTTGTATTTGTTACACCCTTTAATATGATAGGGAGCATAAATAAAGACTTTAAAATTCCATTTTAAATAGAAATAAACATGCCAGTCAATCTGTTTTGCCTATCTGTGATGAAGTTAATTCAAAACTATTTATCCTGGAAATCTGAACGTTACTGATAATGGAATTCAAATCTAAGTTCCTTATTGATTTAGTAAAACTGAAAAAATTAGTATTGAGGTAGGTATTCTCTCATGTGCCTTAAGAAAAGCTTTTTTTTTAAAAAAAAAACAGTTCTTTACCTATTTGAGATTTGAACAAAAACTCAATTCATTTTAGCACATTAGCATAAATCTTCTCTTCGATATTAAGATGTATAAGCTTGTAATTTTCATTATTCTTTCTTTTCACACTATTGTAGACTAGAGTGAAATGGTCCCTTTTTATCAATTTATTTAGGTAGCAGAAAAGAATGAATGAATAATTATTTAAAATACTTCAAGCTATATATATATATATAATTTTTTTTGCTTATGCAAACTTATGTGGGCAGAATTTTTGTTAAAGGGAAAAGGGCAATCATCTGCACAAGCTTATTTTAAATACTGCTTATGGTCTCTGTCTTTGGAATCAGTTCCATTGCATAATCTACTGTGTGGTATTAAGAATGTACATCATTTCCACCAAATTTTACAAATTTAGACCCTAAATAATGAACTTCCAGGCTTTCTAAACTTCAATAATAAATAGTTAATCATCAAATATTAATAATTATCAATTAAATCCTTTTAAGTACTTACTTTTTCTTTTTTCTCCGATCAAAATCACCTTTTTGGCCCAAGACACCAACACCTAAAGATTCTGTTGAACCGATTTCACTTTCAAGATAAACAGCACCTATTAATAAAAATATCTTTGAAGATTTCATCTACACACACACACACATATATATATATAAATGAAGGATGAGAATAAACAATTATAAAGAACAAACACACTTGCAAAAACATCTGTTAAGGAAACGGAAATAATCTTTGAACAGTACTTAATTTTTATAAAATGTTGTTTTGTTTTTTTAATATTTACCAGAAGATAGGGTTTTGATTGGAAATTAATGCTTCAGAAAGTACATGGAATATCAAACATTAAAAAAAAAGACAAAAAAAAAATTACATGGGCTTCCATACAAAGATTATTCCAAAGAAGTTTACTCAAAGAGAATTTCCTTTCCAGAATGCAGATATTAGGAAATCCTTTTAAGATTTTTTTTGATGATTGAAATAGATTGTTAAAAAAATGAAAGAAAAACAATAACTAAATGCACTGATCTTCTCAAAATAAAAATGTGGTCATGCCATAGATATAATGAACTACTAACAGATGTAGATACAGAATATATATACCGTATGCATCACAAAAATCCAATGAACTATTTAATCTGACCTAACCATGCTCTGCCTCAATGGGAAGAAGTATCCTTATTCTCTTTTGTTGCACCCCTAATTATATCTTGTCAAATATGCTTTTTAACAATTAGCATTTTGAAAGAGGCTATATGAATAGATTTTTCTGGAATGGCTGTCTGTGAAGTTTGTAGTTAACTATTAGCATATTGAAGCATATATACAGTAAAACCTCGTTAAGTCGTCACTCAAGGGACCAAACATTTTTGACGACTTAAGCGGAGTGACGACTTAGGCGGAGTGGGCATTTTTGAAAAAAAAAAAAACAAAAAACAAAACAAAAAAAAAACACTGAAATACAGTATTTTCATGAATTGCTCTAGGATTCGGTGAGAAAAACAAGATTTCAGAAATCAATTCATGCAAACGAATGAGTGGAAAATAAAAAATAAAAAACTTTTTATAGTTACACATTTTAATCGTTTTCAAAGAAAGGCAATGTCTGTCTTTGAAACGTTTCAGTGTCAACCATTGCTGCCGCCGAAATCTCCAACGTTCAACTCCTTAGCAATTTCCATAGCTTTTTCTTTAAGAATCATGGCAGAAATCGGCATATTTTGCGATCTGGCATGTTTTAGCCATCGAACTAAAACCTCCTCGATCTCGTCAAACTTCGATTTCCTCATTCTCTTTCTTTTGTCTTTGCAGTCAGCTTCTTCAATTACTTGTTTTGATGAAAGAATATCATTTAATGTAGTCCTGGGAATATGGGTTCTTTGGCAAAAGCTGTTTTTGAAACATTTGATTTTTCAAAAAGTGCAACTTTAAGTCTTTTCTTTTTTCTTTAAAAGATAACGAGGTAAGTTTTCGTTTCCCTGGCATGTTAAAAACGTAATCGAACCACAAAATTGCAAGAGAAAAAAATAGCCCTTATAGTGGGGCTTACTCGCTATGAAATGAAGTCACACTCAGGAGCGGTCAAGAAAAACGTCTACACTCGACAGAGTCGCAGCGAGAAGTGTGCTTTGAATAATTAGCAGCGAGATTCCAAGAACCCAAATCCTCCGAAGGGGTAGGAAAGGAATAAAGTGACAGGCATGGTCGAAAATTCCCTATAAAGGCTTGGCTTTCTTAAAGTGAAGGGGCGGGGCTGAAAAGACAACACGATGGCATGCAAAATGAAGAAAGATGCTTTTGGTCATTTTGATGGTGACAAGTTATCCGGAGTAGAATTAAATTTGGTGACGGGTAAAGGAGGGTTATTTTACATTGTTGTGTATGAGACCTTGTCGGGACTAAAGGAAAACGACGACTTAAACGGAGTGATGACTTATCCGGGCGACGACTTACCGAGGTTTTACTGTAGTAGCATATTGAAGAACAAAAAGTGTGAAGAGAAGAAAATGTTCCCCTTTACAGATGGTGTTCAGGATTATGATCTAAAACTACCAGTGGATATAGATATCATGAAATCTCCAAGAGGGTGCAGTTACACTGTGGTATAGACTTAGATACAGATATCTAACAGTTTCAAAGAATGAATAACAGGATGTCATAAGGTCAAATCACTTTTGCTTGACTTACAATCCACTGAAAGACAATTGAGTCATGCCAACCTGAGAACTCTGTGCTAGCATATATAATTTCTTTGAAGTTACTAAAGAATTTAATGATAATAAAGTGGACTTTAAAGATAGTTTGTTTTGATAAAGTTGATTTCCTGTTTTCACTGTTCAATTTGAATAAATTTAATAATTAGTTTTGTAATAAATTACCTGGTTGCATGAGCTCCTTGCCATACATATCTTTTGCTTTAACTTTATCTTTTTTACTGAAGAGACGGCCCAAAGAACTCTTAATCCCTTTTTTCTTGGTAGGTGTTTTGTGGAGGGAGTCCTGACTGCTATTGGTGGAGCTGAGTGGACTAGGAGTGCTGTGAGAGCTGTCTCCATAGGAACCCCTATTACAAACAAAACAAGCAAAACTCTTAGCAAATCATTGTTGTAATTACAAATATCAAATCAAGAATTAAAGTTTTTCAATATATCACAAATGAATTAAATACATCTTATTATAAATGACAATCGACTTGAAAAATATTACGATCATTAAACAGATGAAATTATAGTTTGGTCCTGAAGGAGGAGTGAGACATATACAGTAGATGAAATTACAACAAAATACTTATATATTTACACAATGTAAACTTTCAGTTGACCTCATTACATCCCACTTAACTGATTTGAATTTTTAATTCTTTTAATTTTTTGTTGACATTGCTTCTAATCTTCCCTAAACAAATACATTTATTTCCAAGTTTGCATTATTCCAAGAAGTAATTGTAAGGATGGATCAAACAAAATGCACAAGTAACAGAGCAAAGGGATTAATACCATTAATAACATAGGCTACTTCACTAACACAGAAACATAAGAAAATGGTTCCTTTTTGTTTGAGTGGTAATAATGATAGCAAGAATAAAATGGTATAAAACAGATTTTTTTTTCTCTTATGTCAATATGAGGAAAGTTTAAGACAATTTAGACAACAAAGAATATTTTAATCGAGAATCACTTTGAGAGAGGATTTTTGATGAGAATAACATTAATCAAGTGGTTTAGATTAGACTGGATTAGATTACATATGAAATGTAGAAATGGTTTCTAACATTTCTAATACAAGGACCAAAAAAAAAAAAATCTACATTTTCACTTTTATGTGAAAAGGTTTGTGCCCATGATAAGTTTTAGTAACCATTTCACTAGATTTTTCCCACGTAGTCTTTCTAGATGCTCTTGAAGGTTATGACATTTCTGGGCCAAAGCTTCACTATTGAAGAAAATATGAGAAGCCATTTCTGTCTCTTCACTACTGAGTCTACTGGCTGAGTTTTCTATTAAACATTGGGTGTACAATAGACCAGGGTTAAAAAAAAAAAATCAGTATAAAATTAAACAAAAGGGTTATTTAAAGTTTAGGCCACTATTTTAAAAACAGTGAATACCTTTTAAAATGTCAAGGTTCTAAAGTAAAATACTTGAAAATCTGAATTAGAGCAAGAATATATTTTTTTATATTTTCTTTTTTTAAGAAGATTTTTAAAAACACTAAACTATATAATACTTAATTTATTTCATTCTTCTTTTAAAGTATACTAATTGTTGAAGATGATTAACCAATAAAGCTTAATATTATATTATTCAGACGTACAGCATTTTTTATATTTGGAAGATATTTTTTTTTTTTTGAACAAGGCATTGCGAACATCTTATTCTTGTAAATCCAATACAATTTTAAAATTGAAAATATGATATATTCATAAAAAGTTAAAAAAAGTTATCCCACTACAGACCTATGTGACCTTGATGGTCACGGGAGGTAAGGCTCCCGATGTCTCTTCACCAACGGGACTAAGTTGAGGTTGAATTGTAGGCCAATACCCACCCAACCACCTTTAACTTCCTGGAAAAAAACACAGTACCGATTCTTCAGAGGGATAGGTGGACTACAGGACCCATCTGGAAGAGAATCATTGTGGAAATATTCCCATCTCAATCGAGAATTGAACTCAGCTCCTCCAGCCGGCAGTCAAGAGCTTACCACTCGGCTACTGGGCCCACAATGAGGATATTCATACTTAGTTAATATTTATTCTAAGTTAGGTCAAAAGTTATTAAGGTAGAATAGGAAACCTTATTTATTTATATTTACTGTGCAAACAGAATAATACAAAATTTAAATTTTATTAAAACTCAAAAAAAGTCGTCCTCACTATTTTAATTAAGAGCATTATGTTGTTCATAATTATTATTACATTTGTTTTTTATGAAATGAAATCTGAACTGAAGTGTATGCCAGAAAGACAAAGGAATATTACTGATTGAGGATAGCCTGCTTTTGAAAGAGTAATTCTCCCCCCTCACAATTTCTTGATATCAAAAGAAATACTATTGTATGTACCGCATCACTGTCAGTGACTACATCAAAATCACCTCTTATTTACATTATTTTGAATGATTGTATTACAGAAAATTATTGAAAAAAGTTTTATTTCTTCTATACTTGATCACAAAATATAAGATGGAGAGTTGTATTCTCCCATTAAAAGGCATTATATGAAGGTGAGAATACAAATAAAAATGATCACATCTGAATGGGATTTCAAGACAGCTAATTAAACCGATTATCTCTTCAAAATCAAATTCTAAATCAGTTGCTACCTTTACATAAAATTCAGTGATACATTAAAAATGACCAGGACCCAATAATATAACAATAAATAAATTATAAGTATTTTAATGGTTCTTTATCATTCTTTGGGCCAAAACAAAATGAAGACATTAATTGTAAATCCTTTTCATAACTTTAATTTATTATTTGGTTGGATGGATTCATGAAGTTCAACAGCTAAATATACTGCCATCTGTATTGGTGTAATTTTGCATGATGTTGTTAATTTTAACTGAAGATGTCTCATACTTTTACAGATGTGGTATTGATTAGAGATTAAATTCATATTTTTTTAATATGTAAGGGAGTCATGAATATGATATAAGATATATTTGGCAATGATTATATTAATTTTCAATGTTAAGCTGCTTTATTGTAATAATTAGTCTACAACATTACTAAATATGCCTAAATATTAACAAGTTCTACAATAAAAAATAGGAGTGGAAAGTTTTTCTGATACAATCCTACTATAGATCAAAATATCTTTTTATATTTCATTTGCTGCGTTCAAGCCTTAAAGGCAGTGGAAATGCAAGAACCATCAAAATTAAGAATATATGTTAAAGAGCTAACTCCTTTAATTCTAAACAAATTAAAAAAAAAAAATAATAATTCTGAATCTACATTTGAATTATTTAACTATTATTTTAAAGTAGAAATAAAAATATAAGAAAACAAATAATCAATAAAATTCAGGAGTTTATAAAAAGAAGCATATCTACAGAATTTTTACAAATTCACCATTCTCAAATGAAAAATAACTTCAACAATTCCTCCACAAAAATGTTATTACAGCTAGAGTTACATATATATACTGTCCGGCCACTTTATTAGATACACTCCTGCTGTGTACATGAATGTCTGGATCCATCGTGTCTCTCAACAACTCTTCAAGCCGGTGGGGGCAGTGTCATGCTGTGGGGGATGTTTTCCTGGCACACGTTGGGTCCATTGATACCTCTGGAGGCATGACAGGATGTTAGAGCATACCTAAACATCGTAGCTGACCAAGTGCAACTGTACATGTTAACAGTTTATCCTCATGCAGATGGCTACTTCCAGCAGGAGAATGTGCCGGTGTCAAAGCCCACATCACTATGGGATGGTTTGAGGAACATGGCAAAGACTTTACCTTGCTGCAGTGGCTGCTCAGTCCTCGGGTCTCAGCCCAATTGAAAATTTGTGGGATGAGCTGGAACGGGCTGTTCGCTCCAGGCCTACACCTCCATCAAATCTTCAGGAACTGCGTGACACTCATGTTTGCATGGTTCACAATACCTCAACAACGTTTTCAGCATCTTGTGGAATCCATGCCTCAATGAATTCAGACTGTTTTGAGGGCTAAAGGAGGCCCAATACACTACCAGGAGGTGTACCTAATAAAGTGGCCGGACAGGAGATATATATATATATATATATATATATATATACACACACACATACACTCATTGACATAAAAAGTTCGCACCAAAAAAAAAATATTCTACAAATGTGAAAGTAAGTAAATAGCTATGACGAGGATAGACACACAAATGAATAACGTTTGGTGCAATTAATGGCCACTCGTCCTACAGCGGTACTGCAATTGAAAGCTGTGTGTCTTATAAGGCACACGCAGTGAGGTCTGTGAGCGATCAACATTTCGCGAAGATGCCTTAAGACATCAGTATGAACAACTCAAGGAGTTTAAGAGAGGCTGTATCATCAGGCTGGAGAGGCGGGTTGAGTGGCATGGCAAATTGCCCTCCATTTAGGCTATTCTGACTTTACAGTCAGATCGTGTTTGGGAGCAATGAATACATGAAGGCACTTCTACATGGCGGTCTGGCTCTGGACGACTCAGACAGACCATCAGGAGAGAGGATCGTTTGATCTTCAGAAAGGCACGAACAGATCTAATGGCTTTCTAGTCCACTATTCAGCGAAACGTGGCAGGCTCACAAGGCAATCGTCTCTACCAGAACCATTTTCAGATGCCTAGCAGAGGCGAATCTGCATCATAGACACCCTTCCATTTTATGCCTTTAACACCAACATCATCAGCTGCATTTGCAGTTGGCAGCAGAGAGCAATGTGGAATGCCACAGACAGGTAACATATCATCTTTAGCAACCAATCCTACCTTTGGTTGGGATCAGATGACCACTGTGCCAGGGTTAAGAGTACCACAGGTGAGCACTACAATCCCACCCTCATTTTACAGTGGCATACAGCCCCCACTGCAGGTGTGATGGTCTGATGTACCATTGTATATGATAGTCGTTCATCACTAGTAGTGCTACAAGGAACATTGACAGCCCAGTGGAGATCCTGAAGCCTCATCTCTGCCTTTCGTGGCTGGGTGCCCAGAAGCAATTTCCGATCAAGATAATGCTCATCGGCACAAAGCTAGGGTTTCACAGGACTGTCTACATCATGTTGCGACACTTCTTTGGCCTGCCTGCTAGCCTGATTTGTCGTCAATAGAGCGTGTCTGGGACTAGATACGATGCCAACTATTGCCATGTAGCAGTACTCATGATTTAGAGCCTTATTTGCAAGAACTGGGTAAATCAGCCGCAAGACAAAAAATTACATCTTACTGTCACATTGTAAATACAGGCAGACCTCGAATAAGGTCACCCCTTGGGACCTCGCGAAAGTGACCTTATAAGCGGGGTGACCTTATAACCGATTCATACGCATTTGTCAATAAATAAGCATTATATTATATAAATACAGTATAATTCTTTGTAAAATTTAATATGTACAAAAATATCAGTTTATTACGTTATAATTTTTTAATTTAGTTGAACCAATTAAAATTAGGAATCACAAAGAAATTATTTTTAAAAATTTTAATTCGGAATGAAGTTCTTAGAAATAGTACTAGTATGCTCAAGCAAAGTACTGATGTACAACTGACCTTACTTAAAATAATCCATAATACAGGACTCGTGATTTTGGTTTCATCTTTTGTACAATCTTTTCTAAGTTTTGTAATTTCTGAAAATGTTCTTCAGCATTTTCTTACGACATTTAATGCTCTGAGCGCTTCTGCTTGTGTCACTGCTTCACTTTCAATATCACTGTCATTATCCTCACTTTCTGCTGCATTGGAATCTAAAAACTTGCGAAACAATTTCGGAAATCGAAACTTGAGAAGTGGTAGCAATTTCATCATCAATTTTCACGTATTCACTTTCCCCTTCTATAGCAGAGCCGCGATTTCTGAGATCTTGTATTAACACAGCTAAAGGAATATTGTCTTCATCATCTTCATCTGTTATTTCATCCACACTATTTGAAGAAAATTGAAAACCAGCATGTCGAAAGCAATTTGAAATGCATGTGTTTGACACCAAGCTCCAACTTTTATGAATATAAAAAATTGCATCTAACACAGACACGTGAAAAAAAATTTTTCTCATCAATTGCTGAAATCAAATCATTCAGAAGGAGCTTTCTTTCAGAAGGAGCAATTTCAGATTTTCAATGACTCCCTGATCCAAAGGTTGCAAAACACTGGTAACATTTGGGGGTAAGAAAACAAGCTCAATTGATTTCAACTGAGGTATGTTGATATGAGCAGGGCAATTGTCTGCAATGAAAACAACTTTTCTTTTATTTTTCAAAAAGTATCTATCGAAACGCCATATAGTTTTCTCAAATATGTTAGCATTCATCCATGCTTTTTTGTTTGCATCATAATCCAAAGGTAAAGACTTGACATTTTTAAAGCAACATGGCTTTTGAAATTTTCCGATAACTAGCGGTCTCAGTTTTTCAGAGCCATCCATATTAGCTCCTAAAAAAATTGTCAGTCTTCCTTTACTTTTTTTCCCCCCTATACATTTTTCTTTCTTGAAAGTAAGAGTTTTGTCGGGAAAGACCCGGAAAAAAAGTCCACATTCTTCAACATTGAATATATCGCAATGTTCATACCGCTTCAAAATGTCATCTAACATGGATTTCTTCCAATCACTTAAAACACTATCATCCACATCACCGGCTTCACCACACACTGTTTTAAAATTTAAGTCATGTCTTAATTTAAATCTCTGTATCCAGCCATTGCTCACCATAAAATCGTTCTCTCCTAATTCGGCAGCTATTTGTAGAACTTTTTCTTTCAGTACTAAGCACGATATAGACACATTATGTGTTCTAGCAAATTTTATCCATTGGAGAAGGCCTTCTTCAACTTTCTCATACGGTGATAAACGCTTCCTTTTTCTCCTTCCATTACATGTTTCTGCAACAGTATGCGAGGACAAAATATTGTTGACTCTTTGGCAAAACATGCTTTCGATGCATTAGAGTTTTCAAAATCTTCGAAGATTTTCTTTTTCTCTGATAATAGACAACGTTTTTTTTTTGTCGACATCATAACACAAGCACAGAAACGGTTGGAATGAGATCCTTTCCTTCGACTTCCTGGTGAACAACTATGGACACTTGACGCGATAGGAAAGGAGAAATATCCTTCCCACTCGTCCAGGCGTGGGAAAGCTATCCCTTCCGTCAGAAGGAGAAATGACGCCGATAAAAGATCGTACCCACGGAAAAATTCTTGGAATTGAATCAGTGTGGCACTGAAATCACAGATGAAAGTGACCTTATATGCGATTATGGTATTTAAGATCAGACCATATATCCGATATTTCATATCATAGAATTCCTATTCAATGAGCCGGGACTTTAGAAAAGTGACCTTATATGCGGGGTGACCTTATATCGAGGTCTGACTATATAGGGTTAATAAACATGTTGTCTACCTTATTTGTTGTCTTTTATTTTTGAACCTTAGTGTACCTTCTAGCATATTCAAGTGGCATTTAAGGATATGTTCCACTATGAATATGTTTTGTTTTTGTATTCCTGATCTACCTTTAAAGTACAGGGAATTTTGAATCATCCTGTATACATATGTATGAATATGCAGACTGGATCCAACACAGTATACTGGATTCCATGTAACCAATGCTCCTCTAGCTATGTGGGACAAACATCCCGACCCCTATCCACATGCATTAAAGAACATAAACAAGCCTTCAAAAACACAGACCCAACACGTTCATACACCATTACACACTACAAAGAGACTGGACACCCCCCCCCCAACTTCTTCGCTGCTAAACCCCTCTCCCACAACAATAAACTATCCCACCCACTCCAACTGAACCATTCCATATAATCCAACTTAAGGCTTGCAACCCCATCACTGGCGGGCAAAACGCCCGTCACTATTGCTAAACTTGCCTAATCTTTCACTTCCCTCACTCTCACCATATATTCCCACCTCTGTCATCTTAAATGTTGTTGTTATGTCTTATATGGGTGTGCTGTCCCTAAGGAAGAAATATGCAGAGTATTCCGAAACTGTAGATTTATTACCATCGTATTTAATTCTCTCCTCAACATGTTTGTAAGTAAGTGCGTTTTATTTATTTTCACTTTCTCTTTATTTATTGTTAAGTTGAAACAAAACAAAAATGTCAATATGATGTCCTAGCGTTCAAATTGAAGGATTTATTTTGTCTCCGTTATTTTCATTAAACATTGTTAATGTTTACTATGGAACTATTTAGATAATAGAAGAGGTAACAATTTTTCAAGTGAACTAAGGTTCATGCCTGCAAATCTGATATATTTTTATGTTATCCCTGCCTTGTAGAGTTTCTCATTTCAAGCCTACTAATTGCTGTTCTCTCTTTGTAGTGGCACAGTGAAATACTTATACACTCATTGACAAAAAAATTTGCACACCACGAAGGAAGCATTGGATTCAAATGCAATTTTATTAGTGTAATGGTAAGAGACAAAGGTCAGGAGTGATTACAATATCACAACAGCAGGACGATGTCCTGCAGAGTTGCGATATACAATAAGATCACCTTTAGTATCTCGTTGGACCACTTTGTGATACATGAGGTGATACGGTCGGGCATAAAGTCAAACAGCATCTGTTTTTTTACTGGCTTGCAGTCGATTTGCCCACAGTTCTTGTAAATAACGCTCCAAATCACAAACATTGCTACATGGTGACAGTTAGCATCACATCTGGTTCCAGACGTGCTCGATAGGCAACAAATCAGGCAAGCAGGCAGACCAAGGGAGTAAGGCCGGTTTCCTTATGACCCTACCATGTGTCACCAGATAGTGGACAAGGAAGCCATTGGATCTGTTCACGCCTCTCTGACAATCAAATGATCCTCTCTCCTGGTGGTCTATCTGGGTCGTCCAGAGCAGGTCCACCATGTAGAGGTGCCTTCACTGCTCCCAACACGATCTGACTATAAAGTCAGAATGGCCTAAATGGAGGGCAATTTGCCACGCCGCCAGCCTGCCTCTCACAGCCCAATGATACGGCCTCTCTCAAACTCTGAGTTGATCGTATTGATGTCTAAGGCATCTTTGTGGCATATTGATCACTTACAGACCTTGCCTGATCACCTTACAGTGCATGTGGAGTCTACTACGTGTGCCTTATAAGCCCCACGGATTGCGATTGCAATGCAGTTATAGGACAAGCAGCCATGCACAATTGCATCAAGCATTATTCATTTGCATATCTACCCTTGCCATAGCTATTTACTTACCTTCATGTTTGTAGAATGATTTGTTCTTGGTGTGCAAATTTCTGTGTCAATGAGTGTATATTGCTGATTCCCATTATCCTTATAGCTGAGTATGCTGCATCAATCTATCTTTGTATACTCTTTGTCAAATCTCTTTGGTGTAATCTGTTATGTTACTGCTTGCTCCCATTTCAACATAAACCTAATGCATGTGTTTACATAATGTAAATGGAACAATCGCTGTGCTAGGGCTTACATGCGAAAATTTCTTAATACTGCACTTCCTTTCCCCAATCAGCATGTATCAAAGGGAAGAAGGAATAAGATTATCTTTTTTACAATATTTTCAAAATATGAATTATTTACTTTTAAAACAAGTACTGGTCTCAGATGAAAGCAGAATTAAGAAGAACCTTATTAAGTGTTTGACCTCTCCAGATTTATTGGAATTGTGTGCTTCGAGAATTTATTTTATATACTTATATTTTTAAAGTAGGTCCAGTAGCACAATCCTTCTGTGAAGTGGGACTGTTCCTGGGTAAAGTTGGAAGGGTGTCAGACGGGACTACTGACCCCCAACTTCATCTTAGTAATTGAGAATCATTGTGAGCCTATACCTCCAGTGCCCAAAACAATCCTTTAGTTGATATTTTTATTAAAGTTTAAATAACAGGATCTTCTTAAAAACACTCACCACAAGTTTGAGCCTTAAGTTTGATATTCAAGTTAAGTATTTTCAATGTGTGATTTGTGTGTATCTGTCGTCATCATTTGATTATGGGAGAGAAAATATTGATTGTTGTAGACATGCGATTATTTCACTGCTTAGCTGTATTTTTTTTTAAACTTTAACAGAATCTTCTTAAAACACATACCACAAGTTAAGTATCATTTTTTTTTTTGTTCAATGTACAGGGTGATTATAATTAAAGTTCAACTTTCAACATGCTGTAAAAAAAGAACCAGTGCTCAGAATGACTTGAAATTTGAACTGAATATAAAAATCAAAGAAAGGGGAAATGGTATGGCATAAGAAAAAAAAAATAGTTCCAAATGTTAGCAATAGATGGCACTTTAAGCATCATAATATGCAAAATACATGACACATTGCATTTATTATAAAAATATGGGGTACATGGCACATATTGCTTCTGAGAAGCTCGCCATGACTCTCTCAATGAAGGATTGCGCTCTGCTTGTGAAGCTCTTACAAGAACAGTGACTGTGCACCAGTAGCTCTGAAGAAGTTCTAGACAATAAAGGGTATGAAAAAAGGCTAAGGTCCAATGCCTGCCAAACTTCTGGAGAAAATGATGAAGAACTTTGAAGAGACAGGTTCTTTTGAAGTGAAATCTGGCAGAGGGAAGAAACCAATTGCTTCGATGTCAGTAGAAGATGTGGCCACAGCAGTCCAGGAAGACACGAAGGGTGTGTGCAAACGTGCAGTCTCCAAGGACACGTCAATACTCAGAATTGCAGAATATGGGCAATGGAAAATTCGTTCGCACATGAACCAGTACCTCCTCATCCTGCAAAGGTAACTGTGTGGTGAGGGTGGACGCCAGCGTTTATCGTAGGGCCATTTTTTTCAAGGCGATGGGTCGTGCGGGTCCTGTTACCTGTACTGTCAATGGTAAATGCTATGAGTCTTTTGCGCAACCACGTCATTCCAACACTTCAACAGCGTGCATGTGTGGGTAGCATCATTTTTATGCAATATGTCGCTCCTCTGCACACTGCAAAGCCAGTGAATCCATTGCTCAAGAGGCATTTCGGAAATGATAGAATTATCAGCCATCATTTTCCAACAGCCTGGCCGTCAAGATCACCTGATCTTAAAACCTTGTGACTTCTGGCTGTGATGTTATCTGAAAAATGTTGTGTTTAGTGGTCCGATTGCAAACTTAACTGAATTGAAGGCATGTTTTGCACAACACATTCACAACGTGACCCCTGAGACACTCAGATCTGTTGTAGAACATGCTGTTTCTCGGTTTCAACTTGTGGCAGAAAATGGTGGACAGCATATTGAACAAGTCTTGTGCAAGTCATGCGATAATTAAAAACCGATTTCATTGTTGCTTTTTAAACAGTTTTTGGCCTTAGGACAATTAAAAACCGATTTCATTGTTGCTTTTTAAACAGTTTTTGGCCTTAGGACAATTAAAAACCGATTTCATTGTTGCTTTTTATGCAATTTTTGGCCTCAGGACAATTAAAAACCGATTTTTCCCATCCGATGTGCTACGACCTTGCTGTGGTGATAGGCTTTAAACTAACAGTACCACAACTGTTGAATGACTTGGAAGTCATTTCTTCAGTAAAACTCCGATACAGTCATGTACATTGAACAGTCCAGTTGGTTTAACGTGCAACTCACGCCATAGCCATTTTAAATGTCACTTGTAGCCGAAACCATTTACGTTATGATGCATAAAGCATCATCTATTGCTAACATTTGGAACTATTTTTTTTTCTTATGCCATACCATTTCCCCTTTCTTCGAGTATATTCAGTTCAAATTTCAGGTCATTCTGAGCAGTGGTCAAAATAGAAAAGAAGAAGCTTGCCATACAGAATCTCTATGTAAATA
>JAFIDM010009631.1:105158992-105202144 GCA_023159025.1 Thereuonema tuberculata
TAGGAAAAATTCACAAACTCATGTTAGAATATGTTCACAAAATTACACTGGGAAGAGATGCATTAAATTCATTGCAGACTATTTGAAGAGGCTGTGCCCAAGTCCACTCTTTGCAAAAATGAGTTATGTAAAGTTATGAGAGTTCCAAGGATGAAAAATCTGAATCTGATGTTAATCTGTTCAAAAACGTTCATGGTAACATGTTCTCAGAGGAGCATATATCTCTCATGCACTTATATCTAGTACAAAAACTTCAGGTCCCTTTTGGACCCATCTCTGAACAGCATTTGAAAAAGCAGATACAGAGCAACATGGCTAACGAAGTTAGAAGAACTGCCAGAAATAAACAAAGCGCTATTTCAGCTAAAAACCTGGTAAGAAATATTGCTGAAAGTTCTGTAAAAATTTTGATATACTTGATTCCAGGAAATGATTTTTGATGGCAAAAAAATATCAACAATCAATTACAATAGTATTAATGTAAGGTTATGACTGATATTAGTTGCTATACATTATAATCCATTTTGGAAGTTTATTATTTAATAATAATCAATGTAATGCAAAAATAATATTTTGCATTTTTTTTTCCCTCCACAACTGCAATGGAGAATGCCTTCCGATGATTGGTTGGTGATGACATGGGACAACAACCCAAATCTATTCGTTTATTTCAAATTTTAATTGCGTTGTAGTCTGATGTAGAAAGCGAAAGACAGGCTTTCGAAACTGTCACTATTTTTGTATTTTTATAAATCTTTTTATTCACAGTGCAATCTGGTCATTCTTATTATTTTTTACATCTGCACATTAAACAGCTTCAATTATTATTCTGTCACATTTTCAATTTTTTATTAATGTTGTGCTTTAGAATGATGTAATATCTTATTAAAGGTAAAGACACTGTTCTATTAATAATGCAGTAATCTTTTCCATTTCTTCACTGAATTGATTCCTACTGGTGGAAAAGGCCTTCTGTTATTGTAACAACATGATATAAATATAGATCCTAGTAATTCATGAGATTAAGCAGTTCAAGCACATATTGTTTAAATTAAGAACAGTCTGCCTATCAGCCATGGGCTATTGATTTATTAATTGTATATGTTTGACCTATGTTTTATTTCTTGTATCTATATTTTTTTTTCTAAAAATACTTCAGATGGAAACACTTCAATATATAATTTTGCTTGGGTTGCATTAGAGGATAGAGAATAGAAAAGATTTATATCATAAAGGTTAACTTTTTGATTACAAACTAATGAAAAGTAGAAAGTACTACTTACCTGTACAAAAAGATATTTTAAGAAATATCACAAAAAACAAAACAAAAAACAAAAACAACAATTTACGTTGGTCAAAAGAAGATGTTTGTCAGGGCCGGATTTCCGTCTAGGCCTAGAAGGCTCAGCCTATGGGCCCCAGCCAGCCGAGGGGCCCTGCCCTATTTTTTTTTTAGTGAATTGGAGATTCCGTTTTTTTTTTGGTTGTAGATTTTCGGGATGGGGGGGGCGCAAATATCAAGTGCCTAGGGGCCCTGGGTGCTTAAGTCCGGCCCTGATGTTTATAAATGAGATTAAAAATGGTAGGGGATGTCAATACTTGTAATTTTATAGAAAACTAATCATAGTAACCATCACTACCAAGGAAATCAGTTTTGTCCTCCATCACTCCATCCAAGTTAATGCTAATAAAGCCTTGGAGGTTTATCTATAGTGGTCCATGTCCATGATTGTTGGGAAAAAGGGTAAAAAAAGCATCTTTTACATCAACCATTCAAAACAAGTAACCTATGACACATGTACAGTCCTAAGCAAATACCGGACTAAATTTGGTTTTGATAAGTCAAAGCTAGTGGTAATATATAGGTTTCAGTCAACCAGACATTCACTTTTCATATTTAAAGATTATTCATTAAAAATATGTTTTTTAACACATTTGATTTAATTACATAGATCAAAAGTTTCATGCTATTAATAATGCAATGTAACAGTAAGTGAACTACTTTTATCAGTACTGGAGTAACAAAAGTGCATTACTTTATTATACAGGGTGTCCCAGGAGGAAAGGTCAATATTTTGGGATGTGATAGTATGGGTCATTTCAAGCAAAAATGTTCCTATGAACGAGTATCCTATTCCAAATGGTTTCCGAGATAATTGAAATTTGGCACACAATTGTCACTGCACTTGCTGGTCGTTGTTTTCTTTCTCTTCCACAACCCTGCACCAAGATTTCCAGACCTAATCCCCTTGGATTTGTGTTTATGGGGTTGGATGAAGTGTACAGACATTGAGTTGTTCACGAGACAAATTGCTCGCTCACATAATGAATGCTTTTGTGCGCATAAAGGAACGTCATGATGAACTCAGACAAGCAACCAGAATTGAGAAATGCATTGATGTTGCCTGTGGAATTTTTGAAACTTTATTATAAAATGTAAGAAATTTTTTTTCTTAAAATAACCGATACTATCACCTCCCAAAATATTGACCTTTCCTCCTGGGACACCCTATGTATGTATATATATATATATATATAACAATAGGTTACTTTTGACAGAGAAGGTTGGTAATGACTGTTTCTACTGAAACTTGACATAGCTTGATTTGAATCAATATTGTATTGATTATTTTTTGGTTGGATAGAAAAAAGAAAAAGAAAAGGGAACTACTGTAACACTATTTTTCTTGAGAATTAGCTGTAACTAAGTTACTCTTTAGGGGTAACAATAGTAATGGCAATTTACTTATGTTTCAAATGTAACTTTCCCATCCATGTATTTTACAAATACATGGATTTATATAAGAATGGGAAGTTACTTTTAAAAATTAACTGAATAATAGTTACCATTACTCTCCGAAAAAAGTAACCGAGTTTCAGTTACTCAATAAGTAATTTTTCTGTATCATTTCTTTATTATTTTTTTTTAATCTAGCCCCCCAAAAAATGATCATACAGCAACTGACTTAAGTTTATGCAATTTCCTCATGTTTTTAGTGCTCTCACTGATCAATGTGCTACACTATAGAAATAGCCATTGCAAACCTCAGATATTAATAGGTTTATAACTACA
Source organism: Thereuonema tuberculata (assembly GCA_023159025.1). NCBI lineage: Eukaryota > Metazoa > Arthropoda > Chilopoda > Scutigeromorpha > Scutigeridae > Thereuonema > Thereuonema tuberculata. Next base: position 105,162,066 of record JAFIDM010009631.1, read on the forward strand.
CAAAAAAAAAAAAAAAGTAATGAGTTTTGTTTACCCCCATTACTCGTAAAAGCAACTCGATTAAAGTTACTCTATTGCAGAAGTAATGGAGTTACTAAAATTTATCCATAAAATGTAACCATTACTAGTAATAGCATTACTAATAAGTTACTTCCCATCCCTGGATTTATATTCCCATCTATGATTATAAAAACCACTAGCAATTTACGAAATTTCACTGATTTCCCTATTTTACAGGTTGAAATGGAAGTAATAATGTTCTTTTCAACTAATTTATTTTTGTATTGGTAATACTTCAACTGACTCAATAAGATATCAAGTGATTATTTGCAGAAGCCCAAATAACTACATTAAAGATACACAGCAGCCACTCAAATAAAAAACAAAAAACAAATGGCGTGGCAGAGAAATCTTTGCCAATTCAACATCATTTAGAAGAGGAACAGAGCCCTTCAACAAAATCCTAAACATAAAATAAAGAGAGAGGAAAAGTCAGAGAGGAACTTTTTATGCACAGCTCCTTTTGACATTAAATACACTGTTGAGATTTTAACAAATACCTGCTTGGATAGAATTACAACAATTATTAATATAAAAATGTAGTCTAAACTAAATACAACAAATATTTTTCAATTAAAATGGGATACAACAGGGAACACTAATTGAACAAAGGGTTTAATTTCTTACCTTTCATCCTGACAACAAAATAACAAGCAATTCAAGTTACAACATAAAATAGAACAAGACAATAATTATTATGTCAAACAAGGTTTACTGCTACAGAACAGCTGGTGTGATCAGGGAATTATCACTACTATATATTTTTAATGGAAATAATCTAGTTGTGGGTGCTAAGTGCTGTGGACTAAGTTAGGGCCTACTGGATATGTTGGACCAAAGGAAAGGGCACTAATTTCAAGTATAGATCTCTAGATTAGCTTGAACAGCTAACATTCTAAAGGCAGTTTCACAGTCTAAGAACAGGCCTGTCAGATTCAAATTGCAACTTTATCATAACTATCAACCTCCATTTTGTTTCTCTTCACAATTTATCATTTTGTCAGAAAATAGTTACAAATACTGAATTTTTTTTCTTTTTTTCTTTTTTTACATTTTGATACTAAAAAAATGCTTTTCAAATAAAAATCCAAACTTGCTTTTCTCTTTATTTTATTTTCGACAATTAACAAGTCTGGCATCAAAATTTTACATTTAAGCAATTGTTTGTACAGCTATTTGATGACAGGCCTGTAGAAACGATTTTTTTTCTTCTTTTCATTGCACTGTTAAATTAAATTAAACAGAACTAATATCAAAACAGATAAGCAAAGGTGCAAGCAACATGCAACAAACAGAACTGTTTAAGCTGAAAAGACTCATTCAAAAATTAATAATGCACAAGCTTGTTTAGTAGTTAAACCAGTGGGGCTGTTGTGTTCATTATTAAAAATTAACTTAAGAAATTAAAAAAAAACAAAAAAACAAAACAAAAAAAAAGCTAAGGAACAGAACAGAAAGTGGTTTCAGAATGTTAATATTAACCTTTGAAGGATGTCCTGAGCTAAGCTTTGAATCGCTGGGTTTGGGGCAGCGTTATGAACAGCTTGTCTGTTGAACAGAAGGAAATAAATTAAGGATTAAAAAGATTATTATCCTCATCAAACACGCAATGGGCAGACGAATTTACAGAATGGGTTACGAAATTAAGACTGTAAATGTACATTCTTTAGATCAAGCAAAAGAGCAAGCAAAAATGTAGTCAGTTAAAAGAAAAAAAAAAGAAAAAAAAAAAGGAAACAAAATTTAATACAAACAATATTAAATATTTGCTCAAATAATTACAAAATGCAAACTTTGAGTATGTAACTTGAAAACAAAAGTCTGAGCTTATAATAATTCATACTACAATAATTAAAGAAACAAAGTAAAATGAAAATTTGAAGAAGCTTTTATACTGATACTAACAAAAAAAATAAAAATAATAATAATAAAAAATAATTGCTGGATCAGTATATGGTGGAAAGTATGTAGGGTTGCCAACTACTCAATTACAAAAATAAATTGAATAAAAATGCTCCTGAGAAAAATTTCCTAAAAAAGAAAAAAAAAAAAAAAAATATAATTCCCATACTCAAATTTCAAACTATGGTAAGAGTAAGTTTCATAACAACAATTTCTCTATTATTAAAGCCAATCAACCATCTAAATCCTGAAATTCCAAGTGTCTACAAGAAATAAATCATCCTATTACTGAAAAGAATTTCCACTGCACTGCAATTTTTAACTTTATGCCATCAAAGAAATTAACAGATTCATTTTTAGAAATTAAAAGTTTTATTTTCTTATTGATAAAATATTTGTTAGATTAAAAAAATGAATAAAAATTAATAACAGTTGAACTCAAATATAGTACGATAGTGAAATCTATAATAATGAAAAATGCAATTACAATTGGTTAGCAGTACACCATGATATCTGACAAAGCTTTTAACAAACACTTTTTTTTCTCTCCATTTATGAATAATTACGGACATTAAACTTGCTTTCAATTGAACTTTTTTTTTTAATTTCTAATTAATTCCATTCTCCAAAATTATCAGATTTTTATTTTTGGAAAAAAGGTAATAATTGCTTAATATGTGATGTTTTCTTTCATCACTTATTAAATATTAAAACAAATAATACTTAATAACATTGTTACATTGCTGTAACAATGCACGCATTAAGCAAGGAACCATGCTGCAGTTAATTGTTGTATTTATGTTGTCCCAATGAAACGTTTAAATTTCCATGTCCCCATGTTTCCCTATCATTTATATTTAGTATTTTTACTACTAATGTGAAACATGTGTTTTTCCTTAAAACAATAAAAAAAAAAAAATCAGATCTACTATTTTTATAATATTTGGTCTGTGATGATACTAAAGCTGGACAATATCTATAATTGAAAGAATGGGTGGCAGTCTTAAAAGTTAAATATGAAGGATAGAAAAGCAATGAGGGAACTGCTAATCTGAGAATTACTCTTAAGCAATTATGAATGGTTTTCGTGAAAAGTTGGCAACCCTACAGTTAAAACTTTAATAGTCGGATAGTTCTACAGATTTTATTAGGAGGTTTGCAAAATTCTGAAACTGCATCATCAAAATGTAAAGATTGAAACTTTTACTCTGCATCTTTGTGTTAGGTCTAGAATCAACTATTGAACGTTCATCCAGCAGAATGATTACTCATTTAATATAACTGAAGATATAAGATGAACATTGACTGCTATACTAAAAAAATAAAATTGAGTTTTGAACTTTTTCCAAATTTCAATCATTAAGTGACTAGATCGTTTGTACCTTCTCAACTCCTCGGTGCTTTGAGCCAGGGCCTGAACCACCCTCTCCAAACGCAAAGATCGTGGAGTTGGCGGACTGGATTCAATTTTTGGAAGCCGGTTCTCGTCCTTGTTTTCTTGTGCTAACTGCGTCTATATTGGTCAAAAGAGAAGTTATTTATCAAATTCCTAAATGAAGCAAATAAAGTCAGGGCTCAATAAAATTAAACTATTAGCATGAGTTTTCGAAAACCAGAACTCTGTAAGAGAAGGTTGAAAACTATTTTCTATTAGTAATTTCCTTAATTCCTGCTAGCATTTTCTAAATTTGAGTCATTCAAAATATTTATCGTTTTTGGATTGGATTGAAAGTAAATTTATTCCATTTACAATTTGTTTAACTAATATTGTTAATTTATTTTATTATTAATTTAATCATTTTTTTTATTTAAATTTTAATACAATTTTTAGTCTATTGCAGAATAAACTTAATAAAAAACAGCAGCAGCTAGAAATCTCATGTCTTTGTTAAAGGAAGTAAGCTTCATTTAATTTATTCTTATCTAAAACTTTCTCTAACTGGATTGTCTCTATTAGTTTACTTTTTATTTATTGATAAACTGTTTTTAATATTTTTTAATTGAAATTTTTAAACAATAATGTACACTACAAAAATCAACCTTCAGATGCTTATAAAATATTAGAAATTTTATATCTTTTTGTCATTTTTAGAGTGAAAAACTCACCACCTCTTAATTTCAACCTTATGGGGTTGATTGGAATTGATACAACAGTGGCTAGAATTAACATTAAGTTCCTGGAATTTGATTTATGATTTGGCACAAATACAATTTAGCATTTTCAGGAAATGATTGTATGGATTTGAAGGTATTCCTCTAATAAAACTAATAAATGAATGAAAGCTATTAATAACTTTATTTATTTAAAAATACAAATGAAAAGAGAAATTGGTACAAACAGACCAGACCAATCATGAATATTAATTGTCCCCAAACACAGAATCTGATAGAAACTGATCTTGATGGACAAGAACACTTGCTCAAGTTAGCTAGTATCATTAATAGCACTTGCTTTCCACTTTTACTTCTTAGGAAGCTCAGTCTTAAGGAACGTTACAATTTTAGTTCTCATATTTCATTTGTGTAAATTAAAAAATTTATATTTCATTTAATAATACCAACATTATTATTTGATTTCTTATTGTAGCCAAGCAATTCAGTAAATACTGACAAGTCTTTATAAAGGAAAGGTAAATTCCACATTATTTCTAATGTAGTAGTCAACAAAAAATAATACCACAGCAATGTTAAATTTTTATGTAACAAGATAAAAAATTATTTAAGACAAGAAATGAAAGATTTAACTCTGAAGAAATTATTTCATTCTTCTTTCTTTTTGCAATTATATCAGTGTTTTCAAATTAACCAGGTTAGCAAAGTTAACAAAAAAATATCATTATTTAATTTGCAGCAGAAAATGTGCATTTGGAACTAAACAGAAACAATAAACAGAAACTGAAACAGAATAAATCTGATACAATTTTTCCTTTTAATTTTTAGAAAGGTGTATAAACAAAGTTATCACAATACAAAAATCTTAGGAAAAGAAAAAGCCATCATAAAGCTTTATTCTAAAAACAGAATGAAGAATTCATTCTAATTTAGCGTTATATTGATATAAGCCACATACTTAACATTGGGGTCTATGAGAAGTACTATAACACAATGTCTATCATAAGTAGTCATGAATATCATTTAATGCACCAATAAAACAGATGCATTCAAACCAGACTGTGGAAGACTACAACAAACAAATGGCTCAAGATGTTCTTCAAATTTAGTCAAACTTTTATTTAAACATCTTAAAACAATTTGTTTAAACTTTGACAACTTAAAAAAAAAAAAGTAAAATTATTAGGTAGTATATTAAATTTATTTTTTAATTTGATTTCTATAATCTTTATTTGGATAGCAAGTGATTTAATCTAGTTTCAAGGGGATCAGAGTTAATATTTAATATGATAAGGAATTTCTTTTAAAATACAGTTGTAAGATTTCAAAATATGAGCAGAAGTTTATATCACTCTTCAATATCTTCTATGTCCCCTTGTAGTAACAAATCATATCATGTGTATCACTGTCTGTCTGAAGTACTTTCTAATATTTAAATAAAATTGAATCTAGAAACAATGTAATTACACAATGGAGAAAACACTAAGTGAAGACACACAGAATTAGAACTGATAAAAATTACAGAGTTTTAAATCATACTTTAAATGAACAAAGTAAAATATATACTTTAATATTCTAAAGTCAACAAGTTTTAAAAATTTTTTAATTAGATGAAATTAGATGGAACTTTGCGGGCACATGCCATGGAATCAGTCCTGCTGTAGCATTATTACATCAAAGGCATCAATTATTTGTTTCTAAATATTTAGTGACCAACTTTTACACTTTGATCGTATCAAATATCGGCAACTATCATTGTGCATTCAAGGCATACCCAACCAGGGTCCATATTTATGAAATGCAAAGAGAACTGCAGTTGCCTAAACCCTTGGAATTCTTTGAAATTTATATACATTTGAAATATTTATAATTTTCAAATAAAGAAATGGAGAAATATCAACATCAGTGAAATTCTTTAAAATATCAAAATTTAAGAATTGCTAACTTTATCTTTTAAAAAATATTAATTTCTTTCTCACAATCATTATCTTTTAGCTTCTAGGCAACATATTAAAAATTAATTTTTTAAACATAAGGCAAGTTTCTGTAACTTACCAAATTTTACTCAATTACAAACTTTATTTTGCTAGCTGCTTAAGTTTTACACTGTGAAACGAGAAAAAAAGAAGAAGAATCTGCAGATGCATACTTTCATTTGCATTTCATTCCAACCCATTATTTCTTATTTCTAGTAAGGAACTGTGATCCCTGTAATAGATATCAGATGTAAGGGATAGGCTTCCTGTGGTAGATATCATGCGAGTTATAGGTATAAAAATTTTACATTTAAAAAAAAAAAAAAAAAAAAAATCGATTGTTTTTTACAGCAAATAACTTCTTGACCAAAGGCCAAGTGCAACCTTGGAGGTAGATAGAAACATTTGCTTTTACATTTCAGGTCCACTGAGAGAATATACTTTCATCTATTTCATTACAAAAACAAAGGAAACTCCAATTGTCAGATATAAGTGGTAATCAATCCATGGATTATAAATAAAACAGATAGAGACTCAATCCCTACTTGGCCAAAGTCACTAACAGAGAGGTTAAACATTAGAATAAGAGAAGTAAATCTGAATATGAATCTTTGATTCAGATTATATCCAAGTGCCTATGTTGCTTGAAATAAATTGCCTTTTAAAGATGTAAATCTCATTTGGATTTCTGTTAAAATCTACTTACACATTTTATATTCTTTGAACTTTATTTTTATCACCTAAATATACTCATCCATTCCTGTTTGAATTTTCTCACCCTGAAAACAATTTTCTGTATTATCAAATGTCCTTGAAAACACAAATAAGATAATGCTCAAAGCAAAAAAAAAAACTAGGTCAAGAAATCTAAGATGTCAAAATATAGAGCACCAAATTATCTTTCTAATATAGAGGATGATTCAAAATTCCCTGTACAAACTTTAAAGGAGGCCAGGAAAACAAAAACAAGCCGTATTCATAGTGGAAAGTATGTCCACAAATGCCACCCGAATGTGCTAGAAGGCACAATAAGGTTCAGAAATAAAAAACAAAAGTAAGGTAGACAACATGTTTATTAGCCCTATGTTTACAATATGACAATAAGGTGTACACTTATAGGTTCACAGAGGTACTCAAAGTTTCACACAATCTCTGGATCAAACGTTTGATGATTGGGCACACAACTGTTGGAAAACCGTTCATGATACAATTGTACAGCAGCTCGTCCATTTCCGTTCACTGCTCCAAAGACTAGGTGCATATTTGCCGTCTCAGAATTAGTGAAGTGATACATCCTACCTGTACAAAGTCAATGTCTGAAATGACGATGGTTCACATAGCCCAACTTATGTGCTGCCAAAAGCGCTCTAGCACATTCGGTTGGCATTTGCAGACACACGTTCCACTATGAATAGGGTTTGTTTTTGTATTTCTGACATACCTTTAAATTTTGTACAGGAAATTTTGAATCACCCTGCATAAACTACGAGTTTCAGTGACAATATGAACTCTTTTCTTATCTGGGAAACATGGAGACAAAAAAACTTCTCAATCAAGCAGGATTTAAAGTTTTATTAACTAAAGAAGAGATTTGAAGTTCAAATATGGATAAATGATGAAGAACTATTTAAAACAACTGATTAGAAATATTCTCCATATGCTAAAGGAAGTGGAGGAAGATTGGAAATACACAGAAAAAGAGCCTATGATATCATAAGCAAAGCCTTGGAATGGAACCTACCAGCTGGAATATATGAGAATGGAACATACGGAAAGAGAAAAGAAAAGCTGGGGAAATAATAGGATGCAGTCAAAGCAGACACTTACAGTTGAACCAAGAGGAGGATATTAACTCTGCAGAGCCCTATGCTTCTTGAGTAGGGAGATGGTTAAGAAATATTGATGCAAAGTCGATAAGCCTTCCGATTGGTCAGTTAAACTGCCCTGTGATTGGCTGAATTGGGAGGCCAATCGGTGACGTGTCGAGTCCTCTCACCAAGTGACGGACCAGAAAGACAGCTCTATATTTTGATTCTCGGAATCCAGTCCGATCTGTATATATACCCGTAAATAATTGTAAATAAAGTGTGTGTGCCTTAGACTAAACCATGGCGTTAGTCTCTGTCATTTCGATCATACATCATTGATGCCGAAACCTGCTGGACCATGGACACACATGCCGAACTCTGCCGATAACCCCGCCACTCTAGATGACCAGACTCGACACCCTTTGACGATATCCGACCGCAGACCCCTAGAACCTCACTTGCCTTACTTTACTGAGAACCAACACCACCCTCCGGTACAGCAAACGACCCCCTCGCCTGGCTTCGAGATTTTGAACGTGTAGCCCGATTTAACGGATAGACAGACGATCACAAATTAGCATACCTATCCTTCGCCCTCAAGGACACCGCTTGCCACTGGTTCGATAATGGAGAAGCAGTCATCCTCACCTGGGACTCTTTTGTCACAAAATTCAAAGAAACATTCGTGGCACCCCATCACATCGCCACAGAAGCCAAACGAACACTCTCCACTCGGGTACAGCTACCCCAAGAGTCCTGCGAGGCGTATATCCAAGACATTATTCACCTCTGTGGCAAAGTAGACCCTCACATGAAGGATGAACAACGTCTTCATCACCTCCTGAAAGGAGTCACACCTGACATACACACCGCATTATTGGCCCTGCGAGTATCCTCCTTCAGCGAAATGATCACAGACTACCGATGAGTACAGCAACAGCGAGCCCGCCGCATCATATCAGACCCTCTCCCAGACCACTGCCCAACCAAAGCCACTCTCGCCCCACAACAATCCCCAATTGCGAGCAACACTGATCAACTGCAGAAACAGATAGATGAGTAAACCGTCGTTGTACAAAACCTCACAACCCTCGTGACCAGGGGACAGAGTGAACAACAAGCCCAGCGCCGAACAACTTCACCGTAACCACGGACCAACAAGTGGCGTACTCACGATGATCAGCCCATCTGCTTCCGCTGCAACCAGACCAGACATGTCTAGTGCTATTGTCGGGAACCTTTGTCGCAACCACAAGCCCGACAACCAGCCCCTGCCATTTCAGTAGCCGCTACAACAACCCTCCCGATCGACGAAGCCATATGCTACAACTGAGCCGCTGACCACCCAGCCCATCTTAAACCGACCAGGGAAAACTGCGAATGGTGGCACCCCCCCCCACCAGAACAGCCGCTATCCCCAACTGCGCAGCTACTACAGTAACCCTTACGGATGTGGAGAACAACCAGCACGATCACCTCGCCAATGCCCAAAACACTGTCTCAGAGCCGTTAATATGTACCGCCGCAGAAACAACCATCATCCCGCCAGGTTCTACCGCCGCCATAGCCGTTGTCCCATCTACAGATATTGCAGGGCTGTCCTTAATCCAGCAGATACCAGAAATAACCACGCATACATACCTGACATTCCTGGCCGCAGTCATTGATCTCTCAGCAAATACTTTCTTCCTGTGGGTAACCAACACCTCTCGAGCTCCCGCTGTTCTACCAGCACAAAGCAGCATTGCAACGATCGAGCCCATATAACCAAATTTGATCACAGCCCTCGCCGATGATCCGTTGCCACCAGTACTCCGCCGCACCGAGGGTTAACAGACGAATAGCTCCGTCGAGTGATTAACCTTAACCTACCACCCAGGGAAGCCTGTACTATGCTCCAACTGCTACAACGCTACCGCCGCTTGTTCGACGAACCCAAACACGACGACAACTTGAAGCATCCCGCCGCCCATCACATAGATATGGGTAACAGCCGTCCACTGCGCCAAAACCCTTACTGGGTCTCCCCTATGGAGCACACAGCCATCAAATGGGAAACACGCAACATGCTGCAGAAAAATGCGATACGACCCTCCCAAAGCCCAAGGAGCTCACTCGTCGTTCTCGTCCGGAAAAACAAGACTGATCATGGCGTTTCTGCGTGGATTACCGCTGCCTTAACACCATTACTAAGAAGGACAGCTATCCACTACCATGCATAGATGACGCCTTAGATACTTTGTGGCAGCTCCAGTTTCTTCTCCTCCCTAGACCCGAAAACCGGCTACTGGCAAGTTCCCATTGCACCTGAGAACCAAGAAAAAAATTGCCTTTTCGACGCCGGATGACCTATAGGAGTTCAACGTTATGCCGTTTGGACTCTGCAATGCGCCAGCCACATTCGAGCACCTGATGGACAACATTCTCCGTGGCCTCAGATGGTCAATCTGTTTATGTTATCTGGACAATATTGTCATTTTTGGCCACCCATTTGACGAACATCAGCAACATCTCAATGCCGTCCTGAACTGCCTCTCTGCCGCCGAGCTCCGGCTGAACCCCAGTAAATGCTTCTTCGCCGCTCAAACCCTCAGGATCCTGGGCCACATCGTCACACCAGAAGGTATCCTACCTGACCCCGCCAAAACAAGACTCCGTCCACAAATTCCCCACTCCGAAGACGAGCAAAAAAGTCCGCGCTTTCCATGGCCTCTGCTCATACTATCGTCGATTAATCACGAACTTGCATGAATCGCTCGCCCACTCACCTCCTTTATGAACAACGCCGGCGACTTCCGGTGGACGGATAAGAAGCAGACTGCCTTTGACGTACTCAAAACGTGCCTTACTATGGCGCCGGTGCTTGGCCACTTTCAGGACAGGGCGCACACCAAAATACACACAGACGCCAGCACTTACGCTATTGGAGCGGTACTCGTTCAGAACCAGGGAAGCCAACAGAAGGTCATAGTGTATGCAAGCCGTACCTTATCGAAAGCTGAGAGGAATATGATGCAAAGTCGATAAGCCTTCCGATTTGTCAGTCAAACTGCCCTGTGATTGACTGAATTGGGAGGCCAATCGGTGATGCGTCGAGTCCTCTCACCAAGTGACGGACCAGAAAGACAGCTCTATATTATGATTCTCGGAATCCAGTCCGATCTGTATATATACCGTACCTGTAAATAAAGTATGTGTGCCTTAGACTAAACCATGGCATTAGTCTCTGTCATTTCGACCATACATCAATATCTTCAGATGTAAAATACATCTATTGAATAGATTTACTGAAAAGTGTTATTGAAAGATTGAGTCAAACGGCAACTTTCTGCTTCAACCATGCCTCGTGCTTCATTTAGATATAAAACTTCTACAATTTAACATTTTCATTATAGCACTAAAGGTCATAATTAGTAAACCTACACAAGGAACCTCAACCCCTAAGGAAGAATTGTCAACCAATAGTCTACAGGTCACATGCAGTCTAGTTCTTCAGCTTGCATTGTCCAAAACCAAGTAGACTACCATGTATAATATATAGCTAACAGGTTTAAATATAACATAAAATTATATGAAGGGGATAGTCATACTGCCATCTTGCTGCTACTACTGATCTTTTGATGTCATACGGCTATTTCAATGGAACTGGGATATTAACTGGACAAAGGGCAAGGAACAGAAGCTGATAAGTGTTCTTGATTGATAGGGTATATAATGAAGAATGGACACAGAATACAAAGTGTGATTCACTCTGAGTGCCACAGAATTTCATTAATTTTGAGAGAGTATTCATATCCTAGAGAACATGCTGTTTAAAAATTGTTATGCCTTACAAATGAACATGGACTCATTATTGCAGGCAGTAGGCAGAAACAAAGTCATCCTCATATAAAGCAAATAACTGCCATTCATGAAGTCTGCAGGACTTAATGATTGGGCACAGAATATTATGATGATTTTTATAGATATATCATAGTTTTATTTATTGTATTCTAGTTTATTCTATTTTTCTACTGTTCTGATCAATCATTATTTAATTTACATGTACATTTTAAATTTGTCCGTTAAACTGTCAACTCTGTTTATTTTTAAATTCCTAATGGTTGGAGGCTATCCCATAATTCTTTTTAATTTAAATACCACGGTTTGAACTCATTACAATCACATGTCTTTTAAATCCTCCAATATATTGTTAAAGGCCACCAACCAATCACAAATCATTGTACATAGTCTATAAAAACCCTTGCTCTCCCTAAAATAAACAGATCGAGTTAGTTCTGAGTTTTGATCCAGCCCAGTTGTCAGTCTACTATTATATTTATGAGCCAGGCCAGACAACACACCACAATATACAGAGTTGCTATCATCATAGTTCCTATACATTAAGGTGACCAGACGTCCCGATTTTTAACAATTTGTCCCGCGGCGTTTTAAAAAATTCCCGATTTTTTGGAAAGAATGCACAACAAGCTAGGGAACGGCAGCAGAACGAGAAGGGAATATACGGAAGGCAGCCATGAAAATTAGCGAAATAATATTTGAAATATTAAATTTATAAGTGGTCTGACATTAAAATAATAAATAATTAAATCAATCGAAAAAAAAACGAACTTTTGAAAGATAATCCAACCTTTCAACCGCTTTAATCAAGCCCCCCCCCCCCGGTCAATGGTGTCCTGCTTTACCAACGTTAAAATCTGGTCACCTTATCTACATAGAGGGCTCTGGAGCATCAAATGGAAAGAAATTTGAACAACAGGTACTTCAAACGATGCGCTTGCCGTTTATTGAAAAGAAAAAAAAAAGTACAAAAAATGGCTAACAGATGGCACTGTAGCAATACAAATCACTTGAACAGTGTTACAAATATTCATTGTGTTCACCACTGTTTTGTCAACCATTCCATTCGCAAGATGGCATTTCCATTTGCAAAATGGCATTTTCTACTGCAGAACGCAATACATCTGCTGGAATTGATAGAACAAGATGTATAATTCTGTCCTTCAGATCTCACAAAGTTTGACATCTTTCAGATACACCTGGCTCTTCAAAAAACCCCATAACCAGAAGTTACATGGATGAGGTCGGGTGATCCGGAAGGTCAAGTTGTCTGGAAATAGCGGCTGATAACCCGTTAATTTGTCAAGTGCTGCCTTAACAAATTTTAATACAACGGGTGATGAGGGGTGGTGCACCGTCTTGCATGAATATGGTTTCATGAAGGCACTCTCATTGTTGAAGCTCTGGTATCATGAAATTTGCCAACATATCATAATACTGCTGTCCGATTATGGAACAGGTGTGAGGCCCAGTTGGAGTACTCTTCAAAAAAATTATAGCCCAATGATGAAATTAGCTGTAAATCCACACCACACAGTCACTTTTGGAGAATGCAACGGGACCTCTTGGATAACACGATGGCTTTCTATTGCCCATATGCAACAGTTGTGGGTATTCACTTCCATTTAAGCAGAAGTGAGCTTCGTCACTCCAAGGAATGTTCCATGGCCAAGTACTATCAACTGTAATTTGAGCCAGGAACTGAAGAGCAAATGATACAGAAATTTTTGTGTCGCGATGCTGTAGCTGTAGACTCCTTTTCCTGTGCAGATATCACAATATCTGACGCATCACTAGCCTTACAGTGGCATACAGCATGTCCACTACACGGGCAACAGCTGGTACACTTACACTACCATATGGAGATTGATGTGACAAATCCACATCTTCAATGCAAGAAGAGACCTTTACCTGGTAGAATGTCAAGTTGTCCTGTTGATTCAGATTTTGCAATCATTTTGTGGATAGCATAAGCAGACATTGACCCAAGCCTTATATGCTTCTGACACTGGAATTCTCTAACAGCTGTAACTGCGTTTTTATTGTTTTGATATAACAACTTCACCAACAACGCTTTTTCATGCAACATTGACATTGCTCGTGAAGTGCCACTAAGCCTCTATTGCTTTTGAAAAGCTTTCTTTTCTTTTATAGAGCTACGAGTCAACATTATGCATGATCTTGATGTGACCTCCAATCAGAGAGTGACATGTGGCCAGTGATGAAACTCTTTGCTCCGCCCTTGGCACGTAGAGAGGAACTTTAAACTCGTCGAATTTGACGGAATTGCTTCTTGTCTTTCGCTAGTTCTTGTGTTACTTTTTAGTACAGTATCTGCATTATTTAAGTTATGTTTTTCGAGTAACACATTGGTTATTATTTTTATGTTAGTTATGGTTAGCTATTGCTACAGCGCCATCTATTGGCCATTTTTTGTACTATTTTTTTAATAAACGGCAAGTGCTTCATTTAAAGTACCTGTTGTTAAAATTTCTTTTCATTTGGAGCCTTACAATGAGAGACATCTACCTTTCAGATAACGCATATTGTATTTGCAGTTGTTAAGGTAAGTCAGTATCACATATGTTCAATGATGTTTTTTTGGATAATATTATACATAGTTAATTGATAAAAAGTTAGACACTTTCTGCCATTTTGGTGTGAGTTCACATCAGTTCCCTTATTTATTCAGTACTCTTTGCTCGAATATGGTAATGCAACGTCAGAATGTTCCATCCATTAGTTCATCTTGGAAGGAAACAGCTAATTTTCCATTTTTTTCCTGACTATTTTAATTACAGCTGAAAATCCAAGTAATAGCAGATACAGATGGGGAAATTTGTAGGTAAGAAATAATACTTGCTGCTAGTTAATTGTTTATACTAAGTGATGATATTTTAATGAGGTCTGATTGACAAATCCCAACAATAAGACCTATATTTTAATTTATATGTACTTGTCATTCTGACATTTATGTAGGTTATTTGACAATTGCTAGAGTGTTGGCAAACTTCAAATGTACAAAATTACCCAAGATTTTATTTGGTATTATCAATAGAAAAAAAAATTAAAAAAGTAAAAGAAATTTTGTGTTACAGCATAAAATTAAGGGCAACCCATTAATAAAATAAACCCACATGGGCATAATCAATTTCAAAAAATAATTTCTACAATGAAATTATCCTCGACAGGAATTGAACCTGCAACCTTCTGATCCGAAGTAAGATTTCTCATCCATTAGGCTACGGAGACTACATTCAAATTATTGTTAAGTATCGCAATGAGAGAAGAGCCAGAGAAATATAAAGTATGTTAATATTATTTGCACATAAGAAAAAAAAAAAGGTGAAGTTTTGGGAATGTTTTCCTGGACAACTACTGACTCTATCAACTTGAAATTTGGATATACTTTAGTTTAGAGTGTCTACCATATATAGAAAATTTTTTATTTCTGCATATTCGAAAAATTTCTAGAAAAACGTGGATGTTTCTGGAAACAGTCGAGTACATCTGAATTTTTTCCAGATAGGCAGAAACAAAAATACAGATTGTATAGTAGACACTCTAAAAGAAAATATAAATTTCAAGTCAATCGGGTCATTAGTTACCGAGCAAAAGAATTCCCAAACTTGCAGAAACAAACAGTTGACTCTGTCTGCATTTTTCCAGATACGCAGAAATAATACCCCATTCCTACAGTGTTTAGGTCTCTGAACATGATGGTGAACATTTGTCGCTCCGACCTTTCATTCGGGAGTTGTTAGGGGAGAACATGGATGGACAAGACAAACACAAAAGCTCCCAAATGGGTCACTAATAAAAAATAAATAAATAAATAAATAAACTTGAACATCACTCTTACAGGATAGTCATGGCCTTAAAGACAGAAGTCACTGTTCCAGAAATGTTGAGCTCATTATGTGACAGAATCTAAGTCATCAAACAGCATTCTGCTTATTTCCACAAACAAAATAAGGAGCAGACAAAATAACCTAATTGGTTTCCTGGAAGGTTAAATGAAAAGTGATTGCTACAAAGAAATATAAAGCCTACATAAATGTATGGCACATACAATATGCAACTGATTTACTGAGGCGAAAAAAAAATAATAAGCAAAGCCTGCCAACAACTAAAATGCTTAAGATACTTCTCTTGTTGTTGCACAATAGGAATATTTAAAGAGCAGAGCTTGTTGTGAAGTAAATAGCTCATGGTAACAGAAACAAACCTATTGTATGGGTGGATCTTAAATTCTCCACACAAATCATGATATAGAGCAAAAAACATTTTTCTTTTTAACATAAGTAATGTTTTATCATAGTTCAAAATGTCTTCTTTTTCAGGATAGGGTGAGGGAATTCACAATTACACTGTATGTTAGGAAGCAACAGCCTTTTAATTTAATTTTAACTTTTTCTATAAACAACAGAACAAATCTGAAGTAAAAAAAAAAATAACTATCAAATGAAAATCTCATTATTTACACAGAAAGAAAACTTCATTATTATTATTATTTATCAAATGTCAGAAATCAAATCAAGTTTTACTGAGATAAAAGAATTCTAAACCATAAAAGTTATTGCCTTTTCACACAACAGATTCAGGCTCTTCAATTTCTGATAAATTCAGATTTCTCATAAAAATTAAAAAGCTTCACTTACCAACCCCGTGTCGAATGTCTCAAACAGCCTTGAGTGAGACAAAGGGGAGTATTCATGTGAATACTCAGGGGTAGCAGCGATCTTTGGTTGTAACAAACATAGAAAGAAAAACAAAAATAGGGGGACAAGAATTGGATTTGAGTTTACATACAAAATAAAGTTTATTACAATACTATTACCATCACCTCATTTATTCAACAATTTCAGAACTGCAGTATTACCCAAGCTTTAATTTTTGAGTGTACAAATTTAAAATGGGGACACCGAAGCTGACATAAATGAGAAATATAACCACTGCTCTTCTTTCTTCAATTAGTTCTGTTCATTAGTGTTTTTTACTTAATAAAGTTTTCTAAATTTCAATGGACCTCAATGCAAGATTCTGCATAAACTATTTTTAAAATTGAAAAACATTTCATTGAATAAATAAATACCAGAGTTGTACAATATAATTTTAATTATAAAATTAATCAAATTTCCAACTTTCTAAATCTGAATAATTAAAATTAAAATTGGTTATTTTATCACTTCAATCAACATACAGAAAACCTCAAATTTAGATCCTACTACAAAACCTTTATATTCCTGACAATTCACTTTCATAATGTATTACTTTCAATTTATTAATTGATAACTAAGTAATTATTGCTTATCACTAATGAAAAAAAAAACAACCAGCATTTATCTTTGCTATTAATTGATGTGCTCTTTAATTTTTTAATATATTTAATATTTTGTGCTTTTATTTTTGATCCTTTCATTATATGGACATCACAATTTTGAGTTTGAAAGTGTTTTATTTACTATATTTGATTTAAAATTGTATTAATGTATTAAATAAAAGAAATATATTAGGTTGACCAGAAAGTTTTGTCCTTGAAACACAATTTTCTAAATGTTTGTAACTTAACTTAAAATATGAACCATCCTATTACAAAACATGCAAGATCCTTTTTTTTCCTATTAATGCAAAAAAATCATACATTTTTGATTTAATGGTAAGAAAATGAATAGTGATCAGATGGAGAAACTGCACTTATGACATTGTATGCTTCACATCGTTTGTAAAGAATGCAATGTAACAACAAGTATCCGCAACATCAATGATGCTTCAAAAAAAATGCTTTGGTTATTTGGAAATGCAAGAGATGATTAATGAAGTCTCATCCTGGGAACTGTAGCTTTAATGATTCTCCATTTAAATTAATGATCTTTTACTGCAATGAAAGTGTATACATGCCATTCAATAGTGATACTATGGTTATACCCAAGCTCCCAGAATAGAATAATGCAATTCATTAATATCAACATCCTGCTATTCAAACAAGGAACCCATTTCTATATCAGATCATTACAGGGAAAAAAAGATAGACTTAAAAATAAAAATGCATATCTCATTGACGTCCATTGATTATCCAGTGAAATACCAAAACCAGTGCCAAATCTCCTTAACTGCACAGGGGATAAAGTGTTCTTGTATAGTGATCATGCACTATAATCTTCAATTTAAATGAAACAATAACAATAAAAGTTAAGCATAAATTCATAAATGCTGATGTCTAATGTCAACAACTTGACTGACGGAATCAGCTAACTGCCAATAAGACTGTGGCAATAGCAAACAGAAAAGGCATTATTCTGCAACATAATGGAAAACCACAACTTTTCAATGAAACATCCAGAGCTTAATTCGAAATTTTACTTCATATATCATCTAATTATCAATTATTTTAATATATACAAAATAAGCTTGTGAAAAAAATTAGAAATTTTGATGAAAAACATCCATCACAGCACAATTTTTATTAATCCAGATGCTTTTCCAATGAAAGCTTAAGAAAACTAAGCTAAATTGGAGAAGTCAGAGAAATTATGATTGCAAAAATTTCAATTGTATTTAAAAACAAGCACTAAGAATTATTATACTTGTAATTTAAAAAAGGAATCACAAAACTTTCTGTATGGCTTAATATTTATAAGCAACAAAATCATTAGAAGCTTTCATAATTTTGATTTTCTTGCATGCACAGTTTCTTAGAAATTGCAACTAAAAAAACGTTAATAATAAATTAAAATAAAAAAAGAAACTAAATAAAATCATAAAAAAAAAAAATCATGCCTTCATCAATCTTCATACATGGCATTTGAAGTCTCACAAAGGTGTTGTCCCTAATTAAGACATTAAACTGATTTATATGCAATTTTTTGAAATTAAAATAACTTAAATGCGAGATGAAAAAAAAAAAATTAATGATTTTTTATAAAAGTTTTGTGGAGCAATAAAATTATTTCCTATCCTCTGAATCCAGAAAAAGATTCCCTAATAAATTCATGAAATAAACAAAAGCCACTAATCTCCAAATAATAATTATAATGTACTAAACAAAACTCAAGAGTTATATAATTGTGCACAAACATCATGAATATAAAGTTAATAAATATTTAAAACTATTATGATTAGAAAAATAAAATGACTTACTTAATTATATTAATTATATATAAATCGTCCATTTTTTTTTCCTCTTAATAAATTTAACATTTTATTTATCTTAAATATATATGAAAGTAAAAGTTTACAACCAATGCCTTCAGAATAACTGAAAATAGCACACAGATAATGATCAAAACATTTTCAAAAATAAACAGTCTAAAACAAAGTGGTGTTTTCTTTCAATATTAGAATTTTTTTTTCTTTTTTTGATCCATGATTGTTCCAGGCAAATCAATGATACACAGAGGTTATATATAAAAAGCTTGAAAAGACTGACTTTGGAGAACAACAAGACAAGATTGGTAAGAAGAAAGTGGAGAATAAAAAAAAAATAATTTATTTTTTCAAAGTATATTATTAGGGTCCAGATTTTTATGATCTTAAATGGTTCAGCTAATAAAAAAAAAAAAAAAAAAAAAAAAATTCACGTCAGGATCAAGCAGGTTTATATGATACTCTACATGAAAGAAAGTCTCTAAATATGATAAAATAAGCCCTAAAACTCAAAACATGCATTTATGTGTAAGATAAATACCATATTATTTGAATCAGAAAACACAAGAAGTCTATGTACTCACTTCAAGATGGAAATAAAGATCATGAAAAAACATAACAAAAGATGAAATAAGGCTGATACTTCAAATTATCAGTTTGAAATCCATATCAATTTATCAAATGACTGGAAAAATGGGACTTTTCTTGTTCCTAGGTTAGTAAGTAGCTTCTTGTAACAAGAGTATTTCTGGAGTCTTTTCAAATTTTTAAGCAATCTGTATATAATTGATTTGTCTGCAGTGGTCTTATATATGAATGTGAAAAAAGAGTATATTAGATTGAAATTGGCTCATTTTTCTTTTTAAAAGGTAAGCATGCTGTACACCATCTGTTGTCTGGCTAGTTCTGGAATCACTGTTAAGTAATAAGATTTTGACTTTAAACTGCCAATGCTTGTTTAATCTGATACTGACAAAGCTTAATTTTTATCTTCAGATAATTATCATGAAAATTACTGCCTCTTCTTAAGGAGCTTATAGTTTCTGATGAAAAGTGCTAAATAATTTAAATGTTAAATTCAAATAAAAGTCTATACGAAGAGAAGTCATCAGAGACAGAAATTTCAATGGACTTACATGATTTGAAAGTATTTGAAAAACGACACACACTGTGTTGCCATTTTGCCCAGTAGCCTTAATTATGCAACGGAAGTTTTAAAAACTTCAGAAAATTATTCTTATCTATATAGAGCATATAGAATGCATTTTCAATTAACTTGTTAATTATTTCCATATTCATCGTGTAAGAAAATAAGGTAGTTTCATGAAGTTAAAAGTTATGAATCACATAAGTGTTGCTGTATTTGCAACACATTCACACAGGGTATCAATGCAATACTCTAACAGCAGTTTCCTATCTCCAATTATTATTCATATTGTGCTTGGGATGCATATAAATTACGGTAGTAAAAGATTAAGAATGTAATTTTGAATGAGATTCACATACATTTCTCTAAAAATTTTAATATAAGAACTGTAAAATATTGTGCCTAATATTGAAATATTTAGTGTTTTTGTGGTTTTTCTAATATATCTTTTAAATTCTGTCCAAACTTGCTGCAAATTGTGAATTAAGGATGTGATGACTTTTGTTGATTATGTTAAAATGAGAAGATTAATTATTGATCTTAGGTCATATTGTTCATAGCATTACAACATGGTTTCTCATGTAATTAAATAATGATTTATAATCAACTGATCTGCCTTAAAGATATAGTGCATGCTTATATTCTACAGAAAACACATTTAAATTTCTGATTTGCGACAATTATTGCTGTAAATGATGCAAAACTTTAAAAAGAATGGAAATGAGCAAACTTGATCTATGATCATCCTTAATCACCACACTCGAGAGATAAACTTTGTAGACTCCTCAAGGAATAGGATATATATTTTTTTTTTATTAAAGAACTTATCCTTGTAATTTAAGTATTCCATTTTATTCAATTTATATAATCATATTATTTCAAAGCAGTGATTAAGGCTTTAATTAAGAATAACTTGGCAAATTATAAATATTTCCTTAACAATATTTTTGCAAATAAAAAGCACATTATTTTAATAATAAGCTAGAATTAGGATTGTGGTGTTTTTACAGAAGCTTTAACAGCAGCATCAATCAAGTACACTGCTTCACAGAATTAAGGTAATGGCATTTTATGTTATGATGTACAACTAAGCAGTTCAAATAGTTGTACCTACACACAGTAGTTCATTCAAAATTTGGAAAAATCAATAGAAATTGCAGGGATTTGTTGTGGGAGTCATCAATTTATTATTTCTTAGAAAGTAGTAAAATCCATAAAAGCACACACATTAAAAGATCACATCACTTCCAATGAATCTGTCCTGAGGATTAATCTCAACTATTTCTACTCAAGTGGTCATCTTGTGATTGTAATTATATTTTAATACATCGACAGGCTGTTTGGAATACTTGAAACATGGCAGTCATAGGTGGAGATATCAAAATAGCACTACATGTCAAGAAAATGGTATTAATAATGTGAAAACAGTTTCTGAGACAGGAACCATCACAATAAGAGCTGATTGCCTGAGAGACACATCACTGCAAATAAACCATTATCTATCTGTATAAGATGTCACTTAACTGTCTCACCAGGTCACTGTGGCAAACCACAACAGTATGACAAATGTTTAAAAGAAAGTGGGCTATGAGCAATAATTCCAATGGTGAACATTGATCCGAACCTGACAAGCTCATCTAAAATTGGTGCCTTTAACATTCACATTTTAATAATGGATCACTGTTGGGTTTTCTGACTGATTTCAATTATACCTATTGTCAGAAATTTGATGTTGTTTACTTTTAGAGAGAATTCCGAAAATATGACGATACCTCACCAATAGTACAGAAAGGAATATTTATGCTGGAAGTAATAGTTTGTGCGAGTTGAAAATACTTTT
The DNA here is from genome assembly GCA_023159025.1 of Thereuonema tuberculata. Taxonomy (NCBI): domain Eukaryota; kingdom Metazoa; phylum Arthropoda; class Chilopoda; order Scutigeromorpha; family Scutigeridae; genus Thereuonema; species Thereuonema tuberculata. Next base: position 105,183,897 of record JAFIDM010009631.1, read on the forward strand.
CCTTCATGTGATCAATGCAGCCTTTCTAATGGCAGAAATGTACAGGACTTCAACCCTGTGCTTGACTTTTTACTGCATGGAGTCAATCTTGTGCAAAAAGATATAGCAATGACCTGGCCAGGAAGTTTGTCAGATCTGAATCTCACTGAAGCAATGTTTTAATTGCAAATTGTTAGCCTTATCAATACAAGTGTTTAAGTTAAGCCTTGCTCTTGCAAAAAATTGGGATTTTGTTATTAGCATGGCTTCATACTGTCAAATCTGTTAAATTATCACAGGCAAAATGGGAATATACTTCATGCTGATTTTGTTTGGCTTCTATTTTGGGTATCTGCAGTAAACATTCATATTCTTATATTTAATTTCTATACTATGTTCATTTTTAGGTTGAATTCTTATTTTCTATACATGTTCTCTGTAAATTAACAAACCCTTTCTTGCACGATTTCATTTCAGGACAAGTTTTACCATAAATTTTTGATGGTTACCTTAATCTTGTCAAGCACTATATATATGTATATAGTGTGCAAATGATATACGGCTGTGAACAATGATTAATTTCTGGTATGTTTCAAAATATAATGAATTCTTATAATCAGTTATTCAATCAGGAGTAAGGGAAAATCATATTGCTTTACATTAAGCCTTTTTGTAATTTCAGAATTCTAAACCAATATGTCTTAAGAAAACATCTAGAATTATCCCTTTGCAGATTAGAGGAACTCAAGAGAATTCTGCAACTTAATTAGGATATTCAAATCTGTCATTTACAAAAAGATAAGGTAAGGCATATTCAAACTGACTATTTTAGCCTGGAATTTAGGAAATTTGAATGTCTTATGTAACTGGGTTTGAAATATGCTATCCTCTCATACCTTACTTTTTGGCTTTCTAGCCAACAAAAAACAAATTAATCTGTATCTGTACTCAAGGAAACTGCTAGTAAACCATTATATGATGTGGGTCACATTTTAAAAATTTCCATTTTGTGATCTGGATTTAAAACAAATTTAACTATCACTTTGTTATTATCTCAATTTTGTTACTAGCACAAAAGTTTCCTGTGACCAAGATTGTATTCTATAATTTCTGAATTATTCTACATATCTTTCCTTCTTCGCAAAATTCATCTTAACTTTTAATTCTTAAAATATTTATTTGTTAACAATACAAGTGATACTAATTGTTAAGTGATATTATTCCTTATTCAATAAACAAGTTTCATTATTAATATTATTTTCCTGGTATCAAAATAAACTTAATTATTTAAAATTTGTCATCCAACTGCAGTAGTAGTAGTTTTCCTAGGAAACAAAGCTTAAGAATTCCTTTTTAATACCCTTCCCAATAAAGTTACAAATCTGAACTCTATTATTATTAAAAAAAATTTAATCTAAATTTTCAATTTTAAAAATTAGTTTTATAATATGAATCTTTGAGTGAGGATATTAATCACTGCACACAAAGAAGGAGCAGGTCAACATGCAGCCATATTAAGATACAGTGAGTATTGCTGCTTCACATATAACTAGGGGGCTGAGGTTATTTATTATTACTTGTTAATTTTTTGTTCACTCATTCAACAATAATTGTATGCAGGAGAAGCATGCCAATATGAGTGCTGTACATAAGCTACGAAAATTGGGACAAACAAGGTGATGGTATACAGAACTATACAATGAGAACAAGCAAAAGGTGAATTACAAATCTGTGTGTACAGGGTTCTCAAAGCATTTCTTTCTCTAAATATTTTTGAGTGTTTTCTTTCAAAAAGTTTTCTAATTTAAATTCAAGAATGCTAATAAATTGAGTATATAACTGTAACTAAGTTGTAATGAAAAACCTGTACACAAACCAATATAAATGTCTGTTTGCTTAATAAATATATTACTCAAGACACTGAAGTTGTCCTACTAGAAGTGATGATCACATCTGAAATTATAAAAGAGAGAGAGAAAGTGTTACATTTTAATCTATGGATCTGACAAAGTCCCAGTATTTCTTTTCTTTTTTCTTTGTGGGAGGATGATATCTTTGTTATCATCTTTGTGGAAGAAAGTAGGCATTAGGTAAAATCATCCGATTTGCCAATTGTACCTGTGAGTTTGTCTAAATTGATTAGAAATGGAATTTAAATTAGGATCACAAATGCCTGTTATCTTGATAAACTGTTGCTTTTATAAGATGTTTAAAAGCAGGTATGTTTGGCAGTGGTTATCTGAACTCCAATTCACCTTCAAAGCTCTTGACAGATCAGAAGCTGCCTATAACAAATTTCATTAGCAAATATACTACAGTGTATTTTCATCATCCATTGCTTTCTATGCTCTCTTACAAAATCAACATTTTATCTGCATCAAGCAGTATTAAGATACCGCTTGCAGCCTCATGTTGTTTTCTGTAATGGATTTCAAATATCTTTAGAATCAATGATAAACAGAATCAAATGGCAATGTGGAGATGCTTCAAGATATTCCACCTTGCTTCAGTAAATGAAATAACAAAAAGATCTTACAATCTCAATGCTGTGGTATGTAGCAACTACCATCACTAATGGGCTTATAGCTTACATTTTATATTCATTCTCAGTGAGAAAAAGCATTTTATTTGGCCTTAAGCAGTAACAACTTTTTTTGTTTATTAAGACATATTCTATTGCAAAAATTTGATTATACCTTATTCTAGATAGGTCAATTTCAATGCTAGGTAGTCTAAAATATACATACACAGTCACACACACACTTACACTCATAATAAGCTAAAAGGTCTAGATCGGAAGCTAAAAGCATTGTTATTAAAGCAAATTTACACATATATTAACATTTTATTTAATTTTGTTAAGTGAAGTATCTCACTAAAACACTTTTAACTGAAATATTTAATTGAAAAACATTAATTAATTTTTATAAATTAGAATGAGATAATAACTAACTTTTAATTTAGAACAAATAGCAACAACATTTAAATTTTTCTGGGTATAAATATGAAAGCCCAAACAGATATTTTTGATTTTATAACTATGATATAATTAAAAAAATTTAAAATATATGATAATAGTTTGTATTTTTTCTTTTATACTTTACATTTCTGTCTATTCACACTTAAATTTTAAATGGGATATAGACAAATTGCAGAACAAATTATAAATTAGATAATATTTGAGTGCTGCAGAAGTTCAGTCGTTTTAATTTCAGACTGAATCTAAAATTTCTGTACTGATATAAATGCCCATTTCAGAAGAATTTTTTAAATTTGTTTAAAAGGTTAGAGGTATGAAACTTCTAACAAAAGATGATGAATAAAAATAATAGCTCTCAAACCTTATCAATCACTTCAATATTTATTCTTGAGAAGTTTTGTATGATATCTTCATCAGGTGAAATGACATATTATGAGAAGTAAAGATTTTCATATGTCCAACTTTACTTTGAACAATATAGAACATGATTACAAAATGTGTACTTTAAAAAAATTAAAAAAAAAAAAAAAAAAAAAAATGAGCATGTAACATGATCAAAGTAATAGAATAAAGGAAATTGCACTTCTGCACCTACAGCTTATTGTTTTAATACAAATGGGACTCAAGAACAATTGTTTCAAGCTTATCAGCTCTCCTCTACTCTAGTTCAATCAATTAATAAAGATGATTCAAAAAAAAAAAAAAAAAAGTTTTCATTGATACTTTCATGAACATACAATTTCAAGAGCAGTTTTAAGGTTTTTTTTTACCTAAAATTTTCACAATTATGAATAAATATTTCTTTAATAAAAAGTCAGTTTTAGTACATGAAATACGATCTTTTGATTGTGGGTTATGGTTCAAAAGTAATCCAACTTTAAACTTTCTTAGAGCTATTAGGATAATTTCTTTAAAAATCAGGTAACTAGTTACATGGAGAGTTTTAAAAAACAATCAGACTGCCAGTAATTTTTTTTGCAAAGTTTAAAAAGACAACTTCTTATTTTGTCTGGAGCATACATTTTGTAATAATATTCTACATTTAAACTCTGAAGTTTTCAATCTCTCTCTCTTTGTAATACATTGTTTTCCCCTGATAGAGAAAATGTGTATTTGCAAAAGATTTAAGAAGAATAAATATTAAAGTGACTGAATAAGTTTTATTTTTAATGATTAGCTTTATCGATAGTATGAAAAGATGAAAATGCAACAAAACCAAGCCATCAATACTGAACGTTACAAATCAGCAATTGGAATATAAGTACATGTTTCAAGATAAGCCCCATACTTTATCAACATGGCAGCAATAACTTAATCATCATGACAACACAAGGGCATATAAGGTGATGGTAGCCCAATTAAAATTACTGTTAAGTCAGGTAATCCTCCAATTTTTCTATCCTTACTTTGGCAGCTGTGACTATTATTTGTTCTCTAAAAACACTGTTTTAAGGTAATTTTCAGGAATTTCTGTTGACATTCTGATATATTTCAATTGTCAAATATTAAAAAATTGTTGTTTTGGAATAAACCCAAAATTTTAGACAACTGAAGTGTAAGTAACTTTATTTAAATATTATGGCATTTAGAAGCTTACTTTAGCTCTCAATAACAATCACTGCATCTTTGCTAAAAAAAAAATATTTTTTTTTTTCAAGATTATTAAAGACTCAAATATTGTTCAGCATTTAACTCCCTCTCCCTCTTTTTTCACTTTGCTTGTGTTTTAACCATATTTAAATTTAAAGTAATAAGTTGCACGTACTGTTTCTGCATAAATTCTTGATCATTAAACAACACTGGAGGTTAAAATCTGTTTGGTATGTAGACTATTATTTCATTCCAATTGAATTTCTGTCAAATTGAATTTGTTAACTTACAGTATGGTATTTCTGCATGTAGTCACGCTGAGGGCTGTGGTGAGACTTAGGCGTTGACCGTCCACTAAGAGGCGGCGAGGTCCTCTCGAAAGACCGCCCCCTAGGAAGGATACCCATGGTTTCCAGGCTGCCAACTCTACTTTCCAGCTCCTCTGCCCGCTGTTCTGTGCTTTGCTTTTCCTCCTGGATTAATCTGAAAATTAAAACAATAGCTTAAAAAAAAAAAAAGAAAAAAAGATTTCCAAGGAAAAAAAAAAATACTTAAGTTTCATCAAGGATCTGAAAACAATATTGAAATTTTTTTAATTAAATAATAAAGAAAATAAATAAAAAATATATGCATCACAGTATATCAAAATTACAACAGTAATGCAAAGTTTTCATAAAATTTAAGGATTTTTATAAATTCACTTGATTCTAACCTCTGCAAAATTATTTTGCAACAACAGTAGTAGCTAAGAAAAGAAAGAATGAAAGAAGTAATACCATTCATATAGTCAGCACCCATAATTATGAAAAGAATCAGCAAAAAACAACTTTTTGTTGAGTAAGTTTCTTAAAGATAGTTATTTCAAGGTATAAATTTACATATAACAGAAAACATTACTGAGCAATCTGTAAGACTAAAAAAGGTAGTTCCTTAAAATTGCTACTAATTCTCTTTAAGAAGGTCAATGATGAATGGGAAAAAAATCTCTTTTTAAAGTTTTTTTTTTTTCATTTGAGATGTCAGTGTTTAGTTACAAAATACTTTATATTTAGACAAGAAATTTAACGTGCGTTACAAACATTTTACAGTAAAATAAAAAAATGAAAGCACATAACTAAACAAAACACAAATTGAGAGGCCAATTAGCCTTGAAACAGTACTGTCTCCAATTTCTAGCACAAATATCAAAAAATAGCTCAGTGAATTTGTGTTTTGTTTAGTTATGTGTGTTTTTTGTTTTATTTTACTGTAAAATATTTTATATTTATTTTAATATTTTTATTATTTATAAAAAAAAAAAAAAATCACAATTTACTTTTTTACATCTTTGAGGTATTTCTTTTCAGTATCATTTTTCCCCCTTAGTCATTTTTCTCTCATGGGTTGAAATGACATAGAAAGCAAAATTGATACTTTGATTCAATTGTAAAGAATAAGTATTATTAAGTAATTATTTTAATCATAATAATTTTGAAGATTTTGGCATTTAAAAGGGATAAATGCAAATATCAGAAATTAAAAGTGTGAAATAGTGGCAGAATCTATAATTGATATAAGATGATATGCATCTAAAAACTATTTTTTTTTTTCAAATGCTTATTTTATTCTCTTATTTGCTGTTATATCAACATCAATACAAGCATATAATGAAAAATTTGATTTTTGGAACATGTGTTAACTAAACATCAGTTAAACTAATTAAATTGAATATAGTTCCTACACAAAATGTACAAAATTTAAGGAAAATATGTTAAAAGATTTTTTTTTTTTTTTTTTTTTTTTAGCTGATCAGAAGAATATTAGTTATATAGTGACATATGATCTAAACAGAAACACTTCTTCACAAAAGCTTCAATATGAAGTGATTCCCTTAGATTATTATAATACATTAGGCATGTCTTTTGTCTTGAAAGGAAAGGAAACTTCATTAGTAAATTAACTCATTTGGATGTACACTACTGTATACAAATAGCAGGCCTGGAAGTTAAGTAAAATTTGTTTTGACTGTAAAATCTTGTACAATTGTTGTAGTGTAGTTATGATCACATCTTCAAATATTTTTGGTCAGCTCTTAAAAGCTAACAGCTAACTTCTATATCACAAACCTCATGGTATCTAGATACATCACTCAAGTCTTCTGGTCTTATTCACCAATAGTTACCTATTCAATCTCAAACTTCCCGAATCCTAGTCAAACAAGGTATTGTTCTACAAATTTAAGAATGCATACTTTTTTATTCAGTGGAATATAGCTTGGAGGCTTAATGTCTTGTTTCACTAAAGCTAGCAGGAGCTTCTTTGGCGTTTTGTATTCTTATTTCAGCTCTTTCAGCCAATGTCATCATCCTGTTACCAAATGTTGCTACAATCATAGCATCATCTTTTTAAGGGAAAGGAGATTATACAATGGAATTTCAAAGCAGGATATTTTTACAAGTAGTCTCCTCTACTTCCTCCATGAAGTGATACCAAAGGCCTTCAGTATCATCTGCAGTTATTAGGAAGCAGCTTCTAAACAAGATTTCTAGGAAATAATTTATGACTCATGATCCTCACAGAAAACTAAAAAAGAAAGTCTTGTGTGTGTGTGTGTGTGTGTGTGTGTGTGTGTGTGTGTGTGTGACTGTCATAAGACAATAATATAACCAATGCTACCTTACCAACTAAGATGGACAGTATGTTTTGGCCAGACAGGTGCAATATGAAACCAAGTAATTTCTCATTCAAAACCATTTATTTTTATAAATTCTGATAATGAAAAAGAAACAATAAATGAAAAACAGACAATTTAATGTTGCAATTGTTCTGATTTGTCACTGTAAAAAGAAAGTCAGGGAATAATTACCCAAATTAAGTAAATGTTATAGTATGTGGCAAACAGAAAATGATTTAACTGTAGTTAAATTGCAGGTTTCAGTTTCTTTGATCAAATAAAAATAATAAAATTTGAAAATTACTAAAACATTTCAAACTAAAACATTTTAAAAGTGTTTTCTAAGTAAAATTTTATAAATGGTTGGAATAAAAACTATAATGACTGGCTTAAAAAATAATGAAGCAATTTTAACTTGATTCAATTAACTAGCAACTGAGTTTTACAAACTAGAGGATAAATGAAATAAAACTTTATATGAAATACGGTACAAGTTACTTTTTACAGGCAAATTTCTGGTCCTTTTTTTGCAATATTTGCTCCTGAAAGTAAGGTTAATGAGTGTTCAATGTAAAGGAAGAGAAGTACTATTCCAAAATACTACAACAAAGAAATGTATTGCTGTTGAACCAAACTCCAATTTGAAATAATTAATCAAGAAAAAAAGAAAGAAAACAATAACTATCTAAACCAAATGACTGCTTCTCTCTCTGCTCTTACCCTTCACATCAAAGAATTCGATGTTCTTATCACAATGCCTTGGTTGAACTGCTATTATAACAAATGCTCTTTCTTATACAAGTTGTTTTGAGAATCAGTTTACCATTTTCAAATATTTATCTGGGATGATCATCTCCCTTCTATCTTCTGTTTTTGTTTTGGCAATAGTTATTTTGAACCTCATCTTTTACTGGGTAATTCCATTTGCTTTAAAGTGACAAAATAAATGACTTTCATGTAATTAGAAAACACTTCCTCTCAGGCGAATTTACTTTCCTTTACATGAGCAGATGGACAACGTACACAAACCTTTGCCTTCGACAATATCACCTCTTCACAAAAATTGCCTCAGTTTTAAGCTTTTGGTTTATTAAGTTACTGGATGACTGAATCACAATCTTTTGTCAATACTTTTGGCAAGCAATACTGCCAAAGATGTGCTTGTAAAGAAGGACTAACTTTTCAGCATAGAACTGATGAGCAGTTTCTTCTATACTGTCACTGATCTTTCATCAGTGAATTCAGTCTCATCTTCTTTTACAGATAATATGAAGGATGAAACTCATCAAATGGCTATTGTTATTCTCCATCACAACTGATACTGAATAAGTTGTAACAGCCAGGTTGACTATCAAAGGATTTTAATTATTCAAAAGAATATTGTGCAGTTATAAAATAAATTACTTGAATCGCAACATAAATTACTCTTCTTAATCTGTGCTGTGATTCAATTAATTTATTTTAAGTTTCAGACTTAAAATGCTAGACTAATTGTGAGCTTTCTAATTTTGTATCCTCTCAGTAAGAGACCTTGCCATCAGAACTTTTTGTTGTTGTTTGCAGCCAGCTATTTTTCACCTATAACAAAACATCAAAGTAATATATCTTGAGGTTTTTCTGCTTGCTTTTGTCCAACCCCACTACCAGCATTCAAGATGCTATTCATTGGGGAATTACTAGAATACTTCTTTTCCTGATCAGAATAAACAAAGTAATCCAAATTGCAGCATTTTTTTTTTCTTCTTCTCATAGATTTCATGCATCCTTAAACAAATCTGAGATTATCTGCCTTAAACTGTACAGTTATCTTCACTTTCTGATGTAGGCAATACTTCATTTCCAATAGAAATTAATAGTTTATGAGATTCCAATCAAATCTGCTCGGCATGTTCTTTATTAAGATATGCTATTATGGTTACATCCATTTTATGCATAGAAAAACTTTCTTCTATCTCCAGAGAAAGTTATTCTTTTATTATATGCATCATCATAATGAATTTTTTTTAATGTACAATATTATTATGGTGTGCTATTCGAGCTTTTCTATCAAGCTAGGTTTGGTATCAGAAGACTTACATTGACATTCATTGAGATTGGGTCTTATATTAGTTCCTACTTTAGCTCTTTTTTATTATTATTATTATTATAAGCCTAAATAAAAGAGAATTAGCAAGAAGGCAAATCACTCATCCGCTACTTTATTTAAAGACTGACTGATCAGCAATTTCAAATACAAACACCTGACATTTGACAATATCTATACTCAAGTTTTGGTATACTGTAACTTATCTAGTTCAGATTAGCAACAGTCATTCTTGTAGTACAGTAATATCGGTGTACTGTATTTTTATTTTTAAGAGCTTTCTTATGACTTTTCCTAATGGTTGTTGAATAAGATGAGTGACAAGATCATATGACCAGGTAACATTCAGATAACAGCAGGCACAGATAGCAAGATTTATCAATTCTGTTTTAAAGGGCAAACAGAATGATTGAAAGATAAACTGTTAGTAGATTACAAATGTACGAGATTTATGTAAACATTTCTTCCCCTCCCCTCCTCTTTATCATCAATGGCAGATGAACAAACAATATTATTTTATATTAGATAATAGAAACGAATGAAAGGATTCAGAAATGAAAAGTGGAAAGGAAAAGTTCACTAAAGCCTAAATATTTACCAATAAAAGCAACTTTTATCTAAATATTAAAAGAAAATATTTACTAGTTAAGCTTTCGTAAATCAGAATGAATTAACAATAACATTATAAATAACAAATAAAATTAACTAATTTTATGTCGAGAACTTCAAATGAACAACAGTGCACATTGATCATTTAAGGGAAAAAGATCATTTCTAAATATGTGGAAGACTATGATAGATATAGAACATTCATTCAGATGATAATCCTAAAAATCTTCAACTTATAATAAAAAGTTAAGAAAGTAAATAAAACTGATTGTCCATTTCCCCCATATTTGTTTTCAGACTGAGTAGAATTGATATGGGTGTGAAATGGTTTTTTCTGCAATGAGAATTAACTGCACAATGAGTGAAAATATAATTCATTTGTTCACAAAACCTTGTACAGTGCAACTTGGATAATTCGAACGTCTTTAATTCGAAATCATGGTTAATTCGAAGATTTCTCTTAGTCCCATGAATTTCCTATTAAATCAATGTTAAAAAATCATGGATAATTCGAAGTTCAACTTCCTTAATTCGAAGTTTTTTATAAAAAATTTCGAACCATAACGACTTTTCGGCGTTTCATCGTTAAGAAATTCGACACGTGACAACTGAAATCCCCTTCCCGCCACCGTTCGACACATGACGCCAGTTGACACGTGACGCTTCAGATGTTATTCGAGCTTCCTGCTGTCAGTGTCACCATGTCTTTCAGTAAACCACGCGTATACAAGAAGTTAACGATCGCTGAAAAAGTCGCCGTCATTCGCGAGGTGGAAAAGGATGTGAAGAAGAAATGCCAAATCACCAACGAGTACGGGATAGCGCCGAATTTCGTCGGTAAATTGAAGGACAAACCTGAAATTAAAGTTAAAAGATGTAACTTGTTTAATTCGAAGTCTTGGATAATTCAAAGTTTTGTAGTGGTCCCTTCAGCTTCGAATTATCCAAGTTGCACTGTATTTCAAATTTATAAGAAAGTACAATATAAAAACCATAGCTAGATCAACATCTTTATGAAGCTCTTAGTTCTGATTAACTAAATTAGTCAATATGAAAATTCTGCCCAATACTTATTTCATTAAATCCTACAATACAAACGACGCCATACAACAGCAAACTTGTTCCTGCACTGCAACTGTCAAGTAACAACTAATCATCTTCTTCTCTATTGTTATAGAAATATATACAATAAAAACAATGGTCTTAATAACTTCAGTCATATATTTCTGTCTCAAATCTCTATTAAGCCAGAATTCAGCAGTTCATTATCTATTAGAAGAGAGCAGGTTTTAGCATGATGCTTACATATATGTAATATTATCATAAGAAAAAAATATAGTGCACAATTGCAGGTTTTATAAGCAGCAATACCCACTACCAATGGAAACAAGTTCCTTAACTGCTGAAATCAAATATGATAAGATTTTTGACAAAGACTGTAATGCTGAGCTTTAATAATGAACATCTGTTATTATTCTTATTAGCTTGGTTGTGGTTTTGAAGTAGGTTTCCATTAATTATAGTAATTCAGAATTCAGCTGAAATTTTAGGAAATCTTTCTACAACTTATCTCTTGCAATTTTCAATCCCTTCCAAGGCATATAGGTAACAACAATAGACAATACTGTTAAATCAAAATAATAATAATAATATCCCTTATCAAAACTGTTTTTAAATTACTAAAACCTGAATATCACAAATTCTTTTATTTCCTGCTATAAAGAATTGTAAACTTTAATACTATTTTAATTCTTATATTTGAAGCTGCTTTAGTCTTAATCTAATCAGTCATTTTAAATTCTTGGAATCTAAGAAACCATGATTTGTAATTCTATAAAACACAGCAACAAAGAGCTATTTTTATTCTTAATTAACAATATTTTCATACTGAATGTTTTCAATACTTATCTAATAAAATAACAGCATCATACTGCTCAATCTAAACGTTAATTATGAACTTCATAAAAAAATTGTACAACAAAAGTAACATCTTCATGGCAGTTAGAAAAACATTCTTCATTAGTGTAGAAAAGAGTGTACTTTTACATTTTAGTGTTAACAGAAGGTCATATATATTTTGCTACCATCAGTTCATTAATATCAGCTCATCTTACTTCACCAGTACAAACTCTTATATAATTTTACTTTAAGTGGGTTTTCTCTTGCTAAAATTAATATTGTTGTATGGTATCATGACATTATTAGTTTTAACATTAGAAAACCTTAGTGTCAAGAAGTTCAGAAGGAAAATCTCAAACAGTGCTTCTAAGTTGAATAAGCATTAAGGCTAAATGACTGCTTTAAGCTTTGTGGCTTTCAAAAAAGTGGCCGATTATATTGTAGCACTAGAAAATTAATTGTAATTGGATCAATACTTTTTGATTAGAATAATTATTTACTGGAAATCCTAATTGATATAGAAATAATATCAGGATTTCCTTGGTTTCTTTCAAAAAAGTGAAATTTTCTGGACTGACTGATACTGGAATTTCTCTTCTGCTATACTGTGGGATATGCTCATCATTGGACCATTCCTATCACAACTTCAGTATGACAAGACTTCAAACAACCGACAATTCAACCGTGCATACCCACACACATATACACAATGCGATCAAATTATTATGACCTTCCTTGGTCCAGTGGAATAACCCACATTCAACCATCATGTGAACAGATAACAAGACTCCTACAAATAAATTGGAAGGCAGTAGCAGATACTGCTGCATCAGTGTATTGGAAAAGCTGGTGATTTAAAGGATGTGGAATGATCATATGCAATATTTTCATGTCAGTATGACTGGTGAACTGTGCTGCTATTTCCGTGCAGCTTTTAATAAGGTGTTGACATGGGGATTGCTTTATCCAACTCTGAATGGCCATTGAGGGCATCTTTGTCCATCAAGAATGGTGTCTGCTAACAACCATATGACTACATATGATTATCAACCAAATAACCAGGGAATATAATCAGAGGCCAATCCTTTGTGTGTCACAAATTATTGGTTACAGAACCCTTTTTTGTATGGACCTCTGAAACAGATATCCACATCCAGTACCCATGTTGTCAGACAAGCATCGGCAAAAAGTGTCTTTACCATTGAACCATGGTATATTGGTAGAAGGTTGCCTTTTCTGAAGAGTCATGATTATAGCTATTCCAGGTGAATGGATGGTGCCGAATCAGACTGACCTCCACACCATGATTTGGTTCTGACACTACAGTCCCCTGCAGACAGGACGATGGTGGTGTTATGATTTGGAGAATGCTTCTGTGATACAACCCTAATACAGGTTGAAGGCTCCCTTGATGCAAGTGGCTGTTCGTCCATCTTTTGTAGATCAAATGCACCATTTTACGACAACAATTTTGAAGGAGTCAATGGTGTATTAGAACAGAATAATGTACAATGTCATGCCATATGGTTTGTGCTCGAATAGTTCATTGAACAAGAGGATGAATTCCAGCTTATGGATAGGTATCCTTGTTTGCCGGATACAAATCCAAATGAACACCTTTAGGATCTTAAGGACAGAGGAATTTGCTATTTGAATGCACCACCAAGAACTGTGGCCCTGCTATGGGAGGCACTCAACAAACTGGCATGACATATCTCCACGTATCTTCTGGATTCTCATCGAGCATCTGCCTTTATATATAGCCTTTGTTTTGGTTGCAAAAGTGGGATAATATCCACTATAAGGTTTAGTCATAATAATTTGATTGCACAGTGTAATTTGATTACCTATGTAATCAAACACTGATTTCTAAACGTTAAGAATTTGTTAATACTGGGTGATCATAACTAAAGTATCCTTATTCAATATTGTCTAGAATGATATGTAGCAGTCCAAATGGAAAATGTGGTAAGGTCATATTTCAGGTTGTGTGGCCAACATTTCCAGAAAAAACAAAACAAAATAGTACCAAAAGTCACTACAATGCCACTTGTGGCACTTGCAAGCCACAAATATTTCATGTGTAAAAGACACTCATGCTATATGAGATACTGCCTTAGCAATGCAAATAAAACTGCTCAATGTGGTCCCCATTCTGAAGGTGTGAAATCTGAAGGCAATGAGCAGTGTATTCAACAGCTGATTAAACTGATTCACTGTGATGCTTCTCTCATGCAGTGTGATACTGACTTTCAAGGCTAGCAAATTTGCAACTTTCCCTCAATACACCATACTTTTTAGGTGTCTCCACAACAAGAAATAGCAAGGATTAATACCTTGAGAACAAGGTGACCAGGTGGTAGTCAACGCACGACTAATCACTCTGTTCTCGGTGAAATGTTGTCATAGAAACTGCTGCACACAGAATCCAATATGTAGAGGCACTTCATCTTGCATGAAAATGGTTGACTCTAGGCATTGCCGTTGGGATATGACAAAGATGTTTAACATTTCCGATATATCTGGGCTGTCAGAGAGCATGTGACAGGGCCATTGTGAGAAGCTTTTTTGAACAGGCTAAGGATAAATGTGGCTGTGAATCCACAGCAGACTAAGTTTCGGCAAATGCAGTGGAACCTGCTGGAAAACATGAAGGTTGTCCACGTCCCAAATGTGACAGTTATAGGTGTTCACTCCTCCACTGAGATGAAAATGTGCATTGCCACTCTGCAAGATCATGGCCACAACTTCTCCACTTCCATTCTGGCAAAGAAGGCTAATGCAAACATCAGTCAGGTTTCCCTGTCAGTAGCAAGACCCTGCTATGCCTTAACAGTAACCAAGTATCAGATTCTGTCAGTAGCAAGCAACTGCTGGTTGTGGTTGACCTTAAACAAATAGCAATGCACCACCAGTCTCAGTACCTTCCACACTGTGTCGCAGGATACATCCAACAGCTGTGACACTGCACATGCGCTACTGGAGTCTGCAACATTATTCATTGACTGTCTAACAATAGTTGTGGTAACATCTTCAACAACTTGTGAAGTGATAGCTTTGTGCCCTCAACCAGGTTGAATTCTAGATGTCCAGGTTCCTCGAATCGAGTGATCATTCTTCTGAGAGCTTGTCAATGGTCTTTGGTGGAATTCCTGAAGTGAAGCCGCAGCACTGCATTGTTTTCAGCTTCACAAGTAACGAGTGTTCCAGCAAGATGATGGACATCGTAGATAATACGAATCTCATGCAGCAGTTGTGGCCGCTTTTATCAACACATGAACTTGGTTTATGCAACTGAATACGTGCGCTTCTGCAAATGAAACTGTATTCATTGCTTGCAGTGCCACAAGTGACATAGTGGTGACTTTAGGTACTAATCTTTGTTTTTTAAATGTTGACAGCATGTCCTGAAATATCACTACCAAATTTTGCTCTATTTGGACTGCTACATATCGCTCTAGATAAGTGTTGAATAGGGGTACTTTAATTATGATCCCCTGGTATTTCAAAAGCCTGTTGATCTTCTCTTTCAATCCCTGTTTACTGCTTTGTAAATGCTCTTGAAGTATTTAGAGAAGATAGTGAAAATCCAAATCCAAATACATTTCAAAATTATTTAAAAGAAAAATGTATTTTGGATTAAGTAAGGACATTTCATTAGGATCTGGTAAAAAGTACCTTAAGTAACTGTTTATGGGTAAGCATTTCTAAATCCCAGTCCTCCTACAATCATAAAGCCTTTTTCAAGGATATTTGAGTGTTGAAGTTTCTGGTTCTGTTCCATCAAATGAAACATTAACTTGCTCTGGATGGCTATTCTATCTACATAAAGACTAATGATCTGTTCTCTCTTTCATATATATATATATATATATATAAGTATAGAGAGAATCAGGGCTCATTAGTCTGTTTCCTATTAGTCATTTTTCAAAAGTGAAGTGAAATCCAAAGTGCTAAGAGCAGCAGGACCTCCCACCCAAAAAAATGGGAGGTTCTACTTTCCAACAAAAAAAAAAAAAAAAAAAAAAGATGCATACAGGCACAGATGTAGAGCTGTGCTCTGTATTTTAAAGAGTTTGTTACATAAGAAATAGGGCTTATTAAACACTGGCTTCAAAGAATAAAAGCACTTTCTATGAAGTTTTTGTTATATTGTGGAAACAGATGTTAACAGCCGTGCAGCTGATGAGAGGTTCTGATCCTGACATTTAACATCTAAAAGTATATCTATAAATATATGTCTTTCATCAGAGTTTCCACCTTAAATCTTTCAGAAGAGAATCTTTGTGATGTTGTTTATATCTGAGGGAGTAATCATGCTTGTTGAGCTATTGTTCAATTTACATTTAATCAAGTGGCTACTTCTGCTTATGTTCTGCCAGCAATATCCAAAAATTAATTTCTGTGAAACTATATCTCATTCAAGAAATCTTGAAATCATCCATTGGTAATTTAGAGAACAAATGAAGAGCAGTTGTAACTAAGCTTCTAATAAAACAGCTTAGTATACTGTATCTGGAAGAAAATTATATTAATTTACTAAAGGTGTATGCATTTAATGTCATATTTTCTACACAAACACATGAAATTCATTTTTATCATTGGATTTTTACAGTATCACAAATTACTAATATACTCGGCTTTTTTTTTTTTTTTTTGGGGGGGGGGGGGTTTCTGATGAGCTTTGTGACATAATTTTTACCATACCAGTACTAAGATATAAATAAAAGAAAGAAAAAATAATCTAAACACTATATCATTGGAATATATCAAAAAGAAATGGTTTAATGTGTCCATCAAATTTCACGAATACAACAACTGCTATATTGCATGTAATAGCTACAACAGCGTGCCATCTTCAACATGACCTACTTTTGGCAGACTTCTTAAATCCTAAATGAGATTCAGTTTCTTATGACATGTTGACTCCACTTTTTATATATTTATTGATTTTCATAACAGTTTTATTACGTTTTCATTTATTCTGATTAAAATAATATTTTTTTCCTGATTATACCAGTATAAATGCATATTTTGATCTATTCAGCCACATTTCTGAATAATTTTGGTCAAAGTTACAAGGAAGTTTTCAAATCAAGGCCAACTTGGGCATAAATGATGAGTAAAAATTATTTATACTTGCCAACATGATTAAATGAAAGTTAACCCTTTCTGTTTAAGTCTGGGTAGCACACAAAACAAAATTTTAGTGGACTTTTAGCAAATAGCATATCTGAGATGATTTATTATTTATAATATCTTTATAAAGCTTCCAGTCTTCTATCATTTCTTGGGGTTCTCATTTTTCTCCCTCAAATTCATTATCAGTAAAGTCAAAAAATTAATAGCACTGCAATCCATATCACTTTTATCAGGAATGTTTTCATTTTCACTCTCATTAAAAACCTCTCACTAAATACTTTTCATGCAACATATTTATTGTATTTTTATTCAATCATATATCAAAAACAAACTGCAAATTAGCACACATCATATTTGCCTGAATACTTTGTTGGCAAATGACTTTCAGCTTCCTTCCCTCAGGGATCATTTGGTGTGGTAAATTTTGATTTAGTCAAAAAAATATATGACTGTCATTTTGATAAACATTAAGAAAGCCTCCAAGAAGTTATTAGCAAGCATTTCAAATTATATAAATGCCAAATCAGTATCTGCATTGTGGTGGCTGCAATTGTGGAGTCATTGCAGCTATCAGTATAATATTCTTTGACTACAATTGTGGAGCCATCATAAGGAAGGGTTTAAGTTTTTATGTGCCTACAGGGAATTGACGGGACAGTATGAAGTTGGATTTTTTTTTTCCTAAGCATGCTTTTCATTTTTAGTATCTACTGATTATTGGGTCAATCATGAACATAATGATTGTTTAATGTTTGTAAAATGACAAATGATTTTTTATTCCATCAAATTTCTATGCTTGGGAAATGCATGAAACAATTTGTATACCTTCTGGAAACCTGCATAAGAGGTATTAATTCAATAAATCAAATTTGAAATTCACTTGGTTATAATCTAAAAAATAATTCAAATTCCCTTCCAAAAAAAAAAATATGACTACATACCTTCATAAGACTGTGGAGTAGGAGTCATTTTGGCAGAGTTGGAGTTGCATTTGATAATATTTCTGTAGTCAGAGTTTAAAACATTTTTTTTCTGACTCCACAGCCCAGCTTACTGATAACAGGTGAATTAAGATTTTCAATGCAGAGCTTAACTATAGATCACTGAACAGTAAAATCTAAATGCACTGCACTAATAAACAATATAATATTACTAGGTCAATGAAAATAAAAACAAATTTTGGAATATAAGATTTCAGACATTTTCTGCAAGGATGACTGCATTTATAAAAACAGAATATATAAACAAACAAAAACCAATCCCTAAAAGTAAAGGAGCTATGATATGAGATGTTATAAAAGCTTTAACAAGGT
>JAFIDM010009631.1:105202544-105233470 GCA_023159025.1 Thereuonema tuberculata
GAAATTATGTTGAATCATCTAGTCTTTGTGTCTTTAATGGGTTTAAATTTCTTAAGTGTGAGTGTAAGTGTGTGTTTTTCCTGCTAGTAATAAATGGCAAATTAGCTATTTACTTCTTCAGTTACACTTTGTTTTACATTATAAAATCATTCAAGATTTACTTTATCAATGCTATATTTTGTCCTTCCTATGCTTTCAGTAATTAGTTTTCTCAAATTAATTACCTGGAAACAAATGGAAATACTTTTCATCAAATATCTAATGTATCTTATCCAGACAAATTCACATCTTTTAAACTTCACTGCTTTTTCAGATCTTTTTCAGCAAAGGAAAAACATTATTCAGAATAACAATAATACTTGTGTTAAATATGCTTGAATATGCAACATCATACATTTAGATGGGTGCAATTAGAAAACAGTGAAAGATAAAAGTAACATTTATACAGAAACTTACAAAATAATTAATACTTTTTATGTATATTTAAAGATTTTGAGGCCAAAATTATAACTCCAGTAACTAGTAATCAGGGTTCTGAGCTGTCCATAAACAACAGTAACATTGACCAATTAAAACTGTTATTTGACTGTTTTGATACACTGCACTGGCAATATAAATGAGTTCAAAGATCATACAGGAATGGATGATCTGTGTGTTCTCGGTACTATCAATTTGAGATATGCATATATTTTAGAGTCAAATGTTGACATATTGGTTCACTATTGGGAATTGGCATATCTTACAATATTTGGTTGCAGAAATGTTCCCTGTACAATGGAGAATATTCTGGCATACTAATATTTAATATCTATCTACCATTCTATAGCAAAGACATGAATGTAACTAATTACTGACGGTGATTTGTCTCTTCACTTTCATATCAAACAATCAATTAAAAGAATCATCTATGAATGATTGGTAGTTTAAGATGCTAAATACCCGGAGTCAAAAAGTCAGACATTCAGGTCAAGTTATGGAGTTTCACCGACTGTTATCTTATGCTTTAAACTGCAATAGTTTTGGCATCAAAACTATAACAATGATCAATTTATTCATTTTAACAACTAAAAATAATGTTATCTTGATTGAGAAAAAGAAAGGCTAAGGGTTTGCAAATTGGGAGTTTAGTTTTCTTCAATTTTCTTCATGTCAAAGTTCATGTTCAACCTTCATGCTGATCAGATTTATTAAACCAAATGAATTATTTTGTTAGTAATGAAATTTATCAGGAGTACAAATGAAAAACCGCCATTTCCCAATAGATGGCGCTAGCAAGTAAATGCTGGTCAGAAATGGCGGATCAGAAACGTCGCATGGTAAGGTTAGGCATCTATCAACAACTCCTCATCATTAGATCTGTGAATTTTTATCGGCATCCTATACTTTTTTGTGCATGGATAGGTCGAAGTTTGAGCCAAATAAGCGTCATTTGGGGTTGCTTTTTGCCTTCAATTCAAAAAAATCTGCGGCTGAGGTACATCGAATGATTGTAGAAACTTATGCGGCTGATTGAGGCTGCTATTAGTGAAAGAACGTGTCGCGAATGGTTTCAACGCTATAAAATGGGTGATTTCGGTATGGAAGACAAGAAACATCCTGGACTGGTGAAAAAGTTTGAAGACACAGAATTGGAGGCATTACTGGACGAAGATTCATGTCAAACACAAAAAGCACTTGCAGATTCATTGGGCGTGACTCAACAAGCCATTTCACATCGTTTGCAATCCTTGGGTATGATGCAAAAGCAAGGAAATTGGGTGCCATATGAGTTGAAGCCTAGAAACATCAAACGACGTTTTTTTTTTTAAGTGCGAAAAGCTGCTCCAAGGACAAAAAAGGAAGGGTTTTTTGCGTCGCATTGTCACTGGGGATGAGAAGTGGTAATCCAAAGCAAAAAAAATCGTGGGGATACCGCGACCATGCATCAACAACGATGGCCAAGCCAAACATCCATGGCTCGGCGTGGTGTATTGTGAGCTGCTGCAACCGGGTGAAACCATCACAGGAGCTCGCTACCGAACACAACTAATGCAATTGAGCCGAGCATTGAAGGAAAAACGGCCGGATTATGAGCAGAGACACGACAAAGTGATTTTGCTGCACGACAACGCTTGGTCACATGTTGCTCAGGTGTGAAAACCTAGCTGGAAACACTGAAATCGGAAGTCCTACCCCCCTCCCGTATTCTACAGACATCGCCCCTTCCGTTCTTATGAAGAAGCCAAAAATTGGGTCGATTGATGGATCGACTCAAAAGACGAGCAATCTGTATGCTACCAGAAAGATGGGAAAAAGCTGTGGCTAGCGATGGACAATATTTTGAAGAATAATTATGTAACCATTTTCCCTCAATAACGGCTCAAATTTTGAAAAAAACAAACAAAACAAAAAAAAAATACTGTGGTTTTTCATTTGTACTCCTGATACTTTTGATAATTCTGAATTAAAATAAAGAGTAACAGTTTAAAAATGATAGATAACCTAATACTGTTTCTTTTTTGCCACCTTCAAATGTAATATCAATGCATCATCTACGCAATTTAATAAAACTGTTTCTTAAATTTCTTCCAAGTCAACAATCACATTTTACAATATAAAGCCTCATCTTGCAACCAACATTACTTTCAACTTTCACTCGCACTTTATCTTGATGAATTTAGGGTGCAGAAAGTTACTTTTAAAAAGCAACCAGGATGCAGTTCTAGTAACTTTATAATAATTTTTTTCCCAAAAGGAGCAGTTACTTAGTAACTTCAAGAGTTACTATTCAAAACGGGCTTACATAATTAGACAAGTATTTTGTTCATAGATAGCTTTGGAATTAAGAATCATCGGAATTCAGTTATTAAATAATGATGAGATTGTAAGAGCACAAAAATCCTGTAAAATATTGATTTAATATTCATATTCATTTAACAGATAACTGACTGACTAAATTTGTCTTATAAAAGATCTATTGTAAAATAAACAGCTACTTTTCGGAACATTAATGATCTTGTTTGTTGTTGCGAAGTTATTTCAGAGTTCAGATATGTATCAAAAGCAAACATTCTCTTAAAATAGTCATTTGCACAGGGGCAGCTTAAGGCCCATGCGACCGCACGGGGCGCCGATGTTGGGGGTGCCAGAATGTGTATAGAAAATGTAGTGTTGAAAATGGGAATTCGAACAATGAATATGTATTTGTGATAATCTGACAATGATCAGTTTCGATACGAATGGAAAAATATATAATATTGTTATTGAACCAAATCATGCTCAACAAAAAATGATTATCATTGTTACATTATACAATGCTTTGAAGAAGAATGCGCAGAACCAGCAATGGATCTAGATCTCAAAATGATTCATATCAACTACCGCGAGCCACCTACCGTTACCCTCCCTTGAGATAAACACTTGGACTCATCCAGGGTGCCAACGCTATCACCGGCACCACGCACAACAAATCTGTCATATCAGACGAGTTCGAGTTGGTCACTAATTAGCGTTTGCATAGCTAATTATGCTATCATGAGTAAAAGCTCATTATTGTGATTCAGTAGTCATAAAATTAAGTTTTAAGAGTGAAATATTAATAGTGTGAGTGAAATCCAAACTCATTCAAACATGTCAGATAAAAAGAAACATTCTGGGGCTTACTACAGAAAAGCGAGAAAAGTTATCATTAACGCATTAAAATACAAGTAGATACTAATAGAAACTTATGTAACTTTCTACGTAATTTCTTTCAAAATACATACAAGTTTTTTGTTTTTTTAATTTCAATCATAAAAAGTGTGCAGAATTTCTTTGAACCTGGCCCTTTTTTATCATGTTCAATGCAGTGCATATAGTATTGGCATTCGACAAACGAAATGCAAACGATTCTAAGCAATTCATGTATAAGTAATTAGAGAAGAGTATAAAAACCCTTTTTTATATCTCTATTTTGGCTGTACATGTCTTTAAATATTTCACTGCAAAAGAATTAAGCTAAGGTGAGCACTGAAACATTTATTAAGGGACTCTGGTGATGATTTCTTCTGTAGCACGTATTTTCTCCTTCTTACAATACATTATTTCAAAGATTGTGTGTCAGATGTCGTACAGTGGTCATATGATATCTAGATACAGCACATAAATGGCGTCAGACCATTTTCCTTTGTATATGTCATGTTAGTTTTTTTTCCCCCGAATACAAAATGATTAAATATTATGTTCTTCTAACTTCTATGGAAACATGTATGAAAATTATACAAGTATTTCAACTAATGGTTTCATCTATTTTTGACTCCACAGTAAATAGAGGAAACTGCTTTATTTTTGTACGTTACTCCTTCCACCAAAACACATATTTTGATTCTGCCAACAAATGCAAAGTTACGTTTAGTGAAAGATAAATGGATAGGCTTCTTTTTTAATGCTACTATTTAATTAATTTGAGTTTTGGAAAAAGTTGACATGAATCATCACTGAACTTAGTGAATTTTTTTTAAATTTTTAAAGAGATTCTGTTTTACTTCTTATCTTTCTCATTCTGACCCCTTGGTGACAATCTGCTCTATGTGCCATTAAATGATTAAAAAGTTACTGTTAGTGCTGTTAGCATGGAAAGAAATTTACTAAAAGTAATCTAGCAATTTATATTGCATGTTTCGATCAAAGTAATGACTAGTAATGCACATCCGTTTGTTACTGTAGAACTGATAAATGTAACAGTGTTATAGTTTTCTTTCTTTCTTAAGTAATAGAATTACAAGTAATACATTATTTTCAAACCCTGGTGAAATTTTGATAAAATGTCAAACTAAAAGTTTTACTGTTTATGAATAAACAGAAGTAAACCGAAACAACTAAAAACTTTATATTTTGGTTTATATTTAACTTGCAATTGAGTCTGTTCATGTTATAATTCCATATATTTTATATATTGAATCTAATTATTAGATATATTTTTTAAAAAGATGGGAGAAAATAGGAATAGCTGCTTAATTTTAAACCTGGATGTGGTCCACAAATATGCTATACTCACACTGCCTTAGATGTAGCCAGGTAGATGTGTGTGTTCACATTCTGTGAGTGTATGGGTCATTCTCATGAAAAGGGACAACCATGTTACTTTCCTACAAATGCTTTTAAAAATTATTTTTCTTTCTTAATTATGTTGTTGTATGTATTAGGTAATTTTTACTGTAAGTTCCATCAAAAATTATAAAAATCGAATACTTAATCTTTTTAAAACTGAATCCAAACTACCCCAAAAGTCAACTCCATGTTGTGAACTGAACATGTTTTCTTGTACAGATGATTACTTGTCTTATAAAACACAGCTTAATATCTTAATTACTTATATTTTACCTAATAATAGGAATAAAAATACATAATAATCGTTTTATTATATTTTTTGTGGTTGTAAATATTTTTTACAATGTATCTGTAATCCTGGATTCAGCATTAACTCTGTAGGGAAATGTTAATTCTATAAAATCTAAACTGAGGACAACTCTTGACTTTAGCTAATGATCATGTGATGAAGCCATGTTGTTTACCACTAGTACAGCATTATGAAATGAATAATGATGTTTTCTGCTGAGTTCTGTGGATTACAGTTCTCATAATTAGGCGATTACATTTATTACCCATCAACTCCATGTACATATAAAATCAATCTTAAAATAATCCACTTTTGCTTGTATAATAAATATGCAAGGAATTATCTGTATTAATGACACTTAATTTTAAGTGTGATCATCCTAACTTCAAAATTAATCTAATCAGAGCATATTAAGCAGAAATTCATCAACTCCGTGGAATTCTGTAGCATTTTCGGACCATGAAGTTGATGTAAAGTCCATGGTGTTGATTTTTTACAGTTTTCTTTCTCCTGTAATGTTTAAATAAAACTGATACCAAACAGAGGAATGTATCATAAATATTTTAGTTTTTGGTGTCTTTACTCAGTGATTCTTCTGAAAATGTTTTTAGAGAATGAAGAAATCCTGTTGAAATCCTATACGAGTTAATATATATTCATGGTTTTTAATGACTTTTATTTTTTAAATAAAATATAATTTCGTAATTGAGTCCATTTTACTCTAAGTTATTCACCAATGAAACTTCTTTATATGTTTAAAAGTATATTCTGATTTTGATTAACTTTTTATAAAATTATAACATTTTATATAAATTTAAATCTGTATTGTAATTATCCCTTCCATGTGAACAAACAGCTTAGCCAATAAAAATATGTACAACAATCAAAAGAAAAGATTGTTTTCCTATGGTTGGTCAACTCTATGGATTATTTTTGGAAACTCCACGAATGATTAACTGTAAAGGTGAAAAAAAAAACAAAAAACAAAAAACAAATATAAAGGTTTAAAACAAATTTTATATAATTATTAGATATTTTCGATAAAAATTTAAAATGAAATTGTGAAAATAGAGAAATGCCCATGTTTTGCCTGTTTTGTCAACTCCATGGAGTTTATGCATCAACTCCGTGTCCGTAATTTTTTTACGTTAAGATTTTTTTCTAAATTAGCAAGTAAACTTTATTACTGGCATCATATTCTCTATATAAACCAGAAAAGGTACTAGAAAAAAATGGTAGGATTAAAAAATACAATGTTGAAAAAAAAACATCATCAGAAGTGAAAATTTCCCTTTTCGTGAGAATGACCCATATATAGAATTTAGCACAAAATTTGCTTCTGATAAAACTTGTTACAGCTAGTCTAAAAATTATTATTAAATATGCTTCTAATAGAAAGCTCATGAGATCTTTCAAAAAGGGAAATAACTTTTAGAATTGTCAAACTTGCAAACTTACTTTGGAATATAGGGAAAAAAACAAGTGAATATAATTTTGTACTAACGAATAAATTTAAGGGCGAGCCATAATAATAAAAAAAATAAAAAATAATAAAAAAGGAAGTACATTAATGTAATGAAAAATAAAAAAAAAGGTTGGAAAAATTTTTGATAGAAAAACAACAACAAAAAACCCAGTAGATATACGGATTCGAACCAACAACCTTCAGTATATGAGTTCGAGATCTTAAGCATCAAGCTATAGCTGACAACTGAAATGAAATGGTTGCATTCCCTAACATTTAAGCTAATAGCGGAAATCCAATAAAAAGAATGCCAAATATCTCTAACATCGGTGGGGGGGGGGGGGCATTGGCCCCCTGAAAATACCCTATTCCTATGTTGTTTGGGCCTCTGAATACATGGTGAAATTTGTCGATCTGACCTTTCGTTCGGGAGTTGTTAGATGTGGACAGACACAGACAGATGGACAGGACAAATGCAATAGCTCCCAAATGGGTCGCTAAAATAACAGAACTTAAGTTTCAGCATTTGCCCACCATGTCCACAAACTGAAGCTGAATATGATCTAAAGAAGATAGGAAGGATGCAGCCCAGCATTTCAAATACTAAATGTTATTTGAAAGATAACAGTTTTAGAAGAATAGAAGAAGGTATTTACTAATTATATGTTGAAGAGTGGTTCTCGATGTGCAAACTATAAAGAATGGCAAAAAATAAGAAAATTAATAACTATTGGGTTGTTTCATAATTATTGGCCGATTCTGATAAAAATAACAAAATCAGCAGTAACAGACAAAGAAGTACATTTTATTCAGAAAAATATCTGTCCTCGGCATCAATACACTGTATCCAAAGTGTTTTCAGTGCAAAATTGCCACGGTGGCAGAAGCTGGTATCAAAGTGGTCTAAGAAATCGCTAAACGGCATGAATCACACCATCCTGGCTAGCGGGCAGTTTCCCCTCAAGAAGTTGTCCAATGGCAAAACTTGTGAAATTCTGAAAGGGCCAAGTCTGGTGAATACGGAGGGTGAGGGAGGACCTCGTACCACAAGGCGTTCATTTTTTGCATGCTTCCAAGAGAGGCATGTGGTCGTGCTCCATCTTGCAGCAGTTTGGGACCCATACGATTAATGAAAGATGGTTGTTTGTTGCATAATATCTGATGACATTTGTTTAGCTGAAGGCAGTACATGGCAGTTGTGATGTCTGGCCACATGGCAAAACTCATGAAGCACAACACTCTCGGCAGATCACCACACAGAGATCAAACCTTCTGTGTGTGCAAGTCTGATTTGGACATTTGTTTCGGTGGTTCCACATTTGTTTCGAACAGTGCTACTGCACTGTTCACTTTCTGTTGTCAAAAAGCACCCGTTTTTCATCAACTGTAAGAATCCAACTCAGATAGAGAGTGCTAGCCTCATGTGTTTGGAGGACAATGCATGTTTCCAGGCACGGTATCTGTTGGTGTTCGGTGAGTTTGTGTGGATCCAAGGTATCCAGTTTTTTCCTTGTCCACAGCTGCCAGGTGTCTAAAAACTGTCGTTGGCGACACGGAAAGTGCGGCACTAAGTTGACATAAGTTGAAAGTTGTTTTTCTTCCACTTTCTGCCTTAACTGTACCATATCACACACACCGAGATGACCGGCTCCTGGCTTATGGTTAATGTCAACATCACCGGTACGGAACTTTGAAAACAGTCTACGGACAGTTCTGTCACTCGTCATGCCGACATCCCACGTTTTATTGACATTGGCAACCGTTTTGGACACATTATGTCCAACTTCTTCATAACAACAATATTTCAAGAACCTAATCGGTTCCCTTTCTCAAGTTTACTGGAAGGAAAAGAAATACAACATCTCTTCTTCCGAAAATATTTCGGAATAATAGCTTACATGAAATTTGAAGATTAAACCTGTGTATCATAATAATCAAAGAACGTAAAACCTTCTGTATGATGCACATATCATTATTACAATTTATTATTACAAACATTATTATAAATAAACAATTTTCTATATTTCAAACATAAATTTTCCATATTTTAACTACATATCTTCCATAATAAATGTCCAAATTCTCCATTCAACGTTTTGATATAAAACAAAATATAAAGAAGTTGGAGAATAAAGAAGATGAATAATATTATCAGGATAACTGTATTATTTATTCAAGACATTATGTCCAAGTTTGAGTTCGTGCAATATCACTAATCTCACTTCGCGCTGCTCCATCACGTCACAAATTGATTGATTTTACAAAAATAACTTTTTTAACATGTGGACTAAATCAATTCACTTTCCAGGAGCATTTGGTAGTTCCTATTACGATGCGTTCTTTATAACTGGCTCTGTAAGTTACTCTTGTCGGAATCTGCCAATAATTATGAAACAACCCAATATATATATTTATTTCTACTCTAATGAAAACACCTTGCATATCTGCATAATTTTGTTAACAGCAAATATATCAGTATTGAAAAATTTCAATTTTAGCAATTAAATATACTCTTTTTTAATAACGAAAATCATGAACATTTCTTTTAATGCAATACTTTCACAAACCCTTGTTTTTTTTTTTCTTCTCCCCCATCAGAAAGCAGTGATAAATAGATTATGCAAAGCTGTTAAATTTCACTTAGGTAGGTAGTCTTATCCTTCTCATTCTTACGATTTTTAGATATAAATCTCCAGGATTTAATCTCTTGATTAGGAGGATTAGCTCAAACAATATATGAACTTTCTGGTAAAAGAAAGTTGTTTTACTATTAAAATTAAGGCTTCTTAGTAATGGAAAATCTTGTTTATTTGCTGATTTCAACTTTCAAGGGTCATAAGTATGACAACAAAGGACATTTGGTGCCATTACACAATAATTAGTGCTCTAGACTATAATTGTTAGGTTCACAGAAATTCATTATACTGCAATTTTGGTACACTAAATCCAAATTGTCAATAATGTTTTAATAAATAAAATTCTTCAACACAACCTCTAAGAAATCCTTTTCAAAAAGACAAAAGGATAAATTTATTACTCCCATAGTTTAGGTTAAGAAACCAGTAACATATAGATTATTGTTAATCACTGCTGAAGCAACTATTTGGTGCCTGGTGCGAAATAGTTTCGACTGCACCTCTTTTATTGATGTTAGTCATGTAATACATATCAAAATAAATTAATGTATTCTTTTATATGAATTGGTTTCTTTATTAAACAGAAAATTTAAACATATAGAAATAAAATTCTATATTTCAAAAATTTCAGTAATTCAAAATTCTATTATTTTGTATAAATAAGTTAAGGTCTTGACAATGCCTCCATCGACATAGCACCTGGTGTGGTGGCACCACTTATAACGACCCTGCTGCGGTGCTGCTGTTTATGGACAAGTTCAGGAACATTGTAAATAACTGAGTGAATCATTGAGAGATATTTACAGTGATTTCTCACAGATATTAAGAATATTCATGCACAACTGTACTAGCAAACACATCTACTTCTGTATTCAAGACAAAAGCAAGAGATTGGAACAGAATGGTTTGCACAAAAAAGGAAGAAAAACATTCCCTGTTACCAATATTCTATGCTAGCATGCATCATGCATGCCAGACATTCACGATACAAAAGTAAAACTGAGAAAAGTAAAGAATGGGTTAACAGAAGAGTTGTGAAACTAAAACTCCAATAAAAAAAAAATAGTAGTAGTAGTACCACTATAATGATGGAATAGCAGAAAATTTTGTATCATACATGTAACTGCTAAAGAATACTGATAATATTGATGGGCCATGGATAGGCTTGTCATAAAAATGAGATGTTTTACTTTACGTAGAATCCCTTAAAGAGGGATGATTGATATCATTTGAGGGAAGAATTTGGAACAGTCCTCAGAGGGATATTGTATTCTTGAATTTCAGGAATACAGCTATTGGAAAAAATAATGCCTATAAAAACTACAGATGATAATGATAACGAATGTAGAATGCTTGAATGAAGAAAATGTGAATAGTATTAATTTGGAGCAAGACTTGACTTAGGACTATCAGCCAAGTAAGTACACCACATGGGGACGACCAGTAACCCACCATATCTTAACAGCATCTTTGAAATTGACAATAAAAATCCAAGCCAAATGTGTAAGATAGATTCATAGTACCAATGCTTAATGTTCCTAGAAAGATATTAATGGCACTAAGCAATCAATTTGCCTGACACATTTGGCAATATCTATTGGAGTTGAGGAATAATGATGCAAATGGGGCAGAATATCCAGTTTTCAAAGATGATTTTTTTATGTTGTGCAAGGCCCTAAGCATGTGTGGAATTGCAAGGCGCCTTTTCAGTAAGTTTTAAATAAGTGAAAAGCTTAATTTATTACTCATATATAGGAAACATGAAGCTCTATTTATTGCACAAATTCAGCCTTGACCTCAAACCATCCAATCATTTATCCATGAGGTGTGCTAGATAAAAACTTTAATTTTACCCTATGCTTAAAACTGCACCTGCCTATCTTTCAGAGGTGGAATGATAAATCGTAATGAACGATGATGTAAATGGTTGATGGATGGAATGAGATAATATCTGTGTGATAAATAAAGTTAAAGAGTGAACTGCTCGATGCAACATGAACATGTGAAGGAACTGAGATATAAAGGAATGACTTGAGAATTACCTAGTTGAAATATTCTAATCAATTGTGATGTCTGAAAAAAAAAAAAAAAAAAAAGAGTTAAAGATTGATGATTCTGGAACTTATTAAATTTACATTGAAGGCAGCTTTGGCTTTGTTTGATAAAAGTTGTAATTTTTTTCTAAAACTAATAGCAGAAACTGGAAACTGGCAGGTAATAAGTGTGTAAGTTCAGTTTTGTTGCAAAGCTACCAAGCATATTAAAAAGTATGGTTATGCAGATGTCTGAATAGAATCAGTAGAATGAGGTTTTACAAGACAGCCAGATGAGGAAGAAATAAGCAGGGACTTTGATAAATGAGGAGTCTGATAACCAAGTCTGTTTCTCATTGAGAGAAATTGAGAATTTCAGCCATAGTGGGACTCTAAAATTTGCATTTTGCAGGGAAAGAATAAGATATCTAATTGTGATATTCTAAGTCTTTCCAGAAAATAAAAAAATAAAAGAGGTAAAAGTACAGAGTATGGTTATCTGTGGAACTGTCTAATCAAGCAATTTTCCAGATATATATGAATATGGATCTGGTGAAGAAAACAGTTCATTAAGACTTATGTGATTGAATACATAAGGAGTCTTCTGCATACTTAAGTCAGAATTAATCATTATCATAAGCAACCCACAGCAAATCCTGGGAGAATTTTACAACTTCATTTTAAAGATAGATGTCTTGAAGGTCAATAAATGCTGACCAATAGCTGGCAATTCCATTATGAATTATATTTCAGAGATAAAAACATCTCTGTGGAGGAGTGATAAAGTATCAGTTATAGAATACCTGCCCTCTTTAGAACAAGGAAAAACTGATATTAGTCGCATACAATATACATGGCAAAAATAAATCTTACTGGTCACAAATTTCTATCAGAATAAGCTACTTTTAGAACATTAATTGTAATGACCATAGCCTCAAGACGAAGGGATGGGTGAGGATATCTGGAAGTTGATACTCTTGATATATAACTGTTGTCATCCATGTATTGGTAGAGATTAATGATCATGCTCTACAGCAAATATTCATTAATCTTGAGACAGGGATGGTTAAAATGGCAAAAGTGAATATTCAAATCATTTGATTGTATATCAATCAACCAGGGCACTGTTATCTTGATAAAAAGATAATTGGCTATGCTTGTAGATTTTACTCCTAAGGAATGTTGAGACAGAATACCTAAATGTTATGTGCCATGGCAATAAACTGAGCCTGGAAAAATTAATTGTTTAATTACCTTTGCACCATCAAATAAAGGATTCATCAAGAGTTTGATTTTGAAACATTTTAATGTTGAAATAAATAAATAAATAAAAAAAAAATAATTTTTCTTGCATTTTGCTTGTCTTTACAATAACTAGGTATTTCTGTTATGATTATCTTTCTATCATATTAAACTAAGAACCAATGCCTAATCTAGAATGTTCAGAAAACTTTCACGAGGAAGGTATCAGGTATCCAAAAAATGCACAGACAAGAAGAAAAGATCCTGACAGTTCTGCAGAAGAATCAACAAATGAACTACACAAAGATTGAGTGAAAAAATGAAAGCCTATAGTCAATGAAAGACAGGGTCGTGCCAAGCGGGGGTGCCAGGGTTGCACAGCACCCGGGCAGCACGTCTTGGGGGATGGCAAGCAGCCAATAATTTAGTTTATTAGGGGCGGCAACTTTTGCCTGGCAACCTGGCGCCAACATACCTTGGACCTTGGTGCGGCTCTGATGAAAGACACTAAATTTTGAAGATTTCTGAAAGATGTAAATAGGACAAACCTTAGTATATTCCTGCATTTTTTCTTTCTATCATGGGTAACTTAGACATTAGGAAGAACTGACTTAGGACCGATTGAAGGATCTTAAAAATAATGACTGAGGGCAACAGACAAATAAGAAAGAACAGAAAGAAATGGAGATATATTGTAAAAGCTTGGAATATGACATTTTTTAGCTGGTTTGGAATTGGAAGTTGAAAGTTATGTTACCAAATTAGTTACCATACTGCATTAATATACGAACAAGCCAAGTCATTTGCTTTATTCGCAAATCTTCAGTTTTGAGGCTAACATTTAGAACAATCTAGATAATACAAGAGTGGATACCAACTATGCATTACAATCAAAACTTTTACACTCACCTCTATTTCTACACTGGTAAGTATTCATTCACTAGGAGCTAGTTTTTGAATCTCCATAAATGAAGAAGGCACTTCAAAGCAAGGATTATTGGTCAAAGGCATTCATCTGCCAATGGTTACTTACATAAAAAAATACAAACTTAGCAGAAACTTCAACATATCTGATTGATAAATTTTCAGGACATCAAAATCATTTAATTATTGAATAGGTAGGGCTCAGTAGCTGAAGTGGTAACATACTTGACTTACGGCTGGAAGAGCTGGGGTAGATCCCTGGGCAGTAGTTGATTTTTTTCCTTGGCTCTTTCTCCTCCAGATGGGTCCTCAGGGTCTACCCAGCACCGTATTTTACTCTTATTACTTCTATTACAGGAAAGACGAAAAGAAAAATGGAAGGTTAAATTTGAATGGCTAAAATCTGTAATTTGGTTATCTTCTGAATTCAATTGCTGAATAACATCCAACTTGTAAATTTTATTTATTTATTTTCAAATACTTGCAGAGTAAAATCGACAGCTGATGATTTGCTGAAGCACAAATAAGAATGTTGAAAAAGATGAGACCTCTGACTATGTGAATATTCAAGTATTAAAAGACAGTAAATAGAAGTTAATATCTGAAGAATGAGTGAAAATGCCAAAAGACTGCAAATGTATTAAGGTTATGATCAAAGCTTTTTTGTTTGCTTTTTTTTGTAAAAAAAAAACCTCATTGCTCAACACATTGCATGAGGTGATTACGTAAATCAGAGTAATAAAGTTTATTATCTTTTATACTTGGTAATTAGGGTTGAAATATTTAAAGCATATAGGAAGAAAAGAATAAGTTTTAGATTAAAATATGCATAAAAAAATTCTTAAAAGACAAAATAATAATGTACTGTTATTAAATGATGAAAGCAAAATTTTTTCAACTTTGTTATCAATTTCCTGTGATTTCTTTTAATTATTTCTGAAGCTACCATAAATATATTTAATTTTTTTTTTTTACCATATTATAATAGCATTGATTTTTCTAATAATATAGCACCATCATATTATGTATCTATTAATGATGCAACTGAATCTATACAATTATCTAACTTGTTTTATTAATTCGTTTTAATTACATTTTTTTTTACTAACTCATTAAATTTTGAAGAAGCTAAATGATTTAATTCTATTAAAACTTGAGAAAGTAAACAAACTGTTAGAAATAATATAAAAGAAAATGTCAATCAGAAATTTGAGATTTTTTTTTTTTTTTTAATTAAAGATTGAAATAAAGAGTTAAGTATACTGTTAATTAAAATATAACGAATTAGAAAAGATAACAGAACACAAGATAAAAATGTTTTCAAAAAAGTAAAGAAAATAGTTTAAATTTGAATTTTTTGAGGAAAAATATAAACAAGAAAGATCACCTGCACATGAGGTAGGGGTTGTATTCCTCGTTCCAACAGCTGTAGGGGGAGCGTGAACTAGCGAAAGACAGAGGCTTGTTACTAATACTACGGTGCAAGTCGAAGGTCATTAAAGAAACCGCCACCATGCAAGTACAAAGAAGCATGCAAAAACAAACTCAGGCCAGAATGAAAGTGGAAAAATGATAACTGATCAATTGATTATTAGTGAAACATTAAAAAGAATATCATTTACAATATATAAATTATGAAAAATAAATACTACTTATTATTTTATAGTTTTCTATAAAAGACAACATGGTGCACTGACTGAAAATACCTCTTATAGAATGAATAATTTCTGAAAAAAAAAATTAACTTTCTTAAAGGAAGAATTAAAATGACTCCAAATGCTGTAAAATTAATATAGGATAAATAGACCTATTTGAACTAATAATGACTGATTCAGCAATAATAAATAATTAAATCTTTCTATCAGTTCTAAATTGCTAAATAATTAAAATTCAGAAAGCACTCTTCACATCTCTCTATCTCTCACCCAAATTATAACTTACATTTATGAGTTAAAACATTATCAATTAAAAAATTAAACTGAAAATGAACTACAAACATAATACATTCACTCAAATTCATTCATACATTGTAAGTGCATTTACACAAAATAAACCAGGATGGAAATTATTTGTAATGTTTCTTATATTTTCACACAATCAAGTAATTGTGTGTTGCAACGTTATTGATAATTACAGGATGAATTTGATTTTAACGAGGAATCAAAGTAAATTTCTCAGAGCCTCCAAGTCAAAGCTCATGCAAAACATAAATACATAATTAATGTCACAGATACAACTACATTAAGTACATTATTCTTTTCTAAAATTAAAGAATTTTTTTTTTTATAAATTATGTAATTTTTATGAGCGTATTTAGTTCTCTTTCTTTCATTTTTGCTTTTATTACATTGTCAAGGTTATTAAGCACTCATTATTAACATACCAAATATATATTCCAATTTGCATAGGCAAACAAACTTATCTGTAAACTGCTTTGCAGATCAAAAATCAGAGGAAAAATAAAATCTTTGTTTCCCTTCAAGTACCATCTGATTGATCTTTTAAAAAAAATATCAAAGATATGGTTTAGCAGTAGAATAATGTAGAAGGATTACAGAAACGTTAACAGGGAATTATTATGAGTAATGGATAAAGCAAAAGAAAACCCTGAATATGAAGAGAAGAAAGTTATAAGAAGGACAGATTTCCTACTTTGGAATTACTTAGGATTTACAAAGCAAGAGACTATCCTAATGAATAAGGAAATTTAAAATCTTATTCTTCAGGAAGGATGTAATGAAGGAAACAGTGTTATTCAACTATTCCAATAAATTTAGGCTGTCATAAATAGCAATGTACAGATATATTAATAATGAACCAATTCAGGAATAAATGTAGGTCTGGAGACCAAAAGATAAATTGAGGTTAGAAAAAAATAATAAATAAAAAGAAGAAAAAGAAAATTGTTAATTATCATGCTTTCAAAAAATGTAACTTTAACACTTGGTAGTTTGGAAAAAAGAAAAAATCTGTTCAAGACAAAAGTAAGTGTGAAATTACTGCAGGCACAACTGAACAAACTTAAAATAACAACAACAATCACAGGATATTTACTTTTCAGAGATACATGCAATAACATTTATAAAAATCTTTTATATTTTAAACCTTAGACCCTGAAGCATGAATAGCATGATAATAACCTTATTTTTAAGAAACTAAGCAGTTAGCAAAATAGAACAGTACAGATTTATCAAATAAAACAAGATTTATCAAATTAAATTTAAATATTTGTAACTGCTTGACAGTTCAGTTTTCTAATTTAATAGTTAATATTTTTTTTGTTATCTTCAGTGAGTACAGTACTTAATTACTCTCTTTTAAGAAGATAGTTGATCAAACTACCTGAATGAGAAAGTCTTGAAAATTAAATTGTAATAATTGATGCCAGGTGAGCTGGACAAAGTTGGCAAAAGCAATTTTCTAAGCAATTCTTAAAACAATAGGCTTACTAATGAAACAAAGCTTCTACACATCTCCACACACTTTCTGGGTTTTTTATTTTCCATTTCTGAGAATATCATAGTAACTGATATGTGAATACATTAATTTCACAGGAATACAACAGTAAATTACAATGAAAAAGTAATGAATGGAAAACAAATCTTCTATTGGGTACATACATTTAGCATAAACTAATTCAGTGTTTGCATGCATTAGTGGCTGCCGTTATCATAAACTTACTAAGATCTGAATTGTAAATATTAAAACTTACAATTTTCTGGAGTAAATAAGTCAGCCATTTTACAAGCAATTCAGAAAAGTCAATCATTGAATTGTTTTTCTGTTCTATTACCTCCGATTTTAATTAATTAAAAAAGTCCTAAAAACTTTTTACATACAAGCCTTACAACAAATAAATGCATGCAAACAAGCTATCTAAGACTAAAAGGAGGGCAAATGAGAATAAATTGAAAGCTTATTTGGAATTCCTCAGCCTTCAATTTACTGGAACAGAATTTAATGTAATCCATTTTCAAAATGTTTCTCATCCAGCGGCCTATCTTCTAGAGAATGAGAATAATCATAAATTTTCCATCCATACAGTATGTAAATAAAAAGGAAAATTAAATAACAATTAAAATAAGAATTTCTCGTATTTATTTTTTAATGCTGCTAATAATTAAAAGATCAAACAATGATTAATGGAAAGTAAAAATGAAAGAACTAGCGACTGAAGAAACACTACGAAACAGAGGAGTAACAAAGTTTCAAGTAAGAAATCTTTCGTTAAAATTGCTGTCAACACACTCACTGCTAGTAAAATACAATGCATAAGTATCTTATTGGTAGGTGAATTATTTGGAATTATAAAGATCAAAACATAAAATGTCAAAGTAAAATGTATGGTTTCTGAAAGTGTAATTTTTAAATAATTATATCCTAAACATAAGGATAAAATTAACTAGAAGTGTTACCTAAAACTTGGAGTCTCTGAACCTGCTTTAATACACAAAATTGAAATTTTGAACAATTATTAATTTCAACACATCAAATTGTCTTATTCAAAATAAACAATCTTAAGAATAATTGTAAATGCAAGTAAATTTAAGCACTCTCATTCTGGCTAGAAATTGAAAATAGTTTTATATAAATAAAATAAAATAAAATAAAAAAATAAATAAATAAAAATGAAAAACACATTCAAACAAAAACAAACAAGAAAGTTATAATGAAAAGTGCAAAATACTGCTATAAAGTGCAAAAGTAAACAAATAAATTTAGGGAATAAAAAATATGGAAGAAAAAATATTGGCCTTACAAGTTGTGCGCTTGAAGCCTTATGATTATAAATTCTTATCTGTATTTGTTTGAGAATTTTTCTCCCTATTATGCATACTGAAATTATTTAATTTATTCAGAATTTTAATTTTTATAAAATGCCATTTTATTTAAACATTTTCCCTTATAATGTGCCCTGTGGAATGCTTGCCTTTAATTTTATGAGAAATAATTAAAAGTTTCATAAAATATTTCTTTTGATTTTATTTATTTGTTGCATACTGGTATTTTATGAACACTTTGTAAAGAATACAGGAAATTGAAAACATTAACCAATAGTTAATTCTTAGAAATTAATACTTTTCATGTTGCATGGAAGAAAGTAAAGCTGCAAAGTGAACAGAATAGTGTAAAACAGAAATTTTGAGTGAGCAAAATCTGTAAACAGATCCTGTTCAAAATTCTACCTTAACAGGCTGCAAAATGAATTTTTACTTATTGAAGATATATTTGAGAATTATTTGATGCTATTTGATATGAATACTTTTTTTTTCCCCCACAAAATTTTGCTTAGCATATAAGTATATATAGTAACACTAATACATTAAAAACTCACTCTCATATTCGAATGTGTTCACGATTCAAATAAAAGTTATGACTATTTGCAAATAAAATCTCAACATTCATCATATTGGAGAGAGAGAAGAAAATAAAAATAGAGTAACATGAAAGAAGCAAAGAACTCACATCAGAGAAACTTTTTACCAAATAGTTTGTCTATTGGCTTCAATATAGTCACACACATTAAAATGATTTGTTGACAGTAAAATGGACTGCATTTAGATTTCTTAATATTTCTTTAGTAATTACACACACTCAAAAAACATTGCAAAAACAAGCACAGCATATCCAATTCTAAACAGTAATGTATACTGTTAGTATCAAGGACAAATGCTGAAATTACACAATAGAACTTATACAGTTATACATCTACTTTTTTTTTTACTTAACTATTGTTATTTTTTTTTAAAAATCAAGAAACAAAAAGAAATCATTAAGGATAGCAGGCAATTTGCGATCAGTGAATCTTTCCATTCAAGTTTCTCGTTTAGTATCAGTGAATAAATCTTATATCAGTTTAGGAAAAATATCTCTTAAATTTTATCTATATTATTTAAAATAAATATTTTAATTAGAAAGATCCTTATCTCAACAGTTCACTGTCATTTTCTTGTAAATAAGCTCTGTCTGTGTTAACTTAAGTATAGCAAAATATATAGACTCTGTTTACTTTGTTTGTTAAATACATCTGTGGCTCTGGCTGTAAGAAATTTCTTAATCTTTTAAAACCATATAATGTCATTATTTTATTGTTACAGATTTTGCTCATTTTTGTTTTTAATTTTAATTTTTTGGAAGTAATTAATGAGTTAAAAATTACAAAACAAATCAAAGCTGTGCCGGATTGATAACGAAAAACTAGAAAAAAAGAAAAGCATTTTCTCCACCATGCATATTCTTTAATTTCAAGACTTCAAAAACAAAAGACATTAATTTCAATAGCCAGTAGGATATGACTAATATTGGCAGATTGTTTCTTAAAAATATCTCACAATAAATCCCTAGTTTAATCATTTAAACCTATAGCAAGGAAGATAACTAAAAAATAAATTCAATCTTTATCTGTCATATCTGAAATAACTGCCTAAACCTGTCTGAGGACCTCTGTTTGTATCTGAATTATCTGCATTGTTTGCCAGAAGTAATTAGCCTATATCTAATAATCTTGCTCAAAGCAGCAGAAAAGAAATTCAGCATTTTTTTTTCCCCAGACGCTAACAGGAATATAATATCTGAAATTATAGTAATTCAATAATTAAGGTGACTAAAGAAAGAAACATATTCTATCTATCCATCTTTTTTTTTTTAAACTTAATCTATCTAAAAAGATGCGAAAAGTTTATGAAGAGTAGATATTCAAATGTCAATGGACATATAAAACTGAAACAACTATAGTGTTTATTCTACAGAACATCTTGGAGGATAAAAGATTCACAAAATAAATAAAATTTAAGACGTTCTTTCAATCACAACACTTGCTTAATCTGGTCTGTTGATGGCTACTATTTATGAGCAGCAGGCACCCAATCTAAATTGGCAAATAAGCCATAATTAGATTTTAAACAGACTATATAAATTTATTGCAAATCAATGATAAGTTTAGTAACTCGGTCTAAAACTTCCACAGCAAATTTAGAAATCCACAAAGAATAATAATGTACATAAAATATTTTCTTAGGTGATCAAGCTATAAATCAAACACTTTTAAGCTCAGTATTCTAATCAACATTTTTAGTAACATAATTTTGCTGCTAAAAATCTGGAAGTTTATTAATTAATATCTTATGGATACATAGTTGGCAAATACAAAAATAATATTTAATTACTGTATTAAATTTTATGAAACTGCTTTGACTTATATTTTTCTCCAAACTCATGAAAAATAAGTTATGAAAAAGAACTTAAAATTTAATTAATGAAAGGAATTTCAGCTATTTTATTTCTGATGCTTGTATGAGCAATCACACTCATAATATGCATTTTTTTCCCCATTTATATGTAGTAATGTTATCCATCTTCCAGTTCACTTTTTATATGCAAGTATCAATAGATATCTGAGGTTTGCTTTTGTCTTATTACCTCTAACCAAATAAGTCAGAGTTTTTAAGTGCTGAACTGCTATTTTGAAATTCACTTTATAAATAAGTATAGCAGCACAGTAAATTGAATTTAATAATATATAAATAAATATTGGCTTCTTCAGATTAATGTGAATATTGTTTAAATATGGAATTTCAAAATGACAGTGTTACCTACCTGTAAAGGGGGAGGGGAAAGGTAATAAATGATGTTCTGCAATCAAATTAAACATGTATCTAAATGAATGCGACTAAAACGAATATCCATATAAAATCAAATATGTTGCTAACTGCTTATAAAATATATAATATACAAATATTAATATATATATTTTATGTACAATGACATAATCACTCATTAAAGTATGTGTGCAAACATTTCACCTTTCAAAACAGATCAAATAAAGCTTATTCAAAGAAATGCTTAATTCTCAAAGATGAACACCTAGTAATAACAAAGATCTCTTTTTTTTTTTTTTCAATTTCGTGACTTGTAAATATATTAAAACAAAAGAAAATAATTTGTAAATATTTGTCTCATTTAACATTTATTATCTGAAAATAAGTAATCAATCTGATTGAATATAACAGAAATGTTATTTTCTCTTTTGAAAAAGATTATATGCACTGTACTAATGACTCAGTTTGAACTGTTCTGAAGATTTATGGGAACTGTTTTTATTTTTATTCTGTAAAATAGGAGAATAGATACCTATGAATTGCAATTATAGGGTTGATTCTAATTTCATTTAAAGCACTGAAAAAAAAAAAAAAGGCAAACAAAGGTCTGACAGAATTTAAACATGATCATGAATGTGCTACCAGATTTTTAACATTTCATGAGGCTACATATACGTAATATGATAGGATTTTTCTAATAAGTGGCTAAAAAATTTTTATAGGGATAATAATAAAGCTTTTTTGATATGAATAAAACTAAGTTTTACTGAAATAACATTCTGATTTTCAGATGAAAACCCATTAACAAGGAACTGATTGATACAGATTTGATATCCACTCGATTTCATAATCCAAGATTATGATTCTTAACAATTGACTATTACCAGAATTTGTTTTATACAATATTTTAACAATGGCATATAAGTAGAGTAGAAAAATATCAATTCTAGATTGAGGAATATTTTAAAATTTTGAATCTTACATTGTTATGGGAAGTTTAACATCATTGAAAGAAATTAATCAGAGACAACCATTTCTGCACCATATATTTACAGTTTAAAAGATTAAAAACATATTTTTACACTTACTTAACTACGTTTCTGGTCTCCATAGTTATTAAGACCCCTTGTCAAGTTATCTCCAGTGTGTGATAGTAAGTAAATGTAAATAAGTTTTTAATCTTTTAAACTGTAAATATATGGTAAAGACATGGTTGACTTTGATTAATTTGTTATTGCACGTAAAAATATTTTATAAATCTTTGAAAGAAATTGTTCTTTTCATTTCAATACCTTCAACCATTGAGTTCTTTTTTCTTTTTTTGCTTTCTGTCTTCTCAGAAAGCAAAAATAAAAAAAAAAATCTTTTCTTCATATTGCTTCCAAACTTGCTTCAAAGGATTAAATACTTCAGATGATACACAAATAAGATTGAGCCTTATCCTATGCATAAATAATGCAAGATATTAGCAATGATTATTATTTTAAAAAATTTCCCTTGGCCTTGCCACTTTATAGATGCACTATGGCATAATTTGCCCTTGTCTTGATATGAGATAATTCTATGTAGATGATCTCTTCTTGGATTACTAGCAGTGAATACTTATTGAAAACTCAACTGCCTCAGAATACTGCTCTTTTAAGTAAGTTGGTACTGTTTCAATGTTTTAAGAAACAAAAACTACTTCAAATAATCATGAGTCTGCTGTCCCACTGATAACCTTTAATCCAGCTATAATTAGTTTTAAATAAATCTATTTGTTTGGTTTTGAATTTTGTCACAGACTACTTTAACATTAAATGATGGATTGTAATATATTGTTTCCATCTCGAAGTTAACAAACAAAAAACTCAACAACTGGTCTATCACTGCTTGTTACCACAGAAGGTTGTTTACCTTGTCACTGCATAAATTTTTAATGCTGAGATAACTTCTTGGCAATAGTAAGTGCTCTGAATTCTAGCTGTACACAGAATAGCTAAATATATTTCTCCTTTCTTTAATCTTGTTCCTTGCAAACATTCTAAATGTTTTTTTGTTTTTTTTTGCTTTTATATTTTTTTCTAATGAAACTACAACATCAGTAGTATACTGAAAGGCTCTCCTCCTTACTTGATATTGAGTCGCATTTCAATGTACAACTAACATGGAATAAATTATTCCACATGAAAGGAAGTTTATGCAGTTTTGAGAAATGTTTCAAATGTTTTAAACCTATTTCACGAAATATTAAAGTACGGTAAATAAATAAAGAGGAAATTAAAACATGTTAATCTGAATATTCTATAGAATAGGTAAACTGAAAATTACTTTCTCCTGTATTTGCTTTCAAAATCTTTCAAAAGTTTATATTATTTCTTTTATTTTGATGTAATACAATTTAAAATGAACAATTGGGAATTGAAAATGAGGGGGTGGGTTTGAACATCAATGATTTCCTAAATACATGAGAGAAAAAAAAAAGCAGCATTAATTTACCTGTCAAAATTTCGAATTCATTAAACAAAAATTTAGATAATTTAGGAATACATATTGTTCTCAAAGAAGGTAAGGTGCTTGTTGGTTGAGACTAATCAAAGAAATAAATTTTGGTTAAATCTGAATCAAATTCAAATGAAATGCTTTGATGAAGACATTTGGTAGAGTACCTACAAATTAGGGAACTGAAAAAATAAAAAAAAAAGGCAATCAAAAGTTAGCAAATAAAGGTATACTGCTTTGTTGAGTTATTTTAATAATGTCTGTAAAATTCTCATATCAGTGGAAGCTTTTCCTATTTGATGTAATATTGTCTTTTATAAATTTGTTCTTGGGAAACTACCTTTTTTTTTTTTTTTGGTAATGAATTTAAAAAATACCAACAAACTCAACAGTTTGGTAGAATAAAACCAAATAGGAGCTTTGGGAAAAATAAATCCTATACAGAAAGCTTTTATTATAGTAAGAAATAGATATAACACATTATACAAAATGGGTATGAATAATTGCAACAGATAGGTATCTGCAGCCTAAAGCATCAAATTTTTGAAGAAAAAAATTATAATATGTTTAGACATAACTTTATGAGAAAAGGGAAAAAAAAAGTTAAAAAAGAATAATATGATTCAAATGATAACATTTGGTTAACAAGGTACCATCCACAAAGTAAGTTTTAGCCTTTAAATTTTGCCTCTGAATTTGAATGTTAAATAATCAAAGCACCTACAGTTTGTCAATATTTTAAAATAATTTTTGAAAGATATCTAGCAATAACAGAAATCTAGGGTTGAATTAAAATTGTTGCTGAGAATGAAAGGAGGGGCAATGAGAATGTAGAACTTTCAAGAGGGGGACACTGAAACGAAGATTTTAATTAAAAGCAAACAAAGAGGAAAATAAAAAAAAGATCAGACCCATCTAAGCTCAAGAGAAAGACAATAAGAATTGGATGGCAAAACTTTACAAGTGTGAAAAAATATAAATAAGAATTTCTTGTGAAAGCCTTCACCTTTTCGGAAACAGAAAAAAAAAAAAAAATATATCATTAATAGAAATGGCTCACAATTCACATACAAAACGAATGGCGAAGTCTGGAGAATGCTTTATTTAGGATGATATGTTTTCAAATTTATCAACATTTCCACTCTCATGCAGCTTCTGTTCACGAATGAACATTAGAAATGTGGGGAGAAAATTAATCCTTTTATAAACATGAAAACAACAAGTATCTTTGTGAACATTAAAGTTTGCTAAAATACAACAACAATGTGTAGAATGTGTCCAAATGTTGTTATGGAAATCTAATTTAAAATACTGTTATTTCAAAAAACAAATAAAATTTTAAAATTCATAAAAATAATTGTTGAGAACATCTCAAATAAATAAAAAAAAAGGCTAGATGCAACCTTTAACTAAGAATTTTTATTAATATTCACTTTTTGTTGAAGGGGAAAAAAAAGTGATGTAAAGTGCTTAGATGATCTAATTTTGGAATATATTTCAATTCATCATAAGGACAGGAAAATGAATGAATGTCATTGTATTGCAAATAATATTACTAATGTAATAATTATTCACAATAAAATATTTTTTCAATAATCCTATAAAATCTGTTTTTCTTAAAAGATAGGATTTACCTCAAGTTCTATTGATATTCAATATCAGATGCACAAATAAATAAAGATACAAGTTAAAATCTACATCATCTGATGATGATACATTAATACTGCATTCCTCAACAATAGTGACGAGATAAGTAAAAATATAAAAATAAAATTTAAAAACTTTGTAATGAAAATCCACATGCAGAAGCATTGAGTGCAATTGTATAAATAATATTAAATAAAATGGCAAATTTATATTTATATAAGTTCATTAAGAAAGTAAACCAACAACTAAAAATACATGCTGAAAAAAGAAAAAAATATTTAAAATAAATATTTTTTTTTTAAATATTTGTGTGAAGCTTACTTGCTTTAAATTATTAAAAGAAATTAAAAGAGAATAATAAACTAATCCAATATTCAAATAACCTTGTAATTTTTTTATTAATTCTAAATTTAAAAATTTCTTAAAGTTTAATAAATTCATAGCATTTGGTTAACTATTGTAAATATTTTTTTCTTATGATTTAAAAACTAAAATTCAAAATGTATAAAAAATTTATCAAAATTAAATACTCTGAGAGACCAATTTTTAAAATACTGTCAATCACTGCATACTAAAAATGAATTAAAATATTCAAGATTGCAAATATTTCATTTTTATCTGTAAAATAATACTGATAACAAAACATGATCATCTTCTCTGGACAGGTGCTTGAAGGAGAAACTTATTCTGAACATTCTTAAGAATTATGTAAAGAAAAAAAAAAATCCTGTTTTTTTTAGGCCCTAAAAATAAAATAAAAACAAATATTGAAATAAAAAAGTGCATGTATATTTTTTCACATTACAATACCTGATCTCGTTATTAATTGCATCCAGCTGTTCCTGGAGCATCAGTGCGAGGGTTTGGGCATCAGTGTGACCAGTTGGAGAAAGCATATCCATCGCTCCAAAGAGAGAGTCATTATCGTCTGTTGTGCATTCTGTGTCACTGGTGTCAAAGGCTTGTTGCACATTGGCGATAACATGAGCTTGCTGCAATTTCTCCCACTCCTGTTCATTTAGCGTTTGTATCTTGGTGTAAATATTAATTTTATTTATTAACAAAATTTGCATGCAGAAAAAAATAAAAATAAACAGATGGAAAAAGAATAATTTCCTTTTAAAATTGTCCTAGTTATGAAGAAATCTACAGCTATTTTAAAGGGAAGAAAAATAATAAAATTTACATGTGGAGAGATTAGAAAGTAACTAGTGTAACTAAAAAA
The DNA here is from genome assembly GCA_023159025.1 of Thereuonema tuberculata. Classification (NCBI taxonomy): domain Eukaryota; kingdom Metazoa; phylum Arthropoda; class Chilopoda; order Scutigeromorpha; family Scutigeridae; genus Thereuonema; species Thereuonema tuberculata. The sequence continues at coordinate 105,229,152 of JAFIDM010009631.1, forward strand.
TTTGTGAATCAGAAATTTCAGTTAATTTATAGAATTCTCGTAAATGGTTCTTAAGTTTTTAGAAAAATGAATTGAACAGGGAAATGCTTTCCTTTCCTGGGTAAAAGTTATAAAACATACCTTGACTTTTCAAAAAGTTAAAATTTCATGTTCCGATATAAAAGAGAAGAAAGAGTGAGAGACAGATACACACATCTTTTCCAAGTCACACCGAATCATTAATTTTGCACTATCAAAACAACTCCAACTCTTCAGTTTATTCTATGTTTTGTGTAAAGAATCAGTTGGAAAATAACTTTCAATGCCATTATAATTTGTTTATTATTCAGCAAATGTTACAGTTTTAATAGAAAAGCTAGATCTTCAAATTTTTGAGATTACCAAGTCATGATGAATTAGCATCAGCTTTTAATCACAATTTTCAGTTTATGTTAGTACATATCCAAATTCAGAAGTTTTCTACATCGATATCTTTTCAAAGAACTGGCACAAAAGACTTCTGTGTATTTTCAGTATTTGTAATAATCAATCATCACTGTAAAACATTTAATGTACAAGAAAAGATTCCTCACTGGATCTTTCAGAAAGAATTCTGATGATGATGGCATGCATTTTATTAGTTGTCAAAACTGTCCAACATTTTTTTAAAATTTTTAATAAATTTTTAATTATTTTGAACTTAAAGAAAAGATTCCATGATCATCTTTATAAGGAAGGTTTTTCTTTTTCCAACTGCATCCAGAAAACTCCAAACCCATTCAATTGTCATCTCAAGAGGCTTAGAAGTAGTGGATCCTGAACATGTAAAGGGCAGTTTTCACTTATGGGGCTGGGTTGCTGTGGAGTGTCTGTGGTGTCGTCCAGCCAAAGATCGAAAAAGTATATCTTCCATAGAATTAACACAGGACAACCGGGTTCCCATTTACATAAGTGATCAAATGTTTGGAGAGCTCTCGAAGAGTCTTATCGATCACTTGGGAAGTGATTAGTGAAGATCACAGCCCTCTGTGCTTCCCCCAGAACTCCCACTTTTTGTGAACATTTTTGTCCATTAGAAGGAGATGTTTTATTATTTTTAGCTGCTCCGCCTATAACTGAGATGGTCTAAATTTAGCTCTTGGTCATTTTTGGAGGTTAAAATCTGAGGGTTCACCATTGATCAGTCTTTCTAGTGAATATGACAGTGGTTCATTGGTTCATAACATACAGTGGTTCATTGAGAAACGAAAAGCAGCAAGCACACCATCTGCCTAGTAAAAATCAGCCTTAAATGAACCATTCTACATAATCAATAGTATATCTTTGTTAAAAGCAATTGTTTTATCATTATCTTTGAAGGTTGCTTACACATTTCCATAATTTTTCTTTCTCTGGAACAACAAATGTGTATCTTTTGAAATTCTTCATTTTTGTTTTATGTGGGAACCTATGCATTGAACTACATGACATTTTAGATGATGCCAGTTGATTTATCTTAGAACTTAGCTTTTGATCAGTTCTTAAGAACTACCTACGTTTCCTTTTCATCTACATCTTCATATCATTTGTCAGTAAAATTAATTTTTCTTCATGCATCTGATTGTAAGGAAAGAGTCTAAAGGTAAAAAACTACCTATATTGGAGGATCTTCAAAGCTTCCTGGTTCAATATTTCTATTTTATCCTGTTACAAAGTACATAGTCCTTTCTAAGCTACTTTCCCTGCCATCATTAGAAAACTGAAGGGAATGGAAGAAATGTTATTTATTCATGTCCAATACGAACTACTGCAGTGTCAAAATTAGCAGAAGGTGCAGCAGATAATTATTTTGTAAATCATTTTTTTCCAAATTCTATGAAAATTCCATAATATTTTCAGAGCTCTGGAAGACAAAAAGGAATTCAATAACTTTTTCTTCATGGGAAAATGATTAGGGTTTTGCATTTTATCAGTATTACTAGGAAACCAATATATTAGGAGTATATATATATATACACACACACATACACTCATTGAAAAAAAAATGCCAACCAAGAAAAAAAAAGTATTCTATAAATTCAAAAGTAAATAGCTACGGCGAGGGTAGATATGCAAATGAATAACGTTTGGTGTGATTGCGCATGGGCACTTGGCCTATAGCGACACTGCAATTGCAAGCCGTGAGGCTTATAAGGCCCACGCAGTGGAGTCCATATGCACTGTAAGGTGATCAGTCTAAGTCTCTGAGCAATCAACATGCCACGAAAACACCTTAGATGTCAATATGAACAATTCACGGAGTTTGAAAGAGGCTGCATCACCGGACTGAGACGTGGGCTGAGCGGCACAACGAATTGCCCTTCATTTTGGCCGTTCTTACTTTACAGTTGGATTGTGTTGGGAAAATTGGACACATGAAGGCAACTCTACACAGCGGACCGGTTCTGGACGACCCAGACAGACCACTAGGACAGAGATCGTTCGATCGTCAGAGAGGCACGAACAGATCTAATGGATTCCTTGTCCACCAACCAGTGACATGTGGCAGGGTCACAAAGTCTCTGCCAGAATCATTTCCAGACATCTATTAGAGGCGAACCTGCATCCTAGACACTTCTTCTATTTTGTGCCTTTAACATCTCAACATCGTCGGCTGTGTTTGTAGTTGTGTCAGCAGAGAGCAATGTGGAATGCCATGGACTGGTGACGTATCGTCTTTAGCACTTTTGTTTGGGAAGAGACGACCACCGAGTCAGGGTTTGGAGGACCACAGGTGCGTGCTACAATTTTAACTTCACTTTACAGCGGCATACAGCCCCCACTGTAGGCATGATGGTCTGGGGTGCCACTGCGTATGATAGTCATTTGTTATTAGTAGTGCTACGAAGGACATTGCCAGCCCAGCAGTATGTTCAGGGGATCCTTGGCTTCATGTGCTACCTTTCCTGGCTGGGCGAATAGGAGCAATTTTGCAACAAGATAAGGCTCATCTGCACACAGCTAAGGTACCACAGGACTGTTTACGTCATGTTACGACACTTCCTTGGCCTGCCTGCTTGTCTGATTTGTCTGGGACCAGATGGAATGCCAACTGTGCCATGTGGCAGTGTTTGTGATTTGGAGCGTTATTTGCTAGAACTGTGGACAAATCTGCTACAAGACAACATACAGCATCTGTTTGACTCTAAGCCCAACCATATCACTGCATGTATCCAGGCACGAGGTGGGCCAACGAGGTACTAAAGATGACCTTATTGTGTACCGCAGCTCCGCAGGACATCGTCCTGCTGCTGTGATATTGTAATCACTCCTGTCCTTTGTCTCTACCATCAAACTAATAAAATTTCATTTGAATCCAACGCTTCCTTTGTGGTGCTCTTTTTTTTTTGTGAATATTTATATGGATGAAACAAACTCAAAATGAAGAGTTTCTCTATCTTCATAGTCAAACATTATCTTGTTAATTGATCAATAATATTTAAATAAACCAATTTTATTAAATAAAAAGAAATTATTTTTATTATTTAAACCAATTTTCTTCGCGCTTATTTTATTTTCTACTGAGGATACTGGACTACAATGCATTGCATTTACAATAAGGAAAGTTTACTATCCCATATAAAAGTTCCTATTATTTATTATTCATTTTAACCTCCACTTATTTATTATGCAAATTTTTGAAAGTTTTGAGAAAACTTTCAAAATTAAAATACAGTTTAAAGAAGCTGTAATTTATGAGCTGAATTTGCAAATAATTCTACAATTAATTTTTGCACAAAAGTACTAGTATACCAAATTGTTTAAGAAAACTTCTTTTCAATCTTCATAAATTAATTAGTTACACCAATTAAAAAAGAAAAATCTGATGAAAGCAATAATGATGATTTCATTCTATTATGCATGTTAAAATGTTTACAAATATAACATTTCAAAACAGCTTTATACATAAAATTAATTTTAACACTAAAGTTTTGGTATTGCAACAAGCTTCAACTTTGAAATCAGGTAATTAAGATGAACCTACTTGAATTTGTACTTCCATTATCAAAAAACAAACAGTGGCAAATGATGAAACCAATGCTAAAATTGGTATAAATGACCAAGTTGCTCAAAATACCAAAGACATAAAATTCAGTATTTATTAGCTTTTATTATCTAAAGCTTTTTTTTATCTAAAGTATCCCTACTTAGAGCCTGCTGGAGCGGGATCAAAGGCTCATAATGTAGTAAAAATAGAAAACAAACACCTAACAATAGGGAAGATATTTATTGCAAAAAATGAGATGGTTACAAAATGTGCCACAAATATGGTACAGGAGAACTATCAAACATCAACTACGTACCTGAAGGCAGCATCAATT
>JAFIDM010009631.1:105233870-105257823 GCA_023159025.1 Thereuonema tuberculata
GAATTGTGTTTTTGGATTATTTATATTGTTTGGTTGGTTTCAGATTGATATCTTTTCACATTTAGAGCATGTATGTTTATTTTATTGTTGGATATTTATTCTTCACGTTTATATTGTTTGTTTATTTTAGAAAGAGAAAGATGGTTTCTTTTCTGTCTATTTTATGTACACTTTGACAAAGATTCTTGATTAAAGAAACGAAATATCGGTGAAGTTTTGGAGTCTTTATTCACATTGAAGTGCTGTGATATGTTTTTATAGTGTAGGAGCCAGCATATAAACACCTAATTATGCAAATAATGCTTCATGGAGCGCCTGCATCACCTGGTAGCACATTTCATAACCATCTACTTTTGTACTTAGTCTGCTTCATCCCCTTATTTTTATTGTAATTGAACAGTTGCCAATATTCAAATGCCAAATCAAAATTCAAATCAAATCATCATTAAATCAAAGACATTTCTTAAAATTATATAATTTTTTAATGAAGCTTTCATCAGTTAAACATGATCTTAATAATAACAGAAACTACGCTAAATTAGTAATATTGTAATAATAATCACCTTTGTGGGATCGTCTTCTAGTGCAGTCTGTCTTCCTTTTTGTGACCTAAAGGAAACAGACTCTGGAGGACTGGAATGATAAAAGATAACATAAAACTGAGTAAAGAAACAAAAACAAATAAATTAAGAAATAGCAAGATGAAAAATCATTTGATTATTCTAGAAGATGAAAAAACAAGTTAATCAAAGAAAGAGTTAAAAAAAATGATTATTCCAAAATACTGGCTTTACCATATAAATAAGCAATCATTAGAGCCATGTTTAAATAGCTTTTCTCTGTTTTAGTTATTTTAGATTTATTACAATTAATTTATTCCAATCTTATTTGTAAAGATAGGGAAATTATGAAAGCTTGATTTTATTTCCAGCCCTGCTGCACCAAAAACTGAAATCTTTTTATTATTGTTGTGATTATTCTTACCTTTGAACAGCCTCTACATGAGCTGCTAACTGTCGCCTTAAGGCATCAGTTTCAATTTTGATTTTGTCAAGTTCATCTAATATTCTCTCCTATAAAGTAAAATGGAAAATAGTCATAAATGAATTTATAGAAAAGACCTTATAGGAAAAAAAAAAATACTTCAGTTTATTCTGAAACTGAAATTTGAGTAGCTATTCAAAAAACGGTCTAATATTCGTGTGTTCTATATTATGGATTTAAAATTAATGCTTTTTTTCCCCTATTTAATTAATTTAAAAGTTATTCTTTAAACTATTTCATGTTTCCCTTTTTATTAAAAAATGTTTAACAGTTGAAGAATTTCTGTAGAGTAAATAAAAACACCATATTTTAAAATGGTAATAAATATGAATTTATTCTACTATAAAAGTAATAATTTGCTAGTCATACTAGGAAACATACTTTATCCAAATAAGACAAGTATTCAATGTTTATAGGCCCTTGGTTTATTTTTTAATATTTCTTAGTTAATTTAGGTCTGAATAACTGTCAAGAAAGTTTTGCAATAAATGGAAACTACAAATACTGCAGCCCTCTATATTCTGAAGTAAGTTATATTGGCAACATATTGGACTAGAATGAAAAAGTTTGATATTAATGCAGAGTTGGTATCCATGGAAATACTCTTCTTAAAGAGTTTTCCCAAAAATCCTGTAATCAGAATATATATATATATATATGACTTTGTTGGAAGATACATTGCTGTTATATTTGCAAACTATACAACTTTCATTCTAGAAGATTTACATCAAACATAATGGACACCCATCACTTTTGCTGGAAAGCTGTGAAAATGATTGATTGAATCAGTACTAATAAACTCGTTGCTGTATGAGTAATAGAGGATTACTAGAATGGTTATCAATATTTCTGGATTAAGATTATCCATGGTGTATCGTATTGGAATAACTATTCCAATTTCACTGAAGAATTAAAGATCAATATCGCTGAAGAAATTGTAGGACACAAGACTGACAAACCTCATCTATGTATTTACTCTAAGTAACTTTCACAAGTTCAAATAATTAGTTGTATTAATAATAGTTCTGTTTCTTAATGAAGGATTCTCATTATGAGTCAAGACTTCAAACATTATCTAAAAGTTAAGAGTTTCTCAGATATCCTGTAGATTGCTGAGAAGTTAAAAACCAATATTTGTTCACAACAGCTGAAATTGACTACTACGTGAAATTTACTTTCACATGAAAATCTTTTATTTGGTGTCCAAAGCAACAACTTATTCCATACAGTTTAGTTTTTCAGTGTCCAAATCAGAATAACTACAATGTATTCCTAATAATTTAATTTATCCAGTGTCTGAAATTATATTTTTCTTGTTTCCAATTTTACACTCACATATTCACCGAATTTGTTAGCTGAATTATAGTACAGAGGCTAATGAAAGAAGGAAAAAATTAAAATACCATATATTAAATCTAAATATTGTTTTAATGTAAATTAGCTAAACAAATTTAACTAAAAAGAAATATAATTTTTATTTATTGGTGCAAGAATAACTGTCATGGCATTTTGATTTATATACTTATTAATGCAAAAAACAACCTCGTTCTTGCTTATAGTATCTATCTTACATTATCCCTTATTTTAATTCTTAAAACTTCTTGGCATTCATTTAAATGGTTAAGAGAACTTGGTTGGTTGGTGTTTAATGGCGCAAAAGCAGCTGCGGCTAAGCTGCGCCAGTTAAGAGAAACTAAATTCTTACAAGGAGATGAATTTAGTTAAGGATAGAACTTCTTTTTTAGAGCAATATACAATTCCTCACCAAGGAAAGAAGAACAAACTTAATGAAATGAATTTTTCTGCATTAAAACTGTTTCAAAATTGGCATTTGATTATTTTTTCATCTCTGATTCAGAGTGAACTTTATTCATTTCACCTCAAATGAAAGTTCTTTCCTTTTTCTACTAATTTCTCTTCAATATAACCTGCAACTTTTTGATTTGTTCTCTAACTGTAGATGACTGTTCTTTAATCCGAGTTTTCAAGCTTATGCTATTTTACCTGATCAGGAATTACTCTAACAAATGAAAATTAAGTTACAGTGACAGGTCATTAGGACCAAAAAAAATAAAAAATAAATTGCCATAATAGGAATTCTTGTACCAACAATTTATTTCTTTTTTATTATTATTTTCTTTAATTATTTTATTATTAAACTATGATTTTAATATTTGGATTCTTTTTTTTTTTTCCTTCCTTTCACTTTACTTCTTTATTTTCTAAGATTCAGTATTTTTCTTGATCCTGCAATATGATGTCCCAATAAAGTGCTCACAAAGACCTTCTGGTCACAAATGTTATCAAATTGAAAATAGGAAAAATGAATTCATTTAAACTAAACAGGTAAACTGAACGGCTTAGAATGCATTTGAATGGACATTGATCTAACTAAAACATCCAGAAGTGTATTAAAAGAATATTTTGTTTAAAACGCATTACAATAAATTTATAACATAAAACATCAGATAAGATAGGCATTAAATCACAAGAGTGGAGCTTAGAAGGGAGTGAGAAGTTCAAAGCTGCTGCTAAGTGTAATATTTGGTCATTCTTTTTTCTTCCATTTTTCAAAGTTAAGCTTAACTATCAATGAAAAGAAAATTTATCATATTGAAACTTACAACGACTCAGCTATTTCTTTTTTGAAATATTTTCAAATTCACAAATGAATTATCATAGCTTAGGAAGACATCAATGTGATTTTCTGAAGACAGAAAACTGCCCTTTCTATGAATGCAATTTGTGAAATATTAGCTATTCTTCCTGTGGGTGTGAATCAGCTATGACTAAACAACAGTCATTGCTACACCCTTTCTCACATGCAAAATATTTTCTTGTTTATTTCAAAAATTATTTTTTTCTCCTTTATTTTAATTTATGCCAATATCTATATTTCTCTTATTATAGTTGTGTGTGTGTATATATATATATATATATATATACATTTACATTTTTTTTTTGTGAGGAGATAAGATGTGCACTTCTATAATTGAAGTTTTTTTTCTGTTGGAAAAAGTCAATGATCCCCATATGGAAACTGAAAATATTCAGGTTTCTTTACAAAATTATTAGTTACATAAACTAGAAACAATTGTTTAAAGGAAAATATATAATTGTTTTATTATATTGTATTTTGAAATTTATTATTAATTAAGTATTATTTATTAATTATACAAAAAATTTATTCAGAAAAAAAGAAAAAGTAAGTAATAAAATTAGAATTATGCAGTCAACAGTTTTTTGGTCATCTTCTGAGAACCATATCAAAGTAAAATGCAACATGACAAATTATTTTATCTGATATTTGTTCAACTAAAATATTAAGACGTTATTTTATCAATTCAGCTAATGTAAAATTACCAACGTCTTATCTTGATAATGGGGTTGTCCAATTCTATGTGCACATTTATTTGTTATTCTATTAATTTTAATTATTTTATTTTTCTCTATTTTATGCTGCTTTGAATATCAGTCTCACATTACAGCTTTAAAATAATAAAAGAAGATTGCTACTTACCTTTTCTGAATTTTCATCTTCATATAATTTGCGTAGTTTTTCTAATTCCTGAGAGAGAGAATTCTTCTCCTCAAGAGCATGCATTCTTTCCTTGAGGTGAAGTTGCAAGCGTTCATTTGACTCTGAAAGCAATTTATCTACAGTGCTTGATAATCGAGTATTGTGGTCTTCATTCATTTTCAGTCTCTGGTTCATCTAAAAGAAACAGATGATGATGTGAGAGCTGCAATCTATCTTAATACTAAAAAAAACAACCTAACAAGAGACAATCCTTTACAGCTGATGAAGATGAAGAAGAATGTCTGTTATTACTGAAGAAAAATTAATGCAAAGGGGATCTTAATCTTATTAAAATACTGGAAGCTACTGCATTATTTTGCAGAAAAGTAGTTATCAAAAACTAAAGGAGATGTAGCAATAATAATTTTAATCCTGAATTAAGATACGTTTTCTATGGAATGAAAGACAATTCAAGACCTTCACTTCAAATTCTTCTTACAATTTTTTTATTCATTTCAATGAAAAAAAAAAAAACAATCAAACATTTATTGAGATTCATTATATGCATTCATACAAAAGTCTGTAATTAGCAAAATAGCTAAAAACAAACCTGGGCAACATTTAACAAAAGATGAATATATTCAATTCTGCTTAATTTAAAGTCATTTCTTAAGTATTCGTAGGCAAATTCGGTATTTTTTTTTTGTAGGCAAAAAGTAATAAAATAAAATGACTAAATTTTACAACTTATTATAAATTTAATTATTAGATATAATAAAAAAACAGAGAACAAAGATTTTGGAATTGCAAAATTCAGAGAACCAACAAAGGCAACTCAGTACAAGGATCAGATCTCGTGGAAGGCTAGGTATCACTTTATTCCATAAACATTTGTAAGTTGGCAAATGGAAACTAGATAATCAGATATTGTCAAACTTGGTAATACATAGGATTGCAAATAAGATTTGAGAATTTCTACCTTCAATTTGATATTAAGACCATTTAATCGTTAATTAATTTTATTTAGGGATTAATAAATTAATAAGAGTACAATTTATTAATTCTCTAATTTTAATAATTAAATTGTTTTAATAACTAAGAGGAAAATAATTTCAAGTTTATCAACAACTAAATTATAAAATCAACAAACTCCTTATTAATGAAATATACTTACCCTAACCAGTTCATTATTCTTTTCATCCAGTTGAATTTCAAGACGTTGTATACGATCTTCCGCTGATCCATGTCTTTCCTGAACCTGGGGGATAAAACCCCAGGAAAATCAGTTTTTCAGTTAATGTGCATCATTCAAAATTTTTACATATGATATTTATATAAACTAATTTTTAAACAAGAAATAAATATGGTCAAAACTATTTATTTACTCTTTAGTGTTCAATTATTATGAAAAATGACCTCATTTTCATTCATTCATTCTTCTTTGTGATTAATAGCGTAATATAAATTATCTTAAGTAAAATATTTTTTGCCTGTCTTAAAGATAGGAAAATTTTCTTAGTTTAAAAATTAAAACTACTAAACTATCTGCTATCGTTTTAGGGAAATTTTCTGTATACGAATGTGTGAATTCAGGATTATTTTTGGTTCATTACTAAACAATATAAACAATAATTTTATTTTAAACTTCAATCTGATTATAAAATAAGTTTTGTAAATGCAATGTATTACATTTAAGAGAATTAAAGTTTATTATTCTCTACATATAAAGCTTTATGTAGACAATGTTTTCAATAAAATAGGAAAATCACAAAATCAGTAATGTTATTACCAAACATATAGGTTAAAAACCCTTATGAATGGGGGAAAAAAATCATTTCGTCAACTTCTGAATTTTATATCGGTGATTTTCATATTCATAGCAAATATATTTTATAATATTCTTTACTTAAAACATTTTTAATTCTTTAATTTTTATGCATACAAGTTTTTTTTTTTTTTTTGAAGATTGAGAAGGCTTTCACATTTTATGTTTCTCATGTTTCTGTATAAGAGACTTTAGAATATTTTATTCTTAAATAAAAGAGGGGAATGTGTACTTTTGAAATTGTTATTTTAGTTTTCTTCTTCCTATTTATAAGAATCTTAACAGTAAATTATTTTTAGCAGATAGTTGGAAAAATGAAATGTTACTGACCTGTGATAATGCCTCCATCCTCTGTTTCAACTCTTCCTCAACCGCTGGTAGTGCCTCAGCCTTTCTTGAGAACTGTGCTAGCTTCTGATCTGCTAAATCGAGTTTCTCTTGTAAGGTTCTACATTTTTCTTCAGACTATAAATATAAAAAATACATTTTTATAAATTTTATATATTTATTTTTATATTATGTGTGTGTGTGTGTGTGTATATATATATATAATTTCTTATACCAGCCTTTTCTAAGCTTGGAACTAAAAGATATTTAAGTTCTATAGAAAGTATTTATGACTGAAAAGTACAGTACAACAATTTTCCTAAATCTTTTTAAAATAACCATTATAATTATTTATCTAAGTTCACTGCAACACATCTTAGCAGATAATTCTAAATGGTTAAAATGTAGAATTTGCACATTTGTTTTTCAATAGATTTTATTGGTAAAAATAAAAACGAATATAAATTATGCTAACCTGAATTTGTTAAAAACAGTAGCTATTAAGATAAATTTTATTTAAGATTGGATCTTTACTTCAAAAAGCTGAAAAATGGTTTAAAACACAATTCTCTGAATTGAGATCCTTTATTGGTTAAGTAGATCTTTCTCTTAATCTAAATAAGCTCAAGGAAGTTTTTAAAGTCTAGTTTGGCATGGAAATCAGCACACAACTAAGTCATGTGCTGGAAAACAGCAATCCCCAGCCATTCAATGCCTGGTAATGGACAATTAAGTACAGTGTTACCTCCGAATAACGGACAGTCACGGGACCGGAAGTTTCATCCGTTATTGGGAGGTGTCCGCTATTGGGGAGGACTATCTTTTTTTAATTTTTTAGCTTATAGCATTTCACTTACTGAAAAATTACATACAATCTTAATTAAATTTCTACAATTATCATTGCGATATGAGAGAATATGAACAATTGCAAATTATTTACTAGATTCCTTTTTAAATGAGTGCTAATCCGTTTGTCTCACTTAAAATAATGACAAAATTAATTACAGTATATAGAGAATTAATTTCTAGCCATCCATTTGATGCCTTAAATGTGTCCAATCATAAAGTTTGACCGAATTCTCTGGCTTTTTCTTGAAGCAAAACACCACTTACAGGAATGTTTTTTGCATGAGCAGAGCGGAACCATTTTATGACCACTTCATCGATTTTGCTTTTTCAGTTTTACGAAACTTCAAATTCTTCGAATTTTCGTTTGAATTCACCATCCACATTTTTCTAATCTCATCTTTGTCCTTCAAAAGTTCACTTATCTGTGTTTTTTCAACTTTAAAACGTTCAGCAAGACAACGCACACTCAGCTTTTCTTTTTCAGCAACTTCAAGAACAGTGAACAGTTTTTTCTTTCAGTCTTCCTCTTTGACGCCATTTTAATTCGCACTAATTTAAACAACACGTTTATAGGATAGCTTTTTGAGGTATTGACATTTACAAAGCAACGGCAGTGAAAAAAAGGGCCTCAGATTCATGCATTGAATCATTGGACACAGATACAACATATCAATGTATGGTGGGACACAGATATAATGTATTAATGTATGGGACACCGATGTAAATACAACCATGATGTATTTGTCAAAATGTTAATCGAAAAAAAAAATAAAAAAAAATAAAAAAATTAACAGTTAAAATAACTGTCCGCTATTCGGAGTGGATAACATGGAATGTCCTATTGTAAGGGACTGGGACCCGCAGTAATGTCTGCTAATTAGAGGCGTTCACTATTCAGGATGTCCGTTAAAGGAGGTAACACTGTATTGTTCCCTTCTTGAAGTCATCTGGTTGAATTACAGGGTTTCATAAGGACTTAATAGATTTAGGCCCCCGACCCTCATCACAAAACATGAAAGCATAGAAAAATTGAAAGTATATTATGACTAGGCATGGGTTTTTATAATCTAAAAATCTTAGAAATATGCATATGCTCAAAACTTTAAAAAAAAATATGTATAAAAATTATAACCTGAATATGATCTGATAAAAAAAAGAAAGAAAGAAAGACTGGCTCAAATCTTTCAGCCAAAAACTCCCATTATCTAATTATGGTTTTGAAGTTGAAGTTAAAAAAGTTTGAGAAATGCTGAAGTTTTTCTTCATTTTCTTCAATGTTTGTCTGGCTTATATGAATAGGGAATTTAATCACTTGTTTGCCCTTTCTAGAAAGTTATATCTAGTATTCCAGTGAGAAATTTAAAAAAAAAAAAAAATACATGGCTTAGGTTTCAAATATACACTCATTACCAAAAAAAACGAAGCACCTAGAAGGAGTTGTCCGATCGTAATGAAATTTTGTATGCAAAGACATTGGGACTGCCCATGCAAATGATTAAACTTTGGTGTCCAATGAATGAATAGCGAGAGCTACAGCGCATCGGAATTGCGCACTCAGCAGGTGTATATAAGAAGCGATTCTCAATCTGATGGTCAAAATTTCTGTTGCATTGCGAGTTAGGATACCTTTCAACGACTGACAAAAATGCCTCGCCGCAGGATTCGAGCTCATTACGTGCAACTGTCAGGGTTTGAAAGAGGTTGTATCATTGGATTGAAAGAGGCAGGTTGGGCAAATCGGAGAATCGCTCGTCATATGGGTCGAAAAGATGCGGCGATTAGAAGATGCTGGCAGGAATGGGTGGATAATGGCAGATTTCAGCGTCATGAAGGTAGCGGTCGACCTAGGGCCACGGTAGAGTGGGAGGATAGAGTGATTGTCAGATCAGCTGTCATAGTGCCTGAATCATCATTATCAACCATCAGACATGCGACCCGCACACGAGTGTCCACCATGACCATTAACAGACAGCTGAAAGAGCGACATCTACGCTCGTACCGACCGCTACGCCACCTGCCACTCACATCTGCACACCGTCAGGCCAGATCACAGTTGTGCTTGGCTCGATCCAGTTGGAATGATGCTGACTAGGGACATATAGTGTTTAACGACATGTCTGGAGACGCCCAGGGCAGCGTGCAGATCCTGCTTTCACTATTGCACGCCACACAGGCCCTCAACCAGGAGTTATGGTCTGGGGTGCCACTTCCCTTGATAGCCAGATCCCTTTGGTCATCATTAGCAGCAACAGTGGTACGACGAGGACATTCTGAGACCTGTTTTGCTACCCTTCCTTTTGCAGTACCCTGGATTTATTTTTCAGCAAGATAATGCCAAACCACATACAGTACATGTTGCTATGACCTGTCTTGCAGCTTGTGAAACACTTCCTTGGCCTGCCAGATCCCCAGATCTCTCTCTCTCCAATCGAGCATGTCTGGGATATGATGGGAAGGCGACTGCATCCACCAGGGAATGTGGATGACCTAGCCCGACAATTGGAGCAAATTTGGCAAGAAATACTGCGGGAGACCATCAGGAAGCTTTATCACTCTATGCCACGTCGTGTGGCAGCTTGCATTCAGGGTAGAGGTGGGTCAACACCTTATTGAGCTCGTTACTTTGTAACTCTGTAACTCTGAAATAAATCATTCAATTTGTTTGAAATTTTAATCATTTTCTATTCTGTACATAATCTTCCTCTCCACCAATTTTTGTCTCCATCGGACAACTCCTTCTAGGTGCGTCGTTTTTTTTGTTAATGAATGTATAATAAAAAAAAAAAGTGTCCAAAATAGACTAAGGTAATGAGGGTAAGAATAACGCCTGCATACTTAGACCACCCAGTGGGTCCATTACGAAGAAACATCAATAGATGACGATATCAATCAAATTGCAAAAGCTTAGTGGTTATGCAGAAGGCAATGAAGAGTTTGAAGTTAACAAGGTGAATTTCATTAGTTGAAATACTAATCCTACTCTGGATCTCGTATCTAAGCCATGCCAAAGTAGAGCAGGAACATAAAATAAGTTCAGGAGTTTCTCCGATTGAAACCACACATTCGACAAAGATTGTCAGGGTAAAAATCCAAGAATGTATAGATGCCTTCTGAGGTGACAAATGACCTGTAAATAGGTCAATAATCACTCTACATTCGCTAGTAAGATTAGCAAAGAGTTAACAAGCCTTTTATTGGGTCAATAAAATGCTTGGACTATTTTAAGCCCTGAATAGTGAGCCAGTGTTCTATAAAGGAACTGTATAAAAGTTCCTCATAAGACACTTGCGATGCCAGATTGAAAGTCCAAGAAAAGGAAGATAACAGGAGCCAATCTTTGCAAGATAGTCATCCCTTTCATTACCATCAATGCCTACGTGACCAGGTGCCAGAGAAGGCAGAAATAATTGCTCTTGGCTAAAACATCCAGGGCATTTCTACTCTCCTTTACAATAGATGAGATGATGAGATGCAAGAACTGTCCAGGGCCTTAATAACAGCCCTGACTGTCAGAACATATAACAATGCTTTTGTGAGCATAATAACAGTTAAAATTTTCTAGCAAAATAGACACCGAATGCCGAAAGTCTATTCAAAGTAGAGAAGTTCAACACGATAAATCAAAATATCATGATTTAAAATTTGTTTTCCCTCAATTACAAACCCTGATATAATCTCACTGTAAGAGACATGTAGTATTGAAAGGAAAAAAAAAAAATCAAAGAAAAAAGAAATTCAACCTAAACTGAATATTTTCGTTGGTATTATTTTCACTCTAGAGACTATAAACAGTTTAACAGAAATAAGAAATGGCCAAATGAGGATATTTGAATCATCATTCAATACAATGACTTATCCAATGATCTGGCAGGTTGTTAATGAGTATCTGACAAGCGACAAGGCGTGTCAAAAAAAGTCCTGAGACTGTTGAAAACTAAATTTTGGGATTTTTTTTTTAATTCTCTAAAGATTGCACTTCCATGCGTAGCTTTAAATATAGTCAGTTATAGTTCAATAATGCACCAAAATACACCAAAGACCGAACATTAAACTTTGTTTTAAAAATGATAAAATCAGCTACTGAAATCTATTAAACAATTCTCTTCTCTGAGCATTCTGCAACAAAATATTAAAGGATGTTTTTACTGTCTGATAAATATCTGACATTGAAAATGATTTCAGAAGATTAAAGATTATCAAAAGATAATGTGCTGTATTTCAAAAAAAAAAAAAAAATGACATAAGAATAAATAATTAAAATAAATAAATGAAAACTCTGTTCAAGTTTCTGTCAAAGTGACTGACTGAAGCAAAACTGCAACATATGTCAACCTGTTACTGACAAATCCCTCTCTTGGTATCATACTTTTTTGTTGTAAATATTTAGCCTCCATAAAACCTCATCTACCTTCAAAAGCTGTTGTATTACCATGTGAAATTTTCATATATCCCCCCCCCCCCCTCTTAGATGTGAATAGATTGGATAAAATGGAGTTTCCAAAGGCTGCTGCCTGATAAACATTAATATCGCCGTGATGACGATTTCAATAGCTTATTTCCTATGGAAATTTACTAATAAAAACAGGTGATTAGCACTTCAGACTCACAGGTATAGTCAGCCCTTCAAAAGAAGTTAGCCCCCCCCCCCCCAATCCTGCATCTGCCCGCGAGTCTCTTTCATCAAAAAGTATTATTTTTTTTTTAAAACTGAAACAACCCTTTCATATGTAAATAGAATGACTGAAGAAAATGTTTTTTTGTTTCTTTTGAAATTTAATCAATATCACTGATGAAAAAGCTTTAGTTGCATAAGAAAAAGTTACTGCATAGGATATTCAAATTTCTAAAATTGACATCCTCAAAAGTGAAATCTAATTACTGAGAGCTTTGCAAGTTCCAGACCTGCCCCTATATCTAATTGAAATGATATGCATAAATATTTTGAATGATAAATAATAATTTTAAATGTACATTGACAGATAGGCATTTTTAAAAAAATACATTTGTATATCAAAAAAAAAAAAAACTGCAAAGAAAGTAAGAAACAAAAACAGTCTTGTTCCTGTCCTCTTTACATCAAAAGTGCTCGAATAGTGTGCTTCACATAATACTACAGAAACATTTAGATTTGATAAGACGAGAAATCCCCAAGAACCACAGAGAGAGCAATAGAATGCCAAATTTGTAACATGCATTGAACTGAAATAAGAAACCTAAGCCAAATAAGAGACGTCCAAAGAACAATCTATGAAAGAAAAAGAAAATAGGCAGGACACAATGCCAGGTTTAAAGGACAATCAATGGACAATAAGAGTCACTGATTGGTATCCTAAGAAGATTAAGAGAAAACGTGGAAGACCACCAACAAGATGGGTTGACCCCATTGTCAAAGTGTTCGGAAAGAAATGAATGAGGAAAGCCCAAGATCGGATGTGCTGGAAACTTCACGACCTGCATATATGGAGAAATCCAGGATGGTATCACAGATACATTAAGTGAATCTATTTTTTTTTTTTTTACATTTATTTAAATTTTACTGCATTACTTATTTTAAGTAAAGAAAATTGGAAAATACAACAAATTAATTAATTATGGAAATTAATGTAAAATGAAGCTAACTCAGAAATTTCAGAATGAATATCATTCGTAAGAGAAATACAAAAGAATGAAGGAAACTGATGAAGAATATTTTTACAAATTTCTAAAATAAATTAAAGAATTATGTGAAAATACAGGGTGTCCCAAAATAAGGGTAATCGAATAAAACAGGTGCCAAAAAAAGTAACGAAAATGACTGTACTGGTACAGTGTATCTAGTGTATTGTTCATGGATTTAGGTACACACTATGCAGCGACCTCTTCACAGCGAGAAAGTGACAGTGTGGTGAGCATTGTCGATACATGTTTTATTGGCCCTTACTTCATCGAAAATGATCGTGGAAATGCTGTTACACTCAATTCTCAGCGTTACCGCATACAAATGCTTGAACGATTTGTCGGCAACCTCTACTTGTTCTGTTTGGAACATGGCCTTAAGTTCGATGAACAAATATTCCAGCAGGATGGGGCAACATATGTCACACAGGTGGGGGCAATTTGGACATCATAATAATAATAATAATAATAATATTAACAGTAATAATAAAATCCATCATTCCAATCAGGAACATAGGTCATCTACAAATTGTTTCCATCCAGCACTGTCTTTAGCAAGCACTCGAAGTTCATTCCAACTTTTGTTCCAGTCTCTTTTATGATAGTCTATCACCAGGAAGTGCGAGGTCTTCCTCTTTTTCTATTCCAATCAGGAACATGGATCATCTACAAATTGTTTCCATCCAGCACGGTCTTTAGCAAGTACTCGAAGTTCATTCCAACTTTTGTTCCAGTCTCTTTTATGATAGTCTATTACCAGGAAGTGCGAGATCTTCCTTTTTTTCTAGCACCCTGTGGTTTCCATTCTAGAGCTGTTTTACCAAGTTCACAATCAGCTTTACGAAGAGTCCTCCCAATCCATCCAAATTTTCATTTTCTAATTTCTTCAATAATATCTGCCTGACCACTTAACTTCCATAGTTCTATATTTGACCAGATTTTCATGATATTTTTGGACTTTTGGAGACCACTTTTCCAGGAGTCCTCATTTCTTAGAGATCAGAGTTTCCATACCTGCCTCGGTCACCAGACCTGAAGCCTCCAGATGCGTATATATGGGGAATTGTTACAGAACAATGTTTCAGAGAGCCTATACTGAAAACATGTGTTGAATTGAAGAACAACATTGAACATGTGACAGAACGAATTTCACCAGACATATGAAATGCCATGGTGGCACATATTGTTCAGAGAATGGAGTAATGTTAACAATGTGATGGCAGACAGAGTATGTAGCGTTACATCATTAAAGTTAGACATTCATTAATAAAGTATACAATGCTTTCTGTTATCTGTTTTTATTATCTGTTATTTGTGTTTCTGTTATCTATTTTTGGGCCTGTTATTTCAGTTACCTTTCTTTTTGGGTCACCCTGTATCACAACACCACTGACAATAGATTAATAAAAACAAATCCAACATTACTACAGTAATTTGCAATTTATTATGCATGTACATTATCAATATTATTGTAAATTTACAGTATACGAATTATTATTTAATTACAAACCTTGTAAATATCCTGTGAAGTTTGTTTTGGAAACATATCCACATTGAATCACTTAATGAATGATATTCATTTTCAAATTTATGGATTAAACTAGGGTGACCAGACGTCCCGATTTTTAACAATTTGTCCCGCGGCATTTTAAAAAAGTCCCGATTTTTTTGGGGGGGTTATTGAATTCCTTTTTTTGTTTAATTGTCAAACTGGAGATTCCTTTTTTTTTTTTCTTTTGGTTGTTGAACCTGGAGATTCCGTTTTTTTTTTTTTTTTTTTCCCCCCCCCCCCCCCCCGGTCAATGGTGTCCCGCTTTGCCAATGTAAAAATCTGGTCACCCTAATTAAACTGTAGTTCGTGTTAGTAAATGAGCGATAAGAATCTTTTATAAATAATGTTTCCAAATATAAAGTTAGTAACAAATATGAATAAAGAGAAAAAGCCACCTTTAATCACCAACTAGAAGGTTCCCAAAATATGATTAAGATGCTTCACTATGAAAAAAACTAATATTAACGTGGTAACTTAAATGTGAAACGTATTTAGAAATTAACAAAATCCTCTAAATCAGTGGTTCTCAACTGGGAGCCATTTGGTTCCCATGGGAGAATTTCAAAGTTGAAGAGGAGGAATTGTGACTGGAGAGGAATTTGGGAGGATTTATGGTCATAAATTGAGGAATTAATTGACTTTTAAAACAAAACGACAATAGCATTAAGCAGTATTATTTATTAATTTTATATTAATGTATTTATATAAAGACTATTTTAACTGGGGAGGATTGGGAGAAGTCTGGTATTGCTAAGAGAGGATTCTGTGTTGATGATTGAGAAACACTGCAATATTAGCAGGGTGCCCTGCATGAATAATGAATGATCCCTAATAAGCTTTTGTAGCAAAGATGATATCAATGGAAAATGTGAACATTTTCTGATAAGATTATGTGTATTTTATGCCAGGGGTAGCTAGTATTAAATCTACAACATCTTTATGACTACCTCTATCTGCAACAAAGAAGGATCTAAATACTGATACAAATTCAATAAAAGGCATCTTCAACCTAAAACAATTTTATGTTTATTCTATTATTTCTCTTGGCTTTATTAGAAAATGTGCTATGCCACTATAAAATTTACTACTATACATTTGCAATTGAAAAGTCCAATCTATTGTTTGGTCTGAAAATAATAGTTTAGAAAAATTAGACCAAACACTAACACATTTATTTCAGTTATTTATAAAATTAATGTATATTAAAACAAATTAAAAAAGTAGTAATAGAATACGAACTATTTTATGCTGAGCTTCTTTATTGGACAGCTCTGCTTCTAGCCGGTCGTTGAGGTCATGCAATGATGTTGATTCTCGCTGGGCATTAAGATACCTTTTCTCTAGAGTGGCAATCCTCTCTTCTTGGTCCTCTTTCTGGGCAATATTCTGAAAAGGAAGAATATGTTTTTTACCCCCAACACAGCATTTTATAAAATAATCTATAGCTTTCACTGGTAATGAAAGCTAGCCAAACTCTTGACATGTGATCAACTGCTGAAATCATGCAGAATAGATAGCAAGCTTAAAACTTTTAATTACTCACTGTGACGAATAAAATGAAGGCAGAAAATTATATTTATTGGATCAGGAAAAAACTGAAATGTTCCTATGCTGATAATTTCGTAAGTATTTGTACGATGCAACATGACAATTAGCATCATCCATACAGAAAAATGGTACTTTGTAAGCAACTGCATTTACAAGCAAAATCTTAATGGCATTAGAACAACTTATTGAGAATATCATCAATATGTTGTCTTAATGCCATTAACATTTTGCTTGGAAATGCAACTACTTACAAAGTACCTTTTTTTTTAAAATCTGGATACTAATTAAATAAAAAGCAAAAAAAGACAGGATTCATTGCCCACTACTACTGGTTATTCCATTTTAAATATCTTGTCTTTAATATGTCTTTAATATGTCAGTTTCTTTAGTTATTTCTTTATTCGTATTACTGATAACAGAAATAGTTGATCAAATAGTTCCAATGCCAATGAAATTGCACTTTTATTTGGCTAGTACAACATTTCATCTTTCTTTTATCTTGCACAATTAACCTTATCTTGTGTGTACAGAGCAATTATTATAATTATGCTTATTGCTGATAATTTAAATATCAAATATATAATAAATGAATAATGGCACAACAAATGTACACTCAACTAACTGATAATCTCTACAGAAGGAAAAGTATAAGTGCAATTTGGATGACTGAGGGGTGGAAATCAGATTGGTGACTAAAACTTTATTTTTAACTACATTCAATATTAACATTAATAGATTTTTTTAATAATTAACTTAGTTTTTAATGCAATTATTTTCTTTTTGTAATGTACAATCATTACCATAAAAACAAGCCATTTTTTTCTAATTGTTGAACATTCTAAGATATTACTTATGAACTATTACTAACTAAGAAAATTGCAAGTTCAAATGCCACTCAAGAGAATGTCTACTTGGTTCATACGGAGTACCATTATCTACAGATCTTTATCTGTTTACAGAATTGAATCTGAAGTAAATTCAAATGTAGGATCTATTTTGAAATGCCAGACATAAGACTATTGTAAAGGCAAATTCAAACATAGAAAATGTAAATGATCATTTGCAACATCCAACTGATATCTCAGGATACGATACAATCAGCATTTAAAGTCCAACTGTTCAAGTGTGAGTGGATTACAAATTCAAGATAGTAAATATCTACCATAAATTAAACATTTAATTTATGGAATCATTTGTGAGGCAGTGTGAAAGAACAGCATAAAACAGATTAGCTAGTCTGATTACCGCATTAATGAACTGTACTATCATTTAAGACAATGGCGAAAAGATGAGGACAAAGACTTCATATAATATCTTGCCATTAAGGAATGCTTGAAAAACAACAATACATTTTTGGCAATACAATGATAAAATTTAAATGCTTTCATTTTGAAAGGCTAATACAGACACTTATTATAGCCACCTATGATTCACACATTCTTGAACCTCATTATTTAAAAAAGGGGGCTTTCAAATTAAGCCACATCTTTCATGCTTAGCTTTGGATGATGCTGGTTCATAAAATCATCCAATTTTAACTCTGTTGTATCAGACAAGGCAATGTGTAATACAGGGGTTCTCAGCATTGGGTACGTAGTAAAACTTTTGGTGGTATGCCGAGAGCTCAAAACCATTGATGAATTGTGCAAGTGTAAACAAGTGCAACCATCTCACTGATTACCCAGTAAAATGTTTATAATTTCATAAGCTTTGTTAAATTGTTTATATCACTCATTGTGTTTATCGATTATGAATACAAAATTTAATGTATATATGTTTTATTTTATTCCTGGCTAATACTATAACTATGGCTTATCTACCTATATAAAGGGTACGCCAGTTACATAATTTCCAGGGGGTACAAGAAGCATAAACGGTTGAGAACCACTGGTGTAATAGATAAAAGATGTAGGACTTCCCTTGGAGCACAGATCTTCATATCTAAATATGGACAGACATATTTTGCTGAATGGATGATAAAAAATATCATACAGAAAATTTAGCCCAAGAGTAGGTGCCAATGGCATAGACTTTTGTCAAGAATGGTTAGCATGTTCCCCAAACTTTAATCTTACAGAGAAAGTGATATCTGCCTTAAGGAAGATACATTACTACTGATACCAGTTCAACAACGTCACTTGCTGCGATTCAAAATTGCCCTGAGAAAGACATGTGTAAATAAGTGCAAATTTGTTTAATGCTATTTTACTGAACATCTGGGTAAAAGCATTTTGTGATGTATATTGCCTGAGTAACTGAACTTTTGTGTTTTTCTTGGTTTAGTATATACTGTACTACTTTATTCACAAGCAAATTTTTCAAACTTATATATCTGCTTATCGTGTAAATATTTTTATTTTATGTTTGGTTTGACTTGCAACAAAAACTTAATGTTTGTATTCGTCAACTTAAAAACCATTTTCACTATTGTTTACAATTCATTATATGCTCATGAGTCCTGCAATTGGATGAAAATAATGGTGGCTAAATTCTAATTTAACTGGAAAACTGCAATAGAACAAACCTGTAGAACATCCTCTTCATGAGACTACAGTGAATTCACTGAAGAAAATCATTACAATAGTTCAATTTAGGTGAGTGGAAGTAAAGTCTTCATAAGCAATGATTTACAATTATTTTCAGTAAAATGTAACCAAGGAAGAAGATGGTGCTTTATTTAATGACATGTAACAACCAGCGATTTTAATTTTCGCACTGCTTTAATTACTTCTACGTACTACAGTATTTCCTAAAGTGCAAATAGGACTTGCTCGAACATTTTTAATATCTCATAATCTTTAATCTGCCTTATTAAGTTCTAAAGAGATTTTTTTTTTAGGATCATGCAGTGAGTAATTAAAGTTTATAAACTTGTTTCAACTCTAATGCATTTATTTTCAGTAAAATCCCCTTCTGAAATTGTACCTGTAAAAGTTTTTTTTTTTTTTTTTTGTATTATTATTATTATGCAAATTAAGTACTTAAAAAATATAAATCACAAAGGTTACTGCTATTCAGCTATGCTTTCTAGTGAGGAAAAAGTGTTTACATAAATAACTTAATATATGGTAGAAAGACAAAACAGAAAAAATGTTAAAAAACTGATGGGCAGTATATGTAAGATTGTTATAATATAAATTCTATGAACTATAGCTTAATTACCTAAATTCAAATAATTCCTAATTCTTACTAAACATTCGCAAATTTAAAAATAATTCCAGACTTGGAAATTAAGCTTAGAAGTGTAAGATCACGTTTGACAAGTAAGAAATAAGACAGACTTAAAAGTTTATCTCAAACATTACCAAAAGCAAGCAGTACCATTTTCTTTTAGCCAAAACCTTCATATGAAAATAATTAGTGAAGAAATAATGTTTAAGTAAACACTAACTTTAACTTATACTAACCCAATTTATTTAAATGAAAAATTTATAGAAAAAGCTGAGATTTGGAAGATATATTTTTTTAATAATTAAAACAAAATATGTTTTCACTCCTTGCCTTAACAATGCTGTTAATCTAAATCAGAATATTTTGTAGGAATCTGTATTTTACATGTTACATTTTCTGGAAGTGTTTTTTTTCTTTTTTATTTTTAAATGGAATTTTCTTTTTATTTTTTGTTAAAATTCTTATGTTAAAATAGCACAATCAGACATTTAAGATAATAATCCTGACCAATAATAAGCTATTTAGAAAACTAAATTCTTTAAGACCCTACTGAAAAATTATTATAGGCTTTCTATATTATGTCTTTGAGTTACATCAATAGATCTCATGCAATTCAGATTTTCTGCATTATCATATGCTACGCCCAACCTTAAGATTTCCTTTCCTTCTATTTAGAGAAAAGTGAGCGAGTATTTATTTAGTTAAAAATTCATTAATTTTAAGCTTATATCACTAATCATAATTTAGCTATTTAATTTACTTTATTAACTCAAGGTAGGACATTTAACAAGCTTTAATTTGGTATTTTCTGATTAGCTAAGTAAAACTTGTCATTTAATATTAAAAACTAAGTAAACTACTATTCTAACAACAATCCTGGAAGTTTTGCAAAGTTAGAGCCTTTTTTTTTTACTTTATATCTGCTTATCTATTATTTAGGTGTTAAAGTTTTGTTATCTTTTAAATATAAAAAGGTCTATTATTTAATTTTGAATATTATAATATGAAAGCATAATGAAGGAATTTTCATATTCTCAAGATCTGTGAATCACTTAATTTTCTGTTAAATTGAATTGCCATTGTAAATTTGAATGCACATCAACCAGCAAAAAAGTCCTGATCATGTAGCAGTTAGGAGACATATTATTGATATTAAAAAAATTCAAATCAACATTCTTACTAGTGAAAATCTCAAAGCTTTGAAGCCCTACATTATTCTATGCAACAATAAATATGCTGAATGTTTTTGTCATATTTGACCCTTTAAATATTGGGTAATTTAATTAATATAATTTATTAAAATGGAGCATTTTATGACAATAATACTTTCATTTCATTTTTGTACTTTAAATGGAAGCACAGCAAGACTGCAGCCAATAAATGATAATCTTTAAAAGCTGATAAAATTTAAGAATATGAGTTACACTCAAAGATAACAGTCAAACGAGTGAAAGAAACAGCCAAATTGCATTGTAGATTCTCTTAATGGAGAAGAACCAACATCTCGCATACATTTTGTATTTTCTTTTAACTTCAAAGCAGTTCTCAACCAACACAATGCCATTGTGTCACAATTCAGAAATGACCACATGAGGCTGAGAGAAATTTTAAATGACTACAGATCTTTCTCTTAAAACAGAAAGTGAAATCTTGCATCATAAGACCTGTGTGCTTGAACAATGTCACACTACTCGAGAGTGAAATTCAGCAAGGGACCAGACACTGCCAAAGTCATCAGTGTGGGAGGATACTGTAACTGATTTAACTGTAACACATTAAAAATTACAACTACAGCATTTAAACCAAAATGCAATGAAATTTCTGAATATTTGCAACCTGAGGAAGAGTCCATCTTGTTGATGCTAAGTCAAACAGCACACTCAGTTTGATTACGAGTGCCCCAAAAGTGATTTCACCAAGCTAATGTTTTACAGTTACCATTGTTACAGTACTTACTGTTCTCCAAATATGTAAACAGTGCAGCCTACAGCTGTAAGTAAAGTGAGAATCAAACCAAAGATCAAAGTACATATAGTTGTTCAAATCTATTGCTTCAACTGGTAATAAACTTCTTGAAAGTATCAAAATCAAACTGGCAAAACATGGGATAAAATGTCAATTAAATTTCTGGAAAGCAGATAGAGGGCAACCTGCTACTAACTACGAATTGTGTTGTCAGTGGTTTCAAATGTGAATTAATTTATAACACCCTGGGAATCAACTTTTCTTCTTTTAATTACTTTTGGGTAATGTGGCTTAGGTTGTATTAAAATTTGTAAAGGATGTTGCTGAAAACAAAACAAAACAAAACAAAAAAAACAAACTATAATTTTGAGTATTGAAGTCAAATTTCCATATTCTTTACTGTTAATATGCTTCAGCTTTATCATCTGTGTCCAAATAAGAATCTTTAATGTGCCTATAAATATTATTTTAACACTAATAGTTTAGTGACTAACAGTCTAAGTGTTGGATATAAGATTAATATTCATAAAGTATAATAATAATATTTTTTTTTTCTTTTTTGATAAAGTTTGTAAATAATATGCTTGTTTTAAAATTTTTGTATTTTAACTTCATTGTTTAGGATGATTCTATTTTTTTTCTAGCAAGCTTGTTTTGTAACCAGAGAACTCAATAAATATCAACAAGTATTTGATGAATAATTGAAATTACAGCCTGCAGTTGTTTGAAATCACCTACATTGTGGTTATTTTTGAATTTCCACAATTTGTATGCTTTACTGGCCAAAAAGTGAATATATACATTGAATATATAATATTTATCCATTCAGCACACAAAATGAGTATCTAGCATACTTTCACAATTGATTTTTTTTATAGTTTAAAATTGTATGATTAAAAATTAATTTCATGAAAAGACAAGGAGTTAAAATTTTTGACTAAATACCACAGTGCACTTATTATAAATTATTATTATTATTATTATTATTATAAATTTCCCTTATCCTTATTCAATCCCTTTTCATTTCTTTCTGGTTTTTATAGAACATTTTATTGAACATTTTTATCTGATTCTTAAATCAAAATTTAATTTTGCTACTGCCATCCCTCGTCTTAATTGATTTTGTGTATTAAATGCACTTAACTGAATGTTTACCAGTTAACATATATATTTTTTTGAAAAACATTTATTTGCTTCTAGAGGGACTTTTATATTGAATTACCTATTCAACCTTATAACTGATGAATAATAATAAAAGTAGCCTGGTCTACAGTTTATTTTCCTATCCTCTGAAAGTTCCATTTGCAACATTTTTCCTATTGTGTGTGTGTGTGTGTGTGTGTGTGTGTGTGTGTGTGTGTATGTATTTAATTTTGAATGTTTAACATTAATTTTCCCCCATTTCAAATGATATATTAGGGAATTAAGAAGTGAAAAATATGTTTAATTGACTGAAACAAAATTGCAAAAATTATTGAACACTAATAATATATCAACTATCTCCTATAGGATAGACTAGCTGTGCAGATTTCCACAACTGAAGACAACTAGAATGATTTAAATAAGTTGTCTTGTTAAGACCAGAGCGTAAAACCTGTCAGTTTAAATTTTCTTTAAACTTTATCTATTAAGGGGTAGGAAAACAAAATTAAAAAACTGTAAAATTTCTACCACTAATGTGTAGATATCTCATTATCTTATAAATACTGCTTATGAATGGCAGCATCAATTTGTATACTCAATCCTTCAGTTTAGTTTCAATTTAACACTGTACAAACATTCCTATTTATAAATCCAAGTACAGAATATGATGAACTGCAATAGATTAGGTAAATTATTCCTATATTAGGGATAAAAAACTGCTTCTATGTAACCAAAATTAAAACATGCTTTAAAACTTAAAATGAGTTCCACATCTTATTCCTTGCAAATTATAATGCTAAGTAATTTTAAAAATCAAAATAGAAGTAAAACAATATAACTTGATCAATCTTCAACTTCTGAGCAAACTTAACATAATTATAAAACAATGAACAATAAAAATGCTGCTGCACCTATTCAAAGGGAAAAATGTAATTATCAAGAAAACGTAGAATAGGCTGAAAGAAAAAAAAAATAAATGAACTGTTTGTTTCTGAAAATCCATAAATATCTTTTATGAAAATGAATAAATAAAATTCAACAGGCCACATTCTAAGTAGAAACTTGCAATTAAAAAATAAATTGAGAATAGCTATTAATAATTGAAATATGCTAATTGGACATTCTTTACAGGATAATTAGCAGTGGTACAGTGATAATTTTGTAGCTGATAATTTAATGTCATGCTTGTAGGAAAATAGTTTCAATCTGTAAAATGCTGTTGATATTCATGTGCAACTTTAGGAAACTAAATTACAATGATATATTCTACATAGGACAGACAGTAAAGCAAGTCATTTTATCAAGCTAAAAAAAAAAAACAAAAAAAAAAAAAACCTGATGGAATATTTTTTAT
>JAFIDM010009631.1:105268727-105283119 GCA_023159025.1 Thereuonema tuberculata
TTGCATGTTAAAAACGTAATCGAACCACGAAATTGCAAGAGAAAAAAATAGCCCTTATAGCGGGCCTTACTCGTTATGAAATGAAGTCACACTCAGGAGCAGTTAAGAAAAATGTCTACACTCTACAGAGTCGCATCGAGAAGTGTGCTTTGAATGATTAGCAGCGAGATTCCCGAAGAACCCGAAGGGGTAAGAAAGGAATGAAGTGACAGGCGTGATCGAAAATTCCCCGTAAAGGCTTGGCTTTCTTAAAGTGAAGGGGCAGAGCTGAAAAGACAACACGATGGCATGCAAAATGGAGAAGAAAGATGCTTTTAGCCATTTTTGAGGGTGACGAGTTATCTGGAGTAGAATTAAATTTGGTGGTGGCTAAAGGAGGGTTATTTTACATTATTGTGTATGAGACCTTGTCGGGACCACAGGAAAACGACGACTTAAACGGAGTGACGACTTAACGAGGTTTTACTGTATTTCTTTTCTGATATTTTTTCTAATTTAATGAAGGACAAAAGTGATAAAGAGCACAGGCTAAACTAGGATTTCAGTAGATGTGTGTGATGGGGTGCAAACATAAAATTTAGTAGTTTATGTAACCACACACAACAGAGGTTCCTAAACCTCTTTTCTCCTCCTTTTTTTTAGGAGGGGGAAAGCTTAAGAATATCATACTATATATATATATATTACAAGTAGATCCCGTTATACTCGGTTTCGTTATCCGCATTGTCAGATATACGCGATCCCTGTTTAAAGTGGTGCCATTTGTTAACACTTTGTTGAAATAATAGTGTGTTTACCCATCTTGACACCTGTCAAGACGTGAGTGTTCAGATAAGATCAGTAGAGCTGTAAAGCTGCATGTGAGAGGATCTATATTTAAAATGCCAAGCAAAAGGAAGGAAAGTGTGTCTGTTGAGGGGAAGAAGCATGTACGAAGGTCGTATTTGTTAGAAACAAAGTTAGAAGTTCTGGGTTGCTATGAGAAAGGTGAGCGAATTCAGCGTGCTTCAGGACTTCAACTGTGAGAACTATTCATGACAATGCGAAATCAATTTGAAAAACTGCTCAATCTTGAGCAACTTGAGTGTAACTAGGTAACCTTTGAGTGTAACCAAATCTCGCTCGAAGACAATGGAAAGAATGGAGAAGATTCTATACCATTGGGGATTGAGCACCATAACCAGTAGCACATGCCTCTTGCTGGAGATGCTATTCAAGCTAAAGCTAGGAGTTTGTATGCAGATCTTATGAAAGAAGAGGACGATCCAGCACTTTTCTCGGGCAGTTCAGGTTGGCTTGATCATTTCAAACATCATTTTGGCTTCCACAATATAAAACTAACTGGGGAGACAGCTATGAGCAGATGAAGTCAGAGCAGAGGAATTTAGACAAAGATTTTAAGCATTAAAATATATTTTCAGGATATTATTTTGATTTTCTGCATTAAAATTAAGTTTCAGAAAGATAATATTGGTTGTTTGTAATCTAAATACTGTATAACCCAATTATTTTAAACTGAATTTGTGAATAAGTGAGAACCTAACCCTATAATGTTCATATAAAATGACTCCCATTTTACACGAATTCAATATACACAGCGATTTCACAGAACGTATCTATCATGTATATGAGATCTACTTGTACATATTTGCTTTAGTTCTTTTGCCTTACTGAACTTCTTGCAAACAATTCTTCTCAAATTCCCAGCATACCATACACTGCTTTAGTGTTTTGTATTAAAATAGTTTCATAGTTTGAACCAATAACAGTCATATCTCCATGCAAAACATTTGGTTCATAAATATCTAATTCCAAATAAAGAGTTATTTTACTGTCAGACATTTCATTATATGATAAAACATTATGCCATTTCTGACAACTTTAATTTAAAGTTCCTTTAAATTGTCTTAATATCAATGAATGTATACCTCCTGATTTGCATTGCTTAATTCTTCCTCAAGGGTTTGCACCCTTTCTAATGCAACACGTAACCTCTCCCGGACCTACATAATTAGAAGATGAACAATTAGTTATATTATAACAAAGACAAAATAAAAAATTATTATACAATAAACTGAAAGCAATAAATAAAAATTACTAATAATGAAATGAATAATGAATCACATAACTATTGGTCACTGAGTAACGACCATACCAATGAATATGTTTTCCCTTTGGAGACTGGAAAAGTTTACAAGAATTTTACGTACGAGTAGATATATATGTAACTTAACTCAAGCAAAAGAGTAATTTCTAAGCTATTTAATTAATTCTAATAAATACTTGATGATAAAAGTTTATGTTTATCTTTTTATTTCTAGAACAAAGTAAGAAAAACTTATTTTGAAAACAATTTAGTGATTTCATAAATTAATTAAAGAGTAAATCAAACATTTTAATATTATAGAAAAATACCTTAAAAATTAAATAAATCATCGAATACTTTAATAAATTACTAAAGGATTAAAATACAAAAAAGTACACTTCACCAAATACTGAAATATTATTATTATTTTTTTTTTATTGTTGGGGGTTACTAGCAATAGCTGTTCAAGTTTGTTAGCTTTATTAGCTTGGGTTATGAACTGATACAACAATGCGACTTTAGGATTCTAATAAACATAATACAACAGCAAGAAATAGATGAAACTTTTTAACAATAAAACATCAAAAAGCAATAAATATATCAATCCTTGTAAAAAAAAAAAAAAACTATCCATAACACTTATATGATTTAATAAAAGAAATTTGTTAAGGATAACATTCAAAAAAAGACAATGTGTAGAACTGAATAAAGTGCACTTTTTGAAATTAAATCCTGTTACCACAGTTACAAGATTTTTTTTGATCTGAACACAACCAGGAATTTGCCATCATTCTAAAATATCCTGGAGAACATCACGTCTGCTAAAGCAGTGGTAAATATACAGTAGAACCTCATTATAACGGACTGATAGGGGCTGAAGGTTGTCCGTTTTAATGAAAGTCCGGTTTATTACAAATAATTCTTAATTAGGGGTGTAATGCAGCAGGGTGTACATCAATGGAAGTACAATAGTTAGTTGTAAAGTGTTTATTATATATCAAATAAACAACAGCCTTCAACATAGTAGGTTGAATTGAAAAAGATGTGTACGTATATACTGCATTAATCTTTAGAACAAGAAGGTCCTGGTTTTGGTTTGAAAAAATAATTTATTTTCTGCTAGGTTTGTTTGCTGTTTATTTCTTCAGTTAATAACTGACGGAGGTGTTCATAATATGCAAACACATTTTCATTAGCCGATTGTTCAACATATTGAATAACAAAATTTAAATGGTCTTCACTTCGCTTACCTTAATTGTAGGCGGAATAGTGTCTCCTACCTCTTCTTCCTCGTCCTCCGAAGATTCTGCTTCTTCAGAGTCATGCAGCGCATCCATATTTACACAAAATAATACAACGATTGATGTTTAATCGCTTGCTTGGAAATGTAAAACTCGTCAGATAAAAATAAGCATCCTTTATTAGTACTATAATTTTTTTTAAAACTGTCCGTTATAAGCGATGTCCTTTATAACAGGGTCCGTTATAATGAGGTTCTACTATATAGGCAGTTGCAGATCTCTAGTGTAATCAAAGAGCTGATAAGAAGGTAAACAGAATGGGAAAAGGTCAATTTTATGATCATGCCCTAGTTAAGAATTCCTTCCCACATAACATTTCCATAATAAACCTGACTGTTCAAGGCAATGTTTTCTGTCAGTCAAATGAAGTTATCAAGTTGCTCTTTTTAATTCATATTAGGAATAGTAAATGATAATGCTAACTTCTTTTCCAGATACTTAAAAAGGTTCTGGCATTAATATTCATAGAGATTCTAAACAATCTCAAACATCTGGATCAGTTCTGTGAAGCAAAGGAATTAGGAATGAGCAGCAACATACTGTCCTTGTTTAGTCTAGTTCTAGTTAGCTTATCTAACATCATGTTACGCCACTTTTTTCATTTGTATTTCTTTCTGGAAATGAAATTGTTTTTCATTGTTCCATGCTAAATCTTTAAAAGCTGTATTATGTTGTTTATAATAATAAGTGCTGAGTTTACAAACAATAAATACTGAAACTTATCTGTGATTCATTAATTTCATAATGAAGACCCAATTCTACATTTTTTATTTAATGAAACAAATATAGGTCTAAAAATAGTAACTGTAATATTATGTGACAAACTTACCTTTTCATCAAGGGCTTTGTGATGTTCAAAGAGGGATTTGAGGGCCTTAAGGACCTCAACTTCACTGGAAACACCAGCAGGGGAAGCTGCTTGCCTCTTGACCACAGTCATCCGAAGAGACCTCTCGTGTCGAGAAACAAGGCACTCCAAGTGTTCCAGTAGCAACTTAACAAAGAAAACAATATTACAATTAGTATGACATTTTGCTAATGGTGATGCATCAAAAAATAAATAAAAGCAATAAAAGCAAACATTCAACTAAAAGGAGATTTCAAATGCTAATCACAGAATAAACAGTGTTAAATAAGCCCAAGAGCAAATTAAAAAGTTCTGCATATAAGTCTTTCAAATATACAACTTAGGATACTGAAGATGAACAAAAGGTTGTGATACTATTCACAAGTTAAGGAGCTTGAGGTGATAAGAACTTTTGTAAGCTGTTTATAAGATTGAAGGTAATTCCTTATGTATTTACCTTATTATTTTGAACTTTTAACAAGTAGGTAATTTCTTAGCTTTTCTTCAAGCTTCGTCCACAGAAGTTAAATAAAGCAACGTTAAGCAATTAAGTAATTACTTTAAAGATATCCAAAATTATTAAAGAATAAAGATGATACAGTGAAACCTCCTTTAACGGACACTCCGAATAGCGGACACCTCTAATTAGCAAACATTATTGCAGGTCCCAGTCCCTTACAATAGGACATTCCATGTTATCCACTCCGAATAGCGGACACTCTGAATAGCGGACAGTTATTGTAACTGTAAAAAAAATTTTTTTTTTTTTTTTCGATTAACATTTCGACAAACGCATCATGGTTCTATTTACATCGGTGTCCCATACATTGATACATTGTATCGGTGTCCTATAATTCAATGCACGAATCTGAGACCCTTTTTTTCACTGCAGTTGCTTTGTGAATATCAATCCTTCGTAAAGCTATCCTATAAACGTGTCGATTAAATTTAGTGTGAATTAAAATGGCGTCAAAAAGGAAGAGATTGGCACTGAAAGAAAAAATTGATGTTCTTGAAGTTCCTGAAAAAGAAAAGCTGAGTGTGCGTTGTCTTGCTGAATGTTTTAAAGTTGGAAAAACTCAGATAAGTGAACTTTTGAAGGACAAAGATGAGATTAGAAAAATGTGGATGGTGAATTCAAACGAAAATTCGAAGAATTTGAAGTTTCGTAAAACTGAAACAAGCAAAATCGACGAAATGGTGATAAAATGGTTCCGCTTTGCTCGTGCAAAGAACATTCCTATAAGCGGTGTTTTCCTTCAAAGAAAAAGCCAGAGAAGTCGGTCAAACTTTAGAATTGGACACATTTAAGGCATCAAATGGATGGCTAGAAATTAATTTTCTATATACTGTAATTAATTTTATCATTATTTAAGTAAGACAAATGGATTAGCACTCATTTAAAAAGAAATATAGTAAATAATTTGCAATTGTTCATATTCTCTCATACCGCAATGATAATTGTAGATATTTAATTAAGATTGTATGTAATTTTTCATTAAATGACATGCTATAAGCTAAAAAATAAAAAAAAAAGACAGTCCTCCCCAATAGCGGACACCTCCCAATAACGGACGAAACTTCCGGTCCCGTAACTGTCCGTTATTCGGAGGTAACACTGTATAACTATTCAACAAGTTTTGGAGTTAATTATTACCAAAAAAAAAATGAGTAAGTATTGGAATAAACTGTTTCTTGATGAATACTTATCAGTTTATTTGCAATAAACAGGAGAGTGGGTTTTCCCCCCACTTTATGGAGTGTTGGGAATAGATGCCATTCAATATATAGGCGTATGTTCAAGATCTAATATAACAATAAAAGCCAAGATCTGTGGAGAAAAGAACCAAGTTACTGTTTTATGTTTCCTTTAAAGTTTAAAAAAGTTCCCTTCCCCAATCTGTTTGAATTTTATGCAGATTTTTATGCAGATATTTAGAAGTTTGTACAATCAAAATTTAGCCAACACACAAGATTAGGTTTAAAAAGCATACGAATTAAAAAAAGACAATAAAAAACAACTAGTTTTGATCCTGTCAAAGGATCTTTATGAACTCCTTTTGATAAAGATCCTTTGACAGGATCAAAACCAGTTGTATTTATTAATGTCTCTTTTTTAATATATATGATTTTTTAACCTAGTCTCGTATGTAGGCTAAATATATTTCATAATTAACTTTGACTTTGGCACATGTTAAATGTTTCTTGATATTTGTACGATCATGGTTGATGAAAGTCATACTTTTTCTCAACTTTTCAGTTTTCTTTATTCAATACATTTAAAAGAAATTCAAACTGCTTTGTTATGCAATTCAAACCTGTTATTTATGAAGAAAGTTACAAAGAACAATAACTACATAAAAAATAAAAGTTTTAATAAATTTCAAATCAATCAATTACATAAAAACTTTAGTCATTCAAAACATTTAATCCATTCAGGTTTACTTAAAAAAGCCAATTAATGAATTGTATGAGCAATCCCATCAACAGAGCTTTCTGGAACAACATTATCATTTTATCATGAGTATAATGATAAAGTCAATTTATGAACTCATTTTGAAACTATATTACTGCCATTTAACAATTGTTTGACCTTGAGTAGTAAGAAACTTTTGATAACATCAAGTTAATCAGCACTTGGGACATCTAAAGCTTAACCTTTAAAAATGGCATGGTTTTGAAATCAGCTTTTGATCTGGAATAAATGGCTCTCTCAATTTTTTTTTTTCATAAGCGAATTCCCTGTTCAAACAGTGTTCAACAATGAGCGAATTTGATTTGTAATAGGAATTTTATTTTCCAAGATATTAATATTTCATCACACTTCATTTTCATTCATTGCTTTTAATAAAGATTATAACAACTCAGAACCAATATTCAATATTGGAATGAACACAAAGAACAGCTACTACAGTAAATTATATTATTATTTAACAAAGACAAATGTCATTATATGTTATTTTAACTGCTCTGAAATATTAGTTCAAGTTAATCAAAGTCCACTACTTAATATCTCAATAATTAATGTTTTGCATTAATTTCTACTAAAGGTAATCCTATTTTTATGAACCTTTACTTCTATTCATATCTGGGAAAAAAATTATGGATTGAGGTATTTTTCTCTTTGATGTTAATTCTGAATGAAATCATCATCATCCACATTCAGACCACTGCTGAACAAAGGGCCACCCCAATGACTTCCATTATCTCCTGTCTTGGGCTCATCTTTTCCACTCTGTACCTGCTATGTACACAATTTCATCCCTCCACCTTGCTTTTCGATGTCCTCTTCCTCTTTCCAGTATCGGTGTTTCAGAATGTAGCTGCTTGTGTTCATCTTCCATCCTTTCTAATGGCTAGGTGACTGCCCAATCTCGGCATTAGGTTTTTAGCATGTTTCAGTTTGCTATCTTATTCATTCGTTCCTTTTTCACCCTTTAATTTGATCTTTCTATTTTTCTTTGTGTTAGAATTTAGTTAGCCATTCTCTTTGATAGTGTTCATGTTTCGCTTCTGTATGTTAGTACCAGTAAAATGCATTGGTCAAAGATTTCCCTTTTGAAAACATCTCTTTGGTTTTTCAAATGCTACCCATGATAACTGTATTCTCTGACTGATTTATCCACTCATATCATTTATATTGAGTAGATGTCCTAAATAGTTACACAATTATACTATTTCAATTGGTTCTCTTTCTAATTGGAAGTTAATAGGTTCTCAATATCTATTGAGCATAATCTTTGTTTGGATTATGAAGCATTTCTTGTAACTGCCATGGGCTCTTTGAAATTACAAAGCTGTAATTTCATCAATGAAGTCAGCATATCTTTAAGTGGGATATTCTTCTGTTTTTTTAATTTGATGCCTTTAAGATTTCATTAAATCTTCAAATATTAATTGAAGTGAGTTTGTTGTTTTTGGAAAGAATCACCATATCTTATATCTCTTTCCAGTTTAATTATTCTTTGTTCATTATTTAGGGTTATTATGGTTGTGGGATTATGTGTTTTCTATAGGATTGATGGAACTGTGATTTTTATTCATTCATTTAACAAGGGCCTTTGTTATTCATTTAGTTTTGATAGAATCAATTTTTTTTTTTTTAATAGTTGATGAAGGTTATGTATAGTGACCTCGTAAATTATTCTCTTTCTTTTATCTATTATCTGTCTCAGGGTGTGTGTATGGTCTACTGTCTTAAATCACTAGTGGACTCCAACTTGTTCTATTGGTTACAATTTGTCTAGATTAGTAGAAAGTCTTCTTGAAAGTCAATATTCAAGCAAAATTTTTATTGAGATTTGAGAGGAGGTTTATTAGTTTGTAATTTTTAATATCTTCTTAACTTCCTTTTTCTTTATATATTATAATTAACAAAGCATTTGTTTTTGTAATTTTCATGTTTGTGGAATTCTTTGCTCTTTTAGACAATTATTATATATGGATGTATTCTAGTAATTGTCTCCTCCTAATTTTATCATTTCTATGCAGATTAAATCTTGTCCTGGGCTTTTGTGGTTTTTTGTTTGTTTTAATGCTTCCTTGATTCCCATTATAGTAATATTAGAAATTAAACTCCATTTTATTTGGCTTAGATGATGCATCAGTTCTGGATTCATCCTTGTAAAGTTATGTGCAATATTCTTTTGATTATCCTTCTACTATTTCACATTTTTTGTTCCATATTTTTCTGCTACTGTCCTAATTTGTTTGGTGCCTATTGTAAGTTTTCTATTTTGGATATTTCTGTTGGTGTTATTTTCAATTGTTGTTTTGCTCAATATCTATACTGTATTGTATTGTTTCATTTCTTATTCTCTTTCTGATTATTTTGCAGAGCTCTGCATATTCATTCTACTCTATTCATATTATTGTTGGCTCTTGTTTTAGTTGTCTTCTTTTTAACATATCAAGAGTTTCTTGTGATAGTTTCCTTCTTTATTTTTAAGACTGCATTAGCAGCATTAATAATTGTTTCTGTTATATTTTCATTCAGTTTCTCCATGTTGTCTGTGTCTTCTAATTTATTGCTTAATTTATTTTCTGTTTCATTTTGAATAGTTGTCCATTACCTTTTATATGTTCTAAAAAAGCCTTTTTTTAATAAGTTTCATCCATTCAATTTTTGTTGTAAGCCCTATTTTTGCCCTGAGCAGAATGGAATACAGCTGTTTTAATTGGAATTTTTTAACAGTACATTAAAAAAAAAAAAATCATTTAAGAATGTAGCAAAATCCTTAATTATTTCTGAACATATGAACATAAGCTTTGTTATTAAAAAAACAAAGAATATAACTTTCCATAATTGAGTAACTGTGCACTGTTTGATTCACCATACCATGGTAAATTTGAGTATTTCTGTAATAAACAACAAACCTACATTGAAGAAAAAGAACATTAAAGAACTGCTTAAAGAAGAATCAAGCTTATTATTGCAATAAAAAAAAAAA
The DNA here is from genome assembly GCA_023159025.1 of Thereuonema tuberculata. NCBI lineage: Eukaryota > Metazoa > Arthropoda > Chilopoda > Scutigeromorpha > Scutigeridae > Thereuonema > Thereuonema tuberculata. Next base: position 105,278,412 of record JAFIDM010009631.1, read on the forward strand.
TATTAAAACCAATTACTGAAAACAGATGATTGTTGAAAATTAGTTGCAATTACTTTACTTGTGAGCATTGAGTATCTAAGGAGCAATCACAATATTCATCTAAATCAAGAAAAGTCAGTCACATTACAAAGGAAATAAAGAGACCTTTCACACCATGCAAACAAAGAATTGGACTGACAAATTTGGCAAAGCAGATTTTTAAATTAATGAAATCTGGAAAAAATCTGTGGTGGCATGAAGTCACTTAAATCAAGCTCATGAAGCGGAAGATGAAGCTAATAAAGAGTTTGATGTGCTGCATGTGAAGACAATGGAATTCTCCAATATGTGGAAAATGCAATTCAAATTTCCACGCAAAAAGAAGAAAAAACTGAAGACTAAATTTTATTTAGCCATTGCTATACAATGGATTCAATCAATAATACTGAAATGCTTATCAGAACACCATGCAGCAAAATAAATGTTCAACATAATTTTTTTGTGTTGAAAACAATACCTGCTCATTTGTCATTCAAGAAAAACAATTTTCGTTTAAATAAAAAAACAAACAAACATTTAATATAAAAATACAGTCTTGAAGACCTGTAATTTTTAAACTTTCTTCGACTAATTTTGATGCAATAAACTTTGCCACCAATGTAATAAAGGTAATGCACTGCTCCTTTCCCTACAACTCAAAGTTAGCCAGAGGTTTATTGGCCTTATACAATCTCAGCTGATAGCACTTTTGATTTGTGTGAAAGCAAACAAGTCATTTTGATTAAACATAGTAGTTTTGGTATAAAAGGCATTAAATAAAAGGTTCAAAACGTTAATAATTGGAGATTTTTACAGGAAAAAAATCCTACTAAAACTTACAAAATATATTTACAACTTAAAGATTAATTCTAAGAATCATGAAATTCTTCAATGAGAATAAAATGTAAGGAAATATTGTATGCAGTCAAAATTTCAGATATTTCAATCTATCAATTCTAATTATCATTCAGATATGGTATTTTTTGTTGAGGAAGTCAATTAAAGTAATTTTCTGGTTAATTTTAAGAACCTCAGTGCTTAACCTCTTTTTCAAATGCTATTTAAAAAGGATAATTAATTACAATGCTGATATTGAATAGTAAGAAAATTTCAGTCAATTCCTTACCCTAGTATTATTTCTTTCTGCCTTTAACTCTGCTATTTCCTCCTCCCGTTCCAGCAATTGTTCTCTAGCTTGATTTAATTCTTTGGTTAATGTAGCAAATTCCTACAACAGAAATAAAGACATTTAATTTAATAAGAGGCAATTTTAATATTATTGCAAAACATCAAATAATTCAGAATTTATTTGTAGTTTCATCCATAGACTTATAAATATGTTATTGTAAATAATAAATCCAAAAGAAGCAATAATAAATAAAGCTTATTTTTCCTTATTTAAATGTGTGTATTCAATTCACTGAAAACTGGATAATTTCTGGAGGATAGTGTATTTCTTTAACAACTGTAAAAAAACAAAACAAATGACTTCGAAACTTTTGATTTGAAAGATGGAACCATACAGAAACAATAAATCAATATGTAAAGTAACTATTGGAATGTAAAAAACATGTACATAACTTTGATTCCTGTTATCATTTAAATAAAATTAGAAATTATTTGGTAAAACCATTTGGACTTTGGTAGATCGCTATAAAGTTGAAAAAAGTAAGTATTAAATGCTAAAATTTCCAATTTATTTTCTTTTAACAAATAGTTATTAATAAAATCTTTTAAATGGCAAAAGTTGTTGTAAGCATTGTAGTGCTATCCAAGAAAATTTTGATACTAGAACAGCAGACTGAAGAATAAATAATAACTTTTGTCACCACCAACTAGTAAGTAAGCAACCAACCCAAAAAAATAAGACTGAGCCAAATGGTTGAAACATATTGTGAGAAATGGCATTCATTCTGAACAAAACAAGACCAAATGGCCAGAACTAGTCCCATATTTCAGTTGGCTTCAGGGTTGGAAGCAACTTGGATTTAAACACAGACTTATCTCAACTAAGGAGAGAATATAAAGAAAGAAAGGGAAATTTATAAAGCAGCAATAAATTGTAATAATCTTTTCAAATCACTTTCTGATAAAAGGGTTTTTCATTAAAAACAAAACAGGATATAAACAGCAGAAATGGGACTAATTGTTATGAAGAAATAAGCCACTACTTTTAATATTTACTGGGGAAAACCTTGTAATAAAAAGCATTTATTTATAGTCATATTGATAATTTTGAGGAAAAGTAACTGAACTATAAGTAAACTTCTAAAAATGAACAAAACCTGTAAAATCGTAACTTTTCAGTACATGAAATCATCTCCATTATACTTTTTTTTTTCTATTTTAAATTAGGGATGGCAATTTATAATTTATGGCTTTCAATAAATCAATCATAGCTATTTTAATTTAGTGTCTCTTCTCAAATTCTGTATAATATTGAAACTTAATATGATTGCTCTAGTGTAAGTTAATGAAAGTATTTATAAACAAACATAGGTTTATTATTTCAATTGATGTTGAGTTATAAGAAAAAAACAAAGATTTTTCTTCTTCTTTTTGTCTTTATAAAATACGTGTCCATAAGTAATGAAAACATGAAATTATTAAATGAAAAGCAACAGGAGTATATTAATAGCTTTCTGGGAGTACTGATGGATAAGTTATTAAAATGAACAAAAGAAAGACAACGGCCATTTTGTTAAATGAAAGGGAAAAAAAAAAACGAACATAAACGTAATTTAAGTTCAAGCGTCAAATAAATTTATTTGAATTCGTTTTTTATTTGAATGAAGAATCATCCAGTAGCGATTTGTATTGTGTGGGGAGAGAGTTGGAGATCACCTTCCTCCCATAAATAACAAATGAAAATGGGAATTGAATAACGTGTAACTCATTAACAACATTAAAAACAAACAAACAGGGACGATGCTATTCTGATGGATATAATTCGACACGTGAAAGTGTCTTGAGTTGTCAGTTGCAGGTTCTGGAAAACGCTTAAATCTTTTGTTATTTTAAAAATAAACGTTCAAATAACAATTAACAATTTCGTAAAACCATTTCCAGAAAATAAGAAAACTCTCGCTATTTAAAATTGTATAATAATTTTATTTACGAAATTGAAGATTGGTCGAAAACTTCCGTGCACTCAATAAATGAAACGATAAAAGCATTTAATACTTTCATGGAAACAAAATCAATAGAACTACAAAAGTTCGTAGTAATAATGAAATATATTTTAAATGTTATTAGCGTCATTCCTGATTTTGTATTAAGCGATACCGCTCATTGAGGAGCTAAGACAAGCTATAAAATATGAATAACCCTTGAAATCTAAAGCTAATAAAAGAAAATTGCGAAAAATATATAAACTTCATTTGGTTCGCTGTTTGACATTTAAGACATTGCGAAGTTCACATCTATATTATGATCCTTTTGTTAATGCACTGATACCAAATGGTAAAGCACATAAATGCAGCCTGGAGGAGTAGGGGATTTTTTTTTCCACACTGAATTCTCCTACAGATGGATTCTAAGGTCCATACAGATCTCTATTAATTGGGTATAGGAGTTTTTTTTCCCCGGGGAGATATAGGCAGACGGGCGTCGGGCTGACCACTCAATCTCAACTACTTATAGTGGGATAACTGATAAAAAGGAACTGTTCTTATCTTTACCATGTTTAGTAACCTAATGTCTTTTCAGCATCTGAAAACAGCAGAAAATTTAATAGGGAGTGTCCAGACTTCAGGAATAAAAACCTTTTCAGTTTTACTGTCTGTAATTCTCAAGGGTTCTTCAAAGTCCAGTGCCTACTGTCAGCGCCGGATGAAGGAGCGGGCAATATGGATGGCTGCCTGGGAAGCGAGGCTTAATGAGGCGCCAAATTCTATATTTGTCAAAAAAAAAAATAATTTCACTAAAATGCTATTAAAACAGAAATAAATGTCAAGTAGTTAACTTAAGTTTATATGGATGTTCCCAAACTATGCACTATATTTTTTTCTTCTGGTGTTACTACAGTAAAGGGCGTCGCGTATGCCCTCTGACCGGGCGCGAAAATACCTTCGTCCGGCCCCGCCTACTGTAATCGGTTAGTTTTTATTACATTTAATTAGTCATCATTCACTTTTTTTTTTTAATTAAAGAACAACTTCAAAATTTATCTCTGAACAGGTTAAGATCTTGAAATTACAAACAACCAAAAATGCTCATGTCTTTCGATTCTCTCGTAATGTTACCGTTAACGTTCAATGTGGTGCGATTCTTCAAGATTCTTAATTTGAATACCATATCGAATAATAATAATAATAATAATAATAATAATAAATAAGTGCTTATTTCAGTAATATTTAGGTTGTTTTTGCTTATTTCTAGGATCGGCTGCAAATGGTTGCAAAGCTGCATGACTGCATCCTGCCTCCGCTTTTTCCGAAGTGTGTAAAAATCTACTTCTGTGAAGAAAACCCATAAAAAAAAATGGGTTAGGGGATTACAGCTAATCACCTCCTATGTCCGCATTCTTTAAAAGATCGCTTCTGATTTTTCTAGAGTTTGCTATTACTAAACCCCGAAAGCAGAATGTTTTTTATCTTTCTGCAACGATTGATGCTAACAAGTAAGACGAAAAACTTTCTGCAGGTGCAGAAAAAAATTAAACTTTTTTTTCGTTTATGTCCCGCAAAAA
>JAFIDM010009631.1:105283519-105393858 GCA_023159025.1 Thereuonema tuberculata
AATTGTTTAGACCATTCAATTAAATAACAATTAAAAAGGAATTTTTGTAAATCTCTCTTTTAGGCCATTTCAATGGCTAAGTGTGACTGTGTATGTAAACACACTACTCAGCGAAATGAATCTCATGCTCGTTTGAATTAAATTAGTATTTTTCTTTTTCCTTTTTAACATGCGATATTTGGGCGATTTTACTTTTTTATTAATTACTTTAATTATATCCTTAATAAAAATTGCTACATTTACAATTGCAAACAATAAAATGACATTTTAAAAGAAAAACATTTCATTTAGGAAAATCAGAAGTTTATAAGAGGATTTCTTATCTTCATAAATCAAAATATCTCTGCCGCGCATCTACCGCGGTAAGTGCATTTCCCAAAGATGAAAAATGCTTAAAACTGCATTTACAACTTTGAGATCATGCCCGACTTTAAGCCCTGCCTCCTAAAAACCCGCGAAGAGATATTACTTATTTGTAGTTAAACCAATGCCCTAAAAGCAAAAAGCTTTTGGCAAAAGCTGTATAGACAATGTCAGGATAAGGTTTTGAAGATAGGAAAAAAGTAAAAAAAATGGAAATTTCTATCGGCTGCAATTTTGAAACGGGTGATTGATTTGGATGAAATGCAATACCAGTTGAGTTCTTAAGGGTACTTAGCACCCATAAAAGTTTCAGCTCAAAAGCTCAAAATTTACGGCAGTTATCCACTTCACAACTTTGAGGCCACGCTCCACTTCTAAGGCCCGCCCCCTAAAAACCCGTGAACAGATTTCGCCTTTTTTATTACTTACTTTTAGTTATAACCAATGCCCTAAAAGATCTAAAAAGTTTGTGACAAAAGCTCTAAAAAACACCGTGAGTATAAGGGTTTGAAGATAGGAAAAACTGCCAAAAAGTGGAAATATATATGTAAAAGTAAATTACATATTTTTTTCCTTTGGAAAATACACTAAAATAAGCGTTTTCAAATGGACCATGTAATACGAGTAAATAGAAAAGTATTAATGAAATTTACTTGCAAATGTTGATCAATTTTATTGAATGTTACAGGAACTGAGTATCTACAAATAAATCAATCTTATGCACCTATGACATGTCAAGAACCCATCTCTTGGCAATGTCAAAAGCTTAACTTAATTTCAATTACTAATAAAAAATACGAAATGCACAAAACAGGCTTTACTCCTTGAAATGTGGAATATAAAAAGATTCATTCAATTTAAAACAAGATGTAATCTTCCCTTGGTTCTACATATTAAGCCATGAACACAGGTCCTTCAAGTTTCTTTTCTTAACTTCATTAATTTCTAATTAGAGTGATTGGATAAAAATGAAAAGACTGTTTTCCATCACTTAGTAATCATTAGCAAATTGTATCTTATATTTTATAAGTTGGATTTGGAAACCTTCCCTTGCAAAAGAAGACAAGGTAAAAACGCCCTGCTCGAATTTCATATACAAAATCCTACATAACATTAAAAACAAAACCATATATCAATCGATTTAACTGAATCGAACTGGCAAGAATAAGAATCACTGCAGCTGTGTTGACGGAAGAAAGCTTAGTATGCGTTACTACCATCTGCAGGATTTCTTCAGAACTAACACTGCGCAAACCGGTGTGAGTGACACTTGACTTGTAAATATCTCCACTCACTATCTTAAACTATCTCACACAGTTTTAATCGATGTATGGAATTCATTCTCCCATTCGTTAGTTATGGCCTTGGATCGACTTACAAGTTGAAAGTCAGAGGTCATGCAAAGTTAATCCCTATCTCTATGACCTTTCAATGAAACGAATTACGGGTCATGATCCAATAATTTAAGGAGGGCGTTGTGCTACCTTTAATGAGCAAAGGCTACTTATGCTTATGTTTCTAGCAGTCAGGAAAGCGAGCAGATTTGTAGAGAAGTGTGAAAAGATGGCAGAGAGCAGGTGTAAGTTCGAGCGAAAGCTTTTTGATTAAAAGGAAAGGAATGCTATTAAGTGCAAGGCTTTGTTTGGATCCAGACCAGAGATTATGCGTCTGATAATGCTGTAGGACAGAATGTAAGGAAGCACTTATGATAGGGGGAAGCTTTACCATTCTCACCGGAGTGAAGTTCTCAACGAGTATAAAAGAAAGAAAGAAAGATAGAACTTCTCTTTAGGCGTACCGATATGGTGCCATCAGGACTGCTGTGAGAATAGAGAGCACAGGAGCTGAAGTTGTGACTTAACAGCTCTGGCTTAGGTCCAACGACTGTCATTAAGACAAGTGGCTAAACGGTTGCATTTACTTTAAACTAAATCAGTCTTGCCTTCGCCAATTGTATATTGCAGCGATTTTTGCGAGGCTCAATTTAGACAGAATAAGTGGATGTAGTTTTGATCGGATTACGGAAGGCGAAGGCTTTGAATTTATACTTCGGAATAGCTGTTATTTATAATTTAAAATCAAAGATACGTTTTCGATAACCTTGCAAATCCAAGCATTGTATTGAAACATAATGAAAAAAAAAAAAAAATAATCCAATTTTCAGACCAATAGTATTCAAACTGGATAGGTATTTATTTTTCAGGGTCATTTAGTGTATATTGTTCTGTGACACACTATTATTTTTATTTGCAAAATGTTCTATCTATCGTTTATTAGAAATATACACATTAATAAAACAGAACTATGAGTAGTATAAATAATTAACGCATACAAAAGCCTACGAACTCATGAGGTTCGTAAGTAACTTCAGGTTTCACATATGTGCCGATACAGAAGGAGCATAGTTTGTCTTATTCATGCAGTTTTTAGAAGCATCAAATGTCTGTATGAATATTCCTTTCATCTAAGGCAATGGTCTCCAGCTTTCGGGCCGCGGACCTCATGTGTCAGGGAAAGGACTTCGTGTTGTGTTGTTCACTATGTATATTGTAATTTATCTTTTTTCTTACCTGTTTTTTTTTTTTTTTCCCTAATTTAGAAGTTAGCGTTTTGTTTTACGATAAGATCAACTAACTAAATAAATAAAATAAACAAGTTGTGAAATTTGGTCAAAATCAGAAAACAACATATAACTAGAGACTGAGATGAGGAAGGTTTTTTTTTTGTATTTTTTCACAGTTCTTAAATAATTCACTAACTTGTCCTCATCTATTTGCAATCCAAGTAAAGCTGATCATTATCATTTTGCGGTCCTCAATAAATCTGCGATATCTCACTTTGACCATTAAACTGAAGTAAGTTTGAGATTATAGATAATAGAAGGACGAATTTTCAGATAGTAATTCAATCCCTTTATACTTATTGGCACGGCATTGAAGTATTGCAGAGAAGAAACGCATAACACAAGATTAATGATCGAATGCCTTCGGAATTTTTGAAAACAATTTCTTTTTCAATGAAAGCAAATTTAACGTCCGTACTAATTCAAAAATAGATAGAAAAAAAATCAACCGGACAACAATTTCTTTTTATTTAAACAACTTTTATTTATTTATTTATTTTCATTTTGAAAGCCATACGTCAATAACCCGAACAATACTGGCGTGGCAATCAGTATTCAAAAGGAAGTGAAGGTGGTCTCCAACTTTTTGACTGCTAAACAGTTTGACCAACATTAATCTAGTGTCGCTGGAACCCGAGGTATCCGAAATAATGAATTTTCCGAATTACTCGTAGCTTACTTGAAAAAACCACACCCTTTAGCTCACAAACTATCTACAATCTATCTGAAATACTTTATAATAACAGTAACGTATTCTTCGAAATAATTTTTAAGTCATTATTTAGGCCTAAGTGTTCTGAGTTTCGTTTTTATTCAATAAAATATTTAAAATAAATCAAGGGTTTTATATAATAATAATAAGTTGTTCTGAATTCAAAATTTTCCAAACCACACACAAAACGATCAGCAAAATGCTGAACAAATCAATGAAAATTCTCCCTGAAGATGCAACGGGAGAGACCGTCTGCTTTTTTGACCTTTGTTGGTTTGTTTTTATATATGCAGCGGTTTTCATGATTCAGTTAATAATTACTATTAATACTATTGGTCTGAAAAGTGGATCATTTTTTTTTTCATCATTAGTTCACAATTAATATAATAACTGATTTTATTGATTCTGCAGAAACATAGAAAAAACTGTATTATTGAAAATTTAAATATAAATTCTTTTAAGACGAAAAGCTTTTTTTTTTTTTTTTTTTTTATGAATTGAGCATTATATTCCATTTAAATTCTCAATGTTATCGGGATTCCGAATCCTGGAGACTTCTATCAGAAAAAATCTGGAAAATTAATCAAGTTACAATTGTTAAAGATCAAGTTTTTTGTTATAGCTAGAATTCTAATTTGGTAATTGTTTCGCAATTTTATTGCATTTTCCAAATAAAAACTAAATTTTAAAAATGAGCAATTACTTTTTTTTTCTATTTTATATAATAAACATTCTGGCAAAGATAACATGCAACCCATCAGAAAGAAGCAGCTATATATAAATGTCATTTGTCAATCCATGCGTGTTTTAGACTCCAAATGTCAGACCCAAGTACTTTTAAATGTCAGCGTATTGTTTGCAAGTGAAAGAAAAAAATGTAATTTTCATTTTTCTAACGAAGATGAGCTACTATTAAATCGGAAGATCAGAAACTAGTAAATGATGTTGTACAGGATACACAATGCTGTTTGCAAACGATATTTCGATTTCTTTTTTCTTTTTTATTCAGAAGTTTAAAAATAGGAATAATCATTTATAAAGTACACAATTTTTAAAACGACCGTAAAGTTAAAGAAAAAAAAAGAAAGAAAACTCTTATTGTATTGGTTTGATTACTTTTTATAAAGGTTTTTTAAACAAAAAAACAAAACAACAATATATAGAAAGCAAATGAATTTATCAAATGAAATTCTTCAAATATTTTCTTCACTAATCTCAGTAGTCAAGATTTATAAAGAACGAAATATTTTAAACATTTTATTTGTTACAAGTATATCATATTCTACTTTTTCAGATGGATCCGTATGTTTGGAAACTGGTTCCATCTAAGGAGGAAAAAAAACAACAACATCAAGCTGTTGAAGTTCTTTATATTTTTTTGCCGTCCGAACGACTGGAAGCTCTGTGGAAATCCCGCAGGATTGCAACTGCTCTTTCTGCACAGGGATTCTCTTAGGCAGACTCTCTGGAATTAACGCCAAAGAAAAACACAGCAGCAACAAATACTGCTTAAAGGGGCAAGAAACAAACACTCAAGTCAACAAGTAGTAGTTAATAGCCACTTGACAGAGAGGTTCAAGTAATAAGGATAAATTCTTTCTGATATTAATCTAAAGGAATGAACAGAACATAAAGGAAACCTTTTGGAAGTTATTGAACAATTTAAGTCATAATTAAATTGTAAGCCTTGCACTTTTTTTTTTTTGTAGGATCAATAAGTAACTTTCAAAAGTAAACAGCAAACTATGTATTTATTAAGTATAAATAAGTGCAGAGATTACACCAATAATATTTATAATTAGTAGTTTAGCAACTGAGTTAATTATTATTGCTTTTTTTTTTTTATATTTTTGAAAAATAGATGAAATGAAAGCAATCCCAGAGAAAACTTTCTTAAGTAGTGATGATTAAATGATTAAAATATTTTTTATAAAAAAAGATTTATGAAAAACAAAAATAAAGGTAAACACTAGATTTGTTTCGAATTAAGAATATGACATATGCCTCAAATTATTTAAGAATTCATCATGTTAATAATAGTAAAAAAAAAAGCAATAAATAAATAAATAAATAAATAAATAATGAAATTTATTTACATATTTAATATTAAAGAAAATAGGAATCTTATTTTTTTTTTTAAAATTTAATTTGTTACAATCTGATTAGGAAAATTTTGAAAAAAAAAAAAAAAAATATATGTTTTTGTCCTTATTCAAAATGAAACAAAATTTTATAAGTCTTTAAATCGAAGAAATATATTAAATATATATTTAAATATTCAAGTTCCAATACAGTCAACTTCAAACCCAGCATAGCTAAATTACTCGGTCAATAAAATGGATTTTTCGTTGTGAGTAATTTTCAGATAAACGTCTACTCCAAATTAATGTCGATCTTTAGTTCAATGAGAAGTCCCAAAACAACAAATCACATCAATTAACTTCTATTTTCTACAAAGTATCTGAATCAAAGGAATCTTCAATTTTTAAGAAGATCTTTAGAACAACATAGTTCGAATGAAACGTTGCTCCGACTCAAGTCAATATCCTAGAATGCTTTTCTAGTTTTACGAGCGTTAAACTATCGTCCATAGGAAACTGAAAATCTGATTAATTTGCGACAAATACGGTTATTAAAAGTGAAATTTCCCTCACCTGTCAAGCACCAATATTTTTTTTTGATAAATAAAGATAACCCTTTAATTAGCTAATGATCAGGTTTATTTTCCATAGAACAGCAGCAAAGGGGGAAAAAATGACTTCATATTTTTTTTTTTTTAATAAGCCAACGACTATAAGTAATAATAACTTGTAATTAAAAATCTCCACGTTTGTTTTGCAGTATAAAAGTAATTGTGCGCCAAAAACGGACATTCGCATTCTAAAGAATTCGCAGTCTACACTGGAACAGTTCGTAAACAATAAATTGATTGAATAAATAAATTGATTCAAACTGAAGAATTTGAATTCTTAAGACTTTAAAATGTAAGATATTAAGCTTCAAGATATATCTTATAAATCCCGATATGATAGCATTGTGGAAACGAAAGAGCTATGCATTATCAGACAGTTGAAATGCAACAATTGACGTCTATTTGATTGCTTTACGGTTCCACAATAACAAAAGCTTTGTTTCAGTCACGCGAATCTAGTGCTATTGATGGCAAAAATTTAAGGTAAAATATCAATAAAAAAAAAACAAACAAATAGAATAATGCTTTGAAAATACTGCTTCCTGAGTTTGAATCTATTTATAGTTATAAAAGAAAAAAAAAACAACAACAAAACAGATTAACTAATTTTATTAAATGTTTAGATGGGCAAAACAACTAGAGCTTATTAAGCAAATGACTCAATAAAAAAACCTTCTGAATACCAAATACCTACACTATTAATCGAAATGATAAGATGACTTTCTAGGAGTTGGATTTAAAGATAATGAATTACATGCATTTTATGATTTAAAAAATTTTGAAAGATTGTTAATACTATCAATTAACAATTACTACCAATTATTTTGAAAAATAAAACGACAGAAGTAACAAATTCAAATAATTTTTTGTTTGCCTATAATATCCATGTACAATACAACAGTACGTTTTTAATAAAGGCATCAAGGATTTCACAACAAATTATAATCCAGAAGAAATGAGCTTCTTTCCACTTGAAAGTAATTGGTTTTTGTTAAAAATTCTTAGTTAGCATGACAACGTATAATTTTTAAAATCATGTTGTAAAATGGAAATATAACTGGTTTCATTTTCGCAAACTGGCAATTTTATCATTTCTTATATACAAGATTTCAGTTTTATACCTTCTTAAGTTTTGGTAATTATTTATTGCTGATTTTTTTTTTCTTTGGTTTTTCTTTCAAGATTACCAAGGAAGTATGATTTGCATATAGAAGTTAATAAACCAAGAACTGTTTAACCAATCGATTCATTATGTAAATAGAATTAGCACCAGTATTTCTGGCAGATTCGTGTAGCATTTGTCAGGCTTGAGTGATTACTACAATGAGAATAAAAAAATATCCAGTTTTAATGCCTCATCTTCCGATTGTAAGAAGAAACAATCATCACGATAGCAGTCAATCTGCTTCAGCTACAGCTAATTGCTAAGCAACTTTATTTTCTCTAAAAATAAATTTTCTGTAAATTAACAGAACTGAGTATAAGTATTTGCAAATTTACTACAATGGCAAGATATGACCTACAAGACCAAATGCAGAAGGTCATAAGACCAAAGTATCCTTCCACTACATTTGCTCTATACAACAACAAAAATTCAGCACGACAGACGAAGATTTTGAAAGACTACAGTCCAGTTATAGCTAAAGATTTTGCTGTGTATTGACTATCAAACTTAAAAAAAAAAAAAACCCAACTACCATAGTAACAGACATGACAACATATAATCCGGACGTTGATAATTGTAACGCTAGTGACCTCCACTTTCTTTAATGGATTTATAAACTATGCTGAAGAATTTTCTTACTTCTCCCACCGCAGTAACAAGACCCATTAAACAACTTTCAATACAATAAATATAAAAACCTCTTTAATATAACGATACCATATAATATTCGGCTTCTTTAATATAAAATTGGTTTGTGTTTGGAAATCTAAAAAGAATTCATCACATAATGTCTTTATGCTTGGAAAACAAAAAGTCAGTACATGAATGAAAAATGTTTAAATGCAGGACAACATTCAATATAGAGAAAGAATCCGATAAATATTTAAAAATCGTTGAGCATAATAAAGAACTTGTATAAATGCAATGAGCGCCCTTATTTTTTTCTTCAAGTCTGATGGATATTGCATGCAAGTAAAAAAATGTGGACAGTTTAAACAAGTACTAATAACTGAAAGGACAGGCTTTCTATTCTTTCATAAAACAAACCTTCTTTTTGATTTTTAAATCGATTTAAACTAATCACAGGCGTTGTTAAGATCAGTTTTTTACTTAATGTTTTTCTCTACAACGACATTGAAAACTTTAGCAAAATGTTTATAATTTTTAACACTAATTTCATGAAACTAAACTGTAACGATTAGGAAGTATGGCTGTCGCGTAAATATATAACTTTTATGGGATCAACAAAGCAAAATTATAAGATATCTTAACGAAGGATTTATCCTCTCGTTCATTTCACTTATATCAAACTGTAGTAAGATAACAAGATAATTAATGCTTTTAGACAGTGTCAAAAGCAAAGCGGCCCCATAGTATGCACAATTTTATAAACAAACTTTTATAAACACAACTTTATCGGAAGCGACCACTTTTTACCCCCAACTTCCGGTCAGGGAGTGGTCCTAGAGGTCTGATTTCTTGGACGTGGTCCCCTACTTTTTGATGCTAAACACAATGGTGAAGGTTTCGGTCCCCTATGTTTCACAGGCAAGCTGTAACCTAGGGGCCGCTAACATTGCTTTTATGCTGTCTGGATGGCACACACTGTAGCGGCCAAACAGATATTCGAATGAAACCTTCACCATTGTGTTCAGCATCAAAAAGTAAGTGACCACTCCCTGATCCCTTCCCCCAAAGGCGTTGTCTTTCGCCTTTAAAGGACAGAAAACGCCTTAAGGGGTCAGAGAGTGGTCCTAGAGGTCCGATTTTTTGTACGTGGTCGCCTACTTTTTGTTGCTGAACACAATGGTGAAGGTTTCATTCTAATATCTCTAACCGTTTGGCCGCTACAGAGTGTGACATACAGACAGGTCAAAAGCAAGAGCGGTCCCCTAGCGGTTTTACAGGCAAGCTATAACCTTGGGGCCGCTAAAAATCAAAATAGCCTATCGGAGAATTGAGAGAATATCACGCTACAAGAGAAAAGTTCGAATATCCCGAAACTTTCGCTATAATGAAGTCTCAAGAAATCATATTTGGAATTCACTGAAATTAGAAAGATAAACACAGAAATTAATATATTTGATCTGTAATTTTCTTACTTCCCTGTAATTAACTTTCACTGCATACCACCATAATTTTTTATGATTATTATAACTCATTGAGCTACTCTTCATAATAGTAATCAAATAAAAAAATATTCACAAGTAAATGTATGAAATTAACTCGTCATTTCTTTTATCTGAATAAAACATGTACAAAATAAAAAGTTGGTAGCATCTTTACAGGAAAATTTATTATAATGCTGCAACATTTTCTTTTTTGCTATTATCTACTTAATGGATAAATGTTATATTAACATCAAAATAAAATCCATGGACGGTGCTCATGTTGTCTGCCCTGAATATCTTTTATCCCTATTAATAGAATGTAAAGGAGGAAACACCGTCGGAGGACTGTGGTGGACTACCTCCTGGCATTTCCTTCTCTCTAAACTTGCGTATAATTCCATTGTTTCTTTAATTTGTTTATAGCAGTGGGTGGAAGAACAAGTCCTGATGTCCAGGAGTTTTGGAGGTAGGATAGAGGACTAACTCAAGTGCTGTAAATCAATTAAAGAAACAATGGAGGAACACTCGAGTTTAAGGGGGGGGGGGCGGAGTGCCTGGAGGTAGGCCGCTACAATCCTCCGACGTCCTGCTTTAATGGACAGTAAATAGGGACACTGAATTCGTACCTGAAGGAGTACAAGGTGTACGATGCAACCACAAGGCTTCACCATTCCATTCGCATGACGGCTGTTGGAGAGTGCTGACCGTAATATATTCTCCATATTACCAGGGGCACAACAGTTCTGTAAGAGGTTGAGCACCCCACCTGGCGGAAGCTTCCACTCTTGCATTGAGCTGGGTTAACGATCGGGGACAAAAACAATCTAGTAACTGATTTGGGTAAACCCTAATCTTAAAACAAACAAAACCTCTACTATAAATCAAAGATTTTTCTATGAGATTTTCTGTCTGCTTTTGGACTGAAATGAACAAATCACCTTCAATAGAGGATTATTCGATTGAACTGACGATTTTATCTTGAAACTTCAACAACGCTGAAGTCACATCATCTACAAAACGCTAAAACTGAAACATCATAGAAAGATTTAGCAACGTTTCTTTTAAAGGGCTTCCATATGTTCAAACCCAGAACGTGAGTTCGATGTAAATGTTGGGGTTCGAAAGATTTGTTTGGATGAGCGAAGGACTGATGGATCATATTCCGCTTTCTTTGACTTCTTCTAACCTGAATGGGATTTCATTTCAGCCTCAGATGGTTCATTTGAGATATTGCTCATGAGTTGATAGATTATGGCACTATTGATGCTGAATCAGTTTTCCACATGTTTATCACAACAAACTTGGGAGATATCAATAGTAAAGATGAACAAGTCAACTGCATCAAAGCGTTTTACCAGAATTTAGTTCGAAATAAAGTTAAATAGAACATGTTAACAATCATTTCACTTGGAAATATAGCAGCTTAAAGATACTTTGAAGTTCTATCACGAACGTTCAACTGTATGTTAAAAGTTATCACGAGTGTTGAAGATGAAGTTAGATCTGCCATCTTTTTGTTAATTTAGAAAATAGCCTTAAAAGTTTTCAAATGCAAAAGGTAATCAATTCTTTTTTGTGCTACAGTCCATAGAAAAATTTTCCATTGAAAATGTAAAGCACTATTTTTTTTTTTTTTTAATTACTACATTGCTGATACGTATCACAATCACAAAAATTCATTCCAAAAATAGAGATTCAGCTTTTAAAAAAATGCACTTTAGTTTTCTTTCGTAAAGGTGAAGTTATCACGATATGTAAATAAGGTTGTTGACTGTGGAGACTTAAAAACTAATCTTCTTTGTACTTGAGTAGAATTTGTATTGAGGCAAGACTGTAGTTTCAAGTCATCCAAGTTCAGGATGGATCGCATGACATCTTTCGATAGAATGGTATCTGAAAAAGTACGTTTTCTGTTTAAAACAAAGCAAACAAACAAATAGAATTAAATACTAAATTACGATTTTTAAAGGCTCAGTAGAAGTAAAGAAAACATGTCAATTGTCGTTTTCAGTAATAAACAAATAGATCATTATATTACCAAAAACACTGTTAATTATATTTTACTGAAGCCAATTATTTGAAATTTAGGATTACAGCAAAGAATACAATTAAGTCTAAATAAAATAATGGAGATTGTTTAAACAAATTTTAGGTATGAAATTTAGGATTTGTTGGTTTACACTGGTTTCAAAAACTGAAAGTCACAAGACAGGAAAATTACAGTAGAAGTAAAATTACAGTAAGTAGTCACAGCTGGATTAAAATTTCACACACACTTGTTATGAAAGCAGAAAGCGAGAGAACATGATTGTAAAATCTGTTCGATTAATGAATTTGCAATGATCAAATACAATACATGAAAACTGCTAAAAACAAATTAGTAATACTATAAAATTATTGATTTAATTAAATATATTTCCCCTGGGTATTTGGGAATTCTACTGCAATTTATTTTTCCAAAATTTCATTTCACTAAAATTTTCAAGGAACTGTTTCGCAAGTTTTATTTTTGAAAATAAGATTTTTTTTTTAATATCACAATATGGTGATCTGTTCAATAAAGTCAAACTAACGCTATTACTGTGATTATTGAAATGGTCAAAGAGTAACGTGTGTTTCTTTTGGAAGCACCTAAGCACCTGGAACATTTGGGCTTCGAATTAGACTTCACGGCTGACGCCTGTATAAGTTCATGATGATGATGATGGCTGACGTCTATCTTATCCAACTACTAGTGAATACGAGCTTATGTGAGAACTGGCAAAAGCGATTTCAATCTATATTGAATTGAAATCGATGAGTAATTTTTACATCGCATACCAATGTGCTTCTACTTTAGATGTTTTTAATCTAACCGACCTCGTCCTAGTCCCGACTGACCTTTAAATGCCGGAACCTTCATCTCGATTGTACTGACGAGCCAACTATATCCTCGAACAAAATCAGTCTCCTTATCACACGTTATCCCAATGATAGTAAAGGGTTGAAAATATACTTTTCTTTCCCAGAAGAATAAACGCCTGGCATCTTTTTCAAGAGTAAATCTGAACTTGCCTCCGAATATATCAGTTATTTGTTTTGGATAAAAGTAATCACTCTGGCCTTTCAGTCTTGTGATATTTAACTAATCTTCAAGAACTGTTCCAAATAACTAAATCACAGTATAGTCGCTGGACGGAGTTAGAATGCAGGATTACATATCATCTATTTTGATTCTTATAAGTTTATCTTTCAACAGCCATATGTCAAAAGTAATTTTCTGAAGCTCATCGTAGTGATCTATTTCCTTCTTTCGATGAAGGGAGAACGAAGTGTCTCCTTCTTCTGGACAATATAAACTTCTGAATTCCAATTGAGAATTATATTTTGTTAGCGAAGTCTGCTTTTCTCACTGTTATATCAGTTTCTATATGAGTTTTATAATTACTTCCCATATTCATACTACACTTTCCACCTTCAATTATCGAAACCAGTTTATATCAACAATTAGTTCAATAAAAATGAAAAATAGGCTTATTAATTTAATTGACATATTTTCTTTAATATCGTAATTTTCTCTGAGTATCCTGTTATCAATCGTAACTAAATTTCATGCCTTTAGTTAATACTTAAATCAAAAATTATATAGGAAATTATGAAGTAACTTAATGAATAATTAAAATTTAATTTTTGAAGATACAAACAGTTAAAATAATAACACATCTTTTATTATTAAAAAAGGAAATTTTATATTATTGTTTGGCTGCATTATATTTGAGGATTACAATGTATGAAAGGGAATGGAAATGACAAGCTACCTTGTTTAATAAATAAACACAAAGCCGTATTCGGAGCTGCCGATTATTTCATACAGACGGCATTTTACATTAGCCAATTCTTATAAGCTTCTTAAAAATTAGCAGAGATTGTTAAATTGGCAAAACTACATTTCACACACACAAAATCCTCACGGAATTTTAAGCCCAAAAAAAGGGGAAAAAAATGCCTGTTCAATAAATTTAAAATTACAATATTTTCTTAAAAAAAAAAGAAGTCTAATATGAACATTAATATGCTATTGCATATGTTCTCTGCCTGCTTAGTTACTAAATTATTTAGTTATTTGCATGAGAACTTTACGGAAGAAATGAAGACAATTGCTTATACATAATGCCGACAATGTCATTAATGAGGCGGCAAAAGCCCAGTTTGAACGAACAAATACTTATCACAAACGAAAGACAAGAAAAGAAAACTTAAAAGAGATATTCAAATACCAAGTGAATAATGGAGTACAGATCCAGAATATTTACTACTGAACTTTAACGATTTAAATTTGTTATAACGTATATATTACCTAACTACGGAAGTTTCTAATCCATGAGGAAATTTAATTTTTTATGAAAAAGGGCATGTTATATTTCATTAGTGAAGAAATTCTGCATGAAACAGCAATGAAAATAAAGAATACAGAACATACACCAATTTATTATTATTATTTTTTTTTTGAGGTAACAGACATGCTAGGCATTTTCTTTATAATTTTCTTTTTTCCTTTAGAATTTTAGGATTTATACTGTAACTACACTTGCTTAAAATTATTAAGATTCCCTAAAAAAATATTAGGACATTATTAATGAGCTATGTTTCCTGGCCACTTACAGAAGTGGCATCCCTTCCTATCTATAGAAATTTATAAATTTCAAGCTTCATATAATCGTTATTACAGTTTCCAATACGATGCAACAGAAAGTGTACGCTGCTTATTAGTATGTGAGGTCTTAATTTTGTTCAATTACTGGACATCAGAATTGATTAAATCCTCAAATTTCTGGAACACTTACGGATCCCAATGATCACATGAGGTCCTTGTGACCAATCCCTACCAAGTAATAACCGTTTCTAAATGATTATGTAGAAGGATTTTTTTTTTTTTCCTTACGATTCTTAACTTTATCATAATTAACTTAAATCAACCTTAACGAGGCCGAATTTTTTTTTATTAATTTATCTTTAGCTCTATGGCTCCAAAATTCTCGCTAGTTTTGCAATCCTAACTATAGAAAAGGAAGAATATAAAACCGATAAAAAATCTCCATGATAACAAAAAGGAAAAAAAAAGTTGGTTAGAAGAATCTGAAAACCTTATAATTATCTCTTCTAAGGTGGTAAATAATTCCTTCTTTTTTTATTATTTTTTTAAGGGATCTTTTTGCAAGGCCACGAAATAAGTAGCGAGATGTACTAGAATGCATATCGCTTATAAAACCCTCCCATACTCACCTACATTAATAATTAAATTTTCTAGCGAAGAACAATGAAACTCCTGAGCTATTAGAAGGAATCAATGCACCTGACTGTCACTTTCATACTGGTGAGTTTTTTTCCTAGTTTACCAAAGAAATTATGTCGATTTTATTTGTATTTGATGTTTTTTTGAACACACAAAATAACGTTTTCAATTTAAGAACAAATGAAGCACCGGATAATTGATGTCTGGCATTCTAGGCATCGTCAAGATTAAAGTCTCGCTACAATTCTGGTCAAAAGAAAACCGAAACAGGATCAATCTTTAACGGCTTTTAGGTGAAATAAGCAAAACAAGAAGTACTTAGTGGATTAGGATTGTTACAATAACCAATTACGGAGGAAAAAATAAAAAGAACCTAAACAAGCGAAAATAGCGAATCCCAAAGGAAATTACAGGCAGAGAGGAGCGATCGTAGAAATAGTGCAGAGGGTGTCGGGTGTCTATAGTCGACCAATTACCAAGCAGACACACAGCCCAAACACTGCTGAATAATGGACGACACACAAGGAGGGATCACAAGCCGAGAAAACGCAGCAAACTGCTTCACCAATATTTGGAAAGCTCGAGGAGAAAAGCAAATATCTTTTTGTGTACAATCTTACTTCCGATTATAAAAAAAAAAAAATACTCAGTTCTTAATTATATGAGGCACCCATTTTAAAATTTACAGAAGTCTACGACGACTTTCGAAAGTTACGAGATTTAAACACTTACAAATTGGACAACAATTAATAAAAAAAAAATCATATCCTACACTGAGATGATTAAAAAAAAAATATTTTTGGTTTTGTATTGAGTTTTGCTGGTTAGGTTTCTTATGATAGTACTAATAATAAACAACTGTTCTGAACTTGCTTAATGTATTCACTTTCAATATTAAAATAAACTGAAAAGCAAAAGTGCTATTTATGCAGAGAAATATTCCGAAGAAGCAACGCGACCAACAAACTGTTCAGGAAAAGCTCGAACGTATCTCTCAACATCGACAGAACACATTAACAATAAACTACACTCACACAAGTGAAAATAAAAATCACTGCAGCTGATGAAATCGCTACATATGTTGGCACTCAGAATATAGCAAACATACCAACAGTTGGCTTTAAAATGACATGTGAAGAGGTGGGTACAAACAAAGGGAATGTACATTTGAAAGACCAGTGGAGTGCTTAAAATGACAGACAGTGAATCCATAGAGAAATCTGGGTCTAGAAGGATCGAACGTCGGAGCTACTGAGGATATCACGTGACAACGTAGGAAGATGACAGAACCAGCCGAAATACTGTTTAATAACATCAAAAAAAAAAAAAAAAACTCTACAACGATAATATCTGAAGTTCGCATCAAAATATCACACAATGTTTATTTATTTGTCATTATAAAAAGGGCGCAAACGCAGGCTTAATTGTACATATTGCTCCATTTTTGCTCTTTTGCTGTTAGGGTGGTTTTTATTGCTTGCAATTCATACTCGAGGAACTTTATTAAGATTTCCAGGAAAAATTCTAAGTCCTTTATCTAAATATATGAAAAAGTTAAAAAAAAACCCTCAAGATTTCACGATTACGTTGAATTTTGCACTGTAATATCTGAAAACTTCCAAATAGACAAAGGTACTTTTTACAATCTCCAAACTTCTTTATTATAGCCAGGAGCATCACCATGTATAATATTTTGCCAGGAATTATAAGTGAGAACTATAATTCATATGGAAATTATGTTGTGAAGTTCTATATTTCACAAGGTTTGCTTATAATCACAAATAAATATCAACTGACGGAACAAATGTTTTACAAGACATGAATGTCACTCAATAAAGATCCTTATTCAAGGAATGAGTTTATTTAGCTATCGATGTATTTACATCACTGACGTAAAACAGCGGATGATTTGTGTACGGAGATGTGCAAATGACATGTAGAAAGATCCGGGTTATACGGTAAATATTTCAACACTTCATTACCAAAATACGATATTAATCTTCCATACTCGCATACAATATTTCGTTCAGATAATTTCCGAACTTCTTCAGGCTTTCTCCGAAAAAAGAAAAAAGAAAAGAAAAGAAAAAGAAAACCGTTAATACAAATTTTGAACTTTACACATCCTGAACTAAATATTGTATATGAAAATTAATATCGTTTTAGGGAGGATTGATAATTTATTTTAGCACTTCCCTGTGAAATTGTCCCAAAAGATCTGATGCCACCCTGGAGGCCAAGAGTTTTCATGAGGCAAAACCTCATTGCTGTGCTCAAATGATGCAGTGCTAATAACAAGCGTTACAGGTAAAAGATTAAATGTACAAACTTTTTTGCCCGCTGACGTTTGGAGTTTCCAATTTCTTTGGGGATGATGAGTTGTCATTTTTCCCGTAATCTGTACTGCTTCGATTCAGGTAGGACAGGATGGCAATATGATGCGTTGTTAGTCACAATACAGAACAAGAAAGCAGGACCGTTCTTAATTTGCTAAATTAAGAAGATGGTAAATGCCATTCATATTTGTTGTTTTTAATGCACCGACAAGGAACATACGGAGAAACTACTGAACGAACTCGTCTCATAACACTGTTTCGCATTAAAAAAAAAAAATTAGGCTATAATTATTCGAACAGCGCTTGAGGTTGAAGTTGATTTTACAATACGACAAGACCTGAATTTTCACAGAGATTATACATTGGTAATTCTGTGATAGTTGTACAGTGGTTCTAAGAAAGTAAACAATATATTGCAACAACATACATTCTATGTTTTTCGACAATCTCTTATATGGATTTTCTATATTCTTGAAAAATGTATTGAAGTAACGTAATAAACTCACAGCATTGAATGTAATACATAAGATATCGCGGAAACACGAAGTGAAAGCCGTTTTTAAAAAGAGGTCTAACTTTTCCTGAAGTTAATAAAATATATACAAATAGATAAGACAAAACTACGTGGAAATGTGAACCTTTGCATTCTAGAGATGGGGATTTACAAACAAAACGGTTCTCACATTTTATTAATACTTCTTTTACATTGTACTCTGAGTAATTTAAGTCTTATTTCTGCAAGTTATTTCAAATTTAACTGTAAATTAAACCTTTACACTGCAGAGTTCTTAGTTTTCACGGAACTATTAAAATAATTTAATTGTTTTAGTAAGGGTTAAATCACAAATCTTGTAAAGGAAAAACAAACAAACAAACACCCTATCACTTAGTTTTAAACTAAAGCACTGTCATCAATCTCCTCCACTGCAAAATAGAAACAACATAAAATTCAGCATTTCTTTTTTAATTATCTTAATTTAGACAACAGAATAGTACTAGTATTTTTGTATTTTTTTCCCTTATTTATTATAGAATCAAAATCTAGTCGAGTAATCAGAAAGTAATCCTAATTAATGTTTATTAAGAAATATTATTTTAAACAACAAAAATCCTATTTATTTTACGAAATATGCGTCACAAACTGCAACATACAATGAAGAAAGAATGTCTTTTTATCATTCCGCGATGAAGATCAAAAGTACGACCATCAAACGTTTGTTACAGCATTAGAATGAAGATTTGAATCCACATGTTTAAGTTCGATCCATTATTTGAGCTCCGAGTTATGGTCTGATGTTAGTTGAAGAAAGGAAAAAAAATCATTGTGTTTTCTGTAATGCACGTCACGAACTTTCGTGGATAGAAATGAAAGAAGTGAAATCAGCTCGAATAAGCAAAACCATCTCGAGACCAGATGAAAAGCTTTTTATTTTTTAGTAATGTAATTATAGAAATCCGCAGAAAGATAATTCTCGGTTGAAAAATTGAGTTTCTGAAGCCACTCTTTGGTTTCGGTATATCTTAAATATTTCTTTGGTTGAGTGAAACCCAGTCACTTGAACCGATTCAATATTCAAAAATATTTTAAGCTAAAAAAAACTGTTGAAAGACTCCCATATCCTCTTGTGTTGAAGAAATGGAAGTAGGAATGCCATTTACTTCCGGATTTGTTCACGTGCTACAAATGCAATGTTCCATTTCGTCGTCACAAGAGGAGACTCGAGTCTTTCAACAGTGGCGTTTACACATGTCTGTTTTCCCCTCCCCATAAAGGTAGAATGATGGGTATATTGCCAACCAAACTGAGAGAAAAGAGGAGAAAAATAAAGTCCATTTGCAGTGAAGGGAATTCGGTTAAAGAAGGTATATCAAAAGAATGGGAAAAAGGGATAGCAATTCAAAGACAAACCTCCTTTCCTTACCTTTGCACAACAAATATCTGTCGGGTTTATCGATTTCAACGACGAGCAGAACAATTTTAAGAATAAAAAAAGAATTAATGCAGTAAGATCATTGAAATTTAGTTCACTGCATAGAGAGCAATTGATAATTAAACTGAATGGCAATATAATGAGGTCTAATATTGGATTTTGAATTTTTTTTCTGTAACATTTAAAATAATAGTAATATTCAACACAATATTTACTTAATTCATAATATTAATATTCATAATAATGCACACATCATAATATTTACTTTAGTCGTTAATTGTTTCTGGAATTTTGAAATTGAGAAAAACACTTAAATGCTTGTACAACTTCCTTCATATCAACTGAAATGCTTTTAGAATTACAATAACACACAAATGCAACCATGAAAATTACATTAATGTATTACATTTATACTATAACGACAACAAATTTGACAGCAACTGAAATTTCAAAGAAACATCTCTATCAATACGTAAATAACTGAAATTAAACACGAAGCTCTTTCATGAACGACAAATGCATCATCTGCTAATTCTAAATTTGAGATATTCTGGAGCAAAACTAATCTACCTTCAACAGAAATACTGAATTTAACTTAAATTTATCTTCAAGCAGTTCCCTCAAATAGACTATTTCTTATTTCCCCCCCCCCCTTTCAATAAGCTTTTAAAATCTTCCTTACAGTAATATATTTTTTTTAAATCTACAAAAAACATTAAAATAAATGTATTACCAGGAGAGCCCCACAAGGGGGAGGCGGTCAACTGGTCATTCAGCACCGGGGCCCGGCCGTTAAGGGGCCCGGGCTGAGGTCTTAACCGAAAATAAAAATATATGAATTACCTTCTCACTTCGAGACTTTTTTTCTTGTAATTAAGTCTACATTTTCTATAAACTATTTTTCTGCTGTAACCGTCTGCATAGAGCTATTCTGCACTACAATGTTTGCATAGAGCGAATTTATTTTTTTGAACTTTTTTCTAAACTTCATTTCTAAACTTTTGGGTAAGAGCTGGGAAAAGTATATGTTGGTGTTAAATTAATTTACTTTAAAATTATACTAATAACTGTGTGTGACATGTTTAAAAGGGAGAAATATGAAATCATGTGGTGTTTACAAGATATTTTTGGATAAGAATCTATGATTTTGACCGTAACATGGGAGGGGGCCCGTTACTGCATCTGGTTCCTGGACCCTGAATTTGATGTGAGAGTGGGGGGGCCTAATTACCAGAAAAATACATAAACAAAACAGATGAAAAATTGAATTTACTCGAACATATTCTAATATTTACGATTTTTTTTCTAATGACGCTCTGAATTTAACATCTTTTCCAAAGAAATGCCCCAAACTTTTTTTATTCCTTTAGTTCAATAGTATATCTATGGAAATAAAAAAATAATTAATTAAAGAAACAGTTAAAGTTATGAAATAGTTTGACACATTTTAAGTAGTTAAAACTCATGTGAATTTAATGTTCATGGTAACTTTAAGACACTGATGTTGTTCATCTACTTAATTCGCTTTGCCTTATTTTAATTCTATAATAATACTCCAGGTTTAAATTGTCCTTTTACTTGTAATCTGTACATTAATTATATTACCTTCTATATTATCGTTGTTATTCAAGGGAAGTTTTATTTCTTAGTACAGGCGAACCAATCTTCCCTCGATTTAAGAGAAGAACTTCTGTACCAGCGTGGGAGGACGATAAACTGAAGTTAGAAATGCCGGAAAAATAAGAACTTCCTGACCAGAATTTAAACGAAGATAGAAAAGTAAGTAACAATTGGCTTCGCCTTTCTTTTAAATAGTTTAGATCAACCACAACTATTGGCTCCTTAAATATTTTAAGAATAACACTAACTAAAACGCAATGCTACTTATTATTCAGTTGAAAGTTATTTGCTTAAAAAACAATAATAACAAATGATTACCATGATCAAAACGCTCTTGTTTTCTTCAAACATTAACGGAACTTTTTTTTTTTTTTTTTGATCTTCAATCTTCTTGTGATCACTGAAAAATATCAAATCACATGAAAATTAGAACACGATTGTTGCTTAAAAAAAGATGATATTTTACAAAGGACAGAAGTGTTCACTGGATCTATATGAAACTTTCATTCAGAGTAACGAAATTTTGATCTTTCTAAATTACACATTTTTATGGGATCGGTTTCAGCGAACGGATAGACAGACAAAACGAATTTAATTGATATACTGTGCTTATTCAAAGCGATTCTAAAAACGAGACTGTCAAGTTTATCTTGAGATCAGTGATAATCCATATTTTGAGAAATTATTATTGTTCAAATAAATCTTACGGGAATTCAAACAGTCATCGCAAAACCATTACGAATGGTATTGCTTTAAAATAATACAGCAAATATAAAAATAACGTTTATGAAAGAAAAAAAATATTTTTTTTTGAAACGATTTGATATTTCGTCATTTCCTATTTCTGAATATAAAAAACGTTCAAATTGGTAAACGAATCCAAACGAAATAAAAAGAATCACTTCATGATAGCTTCGTCATTCCAGTTTAACAAGAAAACCTGTGAAATTTCTCTCCATCCACTTAAGCCTAAGCGAGCGAATGCGTTGAAATTAGTGAGTTGCAGTTGTTGTCAAGGATTGTAGGTTCTCGTAGCCACGAACGTCATAAAATGGGCCAAACGTTTTGTAGTGTGGTATCTACCTCAATGCCAAGATGGAAGCTATTAGAGAAGTAGAGGAAGGGGAAAAGTGGCGCGCAGGGACGTCTGGGAAAAAAAAAGAACGATGGGTGATAAAAACAAGCAAATGTTATCGCTAACGATGCGCAAGAAAGGTGCCCATGGATTAATGACAGGCAACAACTTAACTCTTTTTGGATGCAAGCTTCTGCTTCATGAGAAATTACAACAAATTTTCCAAACGAAATGTTAATATAATGTCTGATAGCAAAAATTAATGTGAATAAATGGAAGTGGATTAGATCAAGCTTATTTTATTAAAAGACGTTTCCAAACAGTATTTATTTAAAGATTATATATCAAAACTAAATACCATTCGACACATCTGCATCAAATAGTTTAATCGAATCCTAACATGTTTTGTGTTAAACGTAAAGGTAGTATTATTCATACAACAAATACTTGCAGCCATCGGAATGATTCCATCTAAGTGATTTTAATTCATGAAAAGAAAAAAGTTGAATATCTATCTGTTACATTATTTATCTGATTCGTTGATTTCCTCTCTGTAGTTGAAAAGCTTTTCACCTTCAGTTTATTTGCTATAGGTTTTTCGATCGCATTATGAGCAACGCTCACGATAAAAAATAGAAAAGAATGAAGGCTTTTCTCGTAGCTATCACTTCAGTATTTCGAGTTAGCATTTTGGGGGGGTTTGTCACCTTCTGAGAGAAACCCGGGGGAGAAGGAACAGAACCAGACAAACAGACGGACATTTAAATTTTGTCTATATGAATAACTAAAATGTGCAAAAAAAAAAAAATTACTAAGGAAAAAAAATCAGTAAAATGGGGTATTTTATTTTTAGTCAGTTTCAATCCATACGCTTCTAAGTTCGATATTTTTAAAATTAAGTGGAAGTGATAATTTCAATTTTGCATTCATAGCGATTATAAAATGAAAGGAATTAAAATTCCCGATTGTGATTTTTGATTTTAGCAGAATTAGAACTCGGTGGCCAATTTCATATTTAATGTCACTAATGCAATATATTGATTTTAGTATTCAAATTATATGCTGGCCATGTTATTGTAAAAGAAAGGAATTTATTGACTCTTTTATGTTGTAACCCAACACAATAATTATTTTATCACAATTTCTGAAAAGATTACAATTGATTCTGGTCGATAATAATATCGCCAGTATAAAAATATGGGGGGATTTGAAAACCTGATGGTATAAAAAACAGACTTTTTAATAAAATACATGAACATGAATTTTCAAGCGAGTTCAAATGTTAGCTATGATGGGAAACATGCTGCCCTTGTTTTGTTTTTTATTTTTAATTTGTTTTTATGGAAAGAGCAGCGTTTGCGGATTTCTTATGAAGTGAAAAAAAAAAAAAAAAAAAGCTGCAGAAAAATAGTTTTAACAAACGTCATTTCCTTAATACTGTGCATTAGAATCTACTGAAGTGTTTTGTCGCTATGACATCGGCCTCTCACCTCTGAGTACAGGGGTTCGGTTCTCATGTGGATTTCGTGATGGTGGAGGATCCGCGCTGGGCAGGTTTTCTCGGGGTTCTCCCGTTTCCCCTGCACTTCTCCCACCATACTTTCTCAGTCTTTCTCTCCATCTGTCCTTCTTTCCGTGGGTTAGTACAATAGACCTCCGGTCGCAGTGCTTGGCTTCTCTGCCACCCACATTCATTACATAAACATAAACATACTGAAGTGTTACATATCGAAATAAAATAATTTAAGTAAAAATAGAAACATTTAAACTTAAGTCACTGTATTAATTTTTATTGAGATTGCTTACAGGTAATGAAAAACAGCAAAAAGCTTTGCTTTTCTCACTATCTGGAATATTATAAACTTTAAGTATCTTATGTAATATATTTTATTGTTATATTAAAGAAATTATGGCAAATAAAAACATTAAAATCAATAAAACAATAATAAAAAAATTAGGATAATCTGTAAAGACGTCCGAACTGCATATCGATATTCCTACAGAAAAACTAAGTACGAGTTTATGGGATTCGAAATAATAATAATAATGATGATGATGATGATAATTCAACTGAATTACAGGTAGCCTTAGATAACCTACAGTCTAATTTTTATGTACTATCAAAAGCAATTTAGAAGCAAGAACTGTCAAATGTAGACTATTAATAAAGAAATATGTAGAAGGTTAAGGTTGCAATCCTCATTAACAAATAATAGCGTACAATAAGCCAGAAGCACGTTCCTGAGACAGAGGTGCTCTGTAGATAG
Organism: Thereuonema tuberculata; assembly: GCA_023159025.1. Classification (NCBI taxonomy): domain Eukaryota; kingdom Metazoa; phylum Arthropoda; class Chilopoda; order Scutigeromorpha; family Scutigeridae; genus Thereuonema; species Thereuonema tuberculata. Next base: position 105,307,687 of record JAFIDM010009631.1, read on the forward strand.
ACAACAAGACAAGCTTACTGAAAAATTAAAATAGGTTTTCCAGAATCCTTAGAGGTAAAAATAAATAGCGTAGAAATAAATTATGGGAGGACATTAAGGCAAAGAGTTCGTCAGATAGATGTAGGATTAAAACAGATCTAAGAAGAAGAAAAGAAAATGTAATAGAGAAATCCTTATATGGATTTTATTTCGTCTTTACCATAACAGGAGCTGAACTAAGTGACAACTTTTTAGCTTAACAGAGAATTCCCTATTATCTCCGTCTACTAGTTTTTCCTTTATTAAACTAAAGAAAAGTATCTAAAGGGTGCAATTAATATTACTAATAAAAAAAAAAAATCATATAAAGGAACCCGTAAAATTAGGCTACATAAATTTAATTATAACAAAAACTGTAACTTACTAGCGCTTTTCTCAATGTTTCTCAGTTTCCTCAATAGATTGAACTTATTCTTAATAATAACATGTCGTGTCCGACTCAGCAAATATTAAAACGCCAATTCGAAATTCGAGTGAGGTCTTTCTGATTGCCATGGAGAAAAGTGAGAAACAATTTGGTTCACATTGACACCAGGAGAAACTTTTATTAAAAAAAAAAAAAACTAGTTTTCAGGGACCTTTCCATATTTTAAGCATTATTTTATAAAATTTTATTTCCTCGCTCTACATTTAATACGACTGGAAATGATTGAGAAAGTAATGGTTAATTTTGTTAACTAACGTGAAAACCATGACACTCACTCGAGACCAAGGCGTGCATCTGTTTTCTTTTTTTTTTTTTTTCCTGAGACTATTTTTCTAAAAATAGCTACTTCGATCTATTTTTAACCTGTTTTGTAATTTTGTATCTTCAACCAACAGATGTGATTTTTTTTTTTTTTTTTTTTTTGTTGTTCGCAAATAATCATCGCCCTATCTACGGCTTAAAAAGACCTTTTCGAAAATTATCCGACCGATATGGAATGCAAAGCATAAATAAGTTCATCGGAATATATTTTGTCTCTATTAATAACTACAATTTGTTTGTTTTTACTAAAATCAGTCAATATCGTAAATAATTAAGAAAAAAAAAAAAAAAGAAATATCCTTTGAAGTTCAATTGACAAAGATAACAGAAACAACCAAATTTACTAGGAAATACTCGAATGGTGACAAGTAATAGAATTATTCTCGCAAATTAAGTTAATCAAAAACAAATAAATTCTCTAGTCCACATTTCAGTTGACTAGTTCTCACAAAACGTAATGAAAAACTGAAATCTGAAGAAGCAAAGCAAAACCAAACCTAAAGATACAAAACCATCAGTGAATAGTGTATATAACACAACAAATTTTAACTAGAAATAGACAATAATCCGTTTCAAATTAATGTGGACCACTAGTAGATGACTAACAATGATACTGACGTACGTCTACTTTTTATTAGGTCACCGCAATAACGAATATTACCAATTAATTTCATTGTTACTGTCATCTAACAAAAAGAAATCATAAATCAATGCCATTGTTAGGAACTTAATAACAGTCTACATAAATCTGAGATGAATTATACACTGAATACTTAATATTGCTTTGTACTGAGCCCTGTATAGTAAGAGGAAATCTTCTATTTATTGTACTGTACATGTATTTTATTTCCTCTATTAATGTACAAAATATTCGTCTATTATTAGTACTATGAACAAAAAAAAAATTACATATATTTCACCAATAATATTATCAACTTTATTAATTATGCGAAATGGTAGCATTTGTCTGTCGTTCCGTGTGCAGTAACTCAAAAAACGGTGAACAAATTAATAATAGGTATCTTTGCTAAAATTTATAAAGATCCATGCGAATTTAACAAGTAGTAATTCGTCTTTGGATAGTAGAACTGCGAAGAATACATTAGAAGAATAGAAAGAAAACATGGATTGTATTTTACAAACTATCCAGGTTCTCCTTTTATTTTGTGAGTGGCTTTGAAGTAGTTACGCAAGGATAGGTCTTGAAGCAGTTAAGAAAACTTTATTAAGATGTCTTTCATCAAAAACAAATGGCAAAACACAAAACATTAGGACGTTCTAGCCTGTATAAAATCAGTATTAGTGTAATTTGATTTCATGTAATTTTTTTTTCTGTATGAAGTCAAAACAGTTTTCACCATTACTTTTTCCTAATTTACAAACTTATAAGCTTCGGTATGTCTTCAGACTAATAGGCTCGTGATCACTGTCCAGATTTTACAACTGGTCTTCCGGTACCAATAATTGCCTATTCTTGCTTTTAACATAAAGAGTTCATTTCCTACCTAATTCTGCCTTTGAATAAAGAGGAAATTAGATTCAGAGAAACCTTGAGTCAGCGAAGTGTGTCTTGCCAAAATGGTTTGTCGTTACAAGAGTTCACGGTAAAGCCTTATGGCAATACAAATTCAGACAAACACTATCTGATTATAAAAAGAAAAGCGCACTCTTTATTTTAAGACAAGGCCATTTATCTACAAACAAAAATACAGCTTTAATTTCGAAGTTTTAAAGACAAAATTTTATGTAAATTTAAAAACTGTGACGAAAGAATTCAATTCCCTTTTAATTCGCAATATTCAAAAAATTTATAACTATAAAGCTAAAATATATATATATATATTAGATTTATAATTTATTAGAGATAATCGACATAGATATTACTGAGGTAATTATGACATTGATATTCAAAATTTGAAACAATTATGTTTTGCTAATTAGTAAATTGTAAATACTTGAAAGATTTTGATAACAGAAACCTAATTAAAGCTTTTAATTCTTCTTTCTATTATAAAAATGAAAATCAAATCTCAAAATTTAACATTTTGCTCTTATATAAGTATTCTCATATATTTTAGAACAGCTTTAAAGATATTAGCATACAAAGATGTCATTCTGTAATTTAAACATTTCTATCTTTTCAAGAGCGTATCTTTAAAAAAAGGAACTTCTGGTTTTCTAATTTCAAATCATTAAATTTCGCTCCTGTCAGCAACAGAAATTGGATTGAAATTCTACGTGCAAACCAACAGACTTCTCTTAAGATCAGTTGGAAGCATCACGAAAGAAAACACAGCCTAGAATGAAATCCATTGAAATCACTATTACCTTTTTTTTCTTTTTCTGTAATTACTCATTTTTTTTTTGCCCATTCTCCGTTTCATATTCCTTATAAGATCAGTCAAAAACAAATAATGTATTCACTTTAAATATCAAATAGGCCTAGTTCAGAAATTAATAAAAGGTAATAATTTAAAATGTATTAATATTTTTATTAAGAAATATATTAATAAAGCTATCTCACTGATCTTATTAGTAAAGTATTAAGCTGTGGTATTTTTTCCCCTTGTTCGTACTTCCCTCCCCTTCTTATTAAATTAGATTTAATCAACAAAAAACAAATATTCAGAATTTCTTAGTAATAAAAACTTTTACAATACTAAGACAAGACATTTTTCTAAATGTTCGTGTAGAAAGTGATTATTCGTTTAGGCATTTCAAATTCTTAGAACTTTTCAGTCCCAGTAGCACTGTTACAGTCTACTTCATGATTACACCGTGAATGGGTTTTTGAGAACTGGTAGTTCTATCTACCTCATATCTTCTACAAACCTAATCATAAATAGCAGATTTAAATGTTCTAATACAGAAATCAACAGTATAAAAACATTTAACTTGATAAGAAGGAAAAAAATAAAAACAAAACAAACCAAAACCTTGTTGTTGGCTTTATGTTTACATGACTTACTACCCAGCAAAAATTATGCTGCGATCGACCAACAGGATCAATGATTGGGAAACACTGGTCTAGTTCTTGTGCCACATTTATTAAAATCGTTGACGACACAATTGGTGATTTTCTCTTTTCTGAATACTATTACTCAGTTCGACTCCGGTCTTATCAAGTTTAATAATGAGCTTAAAATTGAAAGTAAACTAAAAAACAACAAAAACAAAAAACAAAAACCATAGTGTTACATTAACTTGATAAAATGTAATGATTTTAAAACTAATGTAATTTTCAAGTCGCTCTTTGGATCTGGATCGAGTCTCAACCTAAGATATAGTTGTTACCCTATATTCAATAAAGCAATGACATAACCAGGCTAAGTCCAAAAATACAGTATATTTCGTAAATAAATGACTATCAGCTGCAACCTCCAATATCAAGAATACGCTGAAGTGCTGCAGTATCTTTAAACAAGATAAACAACATGACTGACTTCAGATCAGCCTTAATTTCTTCCATCTATCTTTTGGATTTCCCTAATGACTCAACATAGTGTTTTTTTTGTTTCTTTACCTCCACGTAATTAGGACTTCCACGAAAAGGAAAAAGAAGCAGCGTTAAAAAACCAATTATCCCAAGAGTCGCTTGTTTTGTTAAATTTAACTCTTGTTTTTCATGTTAATTTTACTTTAATAAGACGAACTTAAGTTGCTTATTTTACGCATCGGTTCCCTCTACTTTCCAAATTCCGTGTCCTTCAGGAAGATTAAAATAGACGCTTTACTGTTTACATAACCGTAATTTTGTTCCCGTCCCATTTTATCGCCTTTCGACTGTAAGAAGACACAACTTAAATACTTTCCTATTCCCACATCGTAAGTGAATAAAGCTTCAATCACTTTTCAAAGACCGGAAAACTATCTATATTCTCAATAGATCGTAAATTCAAAATACAAAAAAAAAAAAAAAAAAACAAAAAGGGAAATTTACAGCAAATCTTTTAATTGTTTCTAAATTCTTAAATACTATTATGTTTTCTTTAATTATTTTCCCAATGATTACTTATTTTCTTAATTATTAAAAATTCCATTAATAACACTGTATTTCCCTTTTTCACTATAATACTGCTGATGCTTTAGAAGCTCGTACATCCGTATCATTGATCAATGTCACTTCAGGCAACATTTCTACATTAATTTTTCACTAATTCGTACTGCAATGCTTGTTTTCAGTGACTCAGTGGCATGAATTAGAATTCAATAATTCATTACTTCCGAGGATGATATCCTAATATTTCTAAGCCTACACCACTTCCTTTATTCTTCGAAAAACAAATTCGGAAATCATAAATTTAACAAATTCGTAAAATAAAGAGCTTTCTTTTTTTTTTTTTTTTTGATCTGTAATGTCTAAAAGATTGATATAAAAAAAAAAAACCCCGAATAATAATTGGCTATGATTCAAATTTAGAATCCCTCCCCCCCCCCCCTCCTCACTGTTCACCTTAAAATCCAAACATTCTTGGTTGACGTAGAAACGCTCAAATACCACTTCTTATACATTGGGCAATTTATTTCTTTCCGTTGGAAACGGCAAAAGCAAAAACAAAAACATCAGCAAATTTCCGGTCTCCGCGTTTGTTGTTGTCTTATTCACTGAGTAACGACCAAACAGAATGATCCGGAAGTGAATAAGGTAATTATTTCATTAGGAAAAACTTTATATATAGGATCCGACAATGTTTGTGATCATCCTCGACCTGAATATATAAAACATTAGGCTACAACTGCACAAATGGAGGGATTGATATCTTACATTATATTCTAAAACAAGGAATTTCTCACGAAGTAATAAAGCATTGGCTATCTTGATATTTGCTCTAATAAAACAAAGGTTTTTGAAAATGTATTTTTTATAATGAAATTTTTTGTGTTATAACAATATTCGTTGTAACTGAGACTTAATAGAATTGAAGTTCCATGCAGGAAGAAATTAAGTTGAGAAAATCGAGAATTCAAAAAAGAAATATCTTAAAAGCCCAACTACAATACCTTAGCTTTTTTTTGTTTCTTTAAAATGTAACTGATTCCTACCGAAAGCTTAGACAATTCGAAAATTACCGTACGTGAATGGAAAGAAAATAAACAATTAATGAATAAAAAAGCAACTAAACTGGCTTTTTCATAATAAAATATAAACACGACAAGGGATTCTCTTTCCAATATCTAAATTATAAATGAAATCTGCTGAAGGAAATAATGAGATTCTAAATATATAATGATCTTTTAAGAAACAGATTATTTCGACCAAATTAAGATAAGACTGTTTCGTTTATGATAAATATTTCAATAAATTTAATTCTTTCTATTTGAGATAATCATCGTCCAAGTGTACTTCTCCTTAGTGATCCGCAAAATAAGCTTCAACTTAATTCTTATTTTGAAAATAGAAAGCATCGATCCACTGCTCATGAGTTTCGTAAATACTAAAATATAAATAAAGAGCAAAGTGCAGCCGAAGGGATTTTAAAAGAAAATTTTGCTGAATCCTGACTTTGATGTAATCGAAGGGAAGAGAAAATAAAAATGAGAGAATGTTTTAAATTATTACCAACAAATGTAGTATAAATTTTAAATAATCATTTACCAAAGATCCTTATTTCTCAGGAATCCTACATCCCAAAAGTATACTTCTACAAAATCTTAAACTGAAAACTGTGTCGGATTTCAACAGATCATCTTCAACACATCTTTTCAAAGGATTACAAAGTAGAGAAACTTTGGTTGTACAGGAGATCTTCAACAATAATTTGGAGTTTTGGTGAGATACTCGCCATCTGCTCCTTGAGCTTGGGAAAATACTCACAAGGTGAAAGATCGATTACTGGACACATTCTAGTTTGTTTTTTTTTAAAATTCTCTCTATTGAAACATACATTAAAGTTAGTATAAAATAACAGAACTTATATTTAGCCTATACTTTCCTATAAACCTACTAACATGCAAAGAAAAATGAAGCAATGAAGAATAAGTATTTGATAATAAATACAGTTTAATAACAGATTATTATAAATAAAAATGTAAATATAAAAAGATATAAAAATCCATATTAAAAGATATATGACTGCAGAATGTAATTTGACGGAGTTCAAACTCAAATGAAGCTGATATTTTTACATTTTTTTTGTATAAATATTTATAGATAAAAAAAATCAGAACTTGTATTTAATTTTTTCTTCTTCTTTTGTTTGTTGCTTATAATCTGATATCTAAAATCAAATATCAATTATTGTAAGGGAATATATATATACCACATTAAAATTATCAATGAACCTTAATGTAACTACGCCTTTTCCCCAACTTATTATCATCCATTAATAAAAAAGAAAGAAAAGAAAAAAATAATAATAGTGATATCGATTTTTGAGCCTCAAGTGGTTTTATAAACTTTGGAGAAATAGCTCCGAATTGCTATACACAAGGAGCCAATGGTCCTACACGAAGCGAATATAATTTCCATTCGAATCTTATATTCATGCAAAATGTATATCTTACCTAAAAAGTATGTATGTATGTATGTGTGTGTGTATATATATATATATATATATATATATGTTTCACTAATTAAAAATTTCATTAAAATTAATATCAGAAAAATCTGCTTCCTTTAATGTATTAAATTATTAATTATTTTTTTAATTTTATTTTTGATTATTTAGTATTCAGTTCCCTTTGTTCTAATGCTGACATGATTTATGTTTTGTCACTACTTTGTAACAACAAAAAAGTTTGTTAACGTATCACGTCTTTACAATTAGGTGGATGCTCAACCATTTTTGTGTGTTGTTTGTAAGTTGATTCTATGTTCCCATTTATTTATGGCTTGAAACAGGGAAGGCGGATATTTCCCGAAAATTTGTTACCTGTATTTAAAATAAATATTTTTTTAAATACTCATGGAAGAGTGTTGAAGTGGTTTATATTTTATAATTCTGAAATGTTAATAGATAACCAGAAACATTAATAGCAGAGTTACAATAATATAAATGAAGCCAATGAAAATATTGGTACTATTTAATGTTCATAAAACTGGATATTTAAGGCCCTTTATTTCTTGTTTAGTGCCATACTACTAGATAGCCCCTCAATGCAGGAGGAAGAGGGAAATCTTTCAAGGTTAGGTAGCACCACTCACGCAATCTTTATTTTCGTAATTTGGTTTTTTAACAATTACAATACGTATGTATACCATTTTCTTACTGATTCTTAATGGCAAAAAAATTCAACAAAGGGACATTTCGAAGTTGCCCGCAGAGACCCACATTTTTTGATTGCGAGAAGGGACCCACGTTTCTCGATGAGCGCCTTTCCTTATCCCTGCCGTATGATTAAATTGCAACTAGAAATAACAAAAAAATCATACTATCATACTATTGTTTTAGGAAGTTTGAATAATGACGATTACATTCGTTTTAAATGAACAAAAGCCAGTCTCACGTTTTTGCCCTTGAAAAAACAGCTGCACAAACCAGATTGCTTGAAAAAAAAATAGAGCAACATCAATAATTGGTTGTCAGATGAGAACTTCCAGATCATCATGTCTACTAATTTAACTGTGAACTTGACATATTAACTTTAAAACTATTCTGGAAACCATATTGCAAATTAGTATTACTATCCTTATTCTCCGATGTTTGTCTAGATAATTTTTAATGTGAAATTTTCTCAACGACATGAAAGAAATTCGTTAATGCAACAGTGGTCTTCGAGTGGCTTAGAAGTCAGTTTTCGATTTTATTCCAAGCTAAATTTAATTACTAGCAATAAGCCATTAAGGTATTGCACTAACAGCTCACATTTTAAGCATTTCAATTTTCAGATTTTTATGAGAATGCTGAAATGCAATGATATTTTAACAAAATCAGATAGTTTCTAAAGACGTCCCTGAACTTTTTCAAAATAACTTATACATTTTCCAAAAAGTGAGCTTTATTAGTCTACCAGTAATAACTAAAGTATAAAAACAAAGAAAAAGTTCGATGATTAAATGAATTTTTTTTCTCTCGTTATCTTAATGGTTATATACAAATGAAATGTTGTGGTGAAATTTCGCTTTAAGTACAAATCTCTCTAAATTCCAATCAAGTCTAATCTGTGGATGCAATGGTTAAAGCGACACTCTAAGGGAAAAGTGAAATTTCTTAAAGGGATCTTTCTGAGTTTTTTTTTTTTTTTTTGATAGCAATCTCTTATATAACAGAACAGTAGAGAAATTTAAACAGCTTTCCTTATTAGAGAAATCACTTTACATCTTAAAATCCTCTGTTTTAGAAAGATAGTTCTTAATTTACTTCTTTCTTCTTATTCGTTCATCAATAGTGTATCTTTTTCTTTTCTTTCTATATTTACTATTTTATAACTGCATGAAATTACCGATTTTTAATTTTTTTTTTTTTTTGTAATTTCCTTTCATTAATTGCCATTCTTTTTGTGAAACGATACTGAATACATATTTGTATACATTTTTATAAATAATTATTATTACTACTATTTTGGTAGGGGTGGTGGGAAGGGGGAAGAAATCTTGTGTCATTTTGGACTGATGTCAAAGGACAGCTTCACAATGAAAAGTTCAAGAACCATTTAGTTAAGCCATTTTGTGTTACAAAATTTATTTGAAATTAACCATTAATTTTTATGTTTATTAAATATATTGCAAGTACAAATCTGAAATCCATTTACAACAAGTCTTTTTAAATCTGTTGTTACCCTTTTAAAATTCTATTAATTGACTAGTTATTTCCATTTCCATTGACCAATCGCTGTCAACAGTCTTTTGAAATTCAATGAGACTGAGTAAATTACAGTATTATGTAATACTATTCTTACCAATCTTTCAGTAAATGGCTGCTGTAAATTGGTTAATATTTAGTATTGTTTCTCTCCATACGAAATTCTGATTATTTTACTTAAAAACAGTTTTTCATCAGCAAGAAGCGACAAATGGATCTATAGTAAAGACTTGTTATTCAGCATTAATTTTTTGTTTTTTTAACAGCAAGAATCCCCTAAGACCAACAGACAGATGGATGGTGATGATGTTGGTTTTCAAGATATTAAAATTAAAACATATGAACTCCTAAAATCTCAAAATGACTCCACAAGTATACATTCCAATGTCTAAAACTACTGAAATTAAATGCACATCCAAAATTGTATTTTACCAAGTTAAGGTCAGAGAACTAGAAAAATCTAATAATCCGGCAATAATTATCCTTATCTGTCTCTGATCAACTAAAAATATTTTATTAATTCCATTAGAATCAGATGATGCAGATCTTTTTATTGAGGAAAGCCGCTGTCACACAATAGCGATGTCCTTCTTAAATTACACATTGATGCATCGGAATACATGGCGAGAGCAATATTTCATTATTTTCTGAATTATATTCGGTGTCTCTTTGATATCAGTAGTGTTCGACAATTCCTAAATACCTTCACAAGTAAATTGAATTTACAATACTCGTCCATCTCACTGTATTTCCCAATAGGATAAACTATCATTTAAAGTCATTCATGATTATTTGTTACGGACCAAGTATTTGACACTAATAATTCTTCCGATCCTTTGGGTTCAGTGCACAAGGCAACTGCTAAGCACCGCTATCGATCGCCAATACGGAGTGTTGTCTTACTCTTCTATTTATACCATTGATCTCTTTTTGAAATTTAAAATTACATTACGAAAACATTAACGATTTGTATTTATGAATTAAATATGTACAGACATTTACAGCAGTTTAAAATCTTGAATAACGTTTTCCAAATCACACAACTGACTATAAAATTATTGTCGTTCCACATTTCAAAACTACGAAAGCTAGTGATCATGAATCTTTTACACTGTCAAACTTCAATGGTCAACAGCATATTTGAGACTCTAGTTACGGTCTAATGTTAAGATTTATGGCAAACAGTAACTGTAAAACATGTTGCGAACATTGTCCGAATAACACCTAGAAAAATGAGCTTTGCTTTGCTGAACGACGAAAGCGAAATCAACGGGAATAAATTAATCCAAATCCTTACGAACCGTTCTTCTGATTATTTCCCAGACAACATCGGGTTACATTTGCTAAATTACATGTTATTTATTTCTTCCATTGTTTATGCACTCTGAATTCCCACAGCAATTTATAACATGAATGTATCCTTATGTAGTATCAGGCTCATAGTTTCTAAATTAATTTCCAATAGACACCCTTAGTATATTAGCAATCTTTTTCAAGTCTGATTGACACTTTTTACAGTTTCCAGACGTTTTACTGTGATATAAATAAACAACAACCTGAAGTTTGATACGCAAGTGTAATTTCGTTCATTTCAACCTCACCCCATCCCTTCTTTTGTATTTCGTCTTATGGCATTAGAATTAAACAGTAATTTCATTTTTCTCGTAGTGCAAATAATGATTTTTCTTCTATTGATTATAATACTGCGACTAACAAACAGAAGGTGGGTTTTAGTAGGTCATAACCATAAAAGGAAAAAAATAAAAATAATAAATTATTCAGGCTTTTCCGGTCTCCTATATAATTCCATTTCCTGTAATTAAAAGAAGGTTATTTATTGGAAAACGACGTAGTTAATGCTGCAATTGCAAAACAAAATCGGAATTCCAGAGCAAAGCCACACGTAAATACATTTATAGTTTCCTAAAATAAAATGTGAAAAGTCTTATAGAGAAGCGGTCGCATTCCATTGTGAATAATTTTATGGAGTACAATAAAAAAAGCAATTCACTTTATCGGTACAATTAATGAGACTATAGGCTATGAATCTGTAGAATTAAAAATAATGTATTTTATCTGTTTTACATAAAACAACCAAAGAATTGGCTGTTTGGTGAGAAGAAGAAAAAAAAAATACTGTGATTGTTTTGACATTATGTTGAACTGACTACCTAAGTTGAGGGTATGAAAAATAACAATAAATCTGCAGTCTGTGAAACTTTAAACTTTTTCCTTCTATTATACTTTTTAAATAACAGCTGTTCGGACAACATAATCAGTATTAAATAATGTAGTTATGAAAATTAAATTTAAAGCACCTAGTAGGCCTAACTTATGCTAAACTCTTAACTGAAATGCTAAAATTTAGAAATAAAGCACGCACCTAAAAGCAATGACTGACTGATTATCTGTTATTGGGTTTCAATTGAAATATTCGATTAATAATTTAATTTACAGATCACGATACCATATGAAAAATGATTTCAAAGACATTAATTTGGTTAATCGCTTTTAATCCCTTCTCTTTTATGATAACTTGATATTCCTCCAATGAAAGCGCTGAGCAGTTGTAAGCTTTCCTTAATTTCAATGGCAGATTCAAGCGGGGACTGAAAGCCCAAAAAGATACAGAAACGAGCAATGAGCTGCAGGGTTGCCTAATCAGCATATAACGAATGGTGAGTATTCAAAGTAAAACAGCATACTTGGTTGTTTGCTATAATGGCGAAGTCAATCCTTCACGAAAGGGAAAAGACGAAACAAAAAAAGTTTTGCTGAAGAACTGATCAATCATCTTCGTAACGATTTTTTTTGTGCCAATAGAAGGTACTGAATGAATCAGGCGGGAAAATGACAGAGCTCTCGGTATAAAAGCTAAGAGAAGAAAATGATTGACGTTTATCTAACATCTCTCTGAAACAAGATTCTTTTACACAAATTATAATGTCAGCCGTAAAAGAAGCCATCGTATTACTCAGATGTAGCTGGTCTTTTTCAAAAGAATTTTTTAACACAGCTCTGTGGATGACAAATCAAAGGAAGCCAAATGGATACCCTTTTAACAACACTTCGAACTGAAAAGCTTTCGGGTTTGATTCACACGGATATTCGATCCTCGAAGGCAAATGAAATAAAACTAACACCGAGAATTTCATTTATCGAAATAAGTTAATAAATAAATAAATAAATAAATAAATAAAGTAAAAGTCTTATCCATCGTACTATAAATGATATTCTGAAATACCAAAACTTGTCAGTTTATATTTCGTTATATCCTCGTCGTGAGCCTAGATATTAAAAGACTGAAACTTTTTTAACACAGTTTAGCTCGAACGGAAAAAAAAAAAATAAAGAATAAAAAAATGTTATGAGTCAAATTTTAAATCGAAGTATGCATGTGCCTGCGTCTGATCAAGACAACTCAAAACTATTTATAGAAGGAAGATGAAACTTATTACCAGCTTGGCGTCTTAAAAAGAAAGACCTTTACTGATTCTGGCAAACAGATGGATCTAAGAACCGTTAAAATATGTTACCATCCAAACTGACTAAGATATCTCAAAAGCTATTTTTCTTAGAATGCTGAAATTTAATGGTAAATGTTATTGAATCTGATCTTCCTACTGAATTTGGTAAATACTGAACTCAAAAGATGCATAGATATATACATAGCAAACACTATCAGTGACCCAAATTTCTTCAAGTACTGTTATTGTCTAAAAAAAGCTGAACGTTCCTTCTTTGTTTAGACTTTTGGAACAGCGATTATTTTGGAACCTACCATAAGGATTTTCGAAAATGATATTCAAACTTTTTCTTTCTTTATTTATTTTAAATATTTATTTTTTTTGAAAGGTTATCTAAATTTGAGGACATCATCTATACATGTAGGTTTAAGTTTTATCACCAAGCCTTTCAACACTATTTCATTGTAATTGTTTCCATATGAGAATTCAGTCTTATCTTACATTTCCCATTCTGTGCAATCCACACACAACCATTCAGAAAAGTCATAAACTTTACAAACAACAGAGGCCATACCTAGATGCCAAAAAGATATATAAGCACGCTCTTCAAAGTTTTGGCTCATTTCAGTCCTGAAGAAATAACTTTTATTTTATCTAATTGGATCTACTCCAAATCCAAGTCGGTGTATTTCGATTCTTTGTACTACCAATTCCTTCATACTTTGATACGTTCAGGCCAGTGTATATACGAAAGCTTAATTCCTTGGAACTGAAAACAATTACCAAATTTCGTCTCCGTTAAATGAGCTTCCGTAAATTTAATTTTCTGCGAAGTTCTCTGATCCTTTATGTTAAATTATTCATGGTGTATTTCCTGAGTTTCAATGCAAATGTTGTGAAAAAAAAAAACCATTATATTGGAAATGTGGATGCCCAGAACACTTGACAGTGATTTGAAGCCAACGCCTCAGAACGCTGAGGAACAATGAAATTCATTAATTAATGCCAATGCCAGATTCTGATTGAAAGAATAAATAGACAAACGAAACACATTCTATTATTATTTGAAAAGCACAGAAAAGGAGTAAGTTAGCTATACTATTCTTAAATCAAATTTCAATATATTACTTTCTTATTTAGCGAAATAATAGTAAAATTGTCAAAATAAGTTGAAATTAAAATTCGAAGATAATATTTCGTAAATTAAGACAATTTAGCAAAATTAAAAATGGAAATGTATTTCTGATGTTCTAATGTATCCAATCAAATTCATCAAAATACTTAATGAAAAGAGAAAGGAAAGGCAATCTGGAACTTTGTATGTCTAGTATATAAACTTATTTTGACGACGATTCAAACTAGGTAATGTCGAGATATCTTCTATTTCAAAATGGTTTGTCAAATCCTGGCGATGCTTAAAACAATTTTGATAATCAAACTTGAGACTAAGATTTTGATTATACTGTAATTCTTCTCCAATGCTACGGAACACCTAATGTACGAGCTCCAATTAAAAAAAAAAAAAAAAAAAATCTACCAATTCATAAATTCACCATAGACTTAAGCCACTGAATTGAAATTAAATGTTGCAACTAACAATACAGAAAAAAACATGAATGTCAAACGTTAAAAATTATGGCAATTTAGCACAATACTTAACTGCCCATATTTTAATTTTTCAAATTAATCTTATTCGTATCAATGTTCAGTTCACCCATTCAGTTCAGCCAGAAAGTGGTCGATCTGAATTTTTCTGGAAACATGCAAATTAAGCTGATCTTCATGCACAAATAAGAAAATGAGAATATAGAAATACGGATTACGTACAAAATGTACGTACCAATTTTTTAAGATTTCAATCATAATGCTAAAAGTTAATTAAAAAAAAAAAAAGCTTAAACAAATAATGTTCTTTATTTTTTTGTTTGTTTTTGTTTTGCTCAAAAGACATTTCCGAAGACATTTTTTAATATTTTAAACACTTTTTTTAAAGTTGGATGATGAAAATGAATATTTATCCTGATATTTCAGCGGATAAAAATGGGTTTGCTTGATTTCACTTCGACCCGCAATTCCTGATATAAGTTATATAGCTTAAAGGAACGTAATTTTTCTGAAATTTCTAGCTAGAAGAAACAAAATGGCCTACGCTGTTTTGAGATACATTCCGTGACAAACGAACGTTAAAAACTACAGACAATATATCCTATTTATAGGCCTTAGACTAATAAATGAAAAGTTTACTAAACTACGTTTTCAATTATCTGTTAAAACATTATCTTATCATACAGAAATTCTTAATCGGACAAAGCTTAGTTAGATACCCTAATAGAGTCAGAGTTTAAAGAATTCTCATAGAAATGTAAAACAGTTTAGAAAACTGATTTTTATATATCCCAAATTTAAGCCTGAGTTTCACGATAAATCTAAAGCTTTTCTACTTAAGAATAAAAATAAAATGATGAAAAGATTCGAAGACAAATATCAATATTTGATCAAAAATCAAAAGGAAATTGTTTCAACAGTTCGTTTACTTTCCTGACAAAATACACACAAAGTATGCAAAGCCTATGTCAGTTAAGACTAGATGATGAGCAGCTTATTCGAATGAAGTTTGTCCTTTGAGAACCATTCGTACTTGGTGTCACCATAATAAAAAATGTATTTCAAATAAAGTACAGCGAGCGAACGTTCACTGGTACGTGATTCCCTAAATAATAAATATGAGAGTAGTCAAGTGAAAAAGCACTTGTGCTTGAGGATACTTTTTTCTTTTTTTTTTCCAAGTAGTGCAGGAAAGATTCATCTGAGGCGGACGATTCTTATTCCGCTTTGCGTTCGCGATTTCATTATAATTTTATACCTTTTATGTGAAAAGCTTTTAAGAAAATAATGATTCACATAATACTTCGTTGTATTTTCATTACAATACAACGACAGTCACGCATATTCTAAATAATTCATAGAATAAGAATACTACTGACATACTAGAAAACTCTTACTATAAATAAAGAAGTTTGTTTAAATTATATTTTTTAACAGACGAATATTAAAAATGAAAATAAAGCTTAACTATTGGAAAACGAAAACGATGAAGAAACCTTCTTCCTTAATTTCGAAATACAGTCAAACTTGGATAATTCGAAGTTGAAGGAATCAGAGAAAAAGTTCGAAATATCCAAAAATTCGAATTACATATATTCTCTCAAACAGAAGAGATAAATAAAAAGATTAACTCCACGATCAAAGACATAAACATATAAACTTTATCTAAGAATACTGTTACATTTTTTTTCATTAAATCAAACATTGTTTACTAGTTTAATTATTCATCACTTCAAAAAAAAAAAAAAAAAGGCAGATATTTTTAATTGCTTCATTGAATGCAATCTTTGAGTCATAGCGGATGATTCCAACATATCAATTGATACAAAAATACATTCCAACCCTCGCTTTTGTTTTCCTTAGAAAATCCGTTAAAATAAATAATGTATCTTAGCTGAGAAAAGTCTTAGGAAAAATTTTTTACCGTAATATTTTAAGGACAATCGTACGAAAAATTCGAATTATCTAAAATAAAATTCGAATTATCCACGATTTTTTAACATTATTTTAATACAGAATTCTAGGGACCGAGCAAAAAATTCGAATTATCCAAGTTTCACTGTAATAGATAAGATTCGTCAGTAATACCGTAGATATTACTCATTAAAATTAAGATAAAAATTACAATTAAAACTAAGATGCTGAGAATAAGAATAGTAAACCTGTGATCCTATGTATCGTATCACATTATTTCGTTTAATTATCAATCGAACACAACAGGGTCTATAGCTGCAGCAACATAGCCTATCAACCATTGCAGACTGAAGTTCGAAACCAACTGCCTGTTCTTCAACTTTAAAAATTGGCGTCCAGTGCTGTGTATTTTTCGACCTCGTAAAGGGAGCTACACCGACAGCCACATGCCTTTACGTTTCCCAGGAATGCTAACCTTCCCTTCCAGCTACTGCATTATTTAGACGCTGTTTCTTTAAGCCTGTGGTTGGATGAGATCAGGACTGCTTACTGACAACAATACTGGTAGCAACGCATACAAAACTGATCCATTAAAGATATCACTATTTCATTGTATCCTCATCACTTCTTCGCGAGCTATGAATTATAAGCAAGCTTTGTTGTTCAAATTGCACAGATTTCGACATAGTATTTTTTTTTCCTCTCTCCATTTTATTTACACAGCGTAGCTCCGTAATATAATGAATTTAATTTTAATTAGGAATCAGTGATTAAATAAAAACGAAGATAATATCAACATGTAATAATAATAAGAAAGAGACAATATTGATTATTTTTTATTAGTTTGAAAATTAAAAAGAACGATCTTCAACTGAAAATAAAGCAAATTCACTAATGCTAGAAGATTATCAAAAATTTTGCTTATTTCTATTTTTGCCTGTTTCTTTAAACAAGACATTTACAGAATCTGTTCTAAGTATATTAATATTTTCATTAAAATCTGCATTATTCGCGAATCACGGATCCAATGTTAAACCGGTATATGTTTTATCGATTCGAATCAGATGAATTAAGGAAACGTAAAATTTACTTAATTAAATTGAAATGGCCAATTACGTTTCAGGTTCAATGTAATTTGCATTGAAATAAGATAATAAAAAAAAAAGTTAAAAATTTGTGCATTTAAGGTTAACAGAAAAAGATATGTATTCTACACAAATGAGAAGATTTTTAATAATAATTATGAATACACCTGCAGAGCTCATTAGTATTCCGATTTTCGTATTAAATCTTTATGAATGCTGTGTGTAATTTTTAAATTATCGCTAATGTATTGAAGTGGTTTCACCACGGAGATTTATTGAAGTTTTGGAAAACTTAACTCCCGGAAGATTATTCCTTATCTCCTAGCTTTCTGTTTCGATGGCAACTTCGCCGTCTGCATTAAATGAGGTAGTAGTAATTTTCCAGTTTATTAGCATCTCAGCAGTATTTGCTATTTGTTGTTCAAGTAGAAGATAATTTATT
This sequence comes from Thereuonema tuberculata, assembly GCA_023159025.1. Taxonomy (NCBI): domain Eukaryota; kingdom Metazoa; phylum Arthropoda; class Chilopoda; order Scutigeromorpha; family Scutigeridae; genus Thereuonema; species Thereuonema tuberculata. The sequence continues at coordinate 105,325,728 of JAFIDM010009631.1, forward strand.
TTTCTTCATGTAGAAAAAAAAGAAATCCTTATTGTATTACATGAAAATAGCGAGGAAGTCAAAACATAAAGTATTAAGTATCTGCCGTAAAATGAAAGCGGTTTTATCATTACTTGGTTGTTAAAATGCCTAAACCTCGTTCAACGCTATTCAGTTAAAAATTAAATAGATTCAGTAACTCGTCTTACAAAGAAAAAAAGAAACTTGTAAAGAAAAGTCGTGGCTTCTGCAAAGAACTCTTCTATGCGTATGTGCACACTTCCTTAGGCAATATCGTCATCCAGCTTTGATGTTTTCCAAAGATGAATACTGATGATTCATGAAATCTGTATCATAAGTACCACCATAAGTTCTTCAGATACAGTCGGTGGAATCTCAAAAGCCATTATTTAGGATTTCCTTTTTATTAGAGAGACAGAGAACTGTAGAATTCGCTTCATTCAATCTTATCTGTTCTATATCCAGAAATAATAAAAAACATTAAAAAAAAAAGATATAACAAAACCAAATTTTCAGCCACTATTAAAAATAACACGAAGGATATTCGACACTGAATAGGTAACTTCTCTCTTAATTAGCAAATCTGATAGTAATTTGAAGTTTCGATAATTTACAACTATTTGAATCTAAGACATTCATCCAAAATGATATCAATACAACAAATTCCGACTAAATTAAAAGAAAAAAAAAAATCCTACCAAAAAACTGCCTGAAAGAATTTGAAACTAAGACAATTATAGATTCAAAGCTTCTGAAAGATAACTTGGCCAATGTTCAGCTACTTATTCAGTGAGTATTTAAAGAAAGCTATGTAGGGCCAGTAATTCCGAAGGTTAAAGGATAGAAAGTCGAGGTGATATCTACTGTATCATTAGGTGTGCCATCACTCATGGTTGCTATAGAGCATGGTTCTCATCAAGACAATTACTACAGTATCTGTTCATGTTTTGTTCTCCAGAGGGCGCTAACAAGACGCCATGAACTCACAAACAGCCACCCACACGCAAAAGCTCATCCAAATTAGATGCCTCAAAAAAAGAAAGAAAATGAAGGAAAAAAAGCAAACAAAAATTAAAAACAGTAATTTTTATTTCTCAAATTAAATTCAGCTAAGAAACAACTTAGTCATTCAACTTCAAAAAGAATTTAAAATATTTCTCTGTACAGATTTTTAAAGAGGCTTTAATGAAATCAAGTTTTAGGTTCTCGGAATTACAAAGTATCTTCTAATGACAATAAAATATCCATTTAAATCAAGGTACTGAGAATATTTGATTAGTTTCAACAATTGCTTCCAATAGAAAACGAGGAAAAAGTAACTAAAATAAAAAATTAATAAGATTTTAAACAAAAGTTGTGAAACACTTGGTTATATTTTGCATTAACCAACTTCTGTTTAAGAAACATCTATTCAAAATCATTTTGTTTGATTCGAAACAGAGTTTCATCGCTAATTATTAAAAGCAATTTTATAAGTGCCTATACATTATAAAATTATTATTTAAACTACTTCAACCAATAATAAAAACAAAATGAAAAGAACCCAAAGAAATTAAAGAAACCCCACTATTTATACTAACACTTCTTTGGCACTGAAATCATCCTAGTGCTCTACTAAAATGAGTTTTTCTGTAAGTCGATTCCAACTAAAAAAAAATTAACAATAAACAAAACTGCGGATAAAAAGCGAAAATAAATAAGTCAGTAAATACAAAAAAAAAGCTATTTTCTTGTTTAGTCAATCTATAAGCAAGAGTAAACTTTTATTTAAATACCGAAATTCTAAATTTATAATCCAATTTTTCGAAATCGTGTCGCTTCGCCGGTTTTTTTTTTTTTTATTATTATTTTTTTAACAGTTTAAAAAAAATGTAGAACTTTAGTTCTAAAAATAATTCCGTGTTACATTAGATATAATATACATATGCTACACTGTTAATTGATTCCACTGGCTGTATTAGTCAGTGTACGTGTCACTGCATCGATCATACGTTTGAATCAGTTCATTGGCAAACAGGACACCCATCGGCCACTTACATTTCAAAGATAAGGAGACGACTACTACCAACAATCGAAAATTTAAAAACATAATTGACAATAAAACAAACTATTCTTACTTTCTTTCTCTTAAAGCAGAAATTCAAACACTAACCAAATTTAATATCTTTTCAACGATTTTTTTTTTTTTTTAGATAAAAAGTGATTTTTAAAAAAACACCATTTATCAGAAAAAAAAAAAAAAAAAAAAGCACATAACTCTAATTAAATTTAGTTTAGATAAGTTGTCCGATTTATTTTTCTCTGATTAAATTAAATCATTAAGGGTATTTTGGAGACAACTTTTATTCTACATTTAATAAAATAAAAGTTGGAATCTCTTTCAGTGCAAATAATTTAAGGTAAATAAAATAAAACTCAGCTGCCTCCGATTTTAAAATAAAGATGATCTTTCAAAGAACAGCAGAAGCTAACTTAAAAAATCACATTTTTTTCTATGCTATTTTTAATAAATGAAAAAATAAACCAACAAAATTTCCTTCAAAGACAATTATTCCGTAGAGCAACGAGTTTTGTAAACCAAATTCCTAAACACAATACGCTATTTGAACAGTTATGTAAATTGTTATTTCGACAGGGTTTCGGAATGATTAGAGAGATTTCAATAAATTAACCATTAAGATGGGAAGGCCAGCTTTACTGGAACTGGCTTCGTCAGTAATTTTTAATTCGAGCTTCAACATTTCTACTCACGTTCAATCACGCGCAATAGAGATAGGTCATGTTCATGGAGTATACTCAGATGAATTTCACTGCTGCCTAATTCGGTCGAACAGACGAGACGACTGGTAACGAACAATTTTTATCAACAAATATTCGTTTAACAAATATTTAGATCTCTAAATTTTCAACAACAAAAGGTAAATAAATAAAAAATTTCAAAAATCTGACCGAGCAGTCTAGTTGTTAAATATTACTACAACTAGAATTTAGCAACTCAAAAACCTTCTTACAATCTTCGAAATATATATTTGAGAAGTCAAGTTCCATGTGATTACTCATTTTAAAGACCATTTTTCAGAATTAGAGCTTGTTTTCCAAAAGCGGTCTCCCAAAATTGGAGCTGGAAAGCCAGTGTTCTAAGGGAGCCTTATTGAATTGGCTGTTTTGATTTAATTTCCCAGCCCTTGGAGGAATTGCATCCTGCGAAAGGTCATTCGATTGTGATCCTCAAACATATTTTAACATCAATATTTTAGCAGCCAAAGTTAATAAAAGGCAAGCAGACAAAATGTAATTCATCAATATCAGAAGCATTCAAGAGAAAACAAAAAGAGATTTAGCTTTTTTTTCCCCCTTTAACATTTATTTATTTATTTAAATTTTTGGAATTTTTTGAAGTTAGATTTTTTTTTAAATAGTTTAGAATAACATTTTCTATAAGTATAATTTTTTAATATTTACTAGTGATTTCATGTAATGTGATCATTACAGTTAGGGTTACTATCAATTTCTGTATTTATTAAAGTTTTCTGATTTTCATTTCTTGAATTTGATTTTTTTTTAACTACGAATTACGTCATTTAATTTAATAAAATCGTAAAATAATCATATCTAATGAATAATTGATAATAAATGATCAATGAATTTTTCTTCAAAGTTAAAGGAATATAATTTTTCCACCGATTCACCGGGCTATTTATTTTCCTAAGCAATCCAAAAAGATAATTTACTAACGAATACAATTTTAAAATCTAATTGAATACAACAATTCAATTATAGAAAGATGGATTTTGAAGAAATCTCTCACTCTGTCAAAGCTACAGAAAGGAAGTTTATCAGATGACTACTTCTGTATTTTTAATATTCGAACTCAACAACAATTCACCTTCAACTTAAGGATCAAGGCAAATGCTTTTTTTTTTCAAAAAAATAAATAAAATAAAAATCATAGTAGTTAAATAAGAGAAAGAATTAAGGGGAATGAGATGGAACCGAGCTGTGACTCCAAACGATAATGTCACAATGCCTTTTTAAGACATTAAAAATTTATTAAAATTCTTTTTAGTAAAACGTAGAATGATTCAGAGGCAACTGATATTGATGATTTCCATTCTTTTCTTTGTTTTTTTTTTTCCTCGTTATGACTTAAATGAACGGAAATATTTAAACATTTTTAATACGAAAATAAAATAAACTTTACTTACGGTTTTCTGCATGAAAAATAAAACTGAATAAAATGCCGAATGTTGCCACAGCTTTCCAATCCTTTTCGTACACTACCAAATCCAATCATCATCCTTAGGGAAAATCAGATGAAATTACCACAACTGTGTTGAGCTTAGTGTTCTCTACTTTCTCAGGAAGGAAGTAAAGAACTGACTATTTCTTTAGTCTGTCAAACTGCTTCGAAGATAAATTGATTTCTTGACACAACAATTCTGAAGAAATTCACTCCAACTGCCACTGATAAGTCTGCATCAACTTAGTGAGTTTCAGTTTTAATTGTTGTAAAATATTTTACAACACCTTCTGTAACTTAACCTTTGTAAAAGCAACAGCCAGGCTCAATAGTTCTCATCTATTTGATGGACTGCATTGGCAACTGTGATATCTACGCTTGGAAAATGTCATCGGCGAAAAAATTTTCTCTCTTTAAAAACGAACACACTGGAATTTGTGTTGTTGTTATTTGTGTTATTTTTCAAAGCTAATCAAACAGCTCGACGAGAATACTTCTACTTTATTAAACTTTTTTTACACCATTAAAATAATCTGAAAGCCAAGTCTTCAGAAATTTGCATGCCTTCGAAATTTTTTAAAGCCCAAGGCAGTTTTGATTTTATTTAAAACCCTAAGCAATTTGTCATCTATCTCTTGCTTGGAATTTATGTTTAAGCTGCTATAATATAATATGATTTAGACGCTGTTGTATTTTTCTTTCGACAATGAAACATGGCTTTTACGTCCTTGTAGTTCGAAACTAACTTATAACTAGTTAAATCGACTGAATAAAAACATTTTTTAACATAGGAGATGCCAACTCACTACTAAATCCCGCCATTAATTCGATGAGTTATACTGTTAACTTTGTTCTTTCTTTCTTTTTTCTTTAATACTCGGAATAGAAGCTACTCGCCAGTAAGTAGGAGGTTTAAATCAATGATGTTATCCCGGATGTTTACTTGAGCAACGTACAATTTGGATGACGTGAGAAAACAAATGCTCATCGAACACTGATCGTTAAAAACAATCCACACAGCTTCTCTGTTCCGTTTTCCAGAGCAGAACAACTAAGGAAACGATGGCCTTTTTTACAGATCGCTCTCGTCACGTAAGCCTAACGAAGGGTGCGTCGGTGCGGGAAATCGCGCTGTCGTCCGCATGGCCGAGCGCTGACGCCTTAGCACTTATTCGCCACGGAACCTGAATATCGACGTATTACCGTGTCCGCTATCGGCGGCCGACTGACGAGCAAACAACTGCTCGCCTGCCTTCCTTCCCGTCGTGCCCTGCGCAATTGCTTCTTGCAACCGCGCACCTTGCCTTTAAAAAGGTGACTGGAGCAGCTATAAAGTGAAACCTTTGCGAAGATGAATTCATCGATTCAGAAGAACAAAGGGCATTTAGAAATAAATACATTTCTCGTTAAAAAATAACTTTGAATGCAAAAATATTTACAATTTAGCAAGGAAACAGTTAAACTGACGCAACTACTCTGAAATACAACAGATTGATACAGCTAACAATTATTGTAGGCAACATTAAAGCATTGCAACATTAAAATAATTGCAATATTTTTCAAAATACATTAGAATTAATTCATTTATAAGGTAAATACGTTTACATAATTTCTTGCTATTTGTCAGCGAAGTATTCGTTCCACATTATGGGACAAATATATCAATTGGTGTGATATCTTTGTCAACTTAGATAAACCGTTATGTTACGTTACCTTTTGAATAACCTTCGGTTTTGTTTTTATAAGGGATAGCGTTTCAAAGTTTCATTTAATGATTTCAATAACTAATCAATATCTCAAATGCAGAAACAATAAGTATGGAAATGAGTCAACATTTTGGATTCTCAAAGTGGGATACAAACACAGAATTCTTCCTTACTCAGCCAAATTTTATTCTTACATAAGTGGTTATACCTAAATAAACCCTACGAAATCCACGACCATAAAACGTTTACACAGTGTTCGCGTAGTCAGTAATAACGTATTTTTGACCTCTATTAGCTATTTGAGACCTAAGTTGAAGTCTAATTTTAACTGAAAACATGTTTTTACTGTATAACATATCGTATTTCACTGTGTTGATCCCGGCGAAAGGAAATGGAATTAAACAAATTAAATTTGAGACTTTAAGAAATATTTGTTTTTCCATCAATTTAATTTTCTTCCAAGAGAACGCAGGGTCGTATTTTCTATTTAGTCATAAATATAACAAGTTTTTATACAATTATTCGCTACAACTTCAAATTTATTGATTTATAAAAACTTAAAATTATGAAAAATGAGAAATACTAATTATGAATGAACTACATCATTAACTCTAAATGATGTTCAGTTGTGGAAAAAAAATAATAATAAAAAATAAATAAATTCAGAATTCGAATATTTCCTTATCTTTTTAACCGATGACTCCTGATAAACAGATGGGCCCTTATATAAATACATAAGGTATGCAAAAGAGAGTCTATCAAGGGTGCTCAGCTGACAAAGCTCAGACTTAAAAAAATTAAAAATGGACTTTTTCCAATTAATGTAGAGAAGTAATTATTTTGTAACATCACACCAAATTTAAATGTAAAAACTACATTTAATATGCAAAAGCAAATTTTCGAAAAGATTACACGTCTTTTCTTTTTCAAGCCTTAAATAATTTTTTAAAAAGAAAAGACGTGTAGTCTTTTCGAAAATTTGCTTTTCATATTAAATGTAGTTTTTACATTTAAATTTGGTGTGATGTTACAAATATTTAATAGTAGAGGCTTTAGGAGAAAAGATCTACTAAAATATGGGAACTTTACAAGTAATTATTTTACTTTGAAATATCAGTGAATTCTTTACAAATTTAAAAACTGGTTGGCTCCTACAATTTGTGGAAAGAAAAAAAAAAAAAAAAAAAGACACATTGTGCAATCTTTAAAGAAACAGAAATATGCCACATATAAACTATTGATTATTTCCATCTATTATTTGCTGATTTATACTGGCGCCACTACTATACATAATATACCGAATTAAATAAACACAATAGAACACAAATAAACCATTTCCGACAGCTTCAACGGCAGGAATTTATACTTGTTACTGTTTCTAAGGAAATTTTTATTGTACGTTAAAAATGGATTCAAATTTTAATGTCCTTTAAATCACTAATAACGACATTTCATTCACTTTTACCAAAGAATTTCAATAGGAGTTTTTCGTAAAAATTCAAATGTAATACATGTTGTCTTAGGTCGTGTTAGGGAAAGTCTTCAGCTGCATATCAAAACAAGTAAATTTCCCAACAATGATAGTAAAATGGACTTGACCTCCTGAAATGCACGGTGTTTCCAGAGAGATTATCAGATTTATATTAGCGTTCATATATTACAGACGAGTCAAACCAAACCTAAAATGAATGTGACCAAATTGCTATTGTCATTTTCCCCTTTCAGTTAAACACTGATCTGTCAGTCTTAAGTTGTAGCAGTTAAACCATGACAAATAAAAACACTACTTCTAAAGGAAACAAGAGTTTGCTTTACAATGTCTTGTTAACAACCTACTTATATTCCTTCCTCTAAATGTAGTTAGATTTTGAATTCTGTAGAATAACTTTAAGGACTATTTCATGTAAAAATCCAACATATGTTTATTTAAACAATAATATAATGTATAGCAGATTTCAAAGCAAAGAGTTATATTGCCTAACACATTAGTTTGTTTTACATAGTTTAATCGTAAAAGTGGTTTTCATAAGAGCTCACTTGAAAATCCTTAAATAATAATAAAGTATCAATAAAATCAAAAGTTCCAGTTTAGCCTAAATAGATTTTAGTTTTTATTTAAGGGACGGCTTCGTTTTGAATTTTAACTTGGGCATAGAATAATATTGTTTTCTGGAATCAGCTGAAATCATAAACATGGTTGCATTCCTGTTACTTAATAGGCTACTATCGACAACTTTTGTGCAGTAAGTTCTTCTCTAAGCCACGATAGCTGTAAAACCTCAATAGATGATCAACAGATCTCGTTATAACTACACCGAAAGTGAACATTAGTCTAAATTTGTTTAAACCTCTTAACATTATTGATCAGACTGAATTTGTGCAATAAATATGGCTAAGTGAAGAAATGATTAAATGCATAAAACTCTGCAACAGTCTTGCAACTTTATTCTATACTACTTAGTATCGTTACCTTGAGATAAGTAACACTGTTGAATGAGACATGGCAGATGAGTTCTCGGATGTCTTCAAGGATAGTGTCTTATGCTGTTGCGTCTGGATTTGTGTAACAGCATAATCTAGCGGAGATGAGAAATGCTAGCTAGGCGTACCTCAGTCATGTTCTATATCTGCCCTGACTGGCCAATCTACGGTTTGAATGAAAACCCTTCTATGTGATTTGAACCGTATAATTTAAGGCCTTATCAGCTGGGAAAACTCATTTCCGATCGACGAAATGAATGGATAACTAGAAGATTGATTAACCGATCAACGTATTAGGAAGAGGTAGCAATAACTTCAACAACTATGATAGGGTCCTTCTATCATATCCAATTGCTATCTACACTACTACGGTATGTCAGTTATTGTGGATGTATGCCTTTCAACTATCCAATCGGTTTAGGACTCTTCCTCCAGATCATTATGACTTAATTAAAAGCGAGGCTCATCACTGAAGACAAACTACTGCCATTCCACTACAGTTGTCCTTTACACTATAGTATTGTTGGTATCGGAGAGGAAAGGGTACTCCATTTTATGGAGAGGAACGCAAGTTGGCTTTCAGAGTCCTCCAGGTGATAAATGTTGATCTGTAGCAGAATAGTTATGCAACGCCATATACATTGTTCATCCTTTTCCTTCGAAAAGCTCTAGGGCCAGATCTACGCACAAGTGAGTGTCTGTGTGCGCACACGTCTTCATCAGCCCATTGTTGTCACATACAATGCACAATCGAGCAACTTCGTCCAAGTCGTTGCTCGGTTCGATAAGGCATCTTCGTCTCAAAGGCAGGTTTAGAAGAAGGCAATTACTTGAACGTCCAGTACAAAACTTAGACATGTTACTGAGATGAAGTCAGTGGTCTAATGCATGATCCTCTTATCTAATCCTGGAAACTAATCAGTAATACAGGTTTCTCTATTGCTTCACACACGTCCATACTTAATGCTTCCTTCATGGTCTTTCAGTTTCAATTTCCGTTAATGCTTTAAATCTGTGGCGTCTCAACCTACAACTATAACTGTCGAAACATCGCAGTGATCACATTGTTTAGGTGTAGATTTAAATTTTTCTAGAACTTGATAAATTCATTAAGGCATTTCACCACGATTAAGATGTTTCAAAGGACAAAACTATTTTGTTGATAGATGGTAACGCAAAATTATTAAGCATATTTCCGGCTAGGAGGAACAGAGTATGTAAATCTGTATAAAATACAGAGCATATTATAAAAATACAAAAGTACAATAAATAATAATTAAAAGGTAATTAACAGCAAAGAAATATATAATAAAGCATTCTTTATTTTTACTAAATTTCGATTAACCAATTTAATTAATAATAATAAAAAAAATAACCTAAATTACTTATGGGTTTGTTATTGTCTATTTGTACACCATTTTGGAACAAAAACATTTGTCTTATAACCACTTTCCTTTAAACGAAGCGGTTATTTAAAGAAACCTTTAAAGAAAAGGAAAACTGCAATTAAGCTAATTGAAAACCTCAGTAACACGAAATTAATTCTTCACAATGCTCGGATTACTTTGAAAACTACGTCTAGTAACTATACAATCGAGTACACAGAATGAAAGCTAAATATGAAATTTAAGTCAGAGAACAAGGATTTAACGTGCTATTTTGAATTAACACATTGCCAACTATATTAGCACACAACTAACTAAAGGAAACAGTCAAAATAAATACAAAACAAATACGACGTACGTTTCAGAATCTCTTAACAGATTCTCTTTTCAAGTAAACGTAAGAACAAAATAAAAACAAAAGACCTGGATTTTAGGCCTATAACTTGGGATGTTTCCGACCTACACCACCCTAGCGGCCAGATTAGAAAACACTGGAAGCTTTAAATGTAAAAACGCTATAACACAGGATTATAGACCATATTCGAGCACATTACTTGTAGAAAGGTCCTGATTGTAACTATGTACAGTTCTAATAACACATGATTCATAGAATTCACGTAAGTATTTCGATTTTCTTTTTCCAAAAATAATCACATCTTCTGAATTTAATTGATGCCCCGTACTTCTACAATGAGTGGCAGTGCTATAGTTTTCATTGTCGTTTTTAACTGCACCTAAGTGTTCCTTCATTCGCATACCTAACTCACGTTTGGAATTTCCCACGTAAACGCAATTCTTGGTTTCACCAGTGTTTGGTATACATTTTATGCCATAAATAGTTCCTTGCAATTTTAATTTGTCCTCGTTAGTGCGTTTGACACTTTTTTTATTTAAAAAAGAACCTATTGTATCAAATGGTTTGCAAGCTACGCCAATACCTGCATTTGCTAATACCGCTTTTATTTTTTATAAAATAGCCTCATCATATTTAAGTGTCACAAAGCTGCGCAAAATGTTCTTATTTTTAACGTTCTTAATAGGCACAATACGTCTTTTTCTAAACTTGGTTTTGTAGAAATTATGAAAACAACCCTGAACTGTTTTGACTGTTTCCATTAGTTAATTGTGTGCTAATATAGTTGGCAATGTGTTAATGAAATTTAAGTATTTTCTAAAAATTCTGAAGGAAAAAATTTAAAAGAGGACATCATTCTAATTTGCCTAGATGAGGTATTCAAACAGAAAGAAAAAGTAGAAATTGCTGAACTTTCTAGTCTTCCGGAAATAAAAGTACATTCAAAAATCACTCTTACTATAGTATTTCAAGTGAGCCCGGTAGCCAGGTGATAAGACGCGATTGTGAGCAGGAGAAGCTTTGTTAGTCCCGTTGGTCACGAAACGCCGAAAGCTTTACGTCCCGCGACCACACAGACTTTTAGAGGGATACTGTAACCTTTTTTTTTTTTTTAGTAGTTATTTCAAACTTGAACAATGAATAAAGGTAAGTTGTTAAAATCTTATCAAAAAACGGCGGCTACTACTACAATATTCACAAACAGGAGCTATATTTTCTCTAATAAGAAAGTAACTTTCAGTGAAAATTAGTATAGAAACATTTCTTTTTAGCAAGCCAGACAAACGATTCCTTACCTGTATCACTCATTTATTAAATGAATTTAAGTTTTCAGAATAGTAAAATGGTTCCAAAATATTTTTCATTTTGCCAGTTGAACTGTAGAAGAGATTTAAAAAAATAGACAATGAGTTTTCAAAGAAATCTGCCTAAACAGTCTAATTTTTTTCTTCTATTTAGATCTGTGTAGTTATTTTTGATCTAGAATTTCCCGCTTAAAAAAGCATTAATAAATGATCATTTCCAATGCCCTTTTCCCGGTTAATTCGTAGTGTTTGCATGTTCAGTCAACAGTGAACCATCTGACACTCCCTGAGGCGTGGGCTTCGGATAACATCTGGTATTGGAACCAAATGACATACATTGGACAGAGATCTTTCGTTTACTATTCAGTCAGGGAAACTTAAGTCACAGTTCTTACCTAACATCGCTTAATGGCAGTTCCATTGGAATAAGGAATTTATACTGTATTATATTGTATTAAAGAATTTCTAATATATACATTTATTAGATACTGTAACAGATCCCTTGAAAACTAAACTCCTTAAGAAATTTCAAAAGGTGATTTTGTTTTCTTAGTGGACATCTTTTACTCGTGTCATCATCTATAACAAAGCTGTTTTTTCTAGAAGCCCAAATATATACGAAGAGTTGATCCTATAAAAATGAATACGCTAAAGGCAGAGTATTTTGAGAAAAGAAATATAGTTAAACACAATTTAATTTACTAGAAAGTTAAAAAAAAAAAAAAAAAAAGTATTTGATTATTATTATCATCTTCAATAATTATTTTTTTTTTTTTTTTACAAAATCTTATGTTCTTTTCTTAAAATTTATCAAAAAGCTTCTTATAAAGATGATATCGTAACAAATTCTAAATCGGGACAAAATAAAAATCACAATATATCTCCCAGAAAAACAGCCCTGCTTATGACTACGAGTCACAAATGCTAATTTCCGGAAAAATAAGGTTATTTACCTAAAAAGCTTAATAAACCCTTTTTTTTTTTTTTAAAATTTAAAATACTATTTTTATGAAATAATTTTCTAGCGACACCATGGCAACAACTATATACAATTATATTTTTGATGATAAATATTTTCGATAACTTCACTGCAGGTGTTTTGAAAAGTGCTCGCTTTTTCCGAGGTTTTTTTTTTTCTTTGGTCATTTGTTTTTTTTTTTTTTTGTTTTTTTTATCGACGAACATAACCGAATATATTAAAGCAATATATTTTCACTGTAATGTAAATGGCGTCAAATATCAAAGCTATGAAAAACCTCCAACGATAACAACCTAAACATCTATTTAAACAAGTATCTGTGTTTATTTAAAACAAATTCGAAAATAATGGAATAACTAGATATAGCAAATTGCATATTGATTAGATAAGTTTCATGAAACTATTTTCTCACTTAGTACAATTGTGAATTAGTCAATTTAACATTGCTTTGTATGCATTTAAAATCGCTACCGATTTTTCTTCATTTTCGGAGATATTCAACACCCTCCTCTCTTTCCTCGTCATTCCAGTGTCTTCAATATGCAACAACTTGCAAAATTTAATCTCTTTTACCTCAAATTCTCAATTTGGGCTTTTTCTTCAGAGTTATGCATTAAAAATAATGTCCATTTTGCTCAAATATTTTAATTCAGTTTTCAAAAACATATCACAAAGGAAATTAAAACTGGTTTCCCCCTCAGTCTTAAAAAAAGTAATAAATTAATTGAAAAATACTTTATAAACGTAAACACAGAAGATTCCTTTGCAATTTTACAATAAATCATTTTATACAGGATGAAAAAACTTTCCATCACTTCTCTACAGAAGTAAACTGAGAAAAATATAAAAACCTGCTTAGGTAAACCAGAGAATGTATTGGCCCGAACGATGGATGGATGGATGGATTTTTGGGCTTCAAATCTCAGAGGGTGAAAAAAGAAAATGTTTTACGGCTTACAAAGAGGAAAACAGGAATAAAGAATGGAAGGTTATCTGTTTGAAATGTATTGCATTTTTCTTCATCTTGAAGGAAAAGTAGTATAAAAATAGTTAAGAAATCATACAGTGCAAGGAAGAAGCATTTGTACCGACTTTTTGTAGTTTGAGAGTTGGCTACGTACCATTAACCTAAGACTTGCATATGTAAGTTTGCTTGTAAAATTCTAAGAACTCAATCCTCATTTTCATCATTCTACACAAGGAATCAATGGTTACCGTTCATCACTGAGCGGGAAATGTTATATTACGAAATGAAACCCAAAGAAGGAAGTGTTTAAATGTCAACATTATACTGTGCTTTCATTTGGAAGGAGGGAAGAGGTTCATTTTCTTTGTCCTCAAATAAACGGATTGGCCGAGGATGAAAATAATTAGGTTAACAAAACACTTATATCTTATAATTAGATTATCCTCCCCCCCCCCCCCCCCAACTCCCCAATAAATTCTTCATTATTCTTAAATGTAAATTGGGCGATGTAAGAAACAGCTAGTTTAACATTCCATCAATGTCTGAATTCTTAAATAAATTGATGTTTTCTCAGAATCGTTGTTCACCTTATTGGAAATTTGAAATTACGTTTCTATTAGTTTTAAATGTAGTAGTTTAAATTTGTTCAAACCTATTTAAAAATTACACAAATTTGCTGAAAACCTCTTCAAAAATATGTAATTTACTACAAGGAATATTTGGAACAGTAATAAATATATATATATATATATATATATATAGTCAAGTTACAAACTTTGGCCACTGTGGAACAACCATCCAAGCAGACGGACAAACAGGAAGTTTATTTTTTTTTTCTTAATTTAGATTTAGGGATCTTTAAAACAAGAGTTCTGTTGAAATTTTGATCTTGAAATAACTTGATTTTTAGTTTTTTAAAAAGATTACAATGGAAAAAGACCATTGGAAAACAATTCAATATTAACTGAACTATTTTTTCCTCTACTTTTAACAGAAGTTTCAAATAAAAAAATGAGCATATCTCATTATTATTCACTCATAGAATAACACACACTATAGCCAATCATAGTTAATTAATATGAAAATACCATTAGCTTCTTCATACACATCTTAGCTGCAAACAATAAACTTTAATTATTTAGAAATTTCCCAAGTAGCTACTTTAATAATGTTGTAGTGACGGCTTAGGAATCCCTGTACCTTGAATTATTATTTATCTTAAACAGTGATAGGAGCATCTTTAGAAGATGGAAATGGCTAGAATCCATTACAGCGGCAGGAGGAGGAGGGGTGGGAAGTGGAGCGATAAACGGATCAATAAGAGACACGGTCGCTATACGGGTCACTGCATTCACTGCGGCATCAACCGAATATCATGCTCACCAGTATGCAAAACTTAGCTTTTGAAAAACTTTATGCAAATGCCATCGTAATTTTCGAAATTAGCATTGTTTTAAACAAGTTATTGTTTGACCTTTTATGTTAAATGAAATTGCAATCTTCATTTCAAAGGAACGACTTACTATATTAAGATGAATAGACTCTCGTTCATTGAATGAAACACGTTGCGAGACTCTTTTCTGTTGACTGTGATTTAATTTCCTAATAAAAAACTAATGCATTCTTATTTTCAATCTGTAAAACCATTTTTTACATGACATGGGTTGCAATTGACTTTTCAATGGAAATGGAGGAGTATACAAATTCGTATCCACGGTGCTTCATTTTTTTTTTTTTTTTTTTAAGAAATTACATTTTCCTAAACGCATCAAAATTCAGAAGCACAACCCGCTCTTTAATTTCAGTTAACTGCAGAAAAATCGATTCCCTTTAGTCAACATATTCGAAAATTATCGGAGAAACCAGTCAATATTCAGAGGATATTAGTTCTGAAGTTAAATGCATTTCCTTGTTAGATGAACTGCAAAGGAATGCAGGATTTCTTTGATGAAATTATTGGATTCAATAATAAATCAATTTGGATGTTTTGTTTTTTTTCATTTTCCCTCTGGACTTTGTTCTGTCCTAGCTACACCTACTTAGTCCTGTTCTGTGGATTTCAGTTTAAAATGCAACATTTACGATAGCCCATAAAATTCTTTTGTATTAACATTGTGAGTGAACTTTTAAGACGGCAGAAGCATGTTGAAAGCTGAAGAGATGCTTTCAACACTTGCTTTCTTTCCTTGCCAAAAGACAATTAGTCGCCATCTTGAATAGTCCAGCCTCGTCTCCATGAAATTTGTATTTTGCAACTTAACACTAAACTTTTAAACTTTTCCTCAACATCTCAAATTCTAAACGAAAATAATGTTCGCTACAAAGGTGCGAGAGAATAAGTTCTGCTAAACTCAATCAACTCTATTCAATTCTCATTCACAAGCGTATTCGACCACTAACTTAGAGCGACATTTCGTTGTCAAAACATTTACAATGTATATATTTTCCGAAGCAGTTTCAAAAATGAACACAGGACAAAGAAAAATTGTCGAAATGGCGAAACGAGCAGACGCTGGACAGAAAATTTGGTTAAATTAAGAAGTCTTAAAGAGAATAGAACATTAAGAGACAAATGAAATAAAGATAAAACATCTACAAACTTATTTCTGATAGTTTCTAAGCAACATAAATAATATAATAATTATTCCAGTAAATAATCAAGATACTGCACTAACGAAATCAATAACATAGATCTTTTAGTATAATGTTAGTTACACAAATATAGAGTACTTAAAGTTTAATAATTATCAGTTGCTGATAAAAATAATAAACCAGGACCAAATTCAGCTTTGTAACAACTCAGACTTTGGTGCTGAAACTGATTACATAGCAATTACTATAGTTCAAGAATGTGATCTCTCTCTCTGTCTCTATCTAGGAAAACATTTTTGAGAAAATTCGAGGAAAATCTCGATTTCTGACTAATGTGACAAGTCCTGTGTTTGTAGAATTTAAAAAACAAAACAAAACAAAAACAAAAAAAAACCAATTCCATCAATTGTCAATTTCCAGTAGAACCACAAGAAATAATAATATAAAGCTTATGAAAGGCTCTTGTTCCGCCAACTTTGTCTATCTCGTGAATTTTTTATTTACCACTTATTTTTATGCGCATTTTTTTTTTTTTTTTGAAAATATCCAGGTTTAACTGTACGTACTTAGACAACAAAACCTTATTTTAAGTTCCGTAACTTGTTTTGTTTTGGTGTATTTAATTCGCTGATTTTTCTCCAGTTACTTAACGTTACTGGAACCATTAATTAAAATAAAATCTAAAATGAAAGTCTAGAAAAAAAAAAGCTTTGATATTTTTAAGTAGTAATGATTACAACTAATTTTACAATTTATTTTGCACTTAATTGTGTTTTTAAGAGCTGTATAAATAGTGGAAAATAACGAAGTGTGAACACTTCAGTCAAAGGAAACAAGTTGTCTCTTCCGGTATCTTACCCCTCCCCTTCTTTTCTTTCTGTGATGAACTAAACCACAACCTCTCTGGGAACCACTCAAATCCCTAATGTCAACAAATAAGATAAAAAGAAAATAAATAAATAGAAAAACGAACCTCGACTACTGCTGTCTCCTATTAACAAAAGTGCTGTCATTGAAAGCAGACAACCCATTGAGTGAAGATCAGAAGATAGGTTAATGGTATGCCAATGAACATGGACAATTCAGTGCTGCAAAATTAATCTCTCAATTATATTAAGTCTGTGATTAAGAAATTATAAATGTGGAAGATTTGATAAATAACTGATTTAAAGTAATTTAATTTTTACTCTACTTATACAGAAAACCATGGGCTATTGCAAACAACCAAGTCAGGTTGTGTTGTTAATAGTGTTGACGAAGAAGTTAGCATAGTAATGTACGACTGAACAAATGCCTGAAGAATATGCAGCTTACTTTCCATAAAAGGATGCGTTTATCATTTTCAAAATCGAGACGCAGCCATTCTCAATCTAATCATCATTAAACATATGAAATGTCCTGAACAGAAAGTGAATGATTTCAAAAGATCTACTGCCATATTGAATTTCTTTACTGAAGTCTGAGTAAGGAAAACAAAAGCGGTGACATATACAGGCGTACCCAGGATTTTGGAATAGGAGGGGTTATGATGGTCGTAGCCGTTCAACCAAAGAAAAAAAGATGGTGTCTCTTTTCCGAATGGAGTGGGGGAAGAGGTTAAAGACGAAGCGCTGTAATTTCCAACTAAACCCTGCTTTCATTTCACTATCACACAGAATTAATCAGAAGGAAAAAGCTTTGAAATATAAAAGAAATATCTCTCTCTTGTTTACAACTATGAAGGCCGAATTTCAAGAAGATATGTTTACTAGTTACAATGTTATTAGGAGATATACGCACGGTGTTCGGAAAGGAGATTAAAAAGCAACCACATTACCAATGACTGAAATGTTACTACTTAATATGAACGAAACTTATGTTTTATTAGTCAATTATAGGTTACATTAAGTCTTCAAATTTAATTTCTCTCTACATAATATTAATAATTTTGTCAATTTCGTAAACTTGGTTTGAGAATGTATCGTCGACTGAGATTAGGGAAATCAAATTAAATAATAATAATAATAAAAAAAAATGGTTGGTTCAAATAAATTAAGTTACGTAAATTGCAAATTACAACTGAAAACTTCAAAGAAAAGTAAAAAGTTACGATTAAATAAAAAAATAAGTTCACCCTAATAAAAAAATCAAATCCCATTTTTTATTTAAAATCGCAAAAGAAAATTTAAACAAAGAAGAGATTTATAGAACGCTTATATTAAACATCAATTCGGAATATTAATTGGTATGCTGATAACAGAAGTTTTATAATAATTTTATATTAAATATTTACATTCAGATTTGTTTCCTTTAATTGAAAATAAATCTGAAAAGATGAAACATTTAAGTCACGAGAATTCTTGTCTAAACATCTGATGGTAGTGCAATAAATAAATCAACAGTAAGAACCAAAAATCAATTTTTTTTTTTTTTTATCTTAAGTGCGAAACTACCTTTTCGTGTTTAGAATGTGGAGATGAATCTGCAAATAAGCTGGACTCTTTGTATTTAACTTTTACAGCTCTTTTTTTTTTGTTTATTATTGTGAAAATAAACAGAATCATCTCTTTTGAATTATCTACATTTCAATAGAAGAATACGTTACGATAGAAATAAACTTTAACTGAAAATAAATCTGAAAAATCTGAAGAAATTTATATTCTGCAGTTTTATCAAATGGTTCACATCATCTCCTTAGAATTCAGATTTCCGTAAAAAAAGCATGAGTGAATAGAAAAAGAACAAATATAGCGACTGTAGGTGAGGAAATATCCATATTATGAACCAATATTCCAAAGCTAAATCGATTTTCAATGCAAGAGTAACCAGAGCTTCCCAACTTTTTCATAAAATACCTTATATTAAAATAACTATAAATATGAAAGTAATCAAAAGATTTTTACAAGAACTTATAATATCTATAATAAATACATGCCAATATCAATTTCATTGATGCAAAAATCCCCGATTATTTCTTTTTTTATGTATCCACGAGAAACTATGAATAACATCTACGTTCCGTTATGTTCTGCATCGTTTTTCGTTATTTTGTAAAGGGGCAACGTATCCTCAGAAACAATCTAAGCCAAACAATTTCTCCATGGGGAATACGTCCTTCAAATTATAACTTTTTAGTAACTACAATTTATTCATGTACATAAATAGATACTAAACAACGATTAAATGCAATATTTAAGAACAGTTGCATAGTTTAGAGGTAGTGAATGAGTGAAAGGGAAACAAATGACATAAGAAATACGACTTAATTAACACATTCTTATATATAAAAGTGAATCTCAAAAACACTGTTAAGATAATGCGACGACTGATTGATGTATTCAGAAGAACTTATGATAGAAAAATAAGCTAACTAAGGAAAGTGAGGTTTACAAAATCATCGGGTGTATAATTATGTGTCATCTTCCTTCTATGCAACTAAGGGCAAAGGAAAAAAAAACAACCCTAAAAAAACATTGGCCACAACTTCTTGCATTTTAAATTCTGCCAAAACACTCATTTTTTCCAACTTAAATAGACAAGAATACACTTTTTTATTATTAATATCTGACCGCTATATTTCTAGGTAACTTGGTTCAGATGATAACAAACAAATTAATGTAACAGAAAGTTTCGGGCAGTTTAGAAATAACCAAATTGAGTTAAGAATTCATTGTTTAATTTCGTAAGGATTTATTCAATTCAGTGGGTGAACGGTGCTCTTTCAATGCGTGTTAAAATTCATAAAATACAATAAGAAGGACCTGAAAGAACTTAAAAGACTACTTTCCTTCTATCTTTTCCCATTCCCGCCTTTTTTTTTTACCAATAACAAATCTCTGTTTATTTTGAAATTGCAATATCTACTCAATACAAACACACTGATAATCCTCTTTCCTACTGGTAACTAAAATTAAGCAGAAAAGAACAACTAATTCTGTTTACTCATAAACTGTGTATTAATATCATTACACATTCTTTAAACGATTAGATGTCAGGTACAATTAACCTGAATAAAAGTATAATTTCTATCATTTATTTCTTAATTTTTTTAGCGACATTCAAAGCTATAAGTAATCCTTAGTCTATTTTTCAATTTTTTTGTTTAAATAATTATATAATTAATTTATAATTATATTTTTTTTTGTCATTTTTTTGTTAAGTAATCCACAAACAGCTTTTTGAGAACCACATGGATGTCGTCAGCTTTAAGAACTAAATCTTAAAATTCATTCATTGTTTCTTAACTTTTAATAAGATAAAATTATAAAGCAAAATATCATTTCAAGTGACAGGTCCGTCCATAGCGTATGCTGACACCCCGGGAAAGTATATTTTGCGGTGGTCTTTAGTTAAGTCTGTTGCAATTGAGAATTCTCTAAAACAAAACGTTTTTTTTTTTTTTTTTAATTTTTCCTTTTAAATTATTATTCTTTGACATGTTTTGTCCTTTCAAGTTAAGATAATCAATATCTATTTCTCTAAAAAATTCTTGTTTTTGTTTGAGGTTTCCTCCCTGCCTCGGAAATGAAGCCTTACTGGTCTTGATTCAATAGTTTCAAAAGCAATGAATCATTAGAATAAGGATATCGAAATACGACATTCCACAAACACAAATTCAGTAAACCTCTTTTGAAAAAAATAAATAAAAGAAACTATTACGCCAATATATGTCTGGTTGCTATTTTTTTTTTCGCCCTTCCAATTGCTACAAATGCCAATGCTACAGACTAAATTATTTATAAGCTCCAACTGAAGCGAGCTCTTAAATAACGTTTGGTAGATTTCACTCTGTAGTATTTGCAAATAAAAAACGTCCATAGATTTACTTTATAATTCAATCAATCTTCCCTGGTATACCCTTTAATGCTTATTTCAGCTCTTTAAGTTCGGTGCATTTTTTTTTAATACGATAAACATAAATGACATCAAATTTCAATGAAAAAATAAAAATAAAAATAGAAAAAGCGTGTTTATTTATTTGTTGACGATTGCGAAACAAATAACTCAGTAAATTAGACAAAGCAGTTGCATTTTTCTTCTTTTTTTTTTTTTTCATTTCCGCCTAACATTTTATTATTGTATTTCAAAGTTAACTTACGTAGATATATGAAAATATTTCTAAATCAACCAAGGTAAATGGGACAGATATTAAAAAAAAAAGTATCAAGGAATAAGAGAGCTACATGTTTGAAAAAAGTATATATTTAATAATATATTAAAACTGCATGTTAAGGTCTGTTATATTTTATTATGGAGCCGTTCCGGCATGGCCGAGCGGTCTAGACGGCGGTCTGCTGTGAGGCCAATGTGTCGGAACCTGGGTTCGAATCCCGGCGTCGGCATGGATGTTCCTTTCTTTCTTCTGTATTTCGTCTGTTTCTGCGGGTATAGCGTGAGCTGCCTCCTATGGCGTACCCTGGGCAACGTTACGACGGATAAATGCTCACATTTCTCGCCCCTTGTTGAGGCCAAAAGATTCACTTCTAAGAGCCCGGGCGTTTGCAAAAAAAAAATAAAAAAATAAAAAATAATAATAATATTTTATTATGGACTGAAATGGCAACCCTCGCCATTGAAGAAAATTAAAAAGTAGAATAAAATGTAATTTAAAAATTTAGAGGATTTTTTTTAAATTACATTCCTCAAAATATATTTTGTTAGAGGCATTTTGGCTCAGGTGACACTCGACTGTCTTAGATGTCATCATCTATCGCGGAAATTATCAGATTGAAATTGGGTCAGACAAAAAGTCGAATAATCAAGCGACAATTTAGGCTATTTTCAAACGAGACAAAACGTCAAACATGACATTCTAAAATTACTTAACTTCAACGTTACTTAATGAGAAACTTAAGTGTTTGTGAATGGACTATCAGCATATTAATTTCCTAATTTGGCTACACGAGTGCAGTCGAAGAGGCTCTTACCCTGTGATTCAGTAAAACAAATGAATCTTAATCATGATCTAAAACTTTTATTAGTATCATTAGAAGGATTCAACTCTGATCTTATTGTAGGCAAACGATTAAGCAAGCTTTTATTTATTTCTTTGAGAAAACGGAAAATTCTTACGAGCAGTCATACACTTAAGAACAATAACAGTATAATCAAAACTAACTAATGATGACTTCCACCAAGGGGAAGAGGGGGGGGGGGGGAAAGGGGAAAAAAAGGGGGGGGGGGGGAGAATCTGGTTCCGCTCGTTTCTCAGCAGTAATTAGGTTGGCCGCAGGTAAGAAATCTGAGGAGAAAACGAGACCAGAGTAAAAAAAAAAAAAGGAAGCCGCCACTTGCTAATCAAGGGCCAGAAACAAATCAGGTTTAATGAGCTCTTCCAACTATCAAAATAAAATGTACCAAACAACACAACAGAAATTAATGAGAATATTCAGTTACAATGGTTCTTAATTTCTCGCATTTTCTTATTTTTCTTTATCAAATTCGATACCTGGAACTTCGTTTCAATTCAAAACAAAACAACACTTTCAAACTCTTCAACAATCTTTTTCCTTTCCATTTTGAAAACGTTAGATAAAAATACACTCTTCCACACATGACATTAGTATTTAAATATTTATTAAAATACTAAAAGTAAGAGACAAATTTTCAGGAAGTATGTATCTTCCTTTTTTCAAATCAGTAATAGAAATAAAGTCACAAACAATTTAAGAATAAGTTTGGCAGCAATTAAATAAAAACATGGACTATCAACAAATTCAATTGTTGTTTTCAATTATAAATTTAGTATCAAATGGTGACAATTATTAACCATAATTTCTAGATAATAATCATTCAAAAATATTGTTAATAATTTAGCTCTACAATATTGGCTACTTTTTGGGTATCAAAATATAAATAATTCTTTAATGAGAACAACGGTATTAATGTCTACTAATGCTCCTTCATATCTATTGAAATTTTTTGCTTTTGAGTTTTTTTATAATACAACTTTCTAATATTTTCCTTAAACTTAATT
This sequence comes from Thereuonema tuberculata, assembly GCA_023159025.1. Lineage (NCBI taxonomy): Eukaryota > Metazoa > Arthropoda > Chilopoda > Scutigeromorpha > Scutigeridae > Thereuonema > Thereuonema tuberculata. The sequence continues at coordinate 105,348,692 of JAFIDM010009631.1, forward strand.
GCGTTTCTTTATATAAAATTTGAACATTTGTGTCCATAATGTGGCCCTTCTGTATACAGTGATAAGCTATGTCAGAGATGTCTTTGTTTTTACTCTTTAGAGCCCTACCGTGTTCGGAGACCCGCTCCGCTAAGGTCCTTTTGGTCTCTCCTACGTAAAAATTCTGGCAAGTTTTGCAAGTAATTTTATAGATTAAACCCATTTCGTTCTGATAATCATGTTGATTTACTTTTTTACAAAGCAAATTTTTAATTTTATTTTTATATCTAAAGCCAATATTTATATTGAAAGTTTTACATAATTTTTGTAACAAAAAGCTGTTATTGTAAGGGATATATACCCTATTTTCAAATTTACTTATTTCCTTAATTTTGAAAGTATTGTAAGATCTAATTTGGTCGTTGATGAATTTGTCAGGATAGTTGTTTTTCTTTAGAAGGGTAGTCATATCATTAATTTTTTCATTATACATTTTTCCAAAACTGGTATTACAATCCAATCTTCTTAAATAATTTTCAATAATATACAGAAGGGCCACATTAATTGTATAATTGTAAACAACAATTAAATTTGTTGTATATCCATGTTTTTTATTTATTTTGTTATGCAGTTTGTAACAACAATTAAATTTGTTGATAGTCCATGTTTTTATTTTATTTGCTACCAAACTCATTCATAAATTGTTTGAGATGTTAAGTAAATTGTAAATTGTAACAAATTTGTTGATAGTCCATGTTTTTATTTAATTGCTGCCAAACTTATTCTTAAATTGTTTGTGACTTTATTTCTATTATTGACTTGAAAAAAGGAAGATGCATACTTCCTGAAAATTTGTCTCTTACTTTTAGTATTTTAATAAATATTTAAATACTAATGTCATGTGTGGAAGAGTGTATTTTTAAAATAACACTTTGTAAAAAACTAAACACTTTAAATGTCTTGGCGAGGTAAAATGCAATTCCTTTCCAGGGCTGAATTTGGGTGCTTTCCAACTTTCCAAATTCGCACTCATACTGATCGGATGCACGTTCGAAATTAACCGACGCACAGACAAAAAGCAAATCAAGACTCATTAGGATCCTTTGCTTGTTGGGTCAATAATTACAATCAAACCAATTGAGCTTTTCATGCTAACAAGGAAAAAAAACAAAAGAAAATTAAATTAGATTATTAATACATCCTGGAATACAACAAATTGTTTCTGAATACGTTAATGGAAAGCTTTACCAACTAACTTATTTTCTGTTTTTACAACCATTAAAATAATTTCGACTCGCTGCATAGTAAATGCTTGGGAGTTACAATTCAGACAATCAACAAAATACAAAATCATAATTACAGTATTACATAAAGTCAGAGACCATCAAACGTTATTTAAATTCAATTTATATTCAATTAATAATCATAATCTTCAAGACACAATCGGTTGTAATAGTATTTTTGTCTGCAATAAACTTAATGAAATGCTCAATTCGGTACTCGCCCTAGACTAGAGTTCAACGACGGTGGCCAGGGATCTTTCCAGATTATTTCTCTTCCAAATAGGGGTTCATCCAGAATTAACCCAGTCCTCTATCAAATGGTTACCGGGTTTCTTACTCGGGGGATGAAGGCGGGCTGACCATTCGACCTCATTTAGATCCGTTCGTCGAGAATCGCTGGAAGCCTACACCTCCAGCGAACCAAGAGCCTTTAAGGCCTGTAGCGGTATAGCTTTAACTCTTTAAATGCTCACTTTTATTTAAGTAAAAAAAGGGAGGAGTCAAATATTTAACATTCTAACGAGCATCGTGAAAACTCCAAAAAACTAACAATTTAATAGAAACACTTGGATAGGGATCACATCGAAAGTGAATTCTTTTCAAAAAAAATCTTCATTTTATCATTGTTCATAGAACAAAAACATAATATTTATTAATATCCATTCACTCTTCTTTAATAGTTGTTTTAAACTCTTAGAAGTAATAACTAAGTCCGTAGTTGTCCATTAAATAACTTTTTATCTGTCATTCAAATTTACATCTTCCTGAAGACTAACCATTAAGTAAATCTCCGCAGGAGGCTTAGCTTTGCTGCAATGACAATGGCCTTTACAGTCAAGTTTACCACAATTTTCTCTGACAGGCTGTAAAGCTCCCCCGTTCGTTCTAACTTAGCAACAAGAAAATGAACTGCCTTAGTTCAAATGGGTGACAGATTCCTTGGAATGCCAGAATGAAAAGCCTCGAAACTCAAAGACAAAAGACAGTCAAGTCAAAATGTAATTTTCTATCGTCTGTAACAGTTAAAAGTTTCTTAAGCGCTCTCCAACTTAATTATCCCTCTTAATTAGATTAGTTAACATTTTTTCAGGGCAAGTAAAAGTGATAAGCTAATCACTACTTTAAAAGTTACTACATCTTCAAATTTCAATAAAATACAGAATAAAAATAACTCCATATAATATCTTCATAGTATTTAAAATTGTTTATTTAAATACTAAAAATTATTATTATTGTTATTTTTTTCCTATTTTTAGTATTTAAATAAACAATTTTAAATACTATGAAGATGTTATATGGAGTTATTTTTATGCTTTACAAAATATGAAACGAAGAGATTTTATAGAAAATACAGAATATAAATTTCAAGGGGTGTCTGGGAAAACTGAAGTAAAGGTTGATAAAGAATGGCATCTCCCAACTTCCTCTTCAATCCATTGAATTTGGAATTGACTGGAATATGAGTTTACCCACATTCTAAAGCGTTGTTCGTCAAAATTAATCAATTTAGTAGAATAAGAAATCACCAAACACACCAAAATTTGTTAAAAAAGTTTATATAATAAAAATGTTTTAAAAATAAATTATGGAAAAACCAAGGGAGAGAGCTTTCGGAATCTTTGCGATTCCCTTGTCAATTTTTAAAACATTTTTATTATAAAAACTTTTTTAACAAATTTTGGTGCGTTTGGTGATTTCTTATTCTACTAAATGCAAGTTTTTAACACACGTTAAGCTTTTATCTAAAAATTAATCAAAGTTCTTCAAAATCAGATCATAGAATTTTAACTATTCCAGTAGTTTTATCTAATAAAACTAATTTAAATATACAAAAAAAAAAAAAAAAAGTGGAAGATTACAATTTCTGGAAAAGAAGAGAAAATGTTTTATTAAAAAGCATTTCAATATTCTTCCAATCTCTTCAGAAGTCTTCTATATTAATTGCAATGAGATAGATATAAATTATAATTTAAGTTCAAGGACAGCAAATAAATTAAGAAAAAATATTTAATTAATTAATTCATTTCTTAATTTGAAGTTCTTAAGTCACTAGTTAATACAACCTTACTTTTAAGCGTTAATTTTTAGTTCTTTATTGATACAAATGTCTTAAATTAACACTTTCAGTTGAAGTTTAATATTATATTTCTAATATAACATTTAGAAATCCTATCTCTACACTCGTTAATTTTTTTTTTTAAATTTTTGATAAATATGCCTTGGTCTTTTTATTCTGTACATTTCTTGATATTTTGCAAAACCAATTTCCAGTTTCCATTTTCTGTGTCTAGAAATACGAAGACAAAACGTATTTCGGCAAAACTTTGTGTGTTTTTATTGGAAGAAAGATCTTGACAGTCCAGAAAAATAAGTTTATGGTTAGTAAACCGCGAAGATGGTGATTTTGGCTTTATATAAAACCTCAACAGAATTCCGAATCAACTCCAGGAAAGATGAAATTATAGATTTTGTTTTTTCTTTTTTTTATTTGTGGTTTTGCTTTTAGTGCTAAGTTTGGAGAAAGTGGTAAAATTAAGAAGCGGAAGCTGATGAGCAGACGAGAAGAAAGAATATGAGACAGGTAAAGGAGAAAGAACCGGATGGGAAAAAGTCGATGAAACAAGACGGGGGGAAAAAAAAAAGATAACGACAGAAAAGAAAAGAAGAAAAAAAAAAAAAAAAAGAGTAAAGAAGAAACATAGAAAGAAAAATTATTTTATGAAACTATAACTGTCCCAAAAGTAAAAATATTATTTTTAATGTAATTAAACGAAATATAATTCAAGCAAATTTTACACTTATATTAAATAAAGAATTAAGTATTTTGAAGAGTTGATACTTCAAAGAATAGGTTATAACATAATAAGTCAAATACAGTGTTTCCACAGAAAAGATACAAACTTTTCAATTAAAGAAGTCTTACCAATAAACCAAATAAATAAAAAAAAAGAAATTTTTTAAAAGTAAAACGACGGAGGGCGATCTAAATAGCCGTAAATTTTAGCAAGATACTGTAATTACAAATACAATTGAGAGATTGCATTCTTTATATTAATTTCCTCGATTTAATTATAATTGAGAACTGAAATTTCAATATTTGTTAATAGGATAAATTAGAAATTTTCTATTTGCTATGAAGCGTTTTCTTACCAATTATTATTAGTAAGGAAAAGCTTTTTCAAAAAATTGCATTTTGAAAATAGCAATTATTATTTTCAAAATGCAAATCGACTGAAATAATGTTAGGGAAATAATAAAGTCACTGATTGTAAAATTTACTCCATAGTAACATTATCTCTCCTTCCAATTTCAGAATTGAAGTTACCGCTTAATTATAAAAGTAGAGTACGAAGATTTAAAATAATTTTAGAATCCCACGAAAGTAAATCCAGTAAAAAACTTAATCGATTCAAAACTATCCTTAATTTTTATATTACCAAAAAGTTAGAGGAAAAAAAATATTTTGATAAAACATTGAACTTCACAAGAAGTGCGCGATCCCTTGTTAACATTGTCATTATGCAATGAAGGGACGAATTCCTCACTTGTCTGCTTTTATAGCAGTTTTCAATCCCGTTTCATGGTATTTGCATTATCCACTACAGTACGGCAGCGCCGTATATCGCCCTAGCAGCCACCTTCGGAAGTAATTCTTTATTTTTATGCGCCAACAAAATTCCTTTTCCATGGACGTCCTCATGTGAAATATGAAATCATTCCACTGATTAATTCTCCAGTTACAACCTTTCGAAATGTTAACTTTAATTATGAACACCTCGTGTGTGTATGTATATGTTTATAAAAATAAAAAAGTAACTTAAATTTTTTGTAATTTGATATACCGGGTGATCAAGAAATAACAGGAGGTGTACGGAGCCCTGTACCGTGTTATGTAATGGACGAAATAGAACAAAATTTGACCACCATACAGATTACCGTAGGCGTTTTCGATTTGTCAAGAAAAAAAAAATAGTATCAAATAACGCCGATAGGAGAAATCCTGGCGCTGCGGTCGAAAAATGCAGCATGAAATTTGCATATACGGGTACTTTGTGACATGATATCGAGGATAAAAGGAGGGGTTGCGGGAATTCTAGTCATTCTGCAAGAAGTCGCCCGTCGATGGCGTTGTCACTACGATCGTGTCTTATTAGTCAAGTTGTTTTATCAACAGGATGAAAATGCCAATGCTGCTCTTCGTGAATGCCGGCGGTTAAAAGAGTTACGTAGAGGACCAATGACCATAACTAACTTACGAAGAATGGTTGAAAGATTTGACAGAACAGGAACTCATGTGTGCAACCAGGCCGAGGACGTAAACGTATCAAGCAGGAACAACTTGAAGAAGTTGCAACTGCCGTTCAGGATCAGGCGATAGCTAATAAGCAGGGTACCAGCAGTGTACGTTTAACATCACGACAAACAGATATCCCGTTGTCGACGGTACAGAAGATATTGCGTAAGATCCTGAAATTTTATCCGTATAAGATAACACCCATTTAAGAATTGCTCCTAGGGGACAGAAATACCCGATTAGAGTTTGCTTTGAGATTTTTGGCTCGATTGGAAGTGGATGACGAGTGGCCGTGGTGGATATTATGGAGCGATGAAGCTCACTTCCATGTGCACGGTGATATCAACACACATACAACTGCCGTATTTGGGCTGATACAAATCCACACGTTGGTCAAGAGATCCCCTTACATTCACCGAAAGTCACAGTTTGGTGTGGGTTCACTGCTTCTTTTATCATCGGCCCGTACTTTTATGTATGTACATTTTTATATAATATGAAATATCATTAATAACCTTATTCTTTTTAATTAATTTATTCCCTTCATATTGAACCAAGCAGTCCCTTGCAGAGAGAGGATGAAATATAGTGATTAAAGAAGATATTATTTATGAATTTCTAGGAATGTAATATTATTTACAATCGTGTACGTTGTCGCATTTCCTAATAAATTCATGATATCTACTATTTTAAATATACTTTTATTTACATTTATGGGTCTTAAAATCATTTTGCAATCTGATGATGATTCATTTCAAAGCATTTATTCAGTGGCAGGTGCGATTCTAATGTGTATATGAAAATTGAAAGGATCAACCATGATCCGACTTTTTAACCTAAGTTTCTATAGAGAATTTTACAAATATCTTTCTTCAATCTAGAACTTTCATTTGTAATTATAATTGCGAATCGTAATTTGAATTTTTTTTAGTGGTATAATGAAATATACTGTTCGCAAAAGATCTAAGAAGTTCCACTGATATAAACATAGAAAATGGGTAGCTAAGCATATCAAGGTTTAAGCGCAGAATTCGTTGGCATTGCGACATGAGTTGATGCTGCAAAAGATAGCCTTAATGATTTAACACCTCAAACGCCAACCCCATTCGAGGCAAATCCGTGTCTTGACTAAATGACCATAAATTTTATGAGGGGAAGGGAAAAAAAAAATTTTTTTTTTTTTTACCTCTCCCTCATCACACTTAACCCGGTTGTGAGATGGAGTGGAAAAGATCGAACGTATACAGACAACCTATCCCTGCCATCTTTCAAACCTAGGGTTACCATTAGGTTTTCTAGACCATTCTAATGACGTTTGACATGGAAATCAGAAACTAATGCAAAGAAATAAACGCTTGTCTAAATAAAATATTTCAAGACCAAATCGTGGACAGCAAATCATTAGGTTTTCGGGTGATAATTAACAAGAACAATAACATACAAATCATACTCTTAATAAACTAGCATTAACATCAACAGAATTACATTTGATAAATTGAACCCCCCCCCCCCCTCATAGAAATATATTTATATATTTCTTTAATCAAAAGGCAGTGGACGAACAAGCTTATTTCGATTGAAAGTAGCATTCTACAGTATTAATTTATATATCTTTTTCCTTAATGATGTATATTAATGTGTTACAAATATTAAACTAATGACTCCCTAATCTTTTTAGCAGCTATCCGCCCCCTTCCTTTTGATTTTGCAGAAACGCTATCTGCACGCCCCCTACCCCCACCTCGCCTTCAGCCATACTGAATCATACTGAATGCAAGAGAGAAATTGCCTTTAGAATATGAAAACTTTATATTTAAGATATTGACTCATAAAAAATAAATTTAAATGTAACTAAGACAAAACTTGTGGTGTAACATATTCACTTAAGATAAATTATAATACAGTAAAACCCCGTTATTACGCTCGTCAAGGGACCGTGACCTACAAGCGTAATAAGCGGGATAGCGCTATAAACGGGGAATGATTTATATGATGGGGAAACATTTAGACACCATTTTACAGGAAAGATACTTGATTCTGAAATAGATATAGTGCAAATGTGAGCTTATTTCCTATTAAAAAAATCTTTGATTGTGGTTTGCCGTGTGTATATGCTACTGTCATAAATTACGACATTTTCAATGCGGTTCAAAAAACTATTAACATCAATTGATACTCCACTAGGAGCAATACAAATATATTTTCGGAGCAGTTTTAGTGCACTGCCCGCTATTTCACGCGCCTTTTCTTGAATGATTGGGTCATTTAATGGCACTGATGCATCACGGGACTGATGAATCCATTCAATTAGAATTTCCTCGGCATCTTCACATTTTCCACACTACTTTTTTACGTTTGCAACCATCCTTCGCTGAATTGATAATTCCATTCTTATTTTTTATTATTGTTCTCAGACTGGATCAGGGAATTCTTAGATTCTGCGAAAACCTTCTGATTTAGTGTAGAATTCTCGTCGTACTTACGAAGAATTTGCAATTTTTCACTTATAGAAAGAGATTTCCGCTTCAAAGAGTTCGAAGATTCCCTCCTACCAGGGAAAGAAAAGAATCGTTACAGTGTTACATTTCTTTTCGATACAAAATTTCCGATATAAAAAAGCGTTACAAGCGGGATTTGAAGCGTTATAAGAGGGTAAAATTATAGAGAGTTATATAGAAAATTCCAGGGACCGTACAAAAGGAGCGTTAAGAACGGGATAGTGCTATAAGCGGGAGCGTAATAACGGGGTTTTACTGTAATTAGCTGCTTGATATCAATGCTTACATTTCTCGCAATACTTTATTCAAGAGCTATCTATTGAGGATATCAATTTAATCATAATACAGTCGTTACTTACATTGCAATCAAATGAAAGTAATTTTGAAACAAGATTTTAATAAAAAAATAAAAAAATGAAATTCTTAGAATGAAAATTTAGAATTTACTTTTTGTCTGACAATTTCCTTACTTGGAGCGACAGAACCTGACGTCCCCTCTCAACAAACTTTCCTTGCGCCCCACAGTTGACCAAGGCTTCATTATCTTTTGGAAGACCATTTCTCTTGATATCAAAACTGCTTAATTCCGTTCAATCAATTTTTAATTACAAAACTGTGTTCCTGTTTTACATATGTGTCAAGTATTTTGTAGCAAAAAGTATAATTCGGCTTTTCTTGTAAAAATCTGTCAAAATTGTACGTACTATGTACTGTAAGGAAAACTTTACTGCAATAATTATCCATAAAAAAGTTTCCTATCATTAAAAAAAAAAAAAATTCTAACAAGAGAAATTGCAGGAGAAATCATGTTGCTTTTTTTAATTCTTCGAGTGTAAGCTAGATGGCAGCACACGCTACGAAGGAAACGGGAAATCAAGTGAGTGTATGCTTGGAACATAATATTTTATACAATATTTAAAATCGCAATAAAATAATTAAACTTATAAATTTTATAAGGAAAGGACAGGCTTCTCCTATGTTCATCGAAGTAGATTCCTTTGTTTGTGTTTATTGTCCGACAATACTTAGTTGCCACTTACTGCAAAGGACAAAATGCAAAATGAAACTTAGGTGAAACGAGAGAACGGGCTTCAAATGAACAAGGTTTAGGATTTTTTTTATTCTTCGGCTTTCCAGTGAACTAAATTTTTATGAACTTGCCTCTATTCACATTGCAAAGCGATCTAATATTCAGTGAAACTTCCTTCAAAAAATAAAACAAAAATAAACATCAATATTAAGCGACTGCAAATGATAATATTGGGGAAGGAGGAGAAATAGTTTAAGAAATAGGGAAAGAAATTTTATTACCTACAACAAAAGATTCGATGACGTTACATTTTATATTTGACAAAACATTTAACAAAAATCAATCTTTAAAATTTTATTAAAACTATCTCGTTACATTTCACGACAATGAATAAATTCAAAAATAATCAAGAAAATTTTCTGAGATCATTATAAGTTTATCACTTAACAACATTTGAATTTTTCATTTTAACTAGAAACAATTTCTTGGACTATTTAACTAATAATTTTCATTTTAAGTTTAGGAATGTTTTCAATCTCAAGGATTCTTTCTGTAAGGATTTTACAGAAGATTATGAGTTACTAAGTAATATAAATAGAAAATGAATGGTTTTACAGTCATGAAATATGTTGTTAAACCAAAATTTCAAATTTGACAATTAGAAGACAAACAAAACAAAATAATAGCAGCAAGTTTATATTCAAATTTACATACACAGCGAGAAAATTGTCTTTAAAAAAGTTTTATGTTACAAAATGCAATAATGTTTTTTTAAAAAAAGGCATTTGTCTGAACCAACTACTTTAAAATAATTATGAGAGATCTACAAATTCCAGACAAATTTACGAAAAATATTAATTAAAAAGAAAAAAAAAAATATTTAAAAAGTAAAAGTTCTTCAATATTTGTGTATTTTTTTAGTTTTAATGAAAAAGCTTATTAATTAATTAAAATAAATATTTAAAAATATGTTCTTCATTTTTTTTAAAAAATTTGTGTATGCTGTTTTACTTTTCGTAAGAATTTCATTTTTAATGCATTTATATTTCTCTGACTTTCCAAACTTATCAAAATTGAATTCTAAGAACCATTTTGATTTAATGAACGAAACAAAACAATTACGACGCTTATAATAATATATTCTTCGCTGTAATTATGGCGCTAACATAGCTTTAATGACTAAGGTACTTAAAGCATTCTGTCTTACGTAGGAGACGGAACAATGCAAGCCCTGCTCACGGAGGAAAGAGCAAATTACAATGGGCTGATAGAGTCAAATAGATCAAGACCACCAAACAGCAGAGGAAGGAAGCTGAAACAGAAGAACAACAGTCAAAAAGAAAAGAAAAGGTCTCTGTGGTTGCTTCTGTGTTCAAGAACGGGAAACGCTTCGGTGAGTGCCACTAATGGCTTTATACGGCCATCATTTTCAAGAAACAGATAGGATCTGAAAAGAGCTTTCATTCATTTACCTAGCGGAAAACTTGGAGTCTTTTAACCAAGGAAAAAAGAAAGACATTACCGTTGTAAGACAGACAGACACTTCAAACAGAAATCCATTTTTCCCCCCCTTATTTTAGGAAAAAACTATCTAATATGGAAAGAACTTAATAAATATTAATGGATACTAACAGATATGAATAAATACATGTAAGTGAAAGTAAATGCTTCGGTATTTCTGTGAGTGTTAACGATTGTAACTCCAAAATCAACAAGCCTAGAAAGCTGAAACTTGGTACTGATCTTAGTAGATTAGGAATGTGTACTTTCTTTTTTGTTTGAAGGATTATGTGATGACAGTTGGAGTCTTCCCAACCTAACACTGCCATTTTGTAGAGAAGCAAGTTTTTTTCTATAAACAAATAAGAACAAAAAACGCATTACAAGACGTTCTGAGTATCTCAAAGTACCTTACGCCAGTTAGCGTCTGCTTAAAGTGATATTGCGAAAGTTACAAGGCGTTACGTATCGCACTGCACTTCAGAAAGTAAATCCTTAACTAAATATTTAATATTGTGAATTGGATTTAAAAGCAATATTATAACATCATCTTATAATTCAATTAATAACAGATAAAGTTTTTTAATATTTTCTAAATTATCTGCAAAGTTATTTATAAACAATTATATTCATTTTCGGCATTTGAAGTAGAATTATTACGCGTAACATTATTTTTCAGTTAAGTATTCGATAAATTTAAAACTGCTTAAGGTACAGGGCAAATCAAACTGAATTCTATTAAAATAAAAATAAAAAATCTAATTTTCTTATCAAGCAACAAACTATTTAGATTTTTTTTTTTCAGTTCACCAGGTGGCGTCACCTTTCTTATTTGTATTCTACAAAAACTCTTAACAATTTATTTTTAATTGTATTTTTCTGTAATGAAATTTGAAGACAATAACAAAACCAATTTTCTATGAAAAATAACTAATAAACTGCCAATGAAGATGACATAACTGTAGTGAAGGCGCAGGTTTTATTACTGAAGTGGTGTAGACAAAGTCAATCCAAAAGCTGGCTTATTAGCTTTATAATTAATAAATTCCCGTCAATGCAGAATTATAGTGTCCAGAAGCTTAATATGGATTTTATCCAGGATTACTGTGAAACCAAGGGTCAAATTCCAGATAGACCATGGATGATCTTTCTTCGCGCTGATCTGCTCAGAGTCAAGAAGTCTCCAGCAGATGTCATCTCTTGCATTTAATTCTCGACTTGTCCAAGCCCTATCCAAGCAAAGAGGAGTTGCTATACGTTGAAAAAGCCTAGTGATCTGCAGGATTCAGATATAGATTTATCGACAAAACCGTTGAGGTACAGAGGAAAAGAGGTGGGGAACAGACAGCTGGGACAACTATCAAGGGACCAAAGCGTGAGTCTGCACTTTTTTTCCATTAATCCTTTTCATCATTTTTCAAGCTGCATGAGTGTCTTTTACAGAATTTGTATTACAACAAATTCTTAAAATTATATATTCATTCATACACATCAATTCACACTGATACATTAACACTATTCAGAAATTCATTTTTACTTTTTCCATACAAAAATAATCGAAAAGTAAAATACAAAATATTTCTTATTACTTAATTTTTAAAATCAGCTCTTTAATATTGATGTCTTCTGTGAGTGTTATGTTCCGATCTTCAGGGACAAATATTCCGGTCCGTATAAAGCACCTAAACTATTATAATTATTTTATGGTGTATTCTACTTGGTGTCTTAGGCATCATAATTTCAAGAATATCCAGACTAGGTATTTAAGAGTTTCCAATCATACTGTCTAGCTTTGATTTAATTTCGGTCTTTGTAGACCTATTTTATGGTAGACTTTATAATGCGAGCTAAAAATATTATGCTTAGAGTAACTCAATGATCAACGTCAAAATTGATATATTTCAGAATTTCTTCTCACTTCTTCGTCCTGATAACATGTGTGTGTCTTTAAGTTCTTTACATGGGGTCAAGCCACAATATCTTGAGAAACTCAAGAAATCAGTATGAAATTTTATATTTAAAGAGTTGTCAAGTGATCAGATTTTGATGCTTCTACGTCTGTTATGAGGACCACTTTATTTAAGGGGCCAACAACTGTCCCTTTGCAGTTTAACCATCAATACAATCCTTGCACTGAATTTCATGTTTAAGACTATAACTAAGCTAAATATAAGCAAATGATTAGGTTTTGGTGCATAAATACTGAAAGTCACATTCTTTAGGGCTAAATCTTCGTGAATGAATAATCGAACTTTCCCTTCTTAAATTAATTGAAAATACATATATAAATAAGGAGAAAGTTTTGCAGTAATCACGTTGCTAATTATTTTATACGATACTTTCGATACAGAATTATTATTTTGTTTAACAGAATCTTTTTTAAGCATAGTATTTTGGCTGGAAGGAGTTTATCACTAAAATTAAGAGAAACTTAAAATTAAAAATGCAATGAAAGAAGATATGTCGTATCGTTTTTTAAAAAGACACAATCTTCCATTAAAGAATAAATATTGTTACTATTTCACTAAGAGAAATAATTAAATTAGGATTTGAATAAAAGTTTGAAGCAAATCGTTCTCCAATGTTTGCATCAATATGTCTGGACGGAAATGATATCATAACCGCACGAGATAATGCAAAACAAGTCATCAGTTTTTCATAATCGAGACTTAATTTGAATAAGAACGAAAATCTTCCACAATAATTGAAATTTTTGAGGTTCCGCTTGAACTGAATACTTGGCTTCAGTAACAGTAAAACAAATGGAAAAAACAATCAAATATTCTTTATTTAGAAATTAAAGAATATGTGATTGTTTTTTCCTTTCTCTCTTTTTAAATAAGTAATTCTACAAATAACTGAAAGGGAGTTATATTTAAAAAAAATATTCCAACGGTTGTTTTTGTGAGATTCTATTCTACAACGGCATAAACAGGAAGTATCCATGGCTTTATTACTCCCTCTTATGCTGTACTAAATAAAAAAATATGACTAATAGGAAATTACATAAAAAAGAACTACAAAATTATGAAATAAAATTAACAAAAGAATAAAAAGGTGTAGATGGAAGAACGAAAGAGAATTTCAAAAAAAAAAATAAAAAAAAAATATATACTTATTAATAAAAATATATAATTTTTAGAAAGTAGTAATTCCGATTCAAATGTATACAGTGCATCTGTATATCATGTCCTGAAGTATTCTAGGTCAACGCTGTTTCGTATTATTATCGTTTATCACATAGAAATGAAATTCTGCAGAAGAATAGGAAGAAAGAAGAAGGTTTTGAATTGTTCAACAATCAAGGTTCTATTCAATTTTTATTTTTACTTCAAAAATAAAAACGTAATTAAGCAATTAATATTGCTGAGACATATTCAACTCTTCATTGTTCTGTCTTTTCATGTAGCAACTGTATATAATACTTCAAAAAGTTACCAAAAAAAGTTGGTTCGCAAAATAATTGTTCCTGAAGTGGAATAAATTTAAAAGGAAATAACGATAAGTTAGGAATTTTTTCACTTTTTAAATCCCTATTATAAATCAAAATTCTTAAATTTTCATTTGACAATTATTGTATTACAGATGTTTGTATTTCCAGGAGATAACGTAAACTGTAATATTTAATATTTTCTAGCTGAAACAACTTGTTGTTCCAATGAAATGTCCTATTTAAAAGAGGGTTTTACTCCGAGTGCCTTTAAGGTCATTCTTGTGGTCCTAAATCACTGTCATGGCAATCGCGACCGCTTTAACGACTCTGGAATGGCAGTTGGCTATAAAATTAAGATGGCGATTCGTCCATTACCGACAGTGAAGTACAAATATTCAAAGAGTGTGTGAACATGTTTCACCCGGTCTGTTCCCTTTATCGAAACAAGACAGTTACGAGGAAACGGCGGGGGAAAAAAAAAAATATCATCGTGTTTCATCGCAACATGCCGCGTCATCGTCGCCTGATACCTTCCTTAGCATAATGCGGTCTCCTGGCTCGTGGCGCGCTCTGTCGTTCAGTATCGTAACCTCCAGAGAATTTGTGGTTGCAAAGATCGAATTAATCAAAATCATGTGGCCCTGAACGGTAATTAAAACCGGCCAATTGTTGCTCATTCTGTCGGGATAAGAATAGACGGACTTCGACAGTCCGGACAACTTAATAAATTAATGTCACACATTTTCAATTAAATTAATAATCTCTGCATTTCTTCTTTTAATGAACTTTCGGCAGTGACTGAAACTGATCACTAGAATGATTTATGCCTCTAAATAATTAGTAAATAAAGTTTACAAACCAAATGAGAAAAAAAAAAATGAAAATTATAACTAGAAATACTGACGATCTTTGTAAGTTTCAGAACTAAATTGTTAGTTTACCAAACTGGATTATTAAAATTTTAAAAAGTAAAAGCCAACAACTATTTTGATGAAACCAAGGTTTCAAACTTTTACAAATTAATAATAATAATAATAAATGCATTTCAATGTTGTAAACATGCTCTCATTTTCAATCTAAATAAAAATTAAAAAACTTGATAAGCTATTTATGCAATTCTAATTATTTTAATTATTAATGTTCAAAATCCATATTTATAAAAGAAAAGATTGGCTTTTTCTGCCCGATACTTCTCCGAAACCATGAGACACAGAAACACAAATAAGGTGTCAAATGTTAGATATACTATTGAGAATGTCGACAGTTCATTTTTCATGGACGTGAATCAACTATAAGTCATGTGAGTTAAATCAAAGGCTAAACCGTTCATTTTTCATCGGCTTCCCTGACACACACTCATCTCTCTCACACACACACACACACACACACACGACGGGCACGTGACCTTGGATTCCGATGATCAGTTTCTCAGTCAGCAGGGAAGCCGAGTGGGTGGCAGGGAAGCCACTAAAAATTCTACGGATTGCTATATATAACATGGTTTGCTAGTAAATAAATAAAAAAACAAAAAACAAAACAAAAAGAAAGAACTGTCGGAAACTAAAACGAACTATTACCTAACAGGATAATAGTTCTTTCTGAGTGGATGCCACAAAACAACGATTGACGCTGGTTTCAGTATTTTTGCTTCACGATAACTATTAATATAAACTACATTTATCAACAAAAGATACAGCTGCACCGATACATTCAAGATTTCTAAATGCAGCGTCCCATACGTCTCATCAGCCGTTCTCAACGAACTGGGATTACTTTCAGGTGTGACAAATACATTTCACTGATGAAGTCTGGCTCGCATCGTTTAACATTCTAACGATCTAGTTTAATACGTATAATTAATCCTATATATTTCAACCAATTACTACAATAGCCATTATTTCACCCTAAACAATTTTTTTTTTTTTTTAAGTGTCATCGGAATTTTGGAGAATCAAAGGAAACAAAAACAATTCTCAAATAAAGATCGTCTTATGAACAGTATTAAAATGCCATCGAAAATATTCTAATATTTAATAATTCATTAAATTAACACAATTGTGTAGTAATCAGATTCGTTAATTGAATACTATATTTTTCTATTGGCTATCTTAATTTTATTCCAAAAAAAAGTTGATAAAACTTCCTGTCTTTTCATCTACCTAATCCTTAATCTAAAATCCTGCTTTAATCCACTTTTTATTGCATTGGTCTTTCTAAAATCAGTTCTAAAATTCTGAATTGATCAGAAACAGCGTTTACAATGTTTTGCCAACGAATTGCTGTAGATGGTTTTGCACGAAAGAAAAAAAATGACTGAATTTCTAGGCGCCTTTTAATAATGATCCATTCACATATGCAATTAATTCATTATAAATGACATTTCCAGGTGTATGTCTGATTGAAGCTGAATTCACAGCAGATCTCCAAGGAAAATGAAGCAGCATTTTTTCCCCCTCTTCTTTCCTTTTTTTTTTCACATGATGAGAGACCATTCTTTTGTGGTTAGCGCCACCGCACGGCCGAGATAGGAAGTAAGCAGCTAATTAATGACGGTAACGAAAACGAAATAAAATTAAATATTCACAGATAAGGCGGTATGGCTTTTACAGAAAATCAGATGAAACAGGAGTTTTACACGATTGTCTTTCCTTTATCTTAATTGACGACAACTTCAAAGACAAAAGAATCTCCACATTTTAGGAAACATCAAAAAAAAAAAATAAACAAGAAAAAAAATCTACTAACGTCAATGAAGAGACTGGCTTCAATTGGCTCATTTCATTACGAACCACTACTGGATTGGTGGTTAGAATTAAGATATTATCTTAAAAAGAACAATTCAAATACAAATGCACAACGGGTTTAGTGAAAATCGTTCAGAATTCCATCAAAATTTATGTAATTTTGCTGAAGAATCTTGCAATTGAAAATTTTTAATGAAAGAAATAAGAGATATTGGCATTTAGGATACATTTTAAGAATAACTTCAAGAAGTAACGATTATTCATCTACAATTAGAATGACTTTATTATTATAATTATTGTAAGAGCTACAGAAGCTTACTAAATGAAGGAATTATAATTTTAATCTAGCAATTATTATTATTCTTTAAATGACAAGCAGACCTAAGAAATTATATATGTAAGAGATCTTCTCATAAAAATGAAAAGATTAAAATTACACAAATCTTTTTAAAATATATTCCTTTTTAACAATATCTTTGGAGTATTATTAATTCTGTGATATAAGCTTGCTTTTATCATCCTAATAACGAATAGCGACATCTAAAATTTATTATTTAGTGTTTAGTAGCTCTAGCAAAGCATTTACCTCCTATACTGGTTAAATACCTAACTCCCAAGATATTGTAAATGGCTACAAATATTTTTGAGCTGCTTTTTCTTAAACTGATACCTTTATTTTAAAATCAATTCGTCACAAAGTTTAAGACTCCTTCCTAATGACGCTCAAATTAGCGCTTAAACCAAAACAGAAACATACAGAATTGACTGAAACCCATGCTTTTAAGGATTTATACGTATCATAGAAAGGCAGGTGGTACACAATGTCTACAAGAAGACATCTTAAAATACTTTGTTGCCTTCATTGAAGAAAGTTATTTATACCGCATTCTATTAACTGGGCTACTGTAACAATCATAAAATCATCAACCGTTAAAGTTACAATTTGAGTTTTTAAATTTATTTGAATGTTTACTCTGATTCTGAAGCAATATTCTTAAATGGCAATTTCACAGACATACTACAAAATATTTATGTAGTACTACGCGACAAATAAGATTTCTGAAAGGTACAAAAAATCTTACTTATTTTCTAGTCTCATTTGGCGATCCATATATTCAATATTTAAACTAATCGCTTCTTGGCAAATGATAAAACATCTCCTTTTAATCTTAAATATTATTAATTTAATAAAAAAAAAACTTGACCTAAGGAATTGAAGAAAAAATGCATTCAGCAAAATGTGATCAAAGCTCTAGTGTCAAAAAAAAAGTTTTGTCTCTGGAAAAATGAAACCACAACTTAATTTTTTTTTTAATTTTTTTTTATAAGCAACTGAAGAGTTTTGGGCTTTTTTAAATTGTAAATCATTTAATGATTGAATGTGACACCAAATTTACTGATAAACTTAAACTAAAGAAGTAGAAAATTTACGATTAACATTTCATGAAAATGAGTGTTAGAAAATGTTAGTTTCTTTTTCAGCCTTCCAAAAAAAAGGCCGTTTGAATGTAGAACGAAAGACTACGGTGTTGTAGAAGATATAGTTCCCGAAGTGCGTGGGTACCATATTATAGGTAGCAAACATCAGCTCAGAGTCTCACCTTGCATCAGAATCGCCAACAAATAGTACTTTGAGCTTCACCGAGTTCAGACTTAGTAACTATAAACACAACGCAAGGGAGGGAATTTTGAAGCCCAAAGAAACCTCTGCTGTAAATAGACATCATGAGTGAAGAGTATTAAATAAGAATTTCACACAGAATTGAAGTAAATACTTCATCAAGTATGAAACTTAAAACTGCAGTAAGATTCCAAAAGACTAAATTTTTATTTAATAAAATAGTGTTACTATTATCAATATATTTCAACTAATACTAGCCAGTAAATTTTAATTCCATTTGCTTGAAATTAAGTTTTGTTTTCAAGCTGAATTAATTTCGAAAGAATGTTTAATTTGTAATGAATTTTTTACACATTTTTAATTAAATGTTTAATGAAACTAATACTTTAAACTGACAAAGGAATTACGATCACTTTAAGCAAATCTAAAATGCATAAAAAAAAAAAAAACATTTTTATATGAAGCTGGCGAGTACATGGGCTGCCAACTGCTGGCGATTTCTGTAACTACGACACTTCGTACTTGCAACAGATGAGGTTCTATTTACAAATACTGTATTATGTAAATCGTAGCCTGTTTTAATATAAATATTTACCTAGTTGATAAATATGTATGAAATCTGTCACCTAGTGCTGGTTAAGTGGTTAGATTGGACTGCATAGATTCGATTCCCAATTTAAGACATTGCTGTATTTACTTCTATCTCTTTGTGCATCTGAAAATACTGTAACAGTTAGCTCACTTGCCATTCTAATGAAAAGCACGAAAACTATCACAGTATTCTACCCAGGAAAAAAACAGTCTGAAGCCTTGATAATGAATTTAGACATTTAAATACAAACATCTTTAATTATTTAAGATCTGACAGAGATTAATACTTTTTTTTGGTAACATTTATAGTTATTCAAAATTTTAGGTGAGTAATTTATACAGTTTCTTAACAAAACAATACAAACGTAAAAACTGGCTTGTGCACGAACTCGAAAATGGAATGGTCCAGGCCTCTGAAAAATATATCATTACTTTTCAATTAAGCGACAGCTTTTCAGGCTTACTAGTGAAATGGAATAATTCTGAGAGATAGAATAATTAGATAATACTATAAAGTTATATCGATGATATAATTTATTGAAGTCATTAAAGTTAAATAAAAACAAAGATTATGTTAAAAGAATTCAACAGAAATTAGGAGTACAGAATTGGAGGAAGTATGTATGTTTAATATGTTGAGACAGCAAATTATTGTAGATCGAAGCATTATGATGAAATTAATTGTAGAAACAAACTTGTACGGTGCATCTTTGGCAGAAATACTTTTTTCTCTTTCCGTTTTGTTTTAGTTAAGATTCCACCTTATGTTTCGTTTTTAAATAGCTTATCATTACATATATATTTTTATTGATAGGTCGACACTCTTTCAAGGTCACAAGGCATTGATCCATCGTTAGGGTATAAATATTTATGCATAAATAATTTTTTTTTTTTTTTTGAATAAATAAAAGTAAAGAGGAAAATTTTCAATATCAAAAACTGACATTACGTAAATATTACAAAGAATAAAGTACACAAAATGATGTCAACGCCTTTACCTAGAACATGAATGATTAATGTGATAGAAGACAATATTTACGTAGTCATTCATTTAGTGAAACGGATTTCAAGTAAAGAAGATAGGAAGATTTGGGTGGTCCACGCAATTTCACAAGATTTTCGTGGTTTGCAGAAAGTTGCCTCTGGATTTCTTTAATTATAGAACTAGTCGTAATGTAACTGTACAACCATATCAACGATGACTGGATAATAACGAAGCATTACCGAATTTTACAACCGGACTATATACAGAAATATTTTTTTTCTTTCATCAAAAATTACAGGCCAGTAATAGGAATCCAACAAAATTACATTGATGAATACTTCAAGTTTGGTTCCAATGTAAGTTAAAAATTAACAAGAACACAAGCTCTCAATTCTATCATTACAGCGGCTCCGGAGGGACAGTGCTAGGATTTACATGTTTAATCTCGAAAACGCAATTTTTCAAGGAAAAGAATGGAAAGACTATTAATATTTAATCTACCCCAGTTACAAGTCGATTACAAGAGAAGTAAATAAATAAAAATAAAATACCTCAAAAGAGGCACTTTTCTTATTCCTAACAAGAACATTAATAATAATAATAATAAAAGATTAGCAATGAAAACAGGGACGTAATCTGACACTGTACGGAAGTTTGTTTTAAGCAGCGATATTCTGTACATTCATTCATAACAAGATAAAAGTACGTGAATATTTAACGAAGAAGATATTAAGAATTCACAAAGAGTTTTCTTTTCCCATTTTCTTGCAGAGAGTATTAAGTAAGCTGAAGAATGAACAGTAATACAGAAACAGAGTAAATAGAGAATCTTAGACAGTGGAAAAATGCCCATCACGGAGACGAAATATCACTTTAACAGGCTTCCCAGAGAGAAAGGAATTGAGGTGCTTCATTGAATGGGCGTTCACAGGAAATTGGGGAGAATCTCTCGCCCACAAAAGCAGGGCCCATATTTAAAATGGGATTCTCACTGCTCCATTTTTAAAATGGGATTTCACACAATAACTGTTCAAGAAAGAAAAACACTAGGGGAAAAAAAAAAATCGAACTTAAAGATACTAAGCATACTAACTGAATGAATGTACATTAAAACAAAATTAAAAAAAAATAAGTTACCTATGTAAATATTTATTTGCTATACTAAGAATTCAAAGAACTTATTTGTTTCAAGTTTCATATATTTAATTCTTTCCATAAGAATCGATAACAAAAATTATTACAATATTCTTCATTTAAAAATATTTAAACAAATAGTTCAATAAAAATTGCTATTTTTTTCAACAGCATTTATTACAACGAGTAATTTTACAACCAAATAAGATATTAACATCCAACAGAAATCGATTTACGTGAAATATGAAAACGATCAATTTACTGATGCCTACTAATTAATTAGTTCAATAAAAAAAAAAAAAAGTCAATTAAACGAAATGTCGCCTAACCGGAAAAATTTAATGTTCTAAGTATACAAAATCGATGACAAATTCTTCGGATTTTATAAAAAGACAGCTGAGACCATTCGTCATCTCTTAATAGTAAAGATGGCTTCTATATCCATCCGTAAATTCATTAACATGTAAAATTGAAGTCTTTGCAGCAAGAATTACGCAACAGCTTTAAATTACTAAAAAAATAATAAATAAACAAAGAAAAAGGCATTCACTAAAACAGAACAGAAAAGTACTGTTTACGCTATTCAGATGTTAATTAAGATTTGTATCTGACTTTAGTTTAAATTATAGAATGCAATATTAAGAGTTATTTACTAGATAATGATTATATTTGAATTTGTATAGTCAATTATACCCTAAATCAGCCAAGGAATATATCCTCAGTAGCTCATGGATGTATTTCCATATTTGAAAATGAAGTACCTCTAACATTATTTTTATGGCAATAGAATAATAAGAAATAAATGTGCTGATTAATATTAACAGTTTAATTTTTGTATTTTATTTTAATTTTACTATAATTCTGACAAAAACAGATAAAAGTGAAATAAAGTAGATATCCGCCATATCTGTCTTTATTTCACTTTCATATGTCTTTATTTTGCAATGTTACAAAATGCTTTAATACAAGATTTTATTTTCGAAAAAAAATTAAACAAACGGAGTAAAATATTCGAGAATTATCTTTCATTCGTAGTTTTATATTGTTTTCGGAGATGTCTAAAAGTAAATGTCATCGCTGGTTTAGCATGGAAATCCAATTTGAGTGTAAAATGAGGTTATTTTATTGCGGAAAATGAGTTACTGTAAAACATAGTTAAATAAAAATTAAAACGAAGTTTAAAGCAATAAAGAGACCAATCAATCCATCGTAATCAAAAGGTGCAAGAAAATGTTTTTTATTTTTTAAATGAATATGGTAGACAACTAGATTAGTAAATGATTCTGGATCTAGATCTACCGGCGCATTGGTCACTAAAAATTGTAAGTCATCCCCAATTGTTATTTTTGACAGATGAAATTCATTTCAATATGGGAGATAGTAGTCGTCTTCATGTCTTTCTACTCTATTATCCTTCATTCAGTAAAAGATAGCAACTGAAACAGTCACTCCTATCAGAGCTCTTTACTTTGTTGTATTTAGATAATAGCTAAGATTTCTTACATCGATCATGTATTGCCAGCCAGTCAACGTTGATACAACTTAAATTTTATTTTGCTTTCTAACTTCCCTTTTGTTTTTATTTCGGCTCATTACTGCACAGTTGTGCACAGTTTACTACCATCGTTTTTTTTTTTTTGGTTTCCAGTTTTTATATAAAATCACAACAAATTTCAGGTATTAATTTGACAATCGATGTTTTAAGGAATTCATCGAAACGAAGTTGAATTTGTACATTTCTCTAATGATATCTCATTGAAAGAGAAATGATGCTAGTGAACTGTCTTTTTTTTTTTCTTCTAAGCTATTTGGCGCTCTCAATAGGTCGTCTCCCGAAGTCATCATGGCTGCCCCTCTCATGCCTAATGATATATCATGAACCGTAATGATACATATTATTTACCACGAACATTTTATGCTTCAATGACAAGTTTGAAGCCTACTCAATTTATCACCGTTTGCAATACGCTGACATACTCCCTTTTGAGTGAAAATGAGGGTTAGGAGATATGTCTGTTTGCTTTCTACGTTTAAGGTTACATAAGAATCCTAAAAATAGGAAAACTCAAAAAATCACCTATCGTTATCATCCTCGAAAGGCGACAGTTTAAACGCTTTCGTTTGTTCACCAGAGAGCGATCAAAAAAAATCATCGTAAAAACTTACTCTGAAATGTATATTCTAATTCACTCTGGTATAAACTCCTGCTTCCTCATCTAGAATTTCAAAGAAATGTCGATATCTTTTTTTTTGTTTCCTAAACAGTCACACAAGTAAACTATTTTCCGACTAATTATTATTTTTTTATTAAGACTAAGAATTACATAGTTTTCTGAAAATATATTTATCTGCTAGATTATTCACACATTTTGTTATAATCTAATGCTTACCGTAAAAAATCTGAATTATCTTAAAAATTAACTTGCATCAACTGGTAAATAGTTTCTTTTTGACATTATTTTTATGTATCTGTTTATTGTCCAAAATATTTCTCTATGCTATTTTTAATTATGGTAACGCTTATCAATTTGAAGTATGTATTTTTAGTTTTTTAAAATTAAATAATTATTCTTTTCCAAATGGAAGTGAAATTTTCTAGTAATCTTTCCCCCATACCTTTGGTTTTGAATTTACATGACAGGGTCTCGATAACCCTTGTAGAAAAACCGACAAAAGGGCAGTGACAAAGATGTGGAAAGATTTGAAGGCAGGAAGGTAACTGAAAGATTCGCTAATGCAAGACAAAAAAACACTCCGAGGTTAAGACTTGGGAGTTTGGACGACATTAACTGATGGGAAGATCACGTAAGAAGAATTGGGGGCGCTCTGTAAACCAAACGATGCTGTGGTGAAGCGAAAATGAGAGCAAAATATCCGGAGGTAACCTAAAGATAAGGGCGAACGAAGAACCTTCGACGAATCAATTTCCGTGGAAGGGATTTCCGAGACGAGGGAATGGGATCGCAGTGGGACAGCAGCAGAAAAGATTGACATGGGACAGTCAACTGCCACTCCTATCTGTGATAGGAACAGACGAATTGGAGCGTCATGTTTTGATAAGACAGTTTTTTTTTCTTCAATTTCAAGCTAATAGTTATGGCTACGTTTTAAGCGAATCTTCGTCCATCTTAATTTAGAAGCAGATCTCAAGACTGACTTATCCACCTTTCTTGTTTTTCATTCCAATATTACGCTTAAACGGTGTCTTATTTAAGTACCAAAAAAGGCTTTTAGTAAAACGAGATAAATATAACAAATGTAGAATATCCATGTAAAATTTTAGTTAAATTCAATTATCTTTCTTTACCTACAAAGAATTCATTTGAATGAAGACGTACGCTTTGATATTCCTTCAACGTTCTGTATAACATTTCTTAAATTGATAAAATCGTAATCAATAGAATCTTTTGGACACGACAAATCAAAATAAATAAATAAACATGTTACAATATTAAAGAAACAATAAAGATATAGTTATCAATAGTGATAAATATTTTCAAAAATTTAAAACCTAAAACAAAACTAACTGGATATTCTGATATCCAGAACTGGTATGATATTTTGGATAAAGCAATATTTCTTTTCGAAAGTTAACTTGCTATTTGGCAATAAAGGAATAATCTACGTAGTAACACCAAACGACGAAACTGTTTGTTAAGAAAGAAATTACATTCTGAAGAAAAGAAATTTTCAAGTTATTTATTTGCTTTTACCACGAGAAAAACACCAAATAATAAGAATAATAAATCAAATAAACCAAAACTAAAGGCTCACGAAATCATAATTTGTTTTTTGATCTCTGTTTATGTTTAGTTTGCTTTGAATGTTATATACTTCTTTTAGGAGGCTTTACTTTTATTTTTAAAGTGTACATTTTCATTAACTTTAAAGATCTAATTTTTTAAATATATAGTCTATATAATCTTAGGAACTGCTTTGATCTTTTATGTTTTTCCTTTTATTATTTCATCTTTACTTACATGTAGGTCAGTTATATTTTTAAGTCACTAAATGTAACTTCTATCTAAGGTCTAATGCCCTTCAATTGCTTGAGTTCTGGCATATTTCCTATTGTCAGCCTTAATTACTCTGATTTCTTCGGAAACTGATTCAAATCTCTTACAGTTAATGAAAAATACAAATAGAGTATCCAATGTATAAATGACTATCCAATTTATTACTGAGTAAATTGAAATTATAACTGTTTCCTTGGCCGAAAAATGAAATAAGTAAACAAATAAATATGTTTTAAAACCTCAAATTTGACGTCTTTCGCCATGATACCAGTGAAGCTGAATCTTGGGTTGTTAAATATGGAAATAAATTTCAACAAATAGGTTCAACTTTTTTCCAACGAACATTAGAGCATAACTCAAATCTCAAAATAACGGACAGAGCTCAAACAAATGTTATTGAAGAGATGAGTACCTTAACACTCCAAAACAAAGTGTTTCATAGTCGTAGATTTCGTAATTTTCAAATTATCGCAAACAAAGATAAACATATAAACTTTCTAAAATCTAGAAACACTGAAAACAATCGCTTAAATTAAAATCAAACGGCGGGGGGGGGGGCTATTTAGAGTGAGCATTTGCGACACAATCTGAAAAACAAACCTACAGAAATAAGTAGAGCTTTGTATATTCATCGGCTTGTTTTTAAACATACTCTTTAAGTGTGTGGATTCTTACTTTTTTTAATTTAATATACAGTAGATACTACGAAAACCATTGTCTTCGAAATCACATTGAGTTTGCCTTTGCATTATTCATTTTTAGGCTTCTGATACAAGTATCACACGCCTT
The DNA here is from genome assembly GCA_023159025.1 of Thereuonema tuberculata. Lineage (NCBI taxonomy): Eukaryota > Metazoa > Arthropoda > Chilopoda > Scutigeromorpha > Scutigeridae > Thereuonema > Thereuonema tuberculata. The sequence continues at coordinate 105,374,589 of JAFIDM010009631.1, forward strand.
ATATTCCCGGTTTGTCCGTCCGTCTCTGGACAAGTATCATTAAAATCTCATTAAATTATCATTAAGCACAACAATCACAACATTGCGCCTTTTGCATTCGCAACAATCACATGTATAATACAGCTCAGCAACAATCACAACAATCGCAACAATTGCGTCTTTTGCATTCGCAACAATCACGTGCATAATACAGCTCAGCAACAATCGCAACAATTGCGCCTTTTGCATTCGCAACAATCACATGTATAATACAGCTCAGCAACAATCTGAACATTAATCGCAACAATTGCGCCTTTTGCATTCGCAGCCATCACATTTCTTATTGTCATCAACAATATAGAAATTAAATCAATAATTCAACATAAATTACGTATCAGAAGCCGTTGCGAAGCATTGTGATTGGTTTACTAATCGCTACTCCTATCTTGTTATTTTATCTAAAACTATCTATTTTACATAATCGCACTCTTTCAATAAAATGGAATTCAATTCAAATTGATAAACAAAATAGAGAAATTGCTAAAATAACTTCTCAATAAACATTTCCTTCCAATAAGGAATGTAATTTAAACAACCCATATTTTTTTTTTTTTTAAATTCAGTGGCAGATAAGTTTCTACAGCTTATAATTAATTTTAGTTACGAATTAATAAATATGTAATAATTTAAATTTGAGTTCCATTAAGAGAGTTTTCTTCATTAAATATTGAAAAATAAGAGAAACCTTCAAAAGCCTCCGAAAAAGACACTTAAGGAAAATAAACTACAAAGACTATGAATTATAGAATAGCTAACATACTACGACAAATGAGATACTTCAAAAGAAATAATGCCTTCTTATTATTCCAAGGACAATAATGTAATTTCGAGATAAAATAAAGTGAATCCCCTGAAATAAGTATTTGGGGAGACAGGTGTGGTTGAAAAGAGATAAATAATGCAATTGCCTCTTCAAATGACAGCAATTCCACCTCCGCTTCTCAAGTACCAAACAAAAAAACACAAACCAATTAAAGCGAGGCGATACATTCTTTTCTCAGCCACCGTCTCATTAACTATATTGCTTGAAGCACCAAAACAAATGAGAGGCTCAATGAAAAAGCCTCCACAAACTGTAACAAAAGCAATTGTCAGCTGAGGTTGCCACGGTAAGTGCACTTGAATTCAAGGAATTGTACAACGGGATGACAATCCACTAACTATTATTAACAAAGAAGAAATCCAAGATTTAAAACTGTAGGTATTGATACAGACCGGAATTAACAATAAGACCAAGGAAAACTAATTTAACACACTGCACCAACAGCTATTGCACACCTGTCTACATTTGATAAGATACCAGCATTTTTTTTTTTTAATGAATGTGGGACAATTAATTAATGGAAATAAAAAAAAAATACTGTTCTTATTCCTTCATCTTTAAAATAAGTTGGAATTGGTACCCCTTTGCAACCTTGGCTAATTCAGATAAGACGCTTGTTGATCATCTGAACACCAACGTTAGCCAGTGGAAGGATAGGCAATGCATGCGGCATAATAGCATCTCCACACAAATTCGATAAATTGTGAAGACTGTTGTAATGTGGTTGTTTTATTGTTTATGATGTAATCATTTAGTTATTCTTCGTAAGTATACCACAAACATTCTTATGATGCTGTAAATAAACTCAATTCCTGTCAGAGTATATGTACTTATAAGCCGTCCATGCACAAAATAGATAAAAAAAAAATTATCATGCAGTTTTTCATCTCTACACTCTTTTTATTACTAATTGCTTATATCTACTAAACTTAATACAATGCTCATTTTATAAAAAATAATGAAAAAATACAGAATCACTCATTATAGAATGTTTTCTATATATAACATTCTAAGTAATAATGCTACCGCAAAAGTGGAGATTTTCCTTGTGCTATAGAAATTACCTGATTGCATTCAAGTGTCTTCTATTTCCATAAAAACAAATCATCAAATTTTATATTCAGAGTCATTCTGTTCGTAGATCGAAGTATTTATTACTGATGGTAATATGAGACCTGCAGCATATAAAATTCAACTTCGATGGCAAATTAGCTTTTGCCTTTATTTATTGATCACTATAAAATAGCAAATCTAAATACATGGGATACAGTAAACTTGCATGTCATTTACGAGTCACATCATAACAGCTTAATAAAACTCCTGGATGTAATCACAGCCGAGGTTGTAACAGGGCCCTTCTCATATCAGTCAGTTTCAACTGAACGTCTAATATTCACAATCAAATAAAATTCCAGTAACAGTTTTTTGTTATTGTCTTCATTTCCTTAATTTACTAACTAAGGCTTCTCCTTATTTATAATTATAATTATTTTTAAGATTAGAAAAAAAAAGCAAAACAATAACTTAAACCTTACTTTCCTTAGAATGGTACATTTTCTTTTCTTTTTTTTAAAGTCCTGACAATACTAAAAAAAAAATAAATATATAAAACTCCGTTTATTTATTTATTTATTTTTTAAATTTTAACATCTGCTGAATACATACAGACAGGATTTTCCATTTTCAGAAAGTTGTCTGAATCCAATTACTATTAATCATATAATACAGACAGGGAGAGAGATACCTTCAGTTCCAATGCTTTCCTCTGGGAATTTTTGTCATTAATTATGCTAATTTCGCCACAAAGACACACTTCAAATGTAAAAGTTAGATCAGCCCTTGTCCTTAAATAAGCGCGCCAAATTTCAGAAAGTTTCATATCGAGTGGTTTTAAAGTTATTACACACACACAGACTGACTGATTTGGTTACCTCAGTTTCCTTATTTTCCATTTCAATATATGTGAAATTTAGTTTGATTTTCAAATATGAAGATTTTTTTCCTTTTCAGCGTTTTCACAACAGAAAAATAGAATACATGGCATTTTAAGGAAAGTAGGCCTTAAGTTCTTTCAGAAACTCCCTGTGATTGTCATACAACTAATTAAAAGCACCGCTCTGTGATTATTGAAGGGCTTCCCTGCACAACTTCAAGCTTAAGCAAAAAAATAAATAAAAGGGAAGGCACTTTTGCCTGGTGTCAGACGAGAATTGGGGGGGGGGGGGCTAGAATCAAAGGAAGCTAAATCCATTTTAATTTTTCAATACATTTTAATTATTCAATAAAAGAATAACCTGTCATTATAGGCGTTCAGTGTGCTATCCATTGAGTTCTAATTCCTACTCTAAGTATTTTGAAGATTTCTTCATACAATGTTAACACCTTAAAAAAAAAAAAAAAAAAAATTGTAAAATTTTAAAACCTGGATTTAGCTGCCTTTGATAATAGCCCCCTCAATTATAAATTACAATAAAAACGAAGTTTCTTTTTTAGAGATAACTTCGTTATTTGTCATTGTTATTTCAGGGGTGAGGGAGAAAAAGCAAAATCTCCAGAAACCATTCCTTAGAATGTAATCCGAGAATATCAAACCAGGATTGTAGAGTTGAAAAAAAAAATGTTTTTTTCGATTTCGCTTCGATTTTTGATTTTACTCAACAGCGCTAATTCCAACGCTTCGAATAGCCAAATTACATAAAATTATTAAAACGAAATCGCAGCAGAAACTTCACCTTATGGTAAAGAATCTATGAACAAAAGTTAGTCAAATAAGCTTTGGTTTTGTTGTGTTTTTCCTTTTCAATAAACAAAACACAAAATTAAGGTATTTTGAAATTATTACATAACTGTATTACATCCATGTAGAAACACTAGCAATGTTAGATTACGAATAGGAAAATTAGTATCAAGAGATAGGGAAAGCAGTATTCCGAAAATTTTACGAAACATTTAAATTAAGAAGAAAAATATTTTAAATAGAACAAAAACTAGAAATCGAAAGTTGAGAAAAAAAAATCCTATCATTTGAATTTATCTTGTAAATTTACGATATGCTAATTTCTTATTAATACCACTGATTTTTTTTTTTTTAATTTCTCAACTGGAAGAGAGAAATCCATAATGCTTTACTGTAATTACAGTAAAATTACAGTAAAAGTTATCTCAGTTTTACTGTAATATTACAAGTAACAAACATCCCACCCAAAACACTTCGTGTAAAATAAGTTGCCAAGACTCACATGCTCATAATGCTTTCACTGTTAAAAAGATATGAGATCATGTAGAGCCAAGCCCCTAACTCTACGAGGCCTAACTCTACAAGTCCTAACTCTAAAAACCCTATATCTTGGTCAAAAAGTATGCCTTGGCCGTTTCGTGGCTGTCGCACAGACAATCCCATGCAGTTATGTAAAGGATATGGAGTATGCCAAGGCACACTTTTTGACTAAGATAGTAGGGTTTTTAGAGTTAGGCATGTATAGTGAGGGGCTTGGCACTATATGAAATCTGATAACTTTTTAACAGTGAAAGCGTTATGAGCATCTTGGCAACGTATTTTACATGAAATGTTTTGGATGAGATGAAATAGTTCCATGAAACGGCCAAGCCATGCTTTTTGACCAAGATATAGGGTTTTTAGAGTTAGGGCTTGTAGAGTTAGGCCTCGTAGAGTTAGGGGCTTGGCTCTACATGATCTCATATCTTTTTAACAGTGAAAGCATAAGTTGCATATGAGTCTTGGCAACTTATTTTACACTAAGTGTTTTGGGTGGGATTTCATTTCTTTTTGTAGGATGAGATCTGATAACTTTTTAACAGTGAAAGCGTTATGAGCATGCGAGTCTTGGCAACCCCTTATTTTACATGAAATGTTTTGGTTGGGATTTCATTTCTTTTTGTAAGATGAGATCTGATAACTTTTTAACAGTGAAAGCGTTATGAGCACGTGAGTCTTGCTCATGAAGCTTATTTTACATGAACTTATTTACATGAAATGTAAACTTATTTTACATGAAATGTTTTGGGTGGGATTATCTATTACAACTAAATTTAGTTTTAAGATTATTTAGAAAATCGATTTTTTTTCAATACCCTACTTTTCTGTTTTTCTGTTGGTCAACTTGTATATACAAGCTGTTTGCACTTTTGTAAGAAATCACATTATTACACAGTATTATTTAGGCCCAAGCATTGAGGGTACGACGTATTTCAGATCTTAATAAAATCCAAAGTGTAAAAGCTAGATAAATGAAACTTAGTGTATTTCATTAGTATGGTAACTGCATCTTATCCTGAAAATTTGAGCTCTCTAGTATTATCCAGGCCGAAGCTATGAGGGTTCGATAATACATAACCAGAACCCCCCTTTATGAGGGGTTGGAATGTGAAAGTTACGGATTTCTTAATTTTTTTGTTGTTTGTGTGCTTATCCTAACCTGCATACCAAATTTCAGCTTTCTAGGACTTCAGGAAGTACCCTAGAGGTTTTGATGATCATGAGTCAGTCAGTCAGTGAGTGACGGAATCGACGTATTTTAGATATTAATAAAATCCAAAGTATAAAAGCTAAATAAATGAAACTTAGCGTATTTCAATAGTCTGGTAACTGCATCATATCCTGAAAATTTGAGCTCTCTAGTATTATCTAGGCCGAAGCTATGAGGGTTCGAAAATACGACGAAACACTTCCAGAAAAGGTACGTAGTGCCCTTCCTGCCTTCGGCTCGTCTTGGCGGGGGCACTGCCGTGCCCCCAGATTTGTAATTGCTAATTTTTATATGAGGATTGTAACGCTTACTTTAAAGTTAGCTAAAGGTCGATTCAATATTCATTAATTCCTATTATATCTGCAACAGAAAAATTAAGTTTTATCAACACAAGATTTTCTTAAATTTTCGTTTTTCCAAAATAATGAAAGAAAATTCTACATTTTATGTCTTAATCTAACCTAATTTTACATTAAATTAGATAAGAATTTAAAAAAATATTGCCTTTCTTATATTTATTTATTTAGTTTCTTGATTTGTTCATTATTATCTGGCAAGGCACAATAAAAGAAAAGAGAAAAGAAAATTACATTTGCATAGTTACATTAAGGTAAAATTCCACTTGGTCGTTTTGTTATAGTATTGTTTGCCAGAGGGGAAACTGAATAAAGGGAGATGCACCGCAAGGAAATAGAAAATAGAAAAGGGTTTTTCTTTTTGATCTCATCTCAAAATCAACTGGGAATATGAAGGAAATATCTGCTACAAAATAGTCTTTACTTTTTGATGTGTGATTAATATACCACCTAGTGAAAAATTTCAAAATTATATTCTGGCCATAAGAAGAAAAAAAAAATGGGTAAAATATTCTTCCCACAAAAATCAGACAATGACAGGTTTTGATAGCTTTATTGGAAGCCTGCAGAATCCTAATTACAACGTTTAGAACTTTTAATCTAAATATTTAATATTAAATATTTATCCTTGAAACTACCCACTTGTGTAAATAAGCCTGAAGTGCAATAATCTCTGACAGCACTGTTCAGTTAAGAACATATGAAAATCTCCCTCGAAAAGCAAGGTTTTGAAATAATTTTAGAGAAGGGAATCGAACAGAAAGTGAGGGAATGCCAAATCCCATCAACGCCCACTCGATAAGGGGTACCTTAGGGGAGTAGGGATTATGTTTCCACCACCCCATATCAGCAGCTGTTGCCCTAAGGGGGAATTTTATGACATCCATCCATAACTCCCTCCGGCATCGACAAGAGGGAAAGCGCTACAACTACAGCCAGGTTCGATCAAGTGAAACAAGAGAATCCCCCAACAGAAGAAGACACTTTGGAGCCTAAATGACACCCTCCAATGGAAAAAAAAAAATAAGGATTTGACTAACATTTCATTGATACCTAAATAGAAATTATTATGAAAATTTTTTCATACTATGATCAAATATTGCAAATGCAATATAATAAATGCAATAAAAATATTGCAATAAATGCAAATTATTCTCCTCATCTTACCACAGTTGCATTCAGATATCTATATTCAGCAGAATTATTAAAGACATTCTTCGATATTGAAGTTTTAATGAATCTTAACTTTCTTCATTTACTAAGAGAGAAATTTGTCGACGGACAAAAGAAAATGAGAGTATATCAGAAATCGTTCTTTCTGTTATTTACTGTGATAAAATTTAAATCTTCTTACATACCGGTAGGGATAAAATAACGTGAGGTGTTCAGAGCCCTCTAGCGAGGAATGTATTGGACGAATCGTAATAACATTCGGTGGACATACAGAGAGGAACATGCGGTTTCGATTTCTAAAAAAAAAAAAAATTAGTACCAAAAATCGCCAACAGGGGAAAATGTGGCGCTGCAAAGGTCGTAGTACGTATGAGTAACAATAATAATAATAATAATAATAATAATAATAATTGATTGCCTATAGGTTTTTTCTTACAATATACAGCAGTTTACAGATGTGACACTCAGTTGCCTTAAGGGTGATGCCGTCATGAAGTCATATAGTGTGTCCTCACAGGCGAAAGATAATTAAATAGATACATATTTCATACATATAATTACATACAATGAATGAGTAATTGCCAAATGAGACAGCACACATCAAGTTTCGTAACAATATAGACAACGTTTATTGGAAATGACAAATAAGGTTCCATATGACCACCATTGTAATGCTCCACGAGCTGCATGCGGTGCAGGACATGTTCCACGGCGGCTCACAACATATCGGAATGTATTTCGATCTTTCAACGTCGGGATATCGGGACATGTCCTTGATACACACTGCTTTTAAGAAATTCCATAGCCAAAACTCACAAGGATTGAGATCAGGCAACCTCGATGGCCCATGCTGTGGGAAATGAACGACTAATGGTGTCAGAGAAATGTTGCCGCAACACACGCTGTACCTGACATCAGATGTGGGATGGTGCACCATCCTATATGAAGATAGTCGAATTGAGACATCCTCTTTTCTGCAGTTGTGGAACCACAAAGTTCTTTAGCATATCGGAATACCAAGCAGCATTGATGAAACAGGTCACTGGTCCACTTCGGTGGGTTTTCTCGTAAAAACTGATGTTTCGTGAGCAATGGGACTAAGTTGAGGTCACGTGATCAGCTCATTGCCCTCTGGCCTTTAACCTAATAAGAACAATGTACCCATTTAACAGGGGCTGGGTGAACCCTAGGACTAGTCTGGAAGAAAATTAAGCATGGAAAAATCCCAGACCTCTGCCAGGATCAGAGATCAAACCTGGCTCATCCAGGCACCTTGGTTTCCGGGCCCCTATTAGAATGTATTAAAGAGAGCAAATTTTATGCAAAAAGAGCATAAAAAAAGAAAGAGAACTGTAACAACAGTAATAATATTGAAATTAAGGATAAAATAAACACTAACAACATGAGCTTGCATTATGATAAACGATGACGTAAAGCCGCACCACACTGTGACTTTCGGCGAATGGATAGGCATCTGCAGACCCACGTGTGGATTAGTTGCAGCCCAAACGCGATAGTTGTGTGTGTTCAAATAAAAGTGCGCTTCGTCACTCCATAATATCCGCCACGGCCATACTTCATCCACTTCCATGCGCGCTAAGAATCTTAATGCAAGCTCAATGCGGGTGGTCGCATCGCCAGGGCGCAATTCTTGAACCGGACAGATTTTATAGGGGTAAAACTTCAGAATTTTCCGCACCGTTGAGTATGGGATATCCGTTTGCCGGGATACTGCCCGTGCACTGCTGGTACCCTGCACATTCGTCATCTCCTTTTCTATAACAGCAGTCGCCCTTCAGGTAACGCAGTTATGCAAATTAGTGCATTACCAGCGCCACATTTTCCCCTGTTGGTACAGTTCAAATCTTCTTCCTCGTTTCTCTTAAAATGTGAATTTTGCTTTATGGCTGTTTAAAAAAAAAAATAAAGAATGCCAATCAATACATTTTTGTTTAGTAAAAGAAAATGATCAAACTCAAAAGAAGTTTTTACGCGTTTTAAGTTTGGCTTTGAAATAGAATCACAGAATTACATTCAACCCAGAGTGAGTTTGCCAAAATTTTAGAAATATTTTTAATATCGTTCTTGTTAAAATTCTGAAAAATTTCGTTCTCCCTCCGTACCTAAGAATAATCAAGCCCGCAAATGCATATGGATTTTAAATTATGGATAGAGTTTGTAAATATGGAAGGCTTAATCGCAAATCTGTAAGGCTTTTTTTCTTAGTTTTTGAGCGAATTTATAACTTATTATTATACTAGCGGTGCCCCGCGGTTTCACCCGCGTTAAATTAAATATCTGTTTCATACACATTATGAGTACATAACTAAGGGCATCGCATTAACTATAAATACCATCTGGAAATTATGTGGAAACATAAAAGGACCAATCACTAAAAAATAAACCGACTTGACAGAAAGTGTCTTCAGTTTGATGGCTATATACACAGAAGCTCGGTTATAACGCGATCTTTCGGATCCAAGATATCGAAAATCGCGATATAACCAAACTTTTATTAACTATTACGGTTAGTACCTATTATATAGGAAACGCATAGAATTATTCAATGAAATTAACCAAAACACATCCACAAAAATTAGTTCGTTGAAGCAGAACTGTTGCTTAAGGGGCCAACCACATGACTGAGCCGTACGACATTGAATTTAAACCTTTATTTAAATATTTTTAATTTATTATCTGTAGTATTTATAATGACTATTTTATTGTATTAATTTCATTACATCGTATCATGTCCTTGTTATTATACATAATTATAATTGTAACTTATTTTATATTGTTTTTTGACTCATGCTTCCTTCCCTTTCCCCCTATTAATAGTGTGTTGCACCTCTTTTTTGAATCTCAGATTGCCAGATTTGTTGACGTTTATGTTTACTGCTCCGCTCCTATTGATCGTAGCATGATGTTATACAGCCTATAACCTTTCTCAATAAGCAGGCTCTCTAATGCAAAAAGAATTTTTCAAATCGGACTGGTAGTTTTTGAGATTAGCGCGTTCAAACACACAAAATCTTCTGCTTTATAATAGTTGTATAGATTTAGACTCTTTCATAATTAACCAGTTTATTATTAATAGTATTATTATTATATTACTCCGTCAAAAGTCAACATGTAAAATTTGTTAAGTTTTTATCGCTGAAACTACAATAATTCAATAGTTGTGCAGAATAGCGCCAATGGAATTTCTTCGTAAGTATTAAAGATTTCTCTAATTTTTTTTTTTTTTTTTTTAATCCAGTAAGTCTTCATTATTTTATCCCTTCCGATAGTAATTGCCTTTGGGATGAAAATTCAGTTTCCACAAGGCTTAATTTTCGACCTGGCTAGTGAACGATAACTTTCGATATCATCCAATTTCACTCGAATGTGCTTCAGTCTAAGAGCCCTATTTGACTGTCGCCAGATACTAGAATCGCTGCAGCGAATTCCTGAAGAGCCATTGTTCTGAGAAGAGCTACTTCACCAGTCGCATGACAAATAGAAAAGTTCTCCTCCACAGTTCAATTACTATACAATGAAATTAACCGTATCACTGACCGATCAGGAGCACAGTATTTTCTTCCCCAAGTTAACTTCAGTCAACTAAACAATGCCAGAAGCAAGCTTTGCAGAATTCAAATGAATAACATATATAGCACTCCAGAAGTAATCAGGAAACGATGTGATGCTAGGGATTTCATGCTAGCAAAGTAAAATATTAATTATCCTGTATTGTAACTTCCAAACTTTTTAAATTTCCAACTGGTTTTATCTTATTGTTTTATTACTAGGAAGACCCATGAAATATTCACGGAAGTAAAACAAATTCCACATTTTTGAAATACCGTGAAATTTTTGAAAAACACAAGATTGAAAAAGATGTTATAAGCTCATTTTTTAAAAGCCATGATTTTCGTAACAGCCCACGTATAGTTTGAAAGACTAAGCCAAATTTTGTTAAAAAAAAAAATAAAAAAAAAAATGATTTACCAGTTTTAACAATAACAATAACGAATGTCCAACAGCTAATACCAATCATCCTTCCTGGGAAACAATGACAGCACGTGTTCCCCTACTGTTGAATAGCGAGCAAGCAGCTATCCCAGAGTTCAATGGGGTAACAGCCGAAGCTGTGGAAATATGTAAAACCGAGGTTTTACGAACTCTGATAAATTTTGACACATGAATTTCATGCATTTCAGTGTAAACTTCATTTATGTGTGGAAGAAAATCTTAATACGCGGATAATAATTGTGTAATCGCGCTCCGTCGTGCTGAAGTGGGGCGAATAGTAGAGCGCCATGTTTACAAATGGGCGTGACGTCACGACTGACGTGTTCCAACGCTGCACTGTGATTGGTTATTTCTCCAACTCTGCTTACAAATTTACAAATATCCGTATAATTTTTGCCTATTAATAGTACGATTCGTTACACAGTTATTCAATAAAGTTTTATGCTCAGTCGTTGCTATTGTGGCAAGTCACTTTGTTTACTTAAACCCAGTTTACATACTAATTGAATATAGGAAAAATATATTGTTAAAAATAAATCATTTAAATTTCTTTTTAACCGAAAGTCTATTTTTTATCATCATAATATTATTATTATTACTGTGAAAACCTTTGCGTAAGACTTGAATATTGCTATGTGTGACTTTTCAAAGATATACCTCCTGCATAAGCGTAACTAATCGACATCAACAATTTGAACATAGCAGTAAAAATCAACATTGCTTAGTATTTTGTTTAATATGTGATAGTTCTATTTTTCAATAATTATAGTTAAAGGAACAGCACTGTGCATTCTATGACCTTAAATTTATACAACAACAGTAATTTTGTAAATATCACGTAATTTTCACTCAAGAAAAGAAAAAAAAAAAACAACCAAAAGGAAATTGCATTTTTTTCTTTATTTTTACATTTACTATTTACACATTGATTTTTAGACTGCACATATTTAAAAGAAAGCTAATAGAAGTCTAAATAGATTTAGATACATTTTCTAAACAAGTTATATCAAAACTACGTTTGCTTGATAATGGAAAGAAAATACTTGAGTCATTTGTTACCGAACTGATATGAAAGTATTATTTTTCCTTGCACCACCTTCAAAATTCGATTGGTAAAGCGCATCTTCGTGACTTCGCGAAGAGCAGCCATTACATGTCCAGTTCAGTGGTCGGCAACCTTTCTTTGATAGCAAATCAATACATGTAGACTTTTGCAAAATGAATGTCAATGGTAAGCATATAAATTTTAAGCACATATTTATATAATAATTATACAGCAATTTAATGCTTAGTCAAATTGTATGGGCGGATCAAACAGTTGCCGGCCATTGGACAAACCTCAAAAAAAAAACAAAAAAAAAACACACACACAGAAAAAAACAAGTATCAAGTACTTTTTATTGGCAAGAGATTATCATTTTTTCATATTTCACCAACTCAATATTAATTATCTTCAAAATTCCTTTTATTGAATCATGAGAATGAGATAAACCGTTTTCTTTGGCAGATAAATTGCTTTCTTTTTTTCTGTCAAGCCGCGATCTCCCACAACCTGTCAATCATCCATTGCCTAGGCGATTTGATGTTTATATAGGACTAAATTTTATATAAATTACACGATTTTTTTTTATTACTCGTTCAACAAAATGTTAAAAAAATATCAAAAACATCTTATAAATTTAGCAATACAATATTTTATCTAAATGTGGAAAGGGCAAGCGATTCTTCCTATTCCAATCCTCCTACTTTGAAAAACAAATCCGCCTACTCATTGGATTGATAGGTCTTCGGAGATGGCAGCATGGCTATAGGCTACCTTCTTGAAACAACTTTGATAATTCAAAGGCGATACTTGAAAACTTCATTGAAAACCTGCTTAATAATAATTTCGAGTTTTTTTCCTCCTTTTTTTGGATGAACTACATTCAATTCAAGATGAAATCACCTAATAGCTGTTCCGCACTTAAGCATTTCACCAAAACTGAAGATGATGAAAAGTACTAGGATTACAATTGCGATCTCAAACCGTTCAGTGATTATTTTGAACTAATAATCTTTTCATTATTACCCAGTTCCAAGAATTTAATTGATCCTGATCGTTGAATAATGATGTAAAATTTTAATTGATATTTGAAAAATTTGATTAAAAGAAAAACAAAACTGGAGAAGCACGATTTCTGAACATTACACTTAGAATGAAATAGTAGCGAATAAATAAAGTCAGTTGAAAAAAAAAAAAAAAAGCTGGAAGTCAACTTAATCAATTCTTTGATGAATAAAGTTAATTTATTCGTAACAGTAAAATCATTTTCCATTAACTTATTACTCTTTATTTCCTCTATCTGCACTAATTAATGGAAGGATAAGTGAAAGCTATTTTACCAAATAATATTTCAATTCTGAATCCAATATTCTATTTTAAAATAATGATATTTGATTGACTTTCAGTAAACTTCGAAATAACTGAAGAGGATTTGTCATAGCAAAAAAATATTTTTACTAGGGATCTTAATGAGCACAAAATGCCATTTGTGGATATTTATTAATAGATAAGAAGTTTTTTTAATACTTTGCTCTTGAGCAAATGTTTTTAATTTGTCGTGTTCGGCAATTTAAGTAACTGACCTTTATTTTAAGACCTGGGTATTTACTGATTATTATCCTAATTAATAATCTACCTTATATAATTGGCTAAGTTCGTCTGTCTGTCTCTCTGTCCGTAACTCGATAGAATGCCAATCATATCATAGCGTTGGAACACGTCACGCATGACGTCATGTCCATGACGAAAAACATGGCGCCCAAATGAATTGCCGTCGATTGAAATTCACAGACAGCGATTGCAGACAGAATTACATATATTTCTGAAATTCCTTTACGCACAAAGAAAGTTTATATGTAAATGCATTAATTTCTTGCGGTAGAATTTTACAGAGCGTTGGATAAACCTCGGTCTTTGCAATCCCATTTGTCTTCGTTGGAGATGTTAGAGGCACAGGTCGTGCGCCAACTAGATGGCCTGCTGAGGCCTAAAGGTAGGAAGTTAAGTAGTAGTGGCTGCCATTTTGTTGTTAGGCAAGAAAACCCGTTTCTCCAGTTTCCTTCATTTACAGAAATTCGTTGTCCTTCCCTTCAAATTACATAACGTTATTTTGGTTTAAAAAGTGTTATTATTATTATCAACTTATATAATTGGCTAAGTTCGTCTGTCTGTGACTCGATAAAATTAAGCTGTTAACATAGATCCAGGGTTCTCAATGGTAGCATTGATTCAAGGGTATTAAAATTGGATGAAATATTAGTTCATTGTGTCATTCCATGTTGTTTCCATGAAATTTTATCCTTGGGAACTAATCTACACAACTGAAATTCTAACAAAATATACGTTCAAAACCAAATAATTTTGTTACCATTGCATCCATTTTAATGAAATTTGACATTCTTACTCAGTTTTTTACGCTGATTTTGAAACTCAAAACCATTTTTGCCGTAGAAGCTTCGCTCACAAGTTAGCGCAGTATTTAGATTACAAAGGCGAGTTTTAAATGCCTTTCGGCGTTATGGGTCGTAAATAATAATTATTCCATTGTTACTTTTAGTAAAATTTATTTACAAGGACAAACTTTAGATATGGTTGGTATTTATTTACCAGAGCCTGTTTTAGTCATGGACAGTTATATGTTGCTACATCTCGAGCACATCGTGCTTGCGACGTCAAAATCAAAATTCTTGACCGAATAGAGCAAGGACATCTGATAGAAGGATCTCATGCTGTTTTTACAAAAAATGTAGTTTATAAGGAGATATTAACTTTGTAGTTGACAATTGATAATAAAATGATTTTTCAGATTTTTTTTTTATGCACACAAATTCTAACTTACTGAAAGTACGAATATAAGATCAAAATATCTTTTAATATACTTTCTGCTTTCTTCTGCTTTTTTTGAGAGCAACAGATTCAAGAAGTGATCTTTTGTTTGGTTCATTTATTTAAACTTGTGGGAAGAGAAGCCTTTATTCGTAGTGACATTCTCCGAAAACTAAGCTATTTTCATGAGTTTTCCAAAACTCTTTCAAGTGTTGATTGTCCTTGGCTTGAATCGAACAATGAACTATATTTATTAAAATAAAAAATAAATAAATAAAAAATGCTTGGAATTTTTTCTATTTATAAAGTGATCTATTTATCATTGCGTGGAATTATTTTTTTCTTTCTCTCATTCACTAAATAAAGGCATAAAATAGAGAAAAAAAACATCTTTTCCAATGCATACGAAGTACTCATCCAAACGCTGCACTTAAATTTAAAAAGGAAGAATGTTGTGTAGCTTTCTTCGTTATTTTCTACAGCGATATAATATTAATTCATCTTGAACTGATTATTTTTTTTTAGGGGAATTGTATAAATTCTGTACAATTCTACATTTCATTATAAATAAGCATAGAAACAAATGAAGATAGGAAGTTATCAATAGATTCGAATGCATGCATTGTAAAACTAATCAAAAATTTAAAAAAAAATAAAAAAAATAAAAAAATACGTAGGCCTATTTATCTAATAACTGCTAATCAAAGAAGACACACTCACGAGTATGTTTTATCATGCTTTTCAGCTGTTGTCACACAAAACATGTACCACCAAATAAAAACCACTAAAAATGCTTTTATAAGCTCGTCAGTGTAATGCACAATGTAATTCATAACAAAATTCGCTTAGGAAATGACATAAGAAAACCGTAGAAATAAGCAAAGTTCTCCTGCTTTGTTGTAAATTATTCAACTGTCAATCTTGGTCGGAGAAAACGAAATGAGTATTGTAGAGTCGAGAACACAGATTTTAAAATACTCAAGAAATTTTGATTATATATTTTGTAATATTTTAAATGTTGTGGCACTGAACTCATCTTCGTTTAGTGAAGCTCAAATATGTATTAAAATGAAGCCATGAAATATTTTTCAAAATACTTCAACTTTCTATATTCACTATCGCATACTCTGATATAAAACGTAATTATCGAATTTTTAATGTTCATTGGAACCCACTTTCTACAATAAATTACTTGCAAATGCTCAATGTTCTTATTATTTGTCCTTGTTAAATAAGTTAATAAATGCATATCCTTATATGTAACGTCGTTACTTCATTTAGCTTCACCGATGTTTCAACAATATTATTATGCCGAGATTGTTTTCAATACTTCATTCACCATCACGGCAATTTGTTAAGAAACATTAATTTAAGAATTTTAAGTTCTCATTTATTATAATAGAAAGTGATTAGTTCTCTTTTGTTTTTATTGATGAAAATAACTTGTAACTAATTTTTAATATTTCATCAGCACTAAATCTGTGCTTATATTCATTGTTTTTCTATAGAAAGTCAATCTTATTAAGCTTTCATCTATCCTACTCAGGACTGAAACTAGTATTGAATTAATAGCAATAAGTTTTTTTTTTAATCTTAAAACTATTCAAAATTTAATAACAACAAAAAGTAAAACTTACTTTATTACTGGTAGGAAAAGAGTTATTGTTCTCTGACTTACCTAAATGGAAAGAGAAAAAGAAATACTTTATAAACTTACATGTAAAAAAGGATTCAGATCAACGGCCACCATATTGTGAGCATTAGTTCCAAAAATAAGGCAATATGAAAACCCTATGCGTGATACGATATACAGCATTACTCTGCCATTACTTGGTATACAAAGGCCGTGAGGGCTCTTATCAGCTCCGCACGAACTTGTTGATTCTAGGAGCGCAACTTTTATCTGAAAGCCAAGCTAACGATTCACCAACTTCCTTCTTCTGCGTTGCCAGGTGAGAGGCTATAAAAAGCACAGAAAAGGTGGTTTCACAGCCCTAATCTAAGTTCCATCGTTTTCACACAAAAGGTCGTAGAAAACACAGGAGTTTCTGTAAAATGCCTCTGAATATGTTTGAGGCAAAAATTCTGTAGTTCTTGATTTTTCTTTTGGCTCATAAATGAATAAATAAAAAGCCATCACAAAAGCCACACATGTCTAGAATGTGAGAGAAAGTATTTTTGTTTTTTTTTTTTAAATAATGAAAACATTAACATTAATAGCACTTTTCACAAGATGAAAAGATAAGTAATATTTTTTAAAAGCTAGTTTTTAAGCCTAATATACGGATTTACTTAACCATCAAATGTTCAACATCTGCTAGAATTAAATCATCTCTGATTTAAGTGATTCCTCCATAAAAACCTGGCATAAATTTGAAAATTTATTCAACATCAGCACCCATATAAAGCTATCTAAAATGAGACGGGAAATTTGATAATTTACACTGGGTAGAACAATCCAAAATGGTGCTTTCGGAGTTTCAGTGTTAAGTTAGAATTCTTATAACATCAGGATTCTAAAAGAACGACGGTCAACCTATGAAGTCAAAGATTAGTTGTGATAAGTTAAGCATTCCATCAATCGTAACTATATATTGCCTTACTTTATGACGAATAACACAATATAGGCCATTTAATTAAAATACAGTTTTGAAAATAAAGTAATATTTAATTGTAATTCATTTATAATATTAAATATTCTAAAAAATAAAAGTTCAATAGATCATCAAAGCAATGTTACAATGACATTAATTTTATCTCTTAAAAAAATGGTGACATGACCGTGTGTTTTAAATGGATCATAAAGATGTTTACCAATGAAAAGTATAAAAAAAAATACCACCACCTTTACTCTTTATTAATTTCTAATTACAACTAATGATACGAAGGGAGGTGATGCTTCTAATCACGCACTCGTAACCTTCTTTAATGTCACGTCGATAATCGAGATTCTATTTGTCTCGGATGCAATTACTTGCATATTTACGCTGAGAAGAATTCTCTGCCTCTCGGCGAATCGTTCAACATTAAGGTTTCAAAAAAAAAGAACGGAGAAAAAAAAAAGTTAATAAAATAAAGTTCAGAAATTTGCGGCAGCTTCGTGAGGCTAAAATAGTGAATGATTCAGTTACAGCTTGAAAAATGATGCTGTAGACACATGTATGAAGTGGAGAGGGTGTGGCCTGTCTCCGTTGAAAGGAAAGGAAGGCAAAGTGATGGAAAGAGGATCTTGAAAGACTGAATCAGGCCAAGTGCGAGTCGAGAGGAAAACAACGGACAATTGCGTGATGGCAAAACGGGCTTTTTGCCAGTTGCATTTAAAGACAAGCGGAAAATAAACAAACGCTGGACCCATAGCAAAGAATGCTACCATTATGCCAACAGCTAAATGCATACTTTACTAAAATAGCAAAACTTTGAACCAAAAATGTAATTAGTTGGAGAGCAGCCACTAATTAACAAATATCATTTCTAAAATCTTCCCCCCCCCCCAAAAAAAAAAAATCAAATATTAAATTAGATATTTTGAATTTTTTCGCATTCCTCCTAACTCATGTTTTTATTATAAGGATTTATAAAGTTTCCATTTGATTGTAATTATAAGTAATAAAATTATCTAATACTAAAAATAACAAGTATCAATCAATCAATAATGAATCGAAATTACAAATTCTCCACCATTATCTATTATTTAAATTTCAAAATACATCAAGTTTCTTAAGATATCATATTTATATTGTGTTCAAGATTTCAAAGATCATTGTTAGAGGAATTAAAGAACGAGAAACACACAAGGTAGGGATAGTGATTAGTAAACCAATTACAGTGCTTCGCAACGGCTTCTGAGTCACCTTTACTTTAGAATAGACTGCGCCGAGGTGATCTAGAAAATGCTCGCGCGAGTCTGTTTGCGACCCCATGCTATCTTACCCACCCCTATTTATATGGAATAATCGTCATTCTTAACTCAAATCTTGTTAATACACTGAATTCCTTATAAAGATTCAAAAAAAAAAAAAAAACAACTTAAGTTGAGAAACTGTTTAAAGTTTTAAAATGGGAGAAAAAATGAAGAAAATGCCCCTGTGAGGATCGAATCCACGACCTTTACGTTATTAACACGACGCACGTTATTAACCAACTGAGCTAACAGGCCACCTACAACTGTTCTAACAGAAGCCGTTGCGAAGTATTGTGGGATATGTGTCCACAGACAGACAAACCGGGGATATAAGGCGTCTTTCTGAAGCCTAAAAAAGAAGAAAATCGTTGGTTATGGATTACTAATTCCATGTATGCTCAGCGACCTCTATTGCAAAGCATCGTAACTATTTTCTACATTTTTGCAAAGCAAAGTAAAAGAGAACAAGATTTTCGATATTGTATCTATTTCAATTAACCTAATTTACTTAATTTGCAAAAAATTAAATTGAATGGCCAAAATAATTCTGAGGAACAACTAGAAGCCATTGATAACAAAGTTAATATTTATATTTTCAATTTTAAAATC
>JAFIDM010009631.1:105394258-105442758 GCA_023159025.1 Thereuonema tuberculata
CTGTTATTATTATTTTTATATTATTCAAATTTTTTATAAATATAATCTATATCCAAATGTGGCTTCGGACAAGGAAAAGAAAATGCCCGGGCGATAAAAACGAAGTGCGGTCGCATCGAATTTCGCTCGTTTACAATTCTCTTCACCGTCAAACGGGACAAATTTGTAGCAATAGCAAGTCTTCCTAATAATTCAGAAATACATATTCTATCACCCTGACTCTTAAAATGGTGGAAAACATTCCAAATTATACCTCTAGCTTGGCTGCAGGCCTTACAATAACCTGTTCTTATGGCGCCGCCATATTGCTTTCTGCAGCAATGAGTTCCAGGATCAAGTAAGTGATCCGTTTTTTGCCGTATAAAATTATGGTGATTCTTCTTTCTCTGTGAGTACTTTAACACTCACTGCTGTGGTGATTTAAGAAAAAGAAGTCGTATATTAAAGTTGTTATTAGCAATCTAATAAACAAAAATCAACAAAGGCTAAAGATGGATGGAAAATATACAAAAACTATTAATACTATTCTTCCAAAAAAACAACTAAAAAACAAACGGAATGTGTTGATTGATCAACAAAGGTTACTGAATTTCAGTTTCTAATAAATACCATATCATTATATTCCAATTAATAAATAAATGCTTACAATATACGACTCAAGCAGGAAAATAACTTTAAATTTACCCGACATCGAAAACCTAAAACAACTGGAAAAAAAAAATATTGAACAAAAAAAAGCCGTTGAAATGCAGAAAAGCGAAATCGCTTCCAAGACGAGTAAATGTGATTTTCGCGTGCAATGTTAACTTCAGAAATGGCTTCAAATGTATTCTTCAAATGCAAATCGAAATACGCTTTAATGTTATTTGGGGAGGAGCCTGATAAATTACTTTTTTAGATAGTTGCGAAAGATTCTTCGGAACTGATTCAAAACACCAGCAAATTAGTGCCATCTATTGGTCTTTTCTACAAGTCACAGCTGTTTAATTATTTGTAGAAATTACGCAAAGCATCCCGACCATTATCGTTTATTAATAATTTCTTTTTTTATTCCAAAAAATATTTTAAATTTAATGTTGGATAAAAACAAAAAACAAAACAAATCTTAAAAGGAGAAAATAGCCAGTGGAATTAGGTGGTTTGTTTCGTAATATTCGGATTTGAAAAATGTTCCTCTTTTATCTATTGGGGTTGAAATGTCTTACGATTGAACGTTAATCCTTCACAAACTGACTTATGTTATTAATACCCCTACGTTGTTCCTCAAAGAACTTAGAATGTTGCATTACTTTCTTTATGAAGACAATTCAACAGAAAGCCTCTTTATTTATACATTTTTATTCCTGCCTAATAATAGTTTTAATAATTATAATAATTAATAATATTATTATTAACTGTTTCAATTGTTCTTTTTGTTGAAAATAAATTAACATTTGCAGATTTAATTAGTTGCGTAAATCCAATTAACTTTAATCAAATCAAAGCAGATGTAAAATTAAAACGGATTACAAATGGATTACATATATTCATTGGTTTCAAGGGAAATTCAATGTTTGCTTTCAGTAAGCGTCAACTGTCCGCTTTTATGGATTTTTTTTTTTTTTTTTTTTTAAGGAACTACTGCTTAAACTTTAAATACTGCTTATATTTGCAAACACGGAATGTAATTTGCTATTTTAACCTTCTTTTTTTTCCCCCCCTTTTTAATGGCGATGTAGATTTTACTGTAAATATTTATGAAATTTGCAATATTAACACTGGCAGACTGGATGTTTTTATTTAAAGCTATCTATTACTGCCAATAAATATGCCCGTGAAAATCTATTTCCTCCAAAAAATATTAATCTTCAAGTCCGGCCCAAATAGCCTTTTTCCGAATATCACGCAATCTGTCTGCCTGGACAATTTCGAAGTATTATGATAAGCTGTAAGACAATGTAAAAGGTGGTCAATTTGTTTCATTCGTTTCCACAGAAACACTTAGGCCATCTATAGTTAGAGCAAAAAAAAGATGACGACGACAATTGATCGCTCAGAAACTAAGAATTGATTACTAGATGTTCTTTTGTTAGAAATTAAACAAGAAAATGAATTTCAGTTGATAAATAAACAACTCTGGCGTTATTTAATTAAAGGAAAAATAAACAAAACAATGCCGAAAAAAAAAATGAAAAAAGTACAGCTTTTTTTAAAGCCTTTCCAATAATTTGTAACTTAGAAATTTCAAATTTAAAAAAAGATCTTTATTAATAACTTTGAGACAGCAGAGTGGGATTCAGCAACAACTTCATTTGAAGTAGAAATGGTATGTTTTAAATGAATCTGTTTAATTTTTAGTAATTTTCTTAAGTTTTTATGATCAAATGAAATTTAATTCGTTGACTCAGCAGGAACGAATTAAAAATCATTCAATTCTGATGAAAACATAGTCTGCAATCTGAAAGTTCAATGAACGCAGGCAATTATTTCTCGCAACTATGATAGTATCTGATCTGGTTAAAATTTTTAAACTAGCTTAAGGAAAAAGAGATAAGCCCTGGACGACGAATCGACACGCAAAAACAATCATGTTAGCCCTAACAGCAGGAATAGAGCGTCGTTTGTTAGTTTCGTGTTCATGATCATTATAACTTAATTTCCCAATAAAAAAAAAAGTAGATTTCAGGTTTGTCAATAAGCTTTAACATTACTATTAAAATTACTGCTAATCTTTATCACGGCGAATTAGTGATAATATGCCAAGTTAGTTTTGTCTATTTGTTTGTTTATTTTTTTTTTTTTTACCTTACATACAGATTTTATTCATCTTAGGCCATCAGCAGATAAACTCACTAATACAATTTCAGATTCCTGAAATAAATCATTATCGAGATATCATTATCACATCTACAGAAAAGCTGATCCTCACTCCTTACCAAGGGGCTCGATTAGTATCAAAATTAATAGGAAGCGGCTTGTAATTGATATCCTAAACACGACATTTTCATCTTTCTGTAATCATACTTTTATTACTTACATATAGAATGGATATATTTATTTAGAAATAAAAGTGCATTTTTTTAAAGTAATTTTGTTCTAATCTTTTTTTTTTTCTTTACCCATTGAACTTTCCATTTTCTAGGATTTGCACAATATATGTAAAATACAGTCTGTACAATAGAATGCTACCCACGGCCCTTTTAAGTAATAGTAATATAATAATAATAATATCAATAAGAAGCTTGGTTTTAAAGTCTCAAAAAAGGGGCTTATGTCCTAAAGGAAATAAAATTTTATCAACACAGAGATAAATTGTAATAAAATATTAGTATAGTAAGGAAAATCATATTTCGAATCAACAGGACTGTAAACAGAATTACAGCCTAGTTGTGCTGCAGTTAGGAAGTGAAAATATGAGAATCGATAAGAAAAAAAAAAAAAAACCCACCTTACAGTACTCATAAATCAAAGGCAAAATTTATTAGAGGAAACTGACAACGAGTTTGTCCATCCTATAGACGTAGAAGGAATGTCTCTGCGCTGAAGTCATCAACGTTTTCCCTCATGCTTCCCTCATTTTTTTTTTTTTTAAGCAGCAGTTCGTCCGCGCTCTGAGAAGACCACCACTACCATACCCCAGAAGATAGAAGTCATCACTTTTCCATCACAGGATATCACTTTCAACTAGATCTTCTAAGAATCGAGTGTTTTGACTCCATGGTTGATAGCTTACATGTGGAAGTGAAGAGGTGGAGATAAGTCTGATAGTATGTAATTATTCGATATAGAACAGTTGTCCCTCTACTGCATTCTTGCACTTCCAAGAGAGACCAAAGGGAAGGTCGCCATGTTGGACTATCACAGCGCAGCTTCTGCTAAGCTTAGGATTTACATCTCTTAGTTGATAACTTATTTGAGTTATCAACAAACTCGGTGTCTTCGTTAATTGCACATGTAACCCCCTTTTTTTTTGGCGCTAATTGATCCTCGTGTATTCCTCGCCATCCACGGTAGATACGATCTTGTCAACACTGAGGTTAGGCCTAATAATGTCAACCACTTACGGGAAAGAAGAATTATCTTACAACCACGACCAAGATTAATTTCTAATTAGTTAGATTTTATCTATACTGTCCGTAACCTTTCAAAAGCCTTTTAATATCACACCTATAACACTAATTTTCAGTTTCAATAATTCAGGAATATTAAGCATGAAGCAATAAACATTTTAATCTATCAAGCGTTTCAAGACCATTATTTTTTTTCTAGACCATTATTACTTAAGAAATTCCTTTCCGTCTTCTTCACACACTGAGTGTTTGGATATCTTATAAGATAAAAATACTAGTAACGTTGATTTTAACGCCACACAATCTTTAGAATGCATACAAAGTGAACGATTTCAGTCGCAGCTTAGCATTATTTAAATGGAGAAATAAAACTGAAGGTCTCCAGTTAACAATAACACAACGCTTATTGAGAAAGACTGTATTATTGGAGATTATCAGTTGTTGTTCTATGTCCTATGCAAATGATATGGATTAACTCATCACAAATGTTGTAACGTTAATTGATACCGCAGTGCCTAATGATCGATTGTGATTCTAGACCTCAGTGATTCGAATTCCGATAAAGCTACACAAATAGCCCAGCTGCAAAAAGTTCAACACTCTGTTGTATTTAGTTTAATCTCTCGAAGAAATAACACAATTCTAATGAGAAAGCCAAAAGATTTTTCACTTGCACATTATTTAAGATGTAAAACGCCACTGCTTGCAGCAATGGATGCAGAACACTAAGAACACGACCCACTCTACGTAGACCAAAATGTTTTTCGAGGGCGACTTAATATTAAATAGGTTTTATAAACTCTAAGTCACCTTCCAAAAATTCCGCAAAGTTACACAAGAAAAAACCCAAATGGGTTCTTCATATCATTACCTTCTCTGTAAACCATTCAGAGATTCAGTGCTGTTCTTAATAACAATCACAATCTGATACTAAGATAAAAACTAATGTCTAATCAACTGTATTAGACCATAATATTTTCAAATAACGATTTACCAGTTAAACAAATGAACAACTCTTAATAGAAGATTTCCTGCGGTTCTCTTCAAATTTTTGCTCTTCATCTGCGTTTGAAAGACTGAACCAACCAAAACTGTCAATCATTCAACTGCTGCATTCCTGTAATTGCTGTCAGCATCTGAGAACAGTGACGTCCACCGACCTGATGCTAATGGGTTTTAGCATTCCTGAATTGAATGCCTCATTGAAATTAACAATCGTGAGAGCCTAGAAAAGCAGGAAATGATAACATAATAAATAAATAATAAAAAAAAAAACCAATCTAAAACCAGAATCTATCTCAAAAATTACTTTTAGTTCTGGATTAAATTCTTTGAAAAAATTGAATTTGATTAATTTCCAGCTTTAATTTTGATAACTGCCTCATTAGTAACATCTGTTTCCTTAATTTCTAAATAGACTTTATGTAAAACAAGAAACACGAAAAGTTCCTTGAAATAAACAGAACAAGAAAATGATTGGAAACATTTGCTAAGCCTAGGAAATTAATTCAAATATCTATCTTATAATCTAACATCTGCTACGAGACGACGAATGCTTTAATTTAAGTTTATTTTAAGCTCTTTTTACTGTTATGTAAACTAATCGATATGAATTACAACGACACAGATTTAAAAACTGTAATGTAATCCAGCTAATTTCTCCTTTACTGCTTTTAACGCATCACTGTACAACTGGCAAACACTTGCCAAGCCTTCCAACCAACTTTGATAAACATTATTTTAAAAGCGATTGTCATTAATTGTTGTACGACTGACTCGAAATTAACTGTTAGTTAAGATTTTGAAATCACCCCAATCTTTCCTCTGAAATTCACTAGTTCCCTAACTTTTTCTTTTTTGACTAACCAATATTACACTCGAACTCTCTAACATCAAAAAGCAAAAAGTATCCAACCAAAAACAATTAAGATGTCATTATAAGCTTACATTTTTTTTCTGGTCATGCCTTTGTCCACCAAATAGGAAATCTACTCAAAACGAATGTTTTCTTTGAAATTAAAAGATTTTAGTTTAAAAAAAAAAAACAATAAAATCAAAATCAAAGTTTAAGAATTGATTGTACATTTATGTGATGGTGTACAAATGCTGTATATTACCTTACATAAAGGATTAGTCACTATGTACTGGGATCCTAGAAGTTTTATAATAATAAATATTTATAACAGCAGGTATCAGTCTGTAATAGTCAATTGATTGCAACCCATTAAGTTGAACTTTAAATTACAGAGCGGACAATTTGAATGTTGGATCATTTTCATACAATAAATCGCTCTTTCACTAAATCTGGGTAATTTAAAGAAGGTCTAACTGTTAACCTGTAGAAATGGTGTGTAATGAATGATAATTGATAAATAGTATTTAGTTAAACTGAAAATTTTTAGCTTAACTAATATTCAGCATTTTCTTTCTGTTTGTCTTGGTCTTGTTTTTAGGAAAAAAAACAACAACAAACAAAAAACAAATGTGTATTCTTCTTTCATTTTTTCAAGGAAAAAAAATAAGAAATCTATCTTAAGTGTCATATATATATTTGCAACCTCTCTTAAGTTGACAAAAGGCATTATAGTTAACATATTTCATTTGAAACAAGCAAAACATAATGTACCGTTATGATCTGCAGGTAATATTATCAAATATTTTGTCATTTAAATTTTTACATCAATATATAACAAAACACGAATTTTACAAATGAAACGATTTAAGGATGATTTAAAATGCACTATTTTAATAAAAGGAATAAAATCATATAAATAATCAGAAAAAGCCCAACTTTGATTTCTTCAATTTTAATGTATATTTTCCTGAAATTTCCTAAAAAAGTTAAGTTGACGTTTACCTTTATCTTCCTTCTTCCATTGAATAACAAAATGATATTCTTTAAGAAGAAATTAATTTTGCTAAAAAGAAATCTGATATCAGCAAATCGGAACTTTATTCCTGATAAAGTCTGAATTTAATAATTTGGTCTCTAAATGAATTCAGTATTATTCGTTTTTTCATTGGTTCTTTCTAGCAATTTTCATTGCGTTATATTAGTCACAAAGATTTCGCTAACTTAAGCTTCTAATCCATTTTAAGAATCAATGCAAAAAAAACAATTAATTCACTTAGTTTCCTCCATGTCTTTGAAACGCACCCCTTTCAGAGTTTAACAATGAAATTCCTCATTCGCAAATTAAAAATAATTTTACGTTTCCTGATTCCCACGACGGCCGTCAGAAAACAAGAGTAGTTGCGTGTTCTTCCCAACGTCAATACGTTGACTTTCATGCATTTGTTTGTAACCAAGTCGATCAGAAAATGATGGCTAGATTAGACAAGTTTCCGTGCACCAAGTAACTTACAGTTTTTGTTCAAAAATTCATTTCTAAAATGCCTACCACGATATAATTATTAGTGACAACTTCTATGACATAAATCAGATTTTTTTTTTTTTTTTTTTATTTTGATTTTTACTCTGCTAAAAACTAATTGTAAATGAAAACTAATTTTTTCTCTAAGAGTGAGTTTCAATTTTTCCCAAAACTATCGCCAAAAAAAATTGGGAAGTGAGACTTTGTTGTATTCTTCTCAAATGGAAGAGTCATCGGAGATCATATCCCACTTTCAGAGCTCTCTATTCTACAAGACGTATAATATTATTTACTTATTTATTAAATATTTTCAAATAACGGCTGATTTCCATTATCTAATATTATTTCTGAAAAATTAAAATATTTTAGCACAAAGTATTTTTCAAATCTCTGGGACCTGGGCAGAGAAGCTTCCCATAATTGTCCTTTGCAGTAGATAATTTCAAAGTAACGTGCCGACAGGCATTTACAAATAAGGCTATGTTTATAGTGGATAGGTCGATATAGAGTAATACATCGATAATTGGGAGGAAGAGATCGGTTCGAACGGAAAGAGTTCAGGAGGGACGGTGTTAAAAAGGAGAGGAGGAACGAAGAAATTTGTGTGGAAGTTTTCATTTTTATTTTGATGGTCCACAGAAATATCGACGCCCCCTCCCCGAATATCTGAACACTTTAGGGAATGTGAGTGAGAGCTGTATAATATGAAAACAAAACAATATGTTCATCGCTGTGTCGCGAAAGTGACCACTATCAGCAGCCCAACTTATTTCTATTGCAGTCACATCGACCTGAGCACTGTCAACGCACTCTCAATAATAATAAAACTTTTCTGATTAAAAAGGAATGGAAAAGAAATTACGATAGCGATAATAATAAGGATATTGAATATCTTGAATATATTCTCCATTACGGTAATGAAGAACAGCAGAAGCTAGTGAACACAAGAAACATTTTCCAGAATTTTGTTATGTCGCCTTATTTGATCTCCTATGGTTTTTCTTAACTATTTCTTTACTTCCAGTTCAAACTACAGCTTTAATTATAAAATCACGCTTTATAAGTTGTCTGATTGAAACTAACAAAGTTAAAAGTTGCTCAACAGTTGAATTTTCTTGTTAATTACCTTTGCAAAATTGATAGCTCCAACGGCTTTAATGTTAAGAAATTGTATCTAATAATTGGATCGCCATTAAGATAATGTCAGCAGTAAACAAATCTCAAAGGAACAGAGAATCTCCTTCTAATAGCTGCGTAATTCGCTTTGGTTATTAATTAAGTCATTAAGTAAATGAATGTAATTCAAGTTTTTACCTAAAATGTTACAGATTAAATAAGCTAATAATGCTAAAGGTTTTTGTTTTGTTCCAAAAAATCGATACTTCATTATCCTTGTAAGAAATTAATTAACAACTAACTAAACGATCATCTTAACATTCAGCTTTATTGCCAATTTTCATGACGCTAAACAATAAATAGGAAATAGTGCCACATCTAGAGACTAAAGAAACTTTGTATGCATCCAAATTTTTCATGTTTCAGTCGTTATCGTATTGAAACAATCGCGTTCTCTATTCCATATAAAAATTTGATTGCAATGAATGTATTCTTCTGGAGACGATTTAGTAATTTGCCTAGCCTCTGCAGTACTCTGAAACTATATAAGCCCTGCCGAAAAAATATTCATGTTTTAATATGCTACTGCCTTTTATTTGTTGAAAATTGGAAAACTGAAAGATATTTTTTTTTTTTTACTATTATCGAATAAAAAATTAAAAACAAAGAAAACAAAATATTAAATAATGAAAAGGCATTTTAATTTCTTAAAATAAAGTTGAATCAAAATAATAAGACATTTATCCTAATACTATGTTCTTGAATTGTAACAAGAAATGAATGTAATATAAAACAAAGAATTGTTTTCACATACGTAAAATCATTAATCATCCTTTTAATCATTTTATAATTAAAATCCAGTGTCTGAAAGTTTGAGTAATCGTGTGAATTTGATGCAAAATTCCAAAACTTTGTATGATCACATGACAAGTTATTTCAAACTAACTTACATACTTTCTTCAGATGTTATCAATGCGAATATTTCATGTCACTTAAATTGAATTTCATTTATATTATATATAAATACTGTATATATATATAATGACAAAATGAAACTTTATAACTTAAACTATAAGCAAATTTAAATTTCACATTCAAATTTTTAATCGATATCTTAAGATTAACGTTTTTTAAAGCAGATAATTAAAAACTGAAATAAACTAAATACATGTGGATCATGTATTTTCAAGTATCAAGTGGACACTTTCAATAACACAGTATATATATATATACAGTCGGATCTCTATTTAACGAACCTCTATTTTGCGAATTTCTCTATTTCGCGAACTTTTATTTGGAACCAAGAACATTTTGCTAATTTCCTCGTAAAATAACTTCCAAATAGCGAAGTGCATTTTCTATTTAACGAACTTTTTCGTGGTATCTATTTTTTTTTTCTCTTTGAAATGTTTTTATTATTAACATCCCCTTAGAGGAAATGAAAGAAATTTGGATACAGCTGAGGGAAAAAGAAGTAGTTAACGATGATGTGCTGATTGATGATTATCTTTCACTTGATTTTGAAGTTGAGACCTCGGAAACACTAACTGAATCGGTTATTTTGGACAGTGTGAAAAATAAAAACAATACAGCCACGAATTGCGATGAAGATGAAGATGATGAAAATGGAAATGATTATGATGCAGAAATAAAAAAAAAAACCTTTATATGATGAAATGCTAAAATCATTTGAAAGAATCCGACGCGGATTACAATTTGAAGAAAATACTGAAGGGGTTTTTAGTGCATTGTAAAAATGCGAGACGTACTATGAGCAAAAACACTTTTTCAAAAAAAAAAAAAAAACCTCAGACAAAATTAACAGACTTTATTAGTAAAATTTAAGTACGCATGTGGTAATGTGTCCTTTATGTCATTAAAATTATTACTTTTTTTAATAATATTTATTATTTATGTATTTTAAATCTGTTTTATGTAATCTGTTTAAAGTAATTTTAAAAGGTGAATCTCTATTTAACGAATTTTCCATATAACGAACTTTTTTTCGGGATTTAGCGACTTCGTTAAATAGAGGTCCGACTGTGTATATATGAGAAATGTGAGATCGTCAGATTTCTTGTGTTTCTTCATTAGGTCTAAATACAGTATAATGTAAACATAATGCATTAATATAAGAAAGATAAAACATTACTTTAGTCAATCAAATTTAAGTAATTTATTTAATAATTTATAGAAATACTCTATTTTTTATTATCTTTTAACATTCACATCATTTTCTAAGTAAAGAGAATGTTATTTACAATTTCTAATGTTTTGGTAATGTAAGCCAGAAAATAAAAAAAAAACAATAAACGAAAGTATATTAAAATAATAAAAAACAAAACAAAATTAGGAAAAAAAGAAAAAAAAATCAGATTATAGAAAAAATAAATAAAAGATATAAAACAAAAACATTATAATAAAATAAATACATGGAAAGGATTCGAACTCAGCAACTCGAGCATAGCAGTCGGTGACGTTAGCTATCAAGGTATCGCCGACAACTGTGGACGTTTACTTGCAATTCTAACATTTAAGTTAAGAGCGGAAATCCAATGAAAACAATGTCAAATATCTCGAAATCCTTTGAGTCTTGAATCCTAAAGCCTTATATACAGTAAAACCCCGTTATTACGCTCCCGCTTATAGCACTATCCCGTTCTTTACGCTCCTTTCATGCGGTCCCTGGAATTTTCTATATAACTCTCTATACTTTTACCCTCTTATAACGCTTCAAATCCCGCTTGTAGCGCTTTTTTATATCGGAAAATTTGTATCGAAAAGAAATGTAACACTGTAACGATTCTTTTCTTTCCCTGGTAGGAGGGAATCTTCGAACTCTTTGAAGCGGAAATCCCTTTCTATAAGTGAAAAATTGCAAATTCTTCGTAAGTACGACGAGAATTCTACACTAAATCAGAAGGTTTTCGCAGAATCTAAGAATTCCCTGATCCAGTCTGAGAACAATAATAAAAAATAAGAATGGAATTATCAATTCAGAGAAGGATGGTTGCAAACGTAAAAAAGTAGTGTGGAAAATGTGAAGATGCCGAGGAAATTCTAATTGAATGGATTCATCAGTCCCGTGATGCATCAGTGCCATTAAATGACCCAATCATTCAAGAAAAGGCGCGTGAAATAGCGGGCAGTGCACTAAAACTGCTCCGAAAATATATTTGTATTGCTCCTAGTGGAGTATCAATTGATGTTAATAGTTTCTTGAACCGCATTGAAAATGTCGTAATTTATAACAGTAGCATACACACACGGCAAACCACAATCAAAGATTTTTTTAATAGGAAATAAGCTCACATTTGCACTATATCTATTTCAGAATCAAGTATCTTTCCTGTAAAATGGTGTCTAAATGTTTCCCCATCATATAAATCATTCCCCGTTTATAGCGCTATCCCGCTTATTACGCTTGTAGGTCACGGTCCCTTGACGAGCGTAATAACGGGGTTTTACTGTATATATAAGCACCATTTTGACAATAAAATTAGGTATAAACAATAAAATTAATTCATGTTGACAAAACTGAAGTGCAACAATTTAAAGGCAAATAAAAATTACATTGGATAATTATTTTGGCTGATGAATCACAACATTACTCAGGCAGTTTTGCAAGTGCCACCGTTGCGTTGTATCGATTTGTTTGCATTTCTGATTTGCAAGTAAAAGAAAATGAAAGGATTATAAAGTATGAACTCCAGCTCAATATGTTGCAACTTCTCTGAATAAAATTGTCAACAGTTCTAGTATCAATTTCTCAAATGAAAAGTTGTAAAACAGAAAATAAAGTCTACCCTTGAAAACGGACATTGGTTTACTTGGAATATTTTCAGACGTTTATTAATTATGAGATTGTTATTTAATCTTTATAAATAAGCAGCGTCAAAATAAAGAAACATATTACATCATATTTTTGGGGGACAGTTGAATTTCCATCATTGAGAACAAATTTGGAGCCAAAAATGTGCATATTACTAAAAACTAATGTTTACAACCGCAAAATAATGAATGTATAAATAAAATTCAAAAAATAAAGTTTACATAATTTTAAAATCCCGGGAATACCCTCGACCAATTCAATGTTCAATTGAAAGAAAGTGTGCCTATAAACACATTACGACAATCGTAACTCTTTGTTTAAGACGTAGTAAATTATAAGAACTGCGAATACAATCTTTTATCCCTATACGAGTAATGGATAGGTCATATAGTAATAATAGGTAAATTATTAGCATCCATCCAAATACTATTGTTTTGTTTTGTTAATCGCTTCACAGTTCCTTGAATTTCTAGTATTTTCTTATTTTTATTAATACGGATTTCAAATTTTATTACAATTTTATGACAAAGTAAAATCGTATTTCAGTTCGGAAGAGAAGCAGAGCAGAAATAACGACGTCGTCTTGTCTTAACCAAATATTGTACAAATACATCGTCAACACTAACCTCAATCGAACAAGCTAATCAATTCCCTCCACTCTGCTTAATCCAACGAACACGCATATAAATCTCTAGAGAAATAAAAACAGAAAATAAACCAAGGCAAAGCTCCAACGTCGAATCTTTTAATTGCTTGCAAGATGGTTTAATCCTTCCGAAATCCTGCCGCTGTTTCATTAATTCAACAACGACAAAAAATAATCACAACAAAGGACAAATCAAATCAAAAGAAAAATTCAAACGTTGGATTCAAAATAAAGCCTTAATTCATAAAACTTAATCTAAAAAATAACTAAGTGCCAAGCATTTGTTTTGGTTTTTTTTTTAGAAAAGTATAATCATTCTCTCATTTCATTCAGAGCTCTGCTTGTCTTTCTCTTTCTCAACAAGAATAGATGTTTAGCTAATAAGGGCAGTAGATATTTTTGGTGCTGAGAATGAGTAGCCGTCCAACCAAAAAAAAAAAAAATCATTATTATTATTATTATTATAATGAAATGTTACTGAAGTAGCTATTGATCATTTTATTTCTCTATTAGTATTATATGATTTTCTCTCATATATTATTGCATTTTAAAGTTTTTGAACTGTTATTTTTAACTAGACGGGTACCGTCGCTTCGCTGCGGAACCCTTGCATATACAGCGTTAAAAAAAAACTTTATTTATTTAGCAAATTATGATTGAGATCGGAGAATGTACGACTTCCCAGCCCATTGTGGCATTCTCCACTTAACTCAGGTGAATTGCAGATTGGCACCACACACCTGGGTTTGTCGCCACACACTTCATGGTCAGTTTGCGAGATTATTCCCTATCCTGTGGGAATTTCGAAAAATCCGGCCTTATTGTTTGTCAGGAGTTACTAGGTCCAAGGGTTTGGGGTGGGCGTTTGCTGAGTCAGTCAGTGAGGGAGTCAGGAATTTTCTTTTTATATAGGTAGATTTTTATGAATTTTGTTTTGTTAAACTCATTGATTAGTTCTTAATAGATTATATTTGGATCTGTTATTTTCTCCTTTTCAACTCTTATTATCCGAGATTCGTTCTTTACATATTATTCCTGGTGTTTCGATATCATGCTTATTTATAAAAATATGATCTACATTTGTTTTCGTATTTCCATGAATTGTACAGTTGTTTCTTGTTGTTCCGTAAAGACAATTTTTGAAACCATTATTGCACATAAGTTTTAGGTATTTCTGTAGGCTACTGCATTGTTTTTATTCATTTTGAAAAGATCTACATTTATGTCGCCAATTAGTATAGTTGGACAGTTGTTTAATATATTTTCATTTTTTATGAATAGATTCTCTAATTCTTCAGTAAATTTACCTTTCTTTGTGTTTTGTTGGTTTATATAGGGCTAAAATGTTAATATTTTGTGTTTGATAACACAAACACATTTTTGATAACGAAACATGCTAGGTTTTATTACAAAACTTTATGATAAATAACGTGTTTTGTGAAAATTCTTGAATCATTTTCCAAAAGATTTCCTTGCTCCTACGTTTCAGTAATTTATAATTTAACATTTTGCTTATAGAATGACAGACAGAATAACCTTTTTTATAATATACGTTTTTACAATATATAATAATAATAGCCGGGTACCGTCGCTTCGCTCCGGAACCCTTGCATATATAGCATTCAAAAAACAAACTTTATTTATTTAGCAAATTAATGTTGAGATCGTCGGAGAATATATAACTTCCCAGCCCGTTGTGGCTTCTCCGAATAACTCGGATGTATTGCGGGTCGGCGTCACACATCGAAAATTCACATTTTTGCATGTATCTTGCAAACGCTGAAGCGTTTGTGAATAAGTGATACATCGTTCGATAGAACTTTCAAATACAACATTTTCTCAATATAATGTTCTCTTCCATCTTTTATACTTTTCGTTTAAATTGAGAAAAAGTCTTTGACCCTTTAAAAGGCGCCATCTTGGAAACCAAAAACTTTTTTCGAAAGATTTTTGTAGCATTTTGTTTGTCTTAAAAAGATCTACATTTTATCCATTTACATGACCAATATATCTCTTATAGTTTTGTCACAAAATTGGAAAAACAAAGTCTTATGACAGACAAAATAACGCTTTTATAATATAAGATAATTAGTCTTTTATAGTGACCGTACCTTTGCCGATGCTGCATCATAAAGAGGTACCAGTATTTTGGAATATTCGCACCTTTTTTGGCCCAATAGTACGAATAATCTACAAGCAAATTACAACTGAAAATAACTTTTTGTAAATAACTCTGCTTGGGTAGAGACTTTCTTAATAAAAGATCTTTTTAGACTATACCAATATTCTTTAAGACGGATAGTACCAGAGTTAACACGAATTTCAGTACCAAATGTAATCAGATTCCATTAAAATCAGAAATGCAATGAAGAAGGTCAAACAAAGAGAAGAAACAACAAATTTCGACATGTGGCAGCACTTTTTCAAGTGGAAGAAATAGAGGAAAGATGAAAAGAATAAAGCAGCAAGAAAAGACAGCGGAATGGAAAATCCTTGTCACGTCAAGTAATGTCTTCGGGAATTGAATCTGCATCCATCCACAGCCATAATATTTCAAAAGCAATTCTGCAATTGCATGTCGCTTTCTTTTCTCATACAATTTCTTCGGCTTTCTTCATCATAAAGATTCCAAGAAAATATTTCAGAACATTTTTCTGGAACAATTTGGTCATAAATTTCCAGTGAATTCTTCTTTCGATTTTTTTGTTTATGTTTTTTGAAACAGAAGTTTGCATTACAAGTTAAATATTTGATTAATTCTTTATAAAACTTTTCTTAGTTCCTTGAAGTTGTAAATAAAACAACCTGAGCTTTCATCCCAATAAAATATCAATATTGTTCTCAAATTTTAAACCCTTGCTTTAAAGTAGAACAATGCACAAATGTTTTCAATCAACAGACCAGCTTTTATTACTGTGTTTGTGGGAAAGTGGTTTAGCAAATGGTTTAACACTGAATTTGATTATTATTTGGGAAGTTTAACAAACAGGCTAAAACAACATCGACTAAGAAATCGCCTTCAACTCTTTTTCTTTTTGGAAAATTATTTCTATTTATTTAAAACTGCGATGAAAATTCTGGAGACTCACTATATTTCAAAACCAAATAACTTCATCGATCGAGTCATGTGTAAAGGTGCGATCTCTCTGGGAAAGAGATTTAAGAACCAGTTAAAATATTCAATAGTTTCAGCCTGATCGACCCAAGGTTCCATTACTCCACTCTGCCTGTGTGTGAGCAATCTGCATCATCGACTGTGAATAAATAAACTAAATACTACGTAAACTTTAAAAGGGAAAAATCAAAATTCAAGTTTCAAAAGATTACACGACAGCCGAATAATCTCATTAGCATAAACTGTTCGATAGCTACAATGATAACCACACAAATCAATAAGAAATACGATTTAAATCTATAGAAAATTAAGAACCGCACTGAAAAACCAATTTAAGATCGAAATATATATGTTGATTTTTTTTTTTTTAATTTATGTGTCAGCCGAAAGTTTTAGCTTACAAAAAAGAAAAGAAAAATTAACATGTGCAGTAAACAATTTAGTCGAAAACCGAATAATTTGAACCACACAGATAAGAACGAAAATATTTTAGAACACAATTAAAAAAAAATTCAAAACAGACGCAAGCACATCTGCAGAGCGACAAAGTCATCATCCAAAAGTATTTAACTTAAAAAGCTGAAACTTCTATGACAGATTTAGACAAACCCATCAAAACTTCATCCCGATTCTAGTTTATACAGGACTCCAAGAACGGAATGGAAATAAAAATTATCAGTATACCTGGTTCTAAAGGGCAGTAATACTTATGTTCGACAGCTGAAACTAACGAATTTAATTCTATCTAAGGTCTTTTCGATTCTGATTCCAACTGAACTCGCCGATAAGAAGTTCAGCGACAAAAATCACCACTAAACATTACAATTAAAGGAGTTTAATCACGATCAATTAATAACTAATTATCCCTTTGAAGTATAGGTTTAATTGTATGCTTAGGTTGCGTTGAAAAACTATTTGACTGATAAAGTGCATCTGTGAAGGTTTTTGAAAAACAGCAACACAATAATAGAAGATATCGAAACGAAAATACTAATTCCTAACTCCAATAGATTGCGTTCTTCTCAGAAAGTGATAAAGAATGTACAGTAATTCAAATCGACGTATAAGCATCAACTGGAATAAATAAAACTGAAAATTAATATGATTTCTCCTGAATTGTTCTTAACGATGTTAAGACCAATTAATGCCTTGAACTTCTGTCAGATCTAATTGGAGTCGTTTAATACACTGCTGAAACCAATACAAAAGTCTAACGTTTTCCGCTTTTATCTCCATCGGAAACGAAGAATGAAGATTTGCCTGATTAATGACTTAAGTCTTATATTTTAATCCGAAAACGTTTCCTTAGGCAACGAACTTAGGACTAAGCGATTCCAACAATGTTACTAATTTTTTTCTGATCTAAATTAAGGCTGAAATCCTTATTCGGCCAAAATATCACTGAAACAACAAATGATTTGAAAAATTCTTCGTTTCTTCAAAAAATTATTAATAAAAAAAAAAAAATCGTTAATTATAATTAATAACCTAGCAAAAGAAAATGAGAAATAAGAACAGCACAAGATTAAATAAATTGCCTTTCTGATTCGATTATCGGGAAGGAATCGGGAACGGCCGTTTCATCCTACATGGGACTCATCTCCGCGATTAAAGACCCAGAAAGGCAAGATCTTGTTGTTGTTTTTTGTTCTTCGGGGGCCACACTGCCAGGTGTGACGGTTGCCTTCAGATTAGATCTTGCCTTTCTGGGTCTTTTATCGAGGAAGGCGGAGATCGGGCTGATGAGTCCCATGTAGGACGAATCGGCCGTTCCCGATTCCTTCCCGATAATCGAATCAGAAAGGCAATTTATTTAAGCTTGTGCTGTTTTTATTTCTCATTTTCTTTTGTTAAAAATTTCTCCAGCACGTTAAACTCTTTTCCAAATTATAATTAATTTAGAGGTTTTTATTCTATTCAATTCCTTCTATTCTAGTCCTCAAAAATCCGTCGTCAAATTCGTTCATAGAACAAAAAGAACTTTTAAGCATCTAAAATTCCCTTCAAGTCCCTTAAATTCTTCGCCAATCTACAAATAAATGATGTCTTATTAAATATATATATATATTAAAAACAGGATCAGAAATACATTTTTATTTTTTTTTACTTTCATCACTAAAGATTACATTGCTTTAAACAAAATAATT
Organism: Thereuonema tuberculata; assembly: GCA_023159025.1. Lineage (NCBI taxonomy): Eukaryota > Metazoa > Arthropoda > Chilopoda > Scutigeromorpha > Scutigeridae > Thereuonema > Thereuonema tuberculata. The sequence goes on from JAFIDM010009631.1 coordinate 105,412,538, forward strand.
TTGAGCTTAATTTAAGATATCAGACATTGTTACTTTGCAATAACAATTATTTTAAATCGGGACTCAAAATAAATTTCCGCTGTATATTTGTTTTATAGAGAACTTATTCAAAATACTTAAGAAAGGAATATAAATAAGTTTTTGTAAAACTTCTTTTCTACTTAGCATATTTTGACAGACTGAACTTAATACTTTGCACTTTTAAAGACTTTTCTTGTTGATCAAGTAAAAAGGTGGAATGTAGAAAATAACTACCGAGTTAAGAGTTCGGATGAAAAAATATCTTAATAAAAAATTAACTGATGTGATCGTTTGCTTCATAACTTCATGAAGACAAGAAACGGTTACAGTCTTCACTACTTAGATCAACTACGAATCAAAACTGTGAAATCAAATGATGGCTTAGGGTTTTAAAGTCAATTCAACAATGACGGTATATAACTGAGGAAAGAACAAATTCATTATTCCTATTATTTATTCACAAATGCTACCCGAGGAACCGAACATCAAAATTCATTTTATTTTAAGCCAAACTAACTAATGCAAATCCTCAAAGAAAACAAAAAAGATTACTGCATTAATACACTATGATGCTCAGAAGAAAAAGAAAGAAAGGAAAGGATCTGACACCTTTCTGAGCTAGAGAAAACTTCAAACAGAACTGGAGAACTTCTTTCCTGATAACAACCGATTCCTATTAACCTGTGAAGATTTAAATTAAACTGGTGTAATGAGAATGCTATCTGTACACATCTGAGCAGTGGAAGCAATTCCTTCTTCAAGACCCCCCCCCCCCTCCCCCAACACAGCCAAACTGGATCGAATGAATCCTCCCACGTGCGATCAACAGAAGTGAAGATTAGATGAGTAAGAGAACAAGCGACCGTCTTCAATGAAGTTGGTGTTTGGTTGCCTAGATTGCGCTAAGATTCAATCATCGCAATCCGTACAAAACAAGACTCAAAAGAGAGAGAGAGAGAGAGAAAAAAAAAAAGAAGGAACCGAATACTGGATTCGAGCCTTGGAAACAGAGATACGATTCTGTACCTGTTGACAGGACTAGCAGTCAATACAGAAACGAATACTTTTCCCTAACTGTATCTTCGGAAAACACATCCTGCTCTAAGAAAAAAATGTTTCTTTTTTGTTACTCCTCTAAACAATTCGATAAAAACAAACGATTGAGAAGAGATGATTCACTTCAATAAATACCAATTTATAATATTTGGTTTAAACTAAAATTGTATTTTGGAACTGAGTACCTCCAAATTAAACAGAAAAGTAGAGGTAAGGGTTTCAAAAAACAACGATAAACGAGAGCTTCTGAATCTTCCCGAGAATCGGGAACCTTCCGGATTCCGGATCACGCGATGGAGAACGTGTGATAAGTGATATCTGAATCGAACTTGATATTCTTTAATATATAAATGTAATATCTGCAGTTTTTGGCAGATTTCAAAATTGGTTTCTTGAAAGCACTGACGACAGATTAGCAATCTGCTAAACTATCTTGAAAATTTCTTGAGGAAATTGCAAATAGTGCATTATATATTAAAGAGTTTAGAGTTGTATTCAAATGTCAGTTACAATGGTTTTTGTTACATCCAAACCTCTCAAAATGTGAAAAGAACGGAGAGAGAATGGTTGAAATAAAAATACAACAGAAAAATCGCCAACATTATATATTATCTAAATTTCACTGTTGCTTTAAATGGAGATTTGCCTTTATTTTTTCCATTAAATTTTAATGAAAATCAATAGTAGTCATTGACGTTACTTACAAAAATTTATTTCAAATTCTCAAATGATAAATTTCTCAATAGTCACGACTGTTAATAAGTTTTATTTTAATGAACAACGAAATTTTCTTCTTCTATTAAAAATAAAAGAGAAGAAAATTCTATTAAACAGCCACATAAATTTATTCCAGAGTAATTCTTTGCTTTTCCATTCTTTTTACTAATTCACAAACGCTTTTAGAGAAAGCAGTCTCCTAATTATTGTCTTCAAAAGGCAATCTGTGTAAAATCGCAGATAACAATGAGAAACATATTGGATTCTTTTGAAAGAGGGAATTGAATAATTATTGCTCCTTTCGCTTTTTGTGCCAGGTGCTGGAATGGAAAAAAAATTAGAGATAGCATTGAGTAATTTAGAAATGGAGATTGTAGTCATTCATCCGGGTTTTCATGGATCTGCATCTTCGTCTTACCGGAAAAGTCGCATCGACTCGTAACGTTCTTCGGGTTTGGGGAGATAACGCCTCAATACACGACGCTTCCTGTCAATCCCAATTAATGGATGCTCCCCTTTGCTTCAAATTATTGCTGAACCTTCAGCGAAATGAAAGATTATACGGCGTGGGAGCATCACATAATTAAAAACAGGCCCAGACGTTTTACCGACGAAATCTGATTGCCGCCACTTCTTATTCTTTGAAATTAAGAAAGAAAAACTTAAAAATCAATGAAGAGATTAAATTTTTTTTTTAAAAAAAAAGCAAAAAAAGTACATTTTTAAAAGACTTTTTAATTTGAATCAAATTACTCTTATTTTTTTTTTATTAAAAAATAATAAATATTTATTTTATTTTGCAGAACTTGATTTTTACATAATAAACTATTCTTTAGAGAAAAGTCAAATAATAAATAAATAAATAAATAAATAAATAAATAAAATATAAAAAATCTTATTTTTTCATTCGAGTTAAAAAATATATACAGACATACCTTGTTAAATTTATTGTACCTTCGCGGATTTTCCGCGAATAACAAATTGATAGTTTGTGGCAATGCTGCATCGAGTAAGTTTATTTGTAGCATTTTTCCATTTGCATTTGCTCACTTCGTATGTCTGTATCACATTTTGGTAATATTTCAAACTGTTTCGTTATTATTATATCTAGTATGTGATATATTTGTGATAACTGAGCAGTGATCTTTTGGTGAAGGCGCATATGATGGTTAGTTTTTTTTTTTAGCAATAAAGGTTTGCACATTGTTTTCTTTTTAGACAAAATGCTATTGGAATAAACATACATTTTATATGTTACTGGGAAACCAAAAAAATGCATATGACTCGTTTTATTGCGGTGGTCTGGAATTGAGCCCGCAATATCTCCGAAGTATGTCTATATATAGATATAAACGTACAAATAAAAAATAATTTTGAAACAGCGAATAACAAAACATTTAAAGTTACGGAAATTAAAAATACTTTTCAGATAATTTAATAAATACCACAAAGAAGTTAAACTCTTTAATGAAGCACGAGAAAATTTCTGAAAAGTCTTTCCATATAACATTTGGGAATATAAATATTAAACACAGCCTTTTCAAAATTAGAAGTCTGCTGCAAAATATTAATAGGTACATTTTCTAAAATCGTATTCAACATAAATTTTACCATAAAATCTAAATTTAATAAACATTAACAAATAATAACTCCTCCTTTCTTTGACCTGTTCAGTAAATTGAAAAGAAGGGAACAGTTAAACAATCCTTTCCGTTTTCATGAAATTAAGTAAATATTGAATTGCTGTTTTACACAATAAAATCACGCATGTTGTGGATTTAAGCAGAAGACGGCTCAGAAAGGAGATACAATGAGTTGCACTGACCGACGAAAAGGTGCTAAAGAAGGTCAATGCATCAGACAGGAAGACAGGACGAAAGCGACTCTTCTGATATGATTATAGTTCAGCTCGAAAGAATTACATGCTTATCTTTTCAATGTTACCATCACCAAACTGAAAACTGTTGCAGAGCGTGTAAATGGATTTCAAACACAGAAAACTGAATGTGACGGAAGAAAAATTGGTAAAACAACGTCGGATTTTCACCAAATTATCACCATAATAGATCAAAGAAATCCAACAGTAGCTAATTAGCTACAAAACATTCAAAACTACAAAACACTGCTACTGTTCGGTTTTGTTTACGAGAGCCTTCAACGCTTTTGTGCATGCGTCAGGTCTCCTTCGATTTCATCCAAACAGGGGCGAGGAGAAATAAAGAGAGGACATTTACTTTTTATCAGTGTTAGTTTACTAGTAGCTGCGTTCTATTTGCGCTTTTCGGGAAAGAATTATGGAAAGAATAAATACTATTGCAAAAATAACAGGTACTAAAGAAAAACAGGTCTTAGGAACGTGCCCATCTCAACGTATCATCCCTTTGCGGTGTAGAATCGTCTGTGAGTCGTTGTTCTCCCTTTTGAAAACGAACAGTATGTACAAGCACTGTTGTATCCTTTGAAAACGGCGATTTTAATTACGTACAAGCTATCCAACACCTAGTCAATGCAATTCTTAAAGGTTGAGTGGAATTTGTAAGAAACACGTTTTGTAAAAAGGCACCAATAAAAATATTAACACGTATTGTAGATATTTTTCAGGAAAAAAAGAACTGTGAATGTTGCAAATATTGATATCTAGGCAGCAAAATAATTCTTTAGTTAATATTATTAGTATAAAATTAATTAAAATTTTACTTACAGTGAATTATTCTATCCTACAAGTTGCACCAAACCAGTATTAATTAAAAAACCAGTATATACATGAAAACTGCAGATATTTTGCAAATTACTCATAAAAATCGAAAAGAAAATTATAATCAATTTTGATCTCTCACTCAACAAGATAGTGTTGAAGTGTTGAACAGGGAGCAACCGAGTTTTCCATTTTGCTTGCACTCTAATCAAATATAGACATTTCAGTTTTTATTTTTGTTAGAAAGGAAAATATATCAGATATTCTCTGTAATATTTTATGAAACAAAATAGTAGCAGTATAGTTTAATATTAATTTATGCACACAATATAAACACACTTTAATAAATATTCAATGCACACAATTGTATTTGCATTTATATAATAAAAGTAGGTCATCTTATTTCGGTATGTCATAGCAAATCTATGCAGTTCGCTTATATCATGTTGTGTCAAGTGCTAATTACACTATACGAAAGAGACCAACCAATCACAAATTCATTCTAAATTCATTTATTTTCGGTTTCGGAATCAATGAAACCGTAGCGATAACAAGATTGTAGCAAAATAATTCCGATTTTCGCTAAAGATTATTCAGAACAAATTTTTTAGTATGCTAATTCCTTTTGGGCGTTTACACTACGATTAAATATTAACTCGTTTAAAATACTAATAGAAAAATTAATTGCTCGATTCTTTTCAACATAAATTTCAAACTATCAGGCATATGAAAGACAATAATCAGTTTTACGATAAATTTGGTTTTTTTTTTTTTTTGTATTCATTATAACACTGATGCTATTAAGGAAAAAAAAAAAAAAAAAAAACACCTTCAGACAGAAACTGCCTAATCGATTAACAAGAAAAGATTTCTAATACAGTAGAGTCCCGATTATCCGCGGGATTGGGTGGCAAGGGCTTTGCGGATAACAAAAATCGCGGATAACCCGAAAAAAGATTAAAAAGGTGTATACGACTAATGAGGTATAAACACTCAAAAAAAAATATTTCACCATTAAAAACTACGTTTCTTGTATAGAAAACATATGTAAAACTTTTAAAATATGTACAGTAAAGCAGAAACCTTTGCTCTACGTTTGCATCCACAAATTCCGAGAAGGCCTATAGGATAACGATGCACAATAAACCTGGCAGTAATTTTCGACCTTCGCACTGTAGGGCCTATTGTACTTTCCCTGTCGTTGGCTTGGATTAAAATGGGTTTTTTTGAGGTTCGTAATTAAAAAAATTTTTCGCGGCATTCGCGGATAATCTGCACCGCGGATCATCCGCTCGCGGATAATCGGGGCTCTACTGTACTCTTAGTTTTTAATTTATTTTCAGCATTGGACGGGTCGCCAAATATATGTCATCACTATGGCGCTTCGGTCCGTTTTCTTATGTGTCTGTAAATCAGAACGCGTAATCTTGTAAGGTGGATACGAGAAACTAAAAATATGGATTTCATATTCCAATTTTTTAAACGGTATAACAGATGCTTCAATAAGTTATTAAGAACAATTCGCAATGGTAGTTTGCAATTTTATTTATCTTCTTCGATGAATTCAGCGCTTTTTTAATCTAAACTCTTACGATTAAATGTGCGGCACATAAAACCAAGTGTGTGTGTGTGTGTGTGTGTATCCGTGTCCCCTCCCCTTTCCTCTAATAACTTGTGAATAATCATACCTCGAGTTTCGTCAGTTCTAAGATACCTTCCCTTATCTCATAAGCGAATAAACAGTATTTTCGACCATGTTTATGATTATGTTTATGTGGCGAATGAGGGTGCCAGGGAAGCCAACGACCATACTTTCGAACAAGACGTAATTGAGCGTAAAGTAACAAGGTTGCTATTTAGCAACTCCCTCGGCAGTGTTCAACAGTTCCTCTGTTGATTTTGTGCTTGAGAAATAGGCTATTTGTGCATTTATCGTTAAATATTTCGCGATATTTTGTGCAACATGGCCCCAATCAAAAAGTCTATTAATGAATCACAGAAAAAGATGAGCAACTGATCTTGAAACGAAGTTGCAAGTTATAAAGCAACACGAAGGCCGTCAGAGCGACTTCGGATGGTCTCATTCAACAGTAACGACCATTTTGAAAAATAAGGATAAAACTGTAGAGACTGTAAGAGGATCTGCTTCTATTAAATCGACGATAGTGACGAATCAACGACTCAAGGTCCTTTTCTAATCTAAAGCTACAAAGTTAGCAACAGTCTTGGTGAATATTATGGTCTCTTCTTCTCTCTTTCATCACTACTATTGTTCTTGTTTTTTATCAATAATAATTGTTAATAATCCAATATCAGTGAAATTACCGTAGTTAATATACTGTCCCAAACTCTGTTTAAGTCCCTAACCCATTTAACTCTGTTGATTTAATGTATCGACTTACGTCCTGCCGGATGGAACGGAATCTGGACGTAAGTCGAGACTGATGACCTTATATATATATATATATATATATATATATTATTTTTATTTTTTTTAAATTAAAATGTTTATCTGTAGACAAATAGACAATTTAACTTTTACATTTGGAAGTTTTTTTTCCATGATGGTCCTTGTTAAGAAATCCCCATAGAAAGAAATGAACAGCAGCAAAACAGAAATGGTGATATATTCCAAAAAAAACTTAGGTATTTGCTTAAGACGATAGAAAGCCTATGTAGAAAGCAAATAACTAAATGCGTTTCGAAATTGCAAAAAAAAGGGGGTGGCGTGTGTTTGTGCTGAAGCTCCAAAAATAACAGATCTACAAAATTGAAAATTTAGTTCGTACTGAGGGAGTGCATATTAGGCATTTGTTTTTCTTTATGTATTTATTTAAGAGATTATTTTCTTATAAGAAAAACACATGAAAGTATCTTAAATCGATTTACAATTGAGATATGACCTCGGAATTGGAAAAATGTAGGTAGAAAAAAAAAAGTTATTTATTTTTAAAATTTAATATTAAAAAATTGAAATACTATTTAAAGTTTTTGAAATAATATTTAATTATCGCAAGTATAAACATGCGACGTCCAGGGTCTCGCATTAAATATTAAATCCATTTTATTTAATTTTCTATGGCTCAATTAATTTTTCTTGTTTTGAATTCCTTTTAAAAGTAGATATAAATTTGGAAACCTTATAATTATACGTCACTTCAAAGCTATTAAACTGAATATATAATTTTAATGTCAAGACAGACATGGCTATTATACAGAATTCAAATGGAAAGAAACGCTGTATTGTAATCATTACGAAAATAATATACCAGTGAAAACATTCCAAAATTAGTTAAAAATCAATGGGAGTAATTGTTTAGTTGTTTTTTTTTTTTTTTCCCCCTACAATAAAATAGGCGTATTTAACTTTAAAAACCTCCTGCGAACATACAGTCTACTCTTTTACTCTTTCTTCAGCAGTTACTGTCAGTGAATAATGTAAGCAAATAAGTGGATATCAATGGTTTATGATTTCCTTACAAACTCGATTATTCTACCATTTTGGTTTTTCCAAAACTGTTCTGTTTATTGTCAACAACGAAGCAAAAATTATTGGGAAGAGTGAAAAATTCTGTTAATGTGATGACATTTGTCCGTCAATCTGTACACGTCAGAAGAGGTAAAGCTGAATATGTGGAAATGTAAAAAGCAAAATAGTAAAATAAAAAACAAATACAAAAAAATCACTAGCACAAGGTCTGGATCCATGTTCTAATAACTCAGATCACTACGAAGTTCTTAAAAATGAAAAAGTCTTCTAACGATTTGAAATTTAAACTTTTATTAATAACTGAATCATAAACTAGTTAAAAAAATAAATAAATAAGATTTCCGATTTTTTAAATGGAATGTAAAGTGTCATTTAATTGATAAATATAAAACATGCCAAATAATTATTTAGATAGTACGAGACCGACCATTTAAAACACTAATCTCTGTTACTTCGCTAATTTAAGGTTTCAATATCACGGTGCTCCAAAATATTGGTTGAAATATAAATAAAGACTTTTTTTTTTAAATGTAAAGCTTGAATATCAAAAATTTTAAAAGAAAACGGAATTTACCCAACATGCACCAAGAAAACAACAGAAAAACAACAATTCCTATCTAGAGTAACAGGTATTGTTTCTTTTCTTGTTTGTTTTTGTCGCGGTGCACATCCGGGAGCAGGTGCGAGTTCCACATATCTTCATACCTTTCTGAGCTTGTCATCGAAGTGTTAAGTCTGGCTGAAGATTCACAACAATGATGAAACAGCCGTTCCAGACTCCACTTCGTTGATAAGCTCTTGGCATGAATTGTTGTTTTTCTGTTATTTTCTTGGTGCATGTTGGGTAAATTCCCTTTTCTTTTAAAAACTGACTGCACGTTAAGCTTTATTTCTTTGTTTATCCAAAATTTTCTTTCTTATTCTACTTAATTGACACTACCTTCTTAATGTTAAAATATCCCAAAATTAAGGTTAAATTTTCATGAAAGTTAAGCAGAGGACTATTCCGAAATAATATTCTTCACAACAACTAAGAAGATAAAAGAAAACGCATACTTTCCTGTCAAAAAGCACTTGGAAGACTTCTTCGCTTCCAAGGCAGCCCAGTTCTACGCGAATGGAATTTAAAATTGCCAGAAAGATGAACTAAAGTCATGGAAAAAAAAAATGGAGGATACTTTGATGAATAAATATTGTTGCTTAAACGCATATATTGTTCCATTTCCACCTGTCAAAAATGCTCAGAACTTTCCGGACAATCCAATATATACACACACACACTCTGGTAATAAAGTAAAGCAAGAAAAAAAATACCACCTTCCGCGAAAAATCATACTATTGTTATTTGATATAAATCTGTTTCATTTCTGCAAATATAAAATTTTCAAGTTTTGACTTTACTAAGCTGTTATTTATACTTCAAACTAACATTTTCTCAACTATATTTGAACACTAATTGTACAATTTAAAAAACATAAAATAAATGTAATAACTGCTGTTCAGTTGTTTTCATTCTCAAATCCTTTCTATTAATTAATGTCAAACTCCACTGGCCTACTAATGCAGCAGAACTCTGAATACGTTTAGTTATCACTGAACTACTAATTTCATAATCATCATCTTAATGAATAAAATGTAAAATGTAATACTGACTACAAATGACAAATGGTTTAATAATTAGCTCAGAAACAACCTGACGAATTATGTTATCACATTTTATGTATTTTAACTTCCACATTTAGTGACACCAATTCAGCCAATTTCAATGTGAAAGAACGCATATAAAGTTTCAGCAGAAACAATTGTTCGGGTGCAAGACAAGTTGCAAGTATCAGAACTAAAAATATTAATTATAAAAAAAATAAAAAAAAATATATAAATGTATCAATTTTTTAATTTAATTGTTCAGATGAATAATACGGAGTATTAAAGAAATCAATGGGGGAGGGGGTGCAATTGTCGATATTATAAATAATGGGTTCATTCAATTTTTATTAATTTAATTAATATTAAACATTCTCACATTTTCTCAACAAAATTTAAAAATTACTCTTGTATAATTTCAAAACGTTCAGCCTTATTTGAATATTTCACTTATATATTCAATTATTTATTTAATGATATGAATTATAATCAAATTAAAACGACTTCTATGCGATTCTTTGATTTTTACTGCAATCCCTTGATAAATGTATGAAGTCTATTGAGTACCAACAAACGATTCAATGAACTCCTGTGGGAATTTCGGAATAGTTCATTTATACAATTCGTTTAAGAAGACATTAAAGTACGATTCATGTAAATGGCTATTCTCAGTTATGAGTAATTATAAGTGAATATAAATTACTTTTTAATCAACCAATGTTTATTAATAACTTACCTATCATCCACTTCCGATCAATGATGAAATAAAAGAATGACATTAAGAAAACTCAAACAACCAAATCGAGTCACGGACCAAAGAAAAATAAGAATAAAAAAAAGGAGACTTTCTTACGATGCAAAATCAATCAACTAGGAGTAAGCTTTCTTTATGACTATACCCGTGATTTACAACCGTATAGATCGGTTACACATTGTTAAAATCAATGCAGATTAGCTTGACTACTGAGGATTCGTTCAGTTTTTTTGGTTTTTTTTTGTTTCTCTATAATGTCAAAATTAGTCATAATAATTAAATTCTAGAATGAAATTCAGATCTAAATGAGATTTCTTCAAAGCAATTCTCAATTCAAAGCTGAAAAAAAAAAAAGCCATTTCTGAGTATTGAGGAAACATTTACTTGATGGTAAGTCTCCCGTGAGTTCTCGTTACTTACTGGTTTTTGTCATCAGCAGGTGCAGCCTTGATTGTTCATTAGCTACGGCAATTAAGGGCATTTCACTATTTCTTTCAATAGCCACGCCAATAAAATCGAATACTCGAGATAGTGGTTCTATGGCTATCTTCCTTGCAAAATTAAACTAGGAAATAGCATTCAATTACGTTCAATCTGTCATCTCTAAATTATCGTGAAATAATTTCAGTTCATTCGAAATACGATGATTTCGAATGGAGAAGCTGGTGTTTTTCAAACGTGACCTTAACTGTTCTTATCGGAGGTGGAATTAACGACCTCTGCCACTCATCCCTATAACGTTGATGAGACCGTTTTATGATGTCTCTCCACATCAACCTCACGGACGATGCCCATTTATATTGGAGGTAGGAATCTCCGTTAATAGGGAAGGATGCTGGGGGAGAGACGGTGGGTAACAAAGAAAAGTGGAGGGGAGGCTTAAACCCCTTCCCCCTATCTGTGGCACTATCGTAAATCAGGTTTTTTACTACCCATTCTACCATACATGAGGATTATTGACCGAAAACAAGAAACGAGGAGATTCCTAGTCACCAAACACAACAGTTTTTGTTCCTTTCCTTCTTTCTAGAGTACGAATATCAACAAGCTTCCAAAATAATTCACTCTTTGAGTAGAAAAGAAATCCTCAGAAATATACTTCTGCAAATTTATGTATATTGGCATGAATTAGATTCCAGTATTACTAAATTTCATGAAAAAATGAAATTGAAATACTACAGGATCCTTACATCGAAACTGATTATCAATGTAGAAGCAAAAACCTTTCATGGTCTTAAAAGCATATCTCGAATTGAGACCGCTGCGACAATAACGATTCAGATTCATTTAGAATACAAGCGAAAAATTACATCTCTTTTGTTTTACAAACTTTATTAAAATAGTAATCATCACCAATGGCAACCAATCCTGAAATAAGTATTAAATTCAAATATATGATCATCCTTTAAAAGAAAAAAAAATGGCTTATGCAAGGTGAGGGTTCGTAGGGCTTCAATTGGCAATTTTTGGTCTTGAAGCATTTTAAGTATTATGTATTTAAAGGTTTGGCTAAGGAAGTGTTCGCAATCGTAGCACTACATGCCCTTCATTCAGCAAATCAAGTGTTTTTTAACGGATTTAAATCTGAGAAAAATTAGTTAGCCAATTGGCATTTGTGGCTGCTTTGGATTCGAGACATTCGTCGCCAAACGGAGTTATATGGGCAAGCAACATCATCGTCGACGAATATAAACCCGTCTCATTGCTCCACTAAGGATCTCATTTCTTTTCATGACCTTGTAATGATTCCTGTATCTGCTGCTAACGGCAGGACATTATTACCACCAAATCATTCTATTTCTTAAAAAGGGAAATATGCGAACCTTCCGTTTCAATTCTAGACGAAAGTTCCACAAACTCTGTAGAGGATAGGGAGGATAGGAAATGTATGATGTTTGCTAACGATTCACAACCAGAGAAATGTATGTTGAAATGCGTTAGAATTTAGACTGCACCAGTTATACAAACAGTAGATGAATCACTTAGTGTGGTATGGTTAGACAAAATGAACTGCAAATGAAATTAAATACATATATAAGAATTACACTGAATATAGTTCAAATATGCATGAGGAATTACCTTGAAACCTTTGCAATGAATTTCTGAAGACCCCGAGGCAAAATGATGAGACTGTACATTGCCCAAAAATACAAGTATCAAACAATCTATAATAAAGATAGATACGGCAAGGTTATTCTGACTAAATTAAACTACAGTATTTAAATTATCTTCAATGTAAAGATAATCATTTCAAAACGTTCTGCTTTGGCTATTTTAACCTGAAACTGAAACAAGGCCTATCTCTACTTTAAGCTGTCTGATTAAAAAAAAATGTGTTGAGAAAAGATGGTTATGACTTACATGTTAATACAGTAAAAGAGAAATTACCATTTGTCAGTTCAGATTACAAAAAGCCAGCTGAGCCCCATTTTAACTAAACATTTATGGAAATTCTATGGAAATTTACCTTCGCATTTTCAAAATTTATAAACCTTTTTTTTTATAATTCTTTTTGTTTGGATTCCTTATATTAGATAGATAAGAAACTTTCCTTTTAATTGTCTTCTCTTAAGAAAAGTTTACAGTTTTCGATAGATGATAAAAAAAATATTAAAGCTATTAAAAAATATAAAATAATCTAAGATTTTAATTTCTCTTCTCAACTAACAATACAGGTTTATGATTTTCCAGTATTAAGTTAAATGTATGTATGTATAGGGCTATCTATACATAAAACTGATTCTACAATTTTTTTTTTTGAACTTCCTATCTGAGGGATTAATTATATTGCTATTTCGATATAAATTTAGTAATATCAATGCTTCCTTCAATTTCATTCGGTTTTGTTTTTTTTTTTCTTTCCTTTTTTTTTCATTATCTTATCGCTGATAGTTCGCAATTTTCGTTTTCTTTTCTTCTCCCTTTTTCTTACTTTCTCTCATTCCAATCTCTTGCCGAAATGAACTTTCTTATTCCCCGGAGACAAATAAATTTCTTCCAAGATTCGTATTTCATTGGCTTTGTCTGCCAGAAGACGAGCTAATCACGTATATCAAATTTACATGCACGTGTCCGAGCATAAAAGCGCTTTACCATAAAACTGACAGTGCTTTGTGAAAAGATGGCATCATTTTTCATAGCAAATTAAATAATAAAATTTGACTGTGGGCAATAGTAGGGAATGAACAAATGCCTGGGGATACCTGAGTAAATTAATCGTCGAAACTAAGAGGGATTTATGAAAAAAAAAAAAAAAAAAGTGTCTACAAAATTTAAAAACAACAGCATAACGAGAATGGAATAGAACTATAAATTAGAGCATGAAGAGATAGTTATAATATATGACATTACAACCATAGCAATATCATTCTACCCTGCAATGTAAATTTCATTCTCAGACGATAATAAACAACTAATCAGGAAAATCATTTAGATCAGTGCTTTTTAGTTTTGGGTTTCAACTTTATGGGGTTTCTACAGCTGTTGTTGAGTTCGTCACGCAAAACTAACACAACTCTTTTTAAAACAATTTTTACACATCACTCTCCATTAATTATGTAACATTCATAAAACGAAAGCCAGACTCGGATACATCGTGAAAAAGACTTATCTTAAGTCTTCTTCAGAAAAAACTTCAACCAAATCTTTACAAAAGGTTAGTTTTAATCATTAGATTTATTCACAACGTTCATAGCACAAGTAATTACGATAGCAGAAGTCACAGGAAGTTAAAACACTTTATATCACTATTTGGTTTACCGAAGTATTATCAGTAAAAATTCCAAACACGTCTAAAATATTAACAAACCTTTTAACGATGAAGACACTCAAAAAAAAAAAAAAAAAAAAAAAAAAAAAAAACGCTTTAAATAGTTTTTAAAATTACCTTGACAATCTGAAGTAATCTTTTTAGTAATGTAATAAAAAGTAATATGCATATTTTACTCCTTAATAAAATTTATTTCTAACGATTATTCTTCATTTTTATTCTCATTTTTAAATAAGTTACAAAAAGAAATTTGTGTAGGGCAACAATTTTAAGATAATTCTACATGACAAGTATTTGGGTTGGGTGCGTTTTTGATTTTTGAGAACTATCGTTAAGAATTTAACATTTGAATTACAAGAATTTATGTAATTACGTAACGGTATAATGATTAATTGAAACACTTCAATTAAAGTGGTTTTAATTTTTTTTAAGGGATTAGAAATATAAGATTAACCCAAATATCACAATTATAAAAGACAAAAAAAAAAAACACATTAAAATACCCTTTTTCCCCCCCTAAGGCATCTAGTTAGTTGCTGCTTTAATTGCTTTCTCTTCTTGCCAGTTGGAGCTGATTCTTTTACTAATCCCCAACAGTCCTGCCGATCTGCAAATAAATCGCCTTCGATACTCTAGAGGCCAAATGGTTAATGGCTCCAAATTAAAAAAAAAAAAATCCTTTGGGAAAACCCGGCTACGAAGCACTGGTGTTGGAACAGATCCAAGAGAAGCTGTTTTTATATTATAGAATTGCTATAATCATAATAATGATTCTGATAATTGCTTAGTTTTCGGAATGTTTGAAGCGAATGAAACGTTCCGACCAATTGCTACTTGTCGCAAGCAGTGATTTATGCTTTGGTTTGCTGTTTCAGCAAAGGGCGTCAATAAAAACAAGCAGCACAAATTTCTTTCGCTGGTAGTAATAATTCACAGAAAGACACGACATTTGGCTTCCCTTTTTTTTTCCCCTCCCTCTCCTTCTCTTGAGATACAGTAAATATTAATGTAGCCATACACCGTCACCAATTCAACTGTAAATACGTTTTGTTTCTCTAAATCTTCAACCATCCAAAAAACAGAGAAAACTGTTAATAAATAAACATCACGGAAAGTATTCGCGCTCTAAATTTTGAATTCAAACCTCTTTCTCTTTTGACAACAATTTGTACCGAAAACCAATACCAGGCCTAAACGCTTCTTCTAAAATCCTTAAAAATATCAGCTTTCTTGAATAAATAGTGAGTGTTAATTGATGTTTATGTTGTCTCATTTAGACTTTTCTTTTTCTTTTTTTCTTGCTATACGATGCTTACTAAAGTGTAAATTACAATTGTCTCAATAAAGCTGTAACTTCTGTTTTAATACATCAATATACGACAATTTCTGAGCTTCTAACTACGCCATTATCACACCAGCAGCCAATGTGCTTCTTACGCAAATTTTCACTATTACTTAACGATCAGTCAAGTTTGATTCTGTTAAAATAATAGTAATAAAATTCTAGTTATGAATAAGTAAATATTCACACGAAGAAAAGCATTTTATTTACCCATTCTACAGTTTCCATTATCTATGAATATATTTTAGAGATTGATTTAACAGCTACTTTAATCTAATATGGGTATATCTAAAATTATTTTCGGTTGACTTCAAAAACAAGAATCAACATAAAAATAAATAAATAAATAAAATTATTTCTAGTATTAATTACTTATACGAATGCTGTACTTTCAAACCATATTTACACTTATTTATTTTTAATTTAGTTCAAAAAAAATTTCCAAAGATAAATCTTAAATTTATCTACTATGACACTTGGCTAATGTCAGCAGAGTTCAACGTTTCTTAACCATTCTGTTTTTTAAAAAAGGTAAACGTAAGTAATCAAATTAAAAAAGTAACTGCAGAAAAGGTCGAAATACTGATAAAAAAATAAATCAGTAATTAAATTTTGTTGTTGATGATTATCAGTTCAAAACATATCATTTGTAAATTATACGTTTTAAGTAAATTTAATGGAAAACTTGAGTATGCTTTTACTATTTTACTTCTGAAATAGATTCTGGATAATTCAATGTACTAGCATTTCAAAATCAATGGTCTTAAAGAACATTACTCTCAGTTGCAACTAAAATCAGAAATTTTCCAAGTGAAGCTTCACGGCAAACGTTATTGCACAGTGGCAAAGCCTACATTCGAGCGGGCATTCTTTTTAATAGCATTATCAATTTCTTGTCTGAAATATTCTCGATAGATTCGGTTAATTGACAATTTTTTAAGGCAAAATAAATAGCTTTGAACTGATAATCATCTTAACTCTGCGATAAACATTAGTAATGGGCCAATTAACTTACTAATTCACATTACTAATTATATAAAATCCATGTAATAAGTATAATCCACGTTTGTAAAAGAAAACATTAGTTTTTTTTCTGCCCGCTACTCCTCCGAACCATAAGACACAGAAATACAAATAAGGTGTCAAATGTCAGGTATACTATTGAAAATGCCTACATTTCATTGACGTGGGTCAACAGTAAGTCACGTGAGGTAAAGTCAAAGGCTAAACTGTTCATTTCTGGTCGGCTTCCCTGCCCCCACCCTCCCCACACACACACGACGGGCACGTGACCTAGGGTTTCTAGATCATTTTCTCAGTCAGCAAGGAAGCCACTAAAAATTGTGAGTGTTTCTATATATATATATATATATATATATATATATATATATATATATATATACACTGTACATATAAAAGAATCCATGTTTACCTGACAGGTTTGCTAGTTATAATTAAATTACATATACTAAAAATGATGAAATGTATAACTAGCATGATAAATTTGCAAATATTTATTTTGTACTTTTAAATAAGTTTTTTGTTTTTCGTAACTGTAAAACAAAACTAGTTTTATTTTTAAAAGTTACAGATCAAAACTGAACGCCAAGTATGTAACATGGAAATATTTTCCTTTTCTCATTTCTTAATATCGCAAGATGATCGAATTACGCCTATTTACCATGAAATAAAGATTAAAATAAACCATGTAAGAGCTCTTAAAAAAAATTAATAAGTTATTTATAAATCTGATTGATATCAGCTGTTGTATTGAAGATTTCTAATACCTTCAACATGTAGGACGATAGATGCTTTGGCTTAACAGCAATGTTATTCGTCTTAAAAGACAACTTTCAAAAGATAAAATGTGGGGAGTTCCAAAGATCAGTTTACTGATATCATAACTATTTCTGTATTCATTAATATTGCTGCGAATAGCGCAACATCTTATTAGAATATTTATACCTTTTTAAAAGTATCAAGTACTTCAGGACAAGCATTCGTTTAAGTGAAGAATGAAATCAAGATATGACCTTTACACAGCAACTTCCTTCTATTTATAAAGAATAAATAACAATTAAAAAAAAAAGCATTTTTTATCTTGTGAGGGTCTTAACAGATGAAATGAGCCAACAAAGCTTCTATTCATTTAAATTTTGAATAATTTTCACTTAAATCAACTGCAAAATATTGGCAAAAACGGAATGTAAAAACTGATACTGTAAAATTCTGAAATTCTTAATAACTTTAGAATATATTCACTAGAATTTTTCGTTGAGTCTTGTAGTCTGCATAAGCATCAATTTTAAATGCTAGATAATTTTTAAATCCAACTTTTGCATTTAAATTATACAAAATTTCGATTTATTAATGGTCTAACTTGTGTGTTTGCAATCGGAAGTGATAATTTATGCTAAATGATCGAATCCTACAACCAATAAATAATTTCTCAGTCAATGTAATACAGTATCCTAAAAAAAAACATCAACAATACAACTGAAGCAGAAAAGCATATTATATTAAAAAAATTATATTCGAATTAAATATATACACTGTCCGGCCACTTTATTAGATACACTTATCTAGTAGCGTGTTGGGCCTCCTTTAGCCCTCAAAACAGCCTTAATTCGTCGAGGCATGGGTTACATAAGATGCTGAAAACGTTGTTGAGGTATTGTGTACCATGCAGACATGAGTGTGTCACGCAGTTCCTGAAGATTTGATGGAGATTCCGTTCCAGCTCATACCACAAATTTTCAATCGGGCTGAGATCCGGGGACTGAGCGGGCCACTGCAGCAAGGAAAAGTCATCGTCATGTTCCTCAAACCATCCCATAGTGATGCGGGCTTTGTGCACCGGCGCATTATCCTGCTGGAAGTAGCCATCTGCATGAGGATAAACTGTTAACATGTACGGTTGCACTTGGTCAGCTACGATGTTTAGGTATGCTCTAGCATCCTGACGTGCCTCCAGAGGTATCAATGGACCCAACGTGTGCCAAGAAAACATCCCCCACACCATGACACTGCTCCCACCGGCTTGAAGAGTTATTGTGAGACACGACGGGTCCAGACATTCATGCGCACAGTAGGGGATGTACCTAATAAAGTGGGCGGATAGTATAATTACTATAAGAAAGCATCCTTCATAAGATTCATGCTTATTAAAGATACTTAAAAATAAGACTTTTTTTCAATTAATTCTCAAACATACATTTCGAGTTCTACCATAAGGAATTTCTAAAATATTTTAAATTTTTTTACTTGTATTTCTTCTAATATTTTTCGGTTTCCAAGGTTCTCCCATTATTTCTTTTTTCTTTCCCTTTGCTTTTTCAGTTATTGAATACAAAACATTCAACACGTTATGCGAATAAAACATTAGGCAAATGAAAAAATAGTCGATAAATGTAGGACTGAGGTATTTTTATATCATGACCTTTTAAATGTTTATAATTCACCCTTGGTCGAACTAATGCCAATTACTCAAAAGACAACATTTTTATTTTTTTCTCCTTCAATTCAATTTGTAAATCTTTTCTTCTCTGCTCTTGTGATTAAAACAATACTTTTTTTTCCAAAAACGCTAAAGATTCATTACAATTGACAGCAATTTTAGGAACTTTTTTCTTTCTGGACTTGACACATGCAAAGCCGGTGTTCTTCTTTAATGGGGTCCGACGAAAATTCATATCCGCTTTGTTCTCCATTCAATTCTCCTGAGAGTCAGGCTAAGCTCAATAAAAGAGGGGAGAGAATTGCCTTGCAAATTTCCCTTTCTTATACTTATTTTGCCTGATGTTACTTGACCTTTAACGCCCCAAGCCACTGTGCAATTTCCTCCCTTATTATTCTACAAATTTAGAATTTCTCGATTATATTCAGAAAGTCTCAGGTGATTTTTTTTTTTTTAATTATTTTGCTAAAATTGCACTTTGACATTTTCCTCAGCGTCTAATATATTTATGATTTTATGTAATTGACATTTAAATTTCCATTTCAAGAATCTTTTTTATTTAATTACGTAATCTATCAGTTTGTTTTTACAAACCCAAATTTTATTAATTTATTTATTTTTTGATAGGTAAGATTATCCTTTAGTACTCACAAACTATCCTTCAATAATAATTAAAAAAAATAAAATAATCAAATTTGAATAATATTACTATAAATAAAAAGAAACACATTTCATTAACGTTTAAGGCCGCGTGATAGAAACATCTTTTTTGTAGCTGCAAGTCAATATTTGAGGTTTTTTTTTTTTTTTTTTATATTTTTTTTTTTAATATGTATATATGTATGTATATATAATTATACGGGAAGAATTTGTAAACAGATCATATTGACATGTAAGCAATCGCAACATGCACGTAAGGAATATTAATAACTGAAAATACAGATATCAATAATTTAACTATCCATCGTGTCTCCTTGGTACACCGTTGTTACAAACTGACCCATGGCTGAAGAGTCAGTGCAAGAAAAGCTGAAACTCTAGTAAAAATCCCTTTCTCAAATAATAAATAACGGGAACCATTATTAAAAATTTCAAACCAAAAATATAGTTAAGAACAATAATCATCATCTATCACTTGTCAATTAAACTTTCCAGTTACAATTTAGCTATTATTTAAATTAAAGAGAATTTCAATTCAATGAAATATTTTAGTAATTTCATCCCAATAATAATAACATTTAGGGAAAAAAAATCGTTTTTCCCATCTGTAAAGTTAACCATCATTGCAATGCTTGTAATGCACGATGTAAGTAGTTGTATAAAACTGTCGTTTTATAAATGAATAATTAAATTACAATTAACAAAAAAATTATTAATTGATTTAAAATAAAATATCCACTGAACATTTACCAATTTGATTTGCTTCATCGCGTTGCCATTTTCACAAATCATTATTCTTCTATTCCTTTTTAGAATTTAATGAATATTGACGAACTATTCATTAGTGTCAGAGCAGCTAATGAAAGGAAAGTGCTAAAAATGTTTTTGCCATCTTTTTTATAATGAAGTAATTGTCTGGACAAGCGTAAGCTATTATCTCGACTTCAGCTGCTAATCGACTTTGAGTCTGTTACAACTCTAAGACAGAATTCAAAACAAACAAACAACAACAACAACATGTAAAATAAGCAAAACGGTTACTCTTTTTAACATATTCAGCCTGGAAAGAAAATCAACAAAGTGGACGAGCTCATTCTAGTGTTTTACTTTTAAACTAAACATAAAATGGTTTAATGCAAACAGTTTTTAAGTTTACAGTGACTATTTTACATAGCAATGTTATATAAATCCGTAACAAAATAACTGCCAAATGTAAAATAGCAATTGTTTTTGTTTGTTTATGTATGTATTAGCTGTAAGGGGCTGATGCGTTTTTAACTTGTCATTAAATCTAATTCTATTTATTTAATTTTTCTTTTTCCAGATTCGAGACAGAAAATTTGAGTTTGGCCTTTCCATATTTTAAAAGAGTCGATTACGTTTTCTTTAGGTTGTTTATCACTTCTAAGTTGACGACGGCTTCAGCTAAGATTGCCGATGTATCTTAGGAAATTACAGCAACGAGTAATAAAGGCAATTGCTTTTTTCTAAGCATTTGAATTGTGTGCAAGGCACGGACGTTAATTTAGCGTTTTCTGTTATCGGATCAGCCTCTAAAGATATACTGCAACTGTTCTTCCAATCAGTCATTATAAATATATTTTTATATGAATTACAAGTGTGTTATTCTGTTTTTTTATTATTTTCCTTTGCTAATTGTTTTCTGAGAATTTCGACTCTTGAAAATGTTGATAAAACAATTATGCTTCAGACTTTTTTTTTCCCCCTTTCCCAGCAAATTAATTGGAATTGTCAGGATTTTTTTTTTCCAAGAAATTCTATAAATGGAGTATGACTCTTTAAAGCAGAACAACTTTCAGAATTATAATAATACATTTAAAAATTAAAATAGAAATTAGTATATTTAATAAAACGTCGTATTCGTATTAATAAAGATTCAAAAAGTATTCTTACATTTAAAAGAAAAAAATCTAAATAAAGGGTAAATCCTCATATATAAAGATTCCGAAATTCATAATAATAGCAAGGATATTGATTACGATGCCTGACAAAATAATAATTCACCATTCTAATTTATTACCCTTGCGAGCTTCAGTACCATAAGTATTGAACAATGCTTCAAACGGTCTCGTGAAAAATCCTAATTGTGGCAATAACCTCAGATCAATAACATAATCAAGATGTCTTAAAAAAGTAGTATTGGTACTTTCATTTCAACCAAAACAAAAAGAAAAAAAAAATAACCACCAAATTTTTAAATCTTAAATATTATCTGCTAGTGCTGTATTGAGTTTAGTGGTTGTTTTATCGAATTTTCATTGACAGGCGAGAATCATTTGAGGACGCGATGGCAGAGATAAATGCCAGTTGATTAGGATCTCAAAAATGCAATTACACAAAGCACAGAACTCGGTCGAGTGTGGTACGAACCAAAATAAGGTGTTTTCAAAAGCCTAATCAAACACAAGGCCATCTCCAAATCTGGATGAGTAATCGATTAGAGCTTGTTTGATTTCTATCGCCAGATAAGCAAGAGCGAAAATTACCACCTGTTTTCTATTGGTGTCACTCGATCTACCTACAGATACTCTGCACTATATTCAATGAAAATAAAGACGGGCTGGCTTTTAATTCATTTTCTTTACGGTCTCTTGTAATTCTACTCCATTATAATAAAAATGTTTAAGCAACTAGAATTTTCACGAAATTTTATATGGAAGCGGATACCACTTATTATCTACTTAATCAACAGCTACAGTACATTAAACATAAATTTTATGTACAAAACAAACATTTTTAGTCATTACTTTTAACTAAATTCTTAAATTAGGGGGAAAGATCTTTAATAAAGAAGTAAAGTAGCCAGTTCTAAAACTTCACGTTAATTAGGAAATCAAGGAGCTTGTGAAGGTATATTTGAAAAAAAGTATCTTATATATTTATATTTGAAGGAAGTACGATGCCAGATTAAGAGAGACTGAAATAAAAGTAACACAGCATCAACTGAAACCGTTAGGTTGATAATTCTCAAGCTAACTTTGTACTAAGTGGAAACCACAATGGCCCAAGCACAGGTGTGAACTACCTTGCATATATAAAGAAATAGTTCTTTTTAAGTTTAATTTGTTCTCTGGAAATTATTAATATTAAAAAAAAAAGACACATTACTTTAAAGAATATCTGACGCTAAAGCAGCGGTCGGCAACCCGCGGCCCGCGGGCCGCATGCGGCCCACGAAGCGATTTGGTGCGGCCCACGAGGCGTGTTGGAAGATTTTTTTTTTTTTTTGGTTATTAAAATAAGATTTTCCTTTTTTTTTGGTTGTTAAAATAAGATTTTTCTTTTTGGCCCAAGTGCGGCCCGCAGTAATCCCCACATAGCATATTTGGCCCTTTTACAACAAAAGGTTGCCGACCACTGCGCTAAAGCATCCATTATTTTTTTAAAGAAAGACGTTTTAAGAATTGAGGGGCTCCGTGGAAAGAGGAAATTATCATGAAATTAATTTTTTTTTATAAGAATGCAAGTTTAAAAAACAAAAAAAAAAAAAAACAAACAAAGGAAGAATTGCTTGTGGTGGGTTGGTGCCTACTTGTAATTATTTAAATTGGCAGCGAAAATAGTGGCATTAACAGTATTTCTAAAATCTTCAGCCATATGTTCGGAAAGAGGCATTAACACAGACGAACTCGATGTTGTAGTGGGAGTAAACAGGAAAAAAAAAAAAAAAAATGTCTAGTTTAACAAAAAGCCAGAATTATAGACTATGCATCGATCAACATCATTTACTTATTAACAGAACCAAAAGAACTGTGTCTACAAAAGAAACAATCAAAAAAGGAAGATTCAAACTGAAAAGAAAATTCTTTAATGTTTGGAGTGCGATTCCGAGTAATTCCTTGTACTTACTTCAGTTCCTTACTTCAATCAGTAAAATGGCAACTATTATCCACTAACTTTTTTTTTTCCTCTTTAAATTATACTATTTATTTACTGGTAAAAGAGATTGCCTTTAAAATTCCTGTAGTTTTAAAACAATTCTACATTGTTTTTTGTTTTTTTTTTAATGGAACTGTTATTATGTAGCACAGAAAGAAAGTCGAACGATTATGTAAAAACGAAATTCGATTTTACATAAATACGTAAAATACTCTAAAATAAGCAAATTAGATGTTTAACCCATCATTAGTATTTATAAAGCACTGATACATGAAATAAAAAAAAAAATTACCTTCAATTTGTAACTACCTGTCATCACAGTAGAAATTAATTAATTTTACTGTAATTCTCCTTCCATTCAAAGCTCAATCAGTAAGAGAAAACTATCAATTTTATTAAGAGATGAACTGACGTTTGGTATTAATGAAACGAAACCGTTAATAAATGCGGTTTCCAATTAAAGCATTTTAGTTAATTATTTTATTTCAAATTCCGATATAGCTACTTATACATATAATATTACAGCGAATTTTGTAAGAATATGGGGCATCGAATGAGTAAATAAATCAATTATTCATACTGGAAAAAAAAATATCTTAAATACTGTTATCATTTCGAAACTTATTTTGTATATATTTAGTTTAAGTAAAAATACTGCCAATAAAATAATTTATTAAGGAAAGCAGATAAAAAAAACTATTATTATTCCTTTTTTAAAAAAGCAGAATGCTAATTGAGTAATGTACCTAAAGCTGTATCGACAATCTGCTTTTTATACGATACAACAAATGAATTTTCTTCTCACATGTTGTTTGTTGATTTAATGAAAAATATTGGTGCAGGTATTTGTAGCATCGCAACAGCAAACTGTTGAGAACTGGACAGCTGTGCCAATAACTCCCCCCAAAAACACAGACGCTGCCAATTGGGAACAACAAAAATATAACGGAGCTGAATGCAATGTAGGTCTAAAAGAAAGGTGAAGAAGCATGGACTCTCTCTCAGTTTAAAATTCCTTATGAATACACAGATGGGGAGAGGACTACAGCCCTCCGAATCCTTTTAAAATGCTCGATACATGAGCGGAAATCAATATTTGAATGTATTCAATATTTAATACGAGAATGAGCTTCCATAGCAGAATGCTACTAAGCATCAATGGAGACTTCGGAATTTTAACCTATTTATGTTTACGACATTGTCCCTTTTTAATGACATTCCCCCCCTTTCCCCGATTACTTGTTTTTGTTTTTTTTATTTCTCTAGGAAAAAAAAAAAAACATTTATTATTATTTTTTTTTTATAAAATTTATTAAAAGCTACGGTTTTTTTTTCCTTCCCTGAAATTTACCTAAATTAGTAGTTGTAAATAACCGGCCACTCCATTAACCTTTATTTAATGTGAATTTATTTTATGTCGACTGCAAATTAATGTAGCAGACATTTCTTGTAAGTATAAAGAATCATATTATCTACCTTTTTTTTTTAGTTTTCTTATTCTGCCTTTCCGCTTGTCAGCCATCCTTCTCTCTTAACCTTTTCTAACTTTTTTTTCCCCCCTTTCACAAAACTATGAAATACTGGAAGAATAAAATGACATAATATTCTGCATTTGACAGGTTATTGTTCAAAATTCAAAAGAGAATCTTTAAACGAAAAAAAAAAAAGAACCTCGACGAAATTCAAGGTTACAAGGGAAAATTTCTTTTACGATCAAAATAAAAAATTTGACATTTAACTTCATTCTAACAAAGAAAGTAATGTTAAATTAAACTGAACATTACTTTCTTTGTTACTTCTCTCTGAATCAACGTAAACGCCTATTCTCTAACCAGTTTTACAAATTAGCAAAATGAACTGTTCCATATTGATACTTCTTGCAAAATTATATTTATTTATTTATTTATTTATTTTGATGCATTCACAATGCAAACACCTTGATTTTGAACATGAAAAGTAGTCAGTAAGTAATTTCTGTAATTAAAAATTATAGAAAGACTGTTAGTTTTTCAAAAAGGAAATCAAAGGTCAAGTTATTTTCCCTCCCAAAAAAATAAGAAAGTGGATTTGTAAAGACTTTTCAGTATTCCATTAAATGAATAGGCAAATAAGAAAACAATTTAAATTTCTTCATTTCTAATTTAAATTTAGTGAACTTTTAAAGTCAGTCGTAACTGTGACGACTTTAATTTTATTTTATTTATTTTAAAAAAAGTTAAAAAGTAAGTATATCGCAATTAATATTACTAATAAGAAACTTGTGTGTGTGTGTGTTTTTTTTTTGTTTTGTTTTTTAATGTTTACAATACACTACCTCCGAAGAAAAGAATCATTAAGAATTTATTTTCTTAAAGATTAGATGTTGAATTTTATAACGATTTTGAAGGGAATTAATTCTGTAAATCGCAATATTTTAAAATTACAAACACAAAAAAGACAAGGAAAAAAAAAAAAAAAACATCACATACAGAAGATTAAAACGTGTATATTTTCAAAACGTGTTTCGATATTACTGAAGCAAAATTTATTCCAAAAGATATCCTTTTGGAAAAAATATTCTTAGTTTCATAGTCAAGCACAAACCTCTCATTAATTGATTTCTACTACCTGTGGATAAAATGTTTTGAAACTTACAAAAAAAATAAAAAAAAAATAAAAAAAAATAAAAACGACTAATAAAACGCTGTCCAATTTAAATGGTGTTAAGGAATTGTTTAATCCACTGCTTTTCAAACAAAAAAGCCTTACCTGTAGAAAGTGGCGAATGCAGTCATTGCCGTGGGCCTTGAAAACGGCTTGAATAGCTTCCAGTCGTACATCCAGTCCATTGTGGGCCATAGTAGAGACAGCAACAACCAAAAGCAGATTTGTTTTGCTTTCGTTGCCTTTATTTACTTCCGAATTAGAGCTCTCCTTTTGCAGTGCGAGTTGTCCATCCGAAGTAGGTTAATCCTAAGCGACAGCAGGAAGGCGATATCCACACCGCGCTCAACCTCCATTGCCTGAACGATAGCGGAAGCAACTGGCGACGGTCGATTCACGGTTCGAGCAGCCCACGGCCGGCGGGTGGGGCTGTCAGCACCAACCAATCACGAGCCTTCGAGCTGCACAGCGTTACTGCTTACGAGAGATCCTTGCTTGGGATCTTGCGTGAATATACTGTTTAGTGTATTGATATATCAATTGCTCTAATTGTTTTGATCATCGTTAGGATTGTGTCACCCTCAAGTTTTGTAAGTCAAAACTGAACATGTTCTAACTTTGCCTTCCCTGTTACTGGTGTTCACGTATCTTTAAAATTTTATTTCGTATCGAAGTTCTTCCAAACTTTACATAGGTGCATGAACTGGCCTTATAAATTTTTCAGTATAACTACCAAAGGCTGCTTTAAGAGGCTTAAGGATTAAAGTTTTCATCTTTTTAAGGTTAAATCGTGCAGCTCATTCTCCACAAACAATCTATTGAATTTGGATGTTAGTAATTATATTCCTTCATAACAAATTAACGAGTATTTGTATTTTCGGTATATTTTAATTAACCTTGATTATTAATTAAGTAAACTGATTTTCAAACGTAAACAATATTCTTTATGCTTTCACAATCACACGATCAGAAAAAATCGTATAGGAAAAGTAAATTAAAATAAAAATGAAAATGAACTGGAAAGTTAATCAATTACGCAAATAGACCTCTATCTTTGGATTTTTCACAAATTCGAATTTAACTTTGCAATGTAGCGATTTCTTCAACTATTACAAATGGCTTTGATTTGAGAAAAGTTGAAGTCTTAAGTAGAAACGGAATTGGCTTTTTTCCCTTCTTTTTTTAAAACAAACACATGCTCAGAAAATCTTTGTTAACAGAGAAAAAATTATAATGAAAACTTTCTTAATATCCTCAACTTTGGAATAGTCAGAAAAAAAGTGTTTCGGAAAAAAGTAAGGATATTAATTAATTTATATAACAGGGCTTCCTTACACAAAGAACATTATCATTAAGTCATCTTTTATACATTATGTAATTTCTTTCCTTTCTAATGCGTGTTTATCAATACATAGCAAATAGAGAGGCAAGTTTTGAAGAGGATATGTCTGGTAATTTCGAATCACAAAGATATTGGGTGAGAGAACGATATGTCAATCGAATGAAAATGCTGAATTTTCGCATTCGTTGCCATCGTTTGTTCTATTACTACACTAAAAACACTCCTAATAACACCTTTTTTCAACCCAATGAATAATGAATGAAATTGGTATTTTTATTTAGGTAAGAAAGAAGAATAGCAAACTTTGTAATTTAAACTTTATGATAAATAGAATTTCAAATGCAATATTAGTAATTTAAAACAAACAAACAAACAAAACATTAATTAATGTTCGCAGACTTCCTATTCATAGACTCTTTGCACTGGCAATTTTAGTTAAAAAATATTAATTATTATTGTGCTAAATAAAATCCCCATCTACTTCTTGTTCTGCCAACAACTTGTTTGAAAAACAGTCTCTGACTTCCTTCACCAGGATCACTTGACAGTCCATTGAGAGAATGAAACAATGGCTCCTAATAACCGATGATTGCATATTTCTACACTATGGAATCGAGCCAGCCAAGTGGTGGTCGTCCTCTTCACATGATGAGGAGACCAGTTGGTAACGGCTGCCGTCCATCTATTATCAATGAGTCGGCAACATCAACGATCAGTCTGCTTCGAAGTTGTCCGAATTGCCAAGTACTTCATCTGAAATTCGATCTCTGGTATTTTCTTCTTCGTAGTCTTTTGTGTCGAAAGCGCGGCAGCAATCATCATCTTTCTTTCCATCATCCCATTTCTCCAGCACTTCTTAAATGCTGTTATTGCTCTTTCTTCTCACGAGGACGTAAGGTTATGTTTCAGCGGCCTCTTCCGGCAATATCAATTCTATTCCGGTAATTACATCCACTATTATCTCCGAAGCATTCTTTAAATTAAGTGAAGCAAATAAAGAAAAAAAATCATTGGCTGTTTATTTTCGACTACCATAAGGTTTGTTTATATATATATTTGTAATTGAAAACTTTTATAAAACAAAATTTATAATTTAAAATCATATTCTTTCAAAAGTTTGTAGAAAACTAAATATCCAGAAAAACATTTTTTAAAAAAATATAATTTACGAAAGAAACATGGTAAGGATAAAAACTTGAAAATCAAAACAATTTGCTGCTAAAAAAGTAGCAAATCAAACCGACATCTAACTCTACAAATATATATATATATATATATATTTGCAGACATACCTCGCTATTACATGTCAGGGTTTCTGACCGTTGTCGTAAAGCGAAAACCGTGGGTTTGCGAAGCACTAACGTGGTTGTCCCCCTCACTTATCGATGCTTGTACTGCACTGAAATTGAAACTTGCAAAACTGACATAATGAAATATTTAAAACTAAAATAAAACAATGAATAAATGCAATTTCGCACTACTCTAGTCTTACCCTTTTTTCGCAAAATAAGCTGAAGATGAACTTTACCATCAACTTATTTTGCAAAAAAGGGTAAGCGTACGAATTACCGGACACCATTTTTGCGAATCGAGGAAGCTCCCTAATCACTGTACAACGTTTGTAAATGAACGATCTATACATTAATTAAAATAAACACACTACTTTTTATCCGTTTTTCTTTTTCTTAACGTGTTTGGAAGCAAACTAACGCAATCTGGACGTAGAACCGGAAGCGTTAAGTCGAAAAATATTGGAGAAAAGCTGTCGCAAAGAGAGCTATGACTGTCAAGATATCCATATAATTATGTAAATGAATAAACACCGATCTATCATACAATGATATTGACATGAAAAGAAGCATTGTTACGCCACCGAGAAACGGGATAGAGCGAAGAGGAATGATCAATATGATGGAAATTTAGATGACTGCTTTAACAGCTTAATTATTTGTGGTTTAGAATTCTGCAAAGGAAAATAGTTCGAAGGGTGGAAATATAAACGGAATCGCATCCGAATTCGACATGAAAGCGAGATCGAAGAAGGAAGGCGTCAAAGGTAAATTCGAATTGCACAATAACCACAAGAACAATTAGCAGAATAGTAAAATATGCCATGAAAGCAAGATGGCTAGTGACAAAGAATCCTCGACAACGCTTGGAAATGGGACAAAGAGGAGGAACGCCATCAACGTCTAACAGTTTCGAGGAATCGATGGAACTGTTAGGAGGAGATACGTCGGAGAAATGAAGACATCAGCAAGTGATATGCTTCGAGTGCAAGCACTGGGAAGATTTCATCGCGCAGCGAGACGTATAATTATGTAGAACCAACTGTTTTATATATACAAAATCAGTTCAGCGAATACACTGCCACGCATCTTGTTTTAGTAAACCAAGAGAAAGACAGAATGAAGGTAATTCTTGTTGCAATCGGTACAAACACTGCTATTGAATCTATTTCGGGTCATTCAGTATTGGCTTTAGGATTTGATCAACGGGAGCTCTTGCTCATTCTGCAAATACTAAATATTATCAGAATTAACATATAGCGTTAATCAAACTTAAATGTTAATAAAAAATAGTGTGATCCTTTTTTCAAAAACATCAGACGTAAGTTTTCAAATTTTTAGTAAATAAATATTCATTTACTAACTTATTATTTCCGAGGACTAATTGATCCGGCACGAAGTACAATGTCGGTTTTGTCGCCACAGTCCAATTTACATTAATA